>CM034533.1:49421155-49463019 GCA_020002185.1 Paraescarpia echinospica | reverse complement strand
TTAGAAACATTTCTCCATTGCCAAAAATATCAACGGCACGCAGCAAGTCGAGAAAACAGGAATCAGCAGCCTGGATATCGTCGTCGCCGTACAAAAACGCACTTACCAAGAAGGGTAAGCGGCAGGGTAAAGGAGGCGGGAAACCGAAGGGGAAACGACCGATGCCTAAGAAGAAACAGATGACAATAATTGTACCAGCAACGAGATTCCGGAGCGATCTAAGCAGTGACGAAGATGATGAATGGTATTGCCTGATTTGCGGAGAGCCATTTAGTAGCAGCAGAAGTCGCAAGGTCTGGGTTCAGTGTATGCTCTGTAGGGAGTGAGCACATAGAGAGTGCACTGTGGGAATGCCAATTTTATTTGCGAGAACTGCTGCAACTAGTGACAGTGAAGAGTCTGCGTAGTTGACACTGCTTCAGCAGCTGGGAACAATAAACCCTACCGAAATATCGAAAGCCAGATTGGCTGTTACTTAACATTTGTGTAGATTGTTCGTTCGTTCTTCTTATTGCATGCCTGTTAAAATGCATTTCACAATATTGTTGGTATTTATTCAATCACCTTACATGTCTACTACATAGTTAAATCAGCAGATACATACACACGCAGCATACACACCCACCCACCCAAACACATCCCACCCACCCCCATACCACCCACCCATCCACACTAACTCGCATACTTGTGATTATTCGACGGGTTGGGAAAGGCGTCTTGCCCCACCCAGATGGGCGTCTTGCCCAATCTATGGGACAAGACGCCTTTTTCGTAACTATTTTATAACGTAGAATTTTAAATTATTATTTTATGTCTATGTGTAAAATACTTATACACAAAGTAGAAGATACATTTTAGATTAATGACAACAAAATATATTCGTTTGGGTTATTATTAAAACAAATGCAGCGTTTCCTGCTTATGGTGGGCGCCTTGCCCCACCCTACCTTATGCATGTCGGCAACTGACCGATGTATGCCAGCATTTCATATAGGCGTTTGAAAATCCTGGTTACTGAAGTTATCTAATCTACAATTACTACTATTTAGGGTCAACAATACCAGCATAGGATGTTAACAAAAATTGTCTCCGATTATGATATTTTCACATTTTATGCCGAAGATATCTACGGGTCGAATGCCGGGCTGACATATGACCGGTCTGCTCTAGCATTCCACATACATTTACCTACTTCTGAACATGTATGTGAAACCTCCATAATAAAGTTTACGTAAATGCTTCTTATGCTGTAACTGTGAGATCAGACAAATACTGGTTTTGTGTCATTTGTATCATAATACAGTTTCTAAAATAAACTGTCCTACGCCTTAAAGGGTCTCTCATTTTATTTCAGGAATATAATGTGTCTGAAGTTATATAATCGGTTACTGCTATTTAGAGCCTACATTACCAACATAGGGCTAATCATTCAAGCAGGTTAACCAAACCATTGTTCCGATTTAAACTATATTTTCACAGTATGTATGCCACAGATACCTACGTATTGAATGCCGGGTCGGCAAATGACTAGTCTGCGGCAGCATGTCATGTATAGGCTTTTGAACGTGCCATTTCCTAGATATCCGATCTTTTGCCAATTACATTGCAAACATAGGACTAATCATTCACGCATAGGATGTTAACCAAAAAATATCTGATTTTTTCAAGTATATGCAGAAGATACCCACGGATCAGATGTGGGGTCGGCAAATGTGGTGGGGTGCTTTCCCCGCGTGCCATGCGCGTTTGTCTTGGGCGCGTAATGCAAATTAATATCGCCGTCGCGCGCGGGTAGGGTACAGCGGGGACGCATGCATAATTGGTTTGTCTCGGCATTTCTGGTAATGAATATAGGACTACCTTTTTGGTTTGATCGTCCGTTACTCCATTAGCAAGGATGTCCAACTGCTCTGTGTACGCTTCCCAGTCGGTACCATGGGTACTTCATTACCTTGCCGAAACTGCATGAACGACGTTCTGCCCTCTTCGCTCATTTTCGATTTATCTGTCGGAACGGAAAAACAAGCCGCTTCAAAGTAACTTTGTTTTCAACAATTCATCCCCCAGACACACTCACAGTAGTCGTGTAGGATTCATAGTTCATCCCCCAGACACACTCACAGTAGTCTTGTAGGATTCACAGTTCATCCCCCAGACACACTCACAGTAGTCTTGTAGGATTCATAGTTCATCCCCCAGACACACTCACAATAGTCTTGTAGGATTCACAGTTCGTCCTCCAGACACATTCACAGTAGTCTTGTAGGATTCACAGTTCATCCCCCAGACACACTCACAGTAGTCTTGTAGGATTCACAGTTCATGCCCCAGACACACTCACAGTAGTCTTGTAGGATTCACAGTTCATGCCCCAGACACACTCACAGTAGTCTTGTAGGATTCACAGTTCGTCCCCCAGACACACTCACAGTAGTCTTGAAGGATTCACAGTTCGTCCCCCAGACACACTCACAATAGTCTTGTAGGATTCACAGTTCATCCCCAGACACACTCACAGTAGTCTTGTAGGATTCACAGTTCATCCCCAGACACACTCACAGTAGTCTTGTAGGATTCACAGTTCATCCCCCAGACACATTCACAGTAGTCTTTTAGGATTCACAGTTCATCCCCAGACAAACTCACAGTAATCGTGTACGATTCACAGTTCATCCCCCAGACACACTCACAGTAGTCTTGTAGGATTTACAGTTTATGCCCCAGACACACTCACAGTAGTCTTGTAGGATTCACAGTTCGTCCCCCAGACCCACTCACAGTAGTCTTGTAGGATTCACAGTTCATCCCCCAGACACACTCACAGTAGTCTTGTAGGATTCACAGTTCGTCCCCCAGACACACTCATAGTAGTCTTGTAGGATTCACAGTTCGTCCTCCAGACACACTCAGAGTAGTCTTGTAGGATTCACAGTTCATCCCCAGACACATTCACAGTAGTCTTGTAGGATTCACAGTTCGTCCCCCAGACACACTCACAGTAGTCTTGTAGGATTCACAGTTCATCCCCCAGACACACTCACAGTAGTCTTGTAGGATTCACAGTTCATCCCCCAGACACACTCACAGTAGTCTTGTAGGATTCACAGTTTATCCCCCAGATACACTCACAGTAGTCTTGTAGGATTCACAGTTCGTCCCCCAGATACACTTACAATAGTCTTGTAGGATTCATAGTTCATCCCCCAGACACACTCACAGAGAAGAGTAGTCTTGTAGTATTCACAGTTCATCCCCCAGACACACTCACAGTAGTCTTGTAGGATTCACAGTTCATCCCCCAGACACACTCACAGTAGTTTTGTAGGATTCACAGTTCATCCCCCAGATACACTCACAGTAGTCTTGCAGGATTCACAGTTCGTCCCCCAGATACACTCACAGTAGTCTTGTAGGATTCATAGTTCCTCCCCCAGACACACTCACAGAGAATAGTAGTCTTGTAGTATTCACAGTTCATCCCCCAGACACACTCACAGTAGTCTTGTAGGATTCACAGTTCGTCCCCCAGACACACTCATAGTAGTCTCGTAGGATTCATAGTTCATCCCATAGACACACTCACAGAGAAGAGTAGTCTTGTAGTATTCACAGTTCATCCCCCAGACACCCTCACAGTTGTCTTGTAGGATTCACAGCTCATCCCCCAGATACACTCAGAGTAGTCTTTTAGGATTCACAGTTCGTCCCCCAGGTACACTCACAGTAGTCTTGTAGGATTCATAGTTCATCCCCCAGACACACTCACTGAGAAGAGTAGTCTTGTAGTATTCACAGTTCATCCCCCAGACACACTCACAGTAGTCTTGTAGGATTCACAGTTCATCCCCCAGACACACTCACAGTAGTCTTGTAGGATTCACAGTTTATGCCCCAGACACACTCACAGTAGTCTTGTAGGATTCACAGTTCGTCCCCCAGACACACTCACAATAGTCTTGTAGGATTCACAGTTCATCCCCAGACACACTCACAGTAGTCTTGTAGGATTCACAGTTCATCCCCAGACACACTCACAGTAGTCTTGTAGGATTCACAGTTCATCCCCCAGACACACTCACAGTAGTCTTGTAGGATTCACAGTTCATCCCCCAGACACATTCACAGTAATCTTTTAGGATTCACAGTTCATCCCCAGACAAACTCACAGTAATCTTGTACGATTCACAGTTCATCCCCCAGACACACTCACAGTAGTCTTGTAGGATTCATAGTTCATCCCCCAGACACACTCACAGTAGTCTTGTAGGATTCACAGTTCGTCCCCCAGTCACACTCATAGTAGTCTTGTAGGATTCACAGTTCGTCCTCCAGACACACTCACAGTAGTCTTGTAGGATTCACAGTTCATCCCCAGACACATTCACAGTAGTCTTGTAGGATTCACAGTTCGTCCCCCAGACACACTAACAGTAGTCTTGTAGGATTCACAGTTCATCCCCCAGACACACTCACAGTAGTCTTGTAGGATTCACAGTTTATCCCCCAGATACACTCACAGTAGTCTTGTAGGATTCACAGTTTATCCCCCAGATACACTCACAGTAGTCTTGTAGGATTCACAGTTCGTCCCCCAGATACACTTACAGTAGTCTTGTAGGATTCATAGTTCATCCCCCAGACACACTCACAGAGAAGAGTAGTCTTGTAGTATTCACAGTTCATCCCCCAGACACACTCACATTAGTCTTGTAGGATTCACCGTTCATCCCCCAGACACACTCACAGTAGTCTTGTAGGATGCACAGTTCATCCCCCAGATACACTCACAGTAGTCTTGCAGGATTCACAGTTCGTCCCCCAGATACACTCACAGTAGTCTTGTAGGATTCATAGTTCATCCCCCAGACACACTCACAGAGAATAGTAGTCTTGTAGTATTCACAGTTCATCCCCCAGACACACTCACAGTAGTCTTGTAGGATTCACAGTTCGTCCCCCAGACACACTCATAGTAGTCTCGTAGGATTCACAGTTCATCCCCTAGACACACTCACAGAGAAGAGTAGTCTTGTAGTATTCACAGTTCATCCCCCAGACACCCTCACAGTAGTCTTGTAGGATTCACAGCTCATCCCCCAGATACACTCACAGTAGTCTTTTAGGATTCACAGTTCGTCCCCCAGGTACACTCACAGTAGTCTTGTAGGATTCATAGTTCATCCCCCAGACACACTCACTGAGAAGAGTAGTCTTGTAGTATTCACAGTTCATCCCCCAGACACACTCACAGTAGTCTTGTAGGATTCACAGTTCGTCCCCCAGACACACTCATAGTAGTCTCGTAGGATTCACAGTTCATCCCCCAGACACACTCACAGAGAAGAGTAGTCTTGTAGTATTCACAGTTCATCCCCCAGACACCCACACAGTAGTCTTGTAGGATTCACAGGTCATCCCCAGACACACTCACAGTAGTCTTGTAGGATTCACAGTTCATCCCCCAGACGCACTCACAGTAAGTCTTGTAGGATTCACAGTTTATCCCCCAGACACACTCTCAGTAGTCTTGTAGGATTCACAGTTCATCCCCCAGACACACTCACAATAGTCTTGTAGGATTCACAGTTCATTCCCCAGACACACTCACAGTAGTCTTGTAGGATTCACAATTCGTCCCCCAGACACACTCACAGTAGTCTTGTAGGATTCACAGTTCATCCCCCAGACACACTCACAGTAGTCTTGTAGGATTCACAGGTCATCCCCCAGACACACTCATAGAGAAGAGTAGTCTTGTAGGATTCACAGTTCATCCCGCAGACACACTCACCATAGTCTTGTAGGATTCACAATTCGTCCCCCAGACACACTCACAGTAGTCTTGTAGGATTCACAGTTCATCCCCCAGGTACACTCACAGTAGTCTTGTAGGATTCACAGGTCATCCCCCAGACACACTCACAGAGAAGAGTAGTCTTGTAGGATTCACAGTTCATCCCCCAGACACACTCACAGTAGTCTTGTAGGATTCACAGGTCATCCCCCAGACACACTCACAGAGAAGAGTAGTCTTGTAGGATTCACAGGTCATCCCCCAGACACACTCACAGAGAAGAGTAGTCTTGTAGGATTCACAGTTCATCCCCCAGACACACTCACAGTAGTCTTGTAGGATTCACAATTCGTCCCCCAGACACACTCACAGTAGTCTTGTAGGATTCACAGTTCATCCCCCAGACACACTCACAGTAGTCTTGTAGGATTCACAGGTTATCCCCCAAACACACTCACAGAGAAGAGTAGTCTTGTAGGATTCACAGTTCATCCCCCAGACACACTCACAGTAGTCTTGTAGGATTCACAGTTAGTCAGCATCCCATCTGTCGTCGCCAATTTATTACGTCTTGTAACAAAATTAGTAAAATGCTGACTGAAATTATTTAACTTATTTTAACTTATTTATTTAAACTTAGACTTAGCGGCTCCCGCATGAGGCAGTCAAAGCACGCCATCCAGATATGTCGCTTGTTAATTTTCTGACGTTGCTCCAATTTTTGTTGACCAGCTGTAGGTCGCGGTCGATTGTTTGGCACCAGTTCATTCTTGGTCGTCCCCTAGCTCTTTCTATGTCCAGCTGGTATCCACCATAGCGCTTATTGGGCATGTATAATAAGCGGGAGCCTAGCTTGTGACATGGCCGAGCCAGCTCATATTCGTCTTCTGCATGCAGATAGTAGATGATGCCAGAGGTTGTCCTGATCGTACCCGGATATCTATATCCGTTACATGGTCGCTCCAGTGCATGCCTAATATCTTTCGGAGGCATTTAGTGTCGAATGTATCAATTTTGTTTTCTTGACTTGTGTTGAAGGCTGCTGACGCTTCCCCCACTCTGCAGTTTAGTACATGACAGTGACGCGGGAACGAAATTCATATTGGTGGCGCCACTGCTATCAAATTACCTTCTGAAATGATGACATCCGAAGACGGGGTGGAGGGGGTGTTCTTTGGAACAATTTTCGTCGCCTATTACTAAGTGGAAGACAATATATCTACCCTCCAACTGCATATACCTTTGACAGACAAAAATACCAGTAATCGTCTCATAAAATTTACATTTCCACCCGCCACTCACGCTCGCCTCAAAAAAACAAACCATTCACGCTCGCATTTAACAGGGGGCAGAAAATTAACCATATGTATATAATTTGCTCCCCCCCCCCCGAAATTCCAGGTGTCCCCTGTTCCCGCGTCAATGGTTCATGATCGATGATTCCTTGCTTGTTGATGGAGCTGCCAAGGTAGGTGAAGTTTTCGACTGTTTCTACTTTTTACTGGTTGATCAAAACATATATGTGGGTGTCTGGTGCTTCATAGTCAGCATGTTAAATTTGTTGTCTTCTTTTCACTGATGACAAGTCCCAACTAGGCCATTGTTGGTATATTTGCTGACTGATTCCACGAGACGTCGTAGGCCCTGGGTGGTGTCTGCGAGGGCAGCAATGTTAATATTATATTTTCCACACGGAGGGTCTGTGGACGCTGTATTTAACCGATACAACTCTTACTACTATTTTTACTTTTACATTTTTATATTGCATGAATACATTTGTTTTATTTGTTTTAATATGCTGCTACACTCCAAATGAATTTCCCACCCAAGGGACAATAAAGTATTGCGATTGATTGACTGTGATTGTAAACTTAATGAAACGACCAAGTAACAACATGTCAAACAGTTTAATCAGTCGACAACAGACAGACGATTACCGAAACGGCCGCAGTGATTGGACACACAGGTACAAGTCCCAGTCTATAATCGATCGGTGTCGGATAAAACCGCACAGTATCTAACAGTGTCCAAGTTTTCTTTTATGAAACGACACATCTAAGAAATAAAAAATTATAATTTTGAGATTTTTCATTACCAAAATATTTTATATGAAAGTGCAGGGACACCAATTTGCCCGGTTAGTGCTAAATGATCCAGACCGTCAATATTTAGAGAAGGGGTGCATTTTAGGGTGCAATTGGAGATTTTCCGTGAGCCTCCGGGTGAGGTTGTTGGCGAGCCCCAATTATCACTACGTTCCGACGCCAATATGCAGGTGGTTACTTGTTTATTATACGATGGCATCTCAACACTCAAACTGTGACAGTTGTGTTTCCTTTTGGATACTGTGTAGGCCGACGCGCAACGCTCCGATTCATAAAATGTTGTCACAAACATGCAAAATATGCGTAACCTTTTATTGTGCAACATAAAAGTCTACGGAGACAGCCGAAGTGATAACGCGGTCGAAATGACTGTAGTGGATATCAAACGCTGGTGTCATCTGGCGAGAAGACTGAGAACTCTGTGTCACAACATCAAAGATGGCGGAGGATGTTGTCGTTTTTCAACGAAGCGACCTGCCAATGCAAGCTTTTCCTGTCATGGAAGAAATTCGACGAAGGGGAAAGTTATGCGACGTGACGCTAAAGGTATAAAACTAATAGTCGGTATACCATAGCCATTCACCTAATATCGACGAAACATAACATAGGCCCTACTAAAAATATCAAGATATATTTGTTCAAATTGTTGGCGTTGCCGTTGCTATCGACGTAGTAGTAGACGGGAGTCGGATGTTTCAGGTCCTCTTCTGGCTTCTAGGCTGTGATGGGGCTGTGTAATCGAGCTTAATTGGGTGGTTTTTCCATAATTTGTCTAATTTCCCCTCAAAGGACTGGACTGATGGAGCCTCTACCACAGACTGTGGGAGGCTGTTCCATACGTTCGTGCATCGGTGTATAAATGAATTTTTTTTAATGTTTAACCGACAACGTCCTTTGAATATTTTTAGGTGATGTCCTTGCGTACATGATTCAGTATCCCTCAAAGTTATAAAGTTTGATGTCACAGCTGTATCATATTTGTCTGTTAAAATCTTATACAATTCAATCATGTCTCCTCTTAGGCGACAATATGACAGAGTTGGTAATTTTAGTCTTTGCAGACGTTCATGATTATATTCAAGATCTTTAAAGGCAGTGGCTACGCGTACGTGAGCCGTACGTTTAGATCTCCATTCTAAAAGTACAGGCACTCATTCTGCGCATGCACATGCTATTATTTCCGGTTACGTGAGTTGTATTTTTAGCATCACTTGTCTAAAGGTACGGCAGTCGATATGCTCATGCGCATGATTTTCATACGTGAGCCGTATCTTTAGCGCTCGGTTCTAGAAGTACGGCAGTTAAATTGCCGTATCTTTAGCACTCGTTTCTAAAAGTACGTGAGCTTTTCTGCATGTACATGTTGATGTATAGGCGTAAGCTGTATCTTTAGCACTCGGTTCTAAAAGTACGGCAGTTAAATTTCCGTATCTTTAGCACTCGTTTCTAAAAGTACGTGAGTTTTTCTGCGCGTACATGTTGATGTATAGGCGTAAGCTGTATCTTAGCCCTCGGGTCTAAAAGTGTGGCAGTTAAATTGCCGTATCTTTAGCACTCGGTTCTAAAAGTACGGGAGTTTTTCACGCGTGCATTTTGATGTAGTTTTGTACATACGCTGTATCTTAGCACTCGTTTCTAAAAGTACGTAAGCTTTTCTGTATGTACATGTTGATGTACAGGCATAAGCTGTATCTTTAGCACTCGGTTCTAAAAGTATAGACGTAAGCCGTATCTGAGCCCTCGCACGTATTTCTGACAGTTTGGACAATATATATATAGTGTGCATATATGCGTGAATATATAATTAATTTATGTACTGGTATAACATAATTGATTAAATGCAAAACAGTAATGTAGTAAAACATCAGAGTAGTTTTATTAACTATAAACACATGGAAATTATACAGGATCATATGAAATATCAGTTGATTGGCCTACTTAGCCTACTGACAGCTGCCGTATACATATAAATTTATACAAAAGACTGCCTAATACAAAAACATGCTAATAAGACTGACTTGCCTGAATACAAATTACACCACCACATTATAAACGTGTAAATGATACAGTATTAAACATTAGTATATAGGCCTACTTAGCCTACTGACAGCTGCCTTAAACATCATTAATACAATCGACTGCTTAATAAAAAATGTGTACATAGAACATGCTAATGTGATTGACTTGCGTAAATTACTAATAAATAAATTGCACCATATTATCATAAAATGTTCATAACATGTCACATCTTCTCTAGACTATTGCACGAAACTCGCTATATGTAAAAAATTTTACACAACTGTAAATGTAAAACATATATACATGGAACTCGGCAAATGTAAAACATATATATACGCGGAACTCAGCAAATGTAAAACATTTGTACACAAAACTCAGCAAATGTAAAACATATATACGCGGAACTCACTAAAGGTAAAACATATAAACGTGGAAGTCATTAATTTTGTGTGACTGCAGAGATGCATATGCATTTATAAAAAACACTGCAATGTTCTTCAAAAAACAGCCTTGTCTTCCCCTGCAGCATACTCTCAAGATGTACTCCACATATTTCAGAACAATTAAGTTGAAATTCAGATCAATTCAGTATCTGACATTGTCTGTGATACACTGTCTGTCCACAAGTTTACGTGATGTCGACGATGCCCTTCTCGTCGATGGACGGGTCCAGCTCCACGTAGGCCGAAGCTGTGCTGCTTCATCCATCACATTGTGGCGTCGCCAGTTGAATGTTGGGCGAAGTCACTTCCCTCATGTGGGTGTTGAACGTCGAGTGGTGCATGGCAGGCATGTCCATGTGTCGACACAGCTTGACGAGGTCACTGTGTCCCACACCCATATCCATCGTGGCAGACACGAGGGACTTCACCATCACAAATGGAGCCGAACTCAACTTCGCGCCTCCCAGTCGATCAGATGGTGTCAGATGAGTACGTCTTGTTCAACACCTCGCCATAAGACGTGCTTAGCACGTATGTCTCCAGCACACAAACGACCCCAAGAGTGCAGTCGACAGTCCAGACAGCAAGCGTGCAGCTGCTGCACGCACTACACAACAGCCTGCTCACTAGCTCAATGAGGATGCTGGACCGCATGCAGATGGTCGACAACTGTTCCACGACATCGCCATCTTCCAAAGTTTTGTCATCACTCAGCAGGCATTTGTAGGGAAACTTCTTCTAGGTCGCTGAAGTTTGCGTGTCACCTATCACTTGTAATGTCGATGGTTGTTGATCATCCTCACCATGAATGGATAACTGTAACAAAACAAATGCAATGTTTTACAGTGTACTGTAATTATTAAATAAATGGAGAAAAAAATTCCTGTGATTAATAAATGCTGTTACCAATAACAATACTGTATATGTACGTATGTATGTGTGATCTCCACCATACATAGATAAGTTATAACTAAAGCAATAACACCGTGGCATGAACTGATAAAAAAAGTATTTGCACTGTCCATTTCATAGTGCCTAAATTATTAGTTGCCAATAACAATAGATGAATCTGTGTATCTATGAACATGTACAACCAGGGCAGTTGTCGTGACATAGCCTGGCTAAAACAGTGAAGCCGTGGCCATGTCCACCCATATACTAAATGTAGCCTTACAGCCAGGCATACCGCATAGGCTATGGCATAGCATTCGCCATAGGCCTATACAGGCTATAGCATAGGCATAGCCAGGCATGTCAGAAATGTCAACAGCTGAGCCGGAACACCTACTAATGTATTTCATTCAAATAACTATTATAGCATCTAAAGAACATATCAATAAATACCACTTTGTCGGAATCACCACTGCTGGATGAGCGCTGGAACTGCTCAACATCGGCATCGCCATGTTGAAGTTCCTTTGACTCGGTCTCAGGGGGTCAGACATCGTTGCCGTCGAAGTCGCACTCTCAGCGGCACTCATCTTTAAGTCACGCGCTAGTTGACTGTGCTTTATCCTCCTCTGTTTACCAACGCCATACACTTCCTTAAATTTCTGATTTTGGTACGGCATATTCGCGTTTTCGTAAATATCGCGCCCACATCCAACTCCGCCATCTCGACTATAAACACACGCGGAGGAGGAAACATGCGCGCGCAGAATTAATTTACATTTCTCCAGGAAATGACAAATCGAAAACAGCTGCGCGCGCATCCTCACGTACGTTTAGGCCACCAGGCTAAAGATACGGCTCACGTACGCGTAGACACTTCGATCTTTAAAACCTGGAATTAATTTGGTTGCTCTACGCTGAACATTTTCAAGAGCTGTAATGTGTTTCATTAAGTAGGGAGCCCATACTTGATTTGCATATTCAATATGTGGGCGGACGAGAGATTTAAAAACAGTAGAAAAACACTGTTCATCCATGTAATCAAAAGTGCGACGAATTATCCCCAACATTAAATTGCCTTTATTAATTTTTTCCGACATATGTGCCTCAAAGTTTAGTGATGAGTCAAAAGTGACGCCAATATCCTTCACCTTATCCGTACTTGCCAGCGTTATATGATCATTAGGTCCCAGTGTGTAGCTGTCATTTCTTATGGTTGATGATCCTACTCTCATATGGCTGCATTTGTCTGGGTGGAACTTTAAGAGAGATTCGTATGTCCAATGTTCTGCATGGGTAAGATCTTGTTGAAGCTTTGTGCAATCTTCATTGGTGTAAATTGGATGGAAAAGTTTCATATCATCCGCAAACAGGAATACTTCGGAGTTCTTTATAACATCCGGTAAGTCATTAATAAATATAATAAAAAGTAGGGGGCCAATCACCAATCCTTGTGGTATGCCGCTGATGACATCATGCCAGTCAGAAAAAGAATTATTGACCCTTACACGTTGTCTGCTGTGGGCCAACAGAGCTGCAACCCAGCTTAGAATATTTCCTTGAATTCCATAGCTCTGGAGTTTCTCTATAAGTCGTAGATGTGGAACATTGTTAAATGCTTTCATAAAATCACAATATACTACATCAATACATCCACACTTATCTAGTGTCTCAGTCCATAAATCGAGTACTTTAAGTAATTGGAGAACTGTAGACCGCCCTTTGATGAAACCAAATTGTTTGTCACTCAACAGGTCATTATCTTTCAAGTGTTTAGTGATGGTATCTCTGACTATGCCTTCCATTATTTTTCCTACTATGCTCGTTAGGCTGACTGGCCGGTAGTTATGTGCTTGATTTTTGTTTCCTTGTGAATTGCAGATATGTTTGCTATTTTCCAGTCTTTGGGTAGTCTGCCTGTTTTCAGCGACGTGTTAAAAATTGTAGATAGTGGAGTGCTAATACTCTCTGCCAATTCCTTTAGTACACGAGAATGGAGGCCGTCAGGTCCTGGTGATTTGAATATTTTTAGTTTCTTTAGCTTTAAAGCCACTATCGATGGAGTGATAGTGCAAGATTCAACTTTGTTATGACATCTTATTGGCTCCTCCGGAATGTCTCCTTCTGGCTCTCTCGTAAATATGGAAGAGAAGTGATTTGCCAATACCTGTGCTTTTTCCAATCTGTCTTTGTCAGATCATCCTTGTCTTTGCTTTTTATTAAGTTTGGTATTCCCATTCTTGTGTTCATTTTCGCCTGCGCATATTGCCAAAACTTCTTGGGATTCTGTTTTATTTGATTTATGATATCTTTTTCATATAGTTTCTGTGCCTTTCTTGTCAGTCTCCTGACCTGATTTCGGAGTTGACAAAATTCCTGATAAGTTTGGGCATCTTTGGAGAGAAGATTTTTTTTCCACAACCTGTTTCGGCCCCCGACGGGTTCGGCCCATGGGGCCGAACCATCCGTTCACGCAACTGGTTAAACGTGACCTGCATGCGTTGGCGTGGGCCGAATCAGCTGTTTCTGTAACCGGTGTCGGCGGGCTCTATGGGCCGAACCATCCGACCTGCTTCTGTTTAGAAATCTGACTTTTTTGTTTAAATAATTCTTATATTGCATGCAACTATTTTTACTTGCGTATTTTCAATAAATGTGTCACGAATTATTATATATTTATACGTGATGTTTCAATGTTTAAATAATGATAAATGTTTAAATAATTCTTATATTGCATGCAACTATTTTGACTTGCGTATTTTCGGTAAATGTGTCACGAATTATTAGATATTGATGCGTAATGTTTCGAATTCGTCAGGGGTCGAACCATCTGGAACCCGTCGTAGACGTCGTGCTCATAGTCGTAGGTCTACATAGACGTAGTATCGTCTCGACGGCATCGGGCCATCATAATCATGCCTGGTGCCATTTTGACCAGATTCCAGAATGTTGGTGGTTTATCTTTGCTGCTGGTTGATGACCAGAAGTTCAATGGTTTGTCTTTGCTGAAGGTTGATGACCAGAAATTCAGTGGCCATCGTATTGTGCTGGCGGCCAGCATCCCGTACTTCCATGCGATGTTCACACACGACATGGTCGAATCAAAGCAGGATGAGATTACAATGCAGGGGATAGAGCCACAGTGAGTACTACCAGTATACTGGTGTGGGCAATATTCGTGGGTCCAATCGTGTTTTGCCATTTTTACTAAAACTTGACCAAATACTTCTATAAGATGTTTATGTGCTAAATCTCTAATACATTCCTTACAATTTCTGCAAACAACCTGTTATGAAAATATACTGGCAAAATCCAAATCTTGTCGAAGACACCTGCATCAAAATTTGTGGGTCCTATCTACGCTGTGTCAATTGTTCATGTGTCACATGAATCAGTGCGAGACCATGCAGTGTTTTAAACTAGTCCAAGAGTGTTAGAACACAAGATTTCAGTACCATGAATTTTGGCCTGCCTCGAATATTCCAGACAGGAATATACCTCTGACAGCCCTTATAAGGTGGGGATAGAGCCACAGTGAGTACCACTGACAGCCCTTACAATGTGGGGATAGAGCCACAGTGAGTACCACTGACAGCCCTTGCATTGCAATCCAGTGTTCTGCCTAGGTCGTATTTTCAGGGCGTTATGCCCTGCCCTTCTTCAGTGACACCCTGGTACCCAGAAAAGGCAAAAAGAACGCCTTGCCTTTTTTACACGACACCCTGCTATATTTGCATTGTAACCCTACTTGTGGCTACAGACAGTTACACGATGAATATTAATTTGAGACTGTCTGCATGCACCCCGATCTTGAAACACATCCCTACCCCTATCCCTATCAACAGAGCACGTCCTGTGATTGGGATACAAAGTTGAAATTGGGGCGCTTGCAGACATCATGCCACGCACTCAGTTCGATTGTTCAGGCACCCATATATCGACACCTATCCCGATCGCCGTTAAATTCTTAATCGTGTCTGCCAACTAATATTAAAATACGTTGATTTGAGGAAGCGCCGACCTTCGAAAGTGGACAGATCAGAGTGATGGACTTTTGCGCCTCAACTATACATATCGTCAAGCAGTCCTTATTTTGTTCGTATCTTCAAACAGTCCGATCGTCGGGAGACTTCTACCGTTAAATTTGCCGTTAAATTCTTGTTCTCATGTGATGTGTGCAAAATTAGTAAAATACGTTTTGATCTGAGGAGGCGCCAACCTTCGCAAGTCAGTAGCCAGAATGTGTGATTAGAAAAATGTTTTATTCATACACTCTTTATGTGTTAATATACCGATATATTGTGATACCTAACGACGTTTAGTATAACATAGCTGAACAACAGTACTGAATAATTGCATAATGTGTGCATTAAAACAACCGACTCCCCCTCAATATGCAATGACCCGCCAGCACACAGAAGGTGTTCATGCTCATGCAAGTCATCCCGTTTCTAGGTCACAACATCTCGTGCATGTGTAGTTGACTAGCCAGGGGTGCTAAGGTTGATGGTGGCCAGCGTCTTGTTTTGGCCAAATTGTTTCTCAGTAGCTACTTGTAATAATTATTATTGAGAGGCCACCACCAGTTACATGTTCTGTTTGTTGACTCATTGTTGAGATTGTGTGTGTAGGTGTTTTATTCTGTAAATAAAACAAAATTAGCTATGCATTATTTTAATGTATGACATCACACCTTTTCAGTTAACACCTTTTACTATTTGCAGTGCAATGTATCTACATTTCTGTTCAGCATAGCCCAACAGTATTTTGCATACTTTTTGCATATATACTAGTCTCTGGGAATATTAAATATGATGTGAATTTATACATAAAATGTTATGTCATGCTGAATATTGTGTTTTGCTAAAACTTAAATAAAGTTAAGACATGCTAATTTAACTAAATTAAACATGTTTTATTGTCTACATATAGTATAATGTTCCATTTGTCCATATTTATATTTATCTAAATGTAATTTTTCAAAATTACGATGTTACTTTTACATTTAAAATTGTCAAAATCGAACATAACAGTATATCTTAATTATGTTAAACCTAGCCCAAAGGAATTTGGCACAAACATTACCTGTATTATATTCTCTGTGTATGTTGAATATTATGCAGATTGACACAAATTAAAAAGTTATGTAAAGCTGAATATTATGTTTTGTTCTACAATGCCCGTACATAAATATATATATACAATGTGTACATAATATACTATATGTAAGTAGTGTATTAAACTACAAGCTGTACACTGCTACTACAACTCATGTATTTAATTTAGTCGCGTGTCGCAAGCCACAGTGAGTACCACTGACAGCCCTTACAATGCAGGGGATAGAGCAAAAGTGAGTATCACTGACTACCCTTACAATGCAGGGGATAGAGCTACAATGAGTACCACTGACAGTCCTTACAGTGTGGGGATAGAGCCACAGTGAGTACCACTGACTACCCTTACAATGGATAGAGCCACAGTGAGTACCACTGACAGCCCTTACAATGCAGGGGGTAGAGCTACAATGAGTACCACTGACAGCCCTTACAATGCGGGGGATAGAGCCACAATGAGAACCACTGACAATCCTTACAATGGATAGAGCCACAGTGAGTACGACTAACAACCCTTACAATGCAGGGAATAGAGCCACAGTGAGTACCACTAACAGCCCTTACAATGCAGGGGATAGAGCCACAATGAGAACCACTGACAATCCTTACAATGGATAGAGCCACAGTAAGTACGACTAACAACCCTTACAATGCAGGGAATAGAGCCACAGTGAGTACCACTGACAGCCCTTACAATGGATAGAGGATAGAGTACCACTGACAGCCACTTCACAATGGATAGAGATATGAGTGACCAGTGTGAGTAACCCTAACAATGCACAATGCAGAGGGATAGAGCCACAGTGAGTACCACTGACAGCCCTTACAATGGATAGAGCCACCAGTGAGTGCACAAAATACTGACAGCACATGAATCAGTTGCAGTGTTTTAAACAAAGAGTGTTAGATAGTACCATGCCAATATTCCAGACAGGAATATACCTCTGACAGCCCTTATAAGGTGGGGATAGAGCCACAGTGAGTACCACTGACAGCCCTTACAATGTGGGGATAGAGCCACAGTGAGTACCACTGACAGCCCTTGCAGCAATGGATAGAGCCAGTGACAGTGAGTACACACTGCTACAAACCCTTTACAATGCAGTGGATAGAGCCACATCATGCCACTCACCACTGACAGATCGCCGTTAGAGCGCCGACATTCAGAGCTTTTGCGCCTCAACTATACATATCGTCAAGCAGTCCTTATTTTGTTCGTATCTTCAAACAGTCCGATCGTCGGGAGACTTCTACCGTTAAATTTGCCGTTAAATTCTTGTTCTCATGTGATGTGTGCAAAATTAGTAAAATACGTTTTGATCTGAGGAGGCGCCAACCTTCGCAAGTCAGTAGCCAGAATGTGTGATTAGAAAAATGTTTTATTCATACACTCTTTATGTGTTAATATACCGATATATTATGATACCTAACGACGTTTAGTATAACATAGCTGAACAACAGTACTGAATAATTGCATAATGTGTGCCAACCGACTCCCCCTCAATATGCAATGACCCGCCAGCACACAGAAGGTGTTCATGCTCATGCAAGTCATCCCGTTTCTAGGTCACAACATCTCGTGCATGTGTAGTTGACTAGCCAGGGGTGCTAAGGTTGATGGCGGCCAGCGTCTTGTTTTGGCCAAATTGTTTCTCAGTAGCTACTTGTAATAATTATTATTGAGAGGCCACCACCAGTTACATGTTCTGTTTGTTGACTCATTGTTGAGATTGTGTGTGTAGGTGTTTTATTCTGTAAATAAAACAAAATTAGCTATGCATTATTTTAATGTATGACATCACACCTTTTCAGTTAACACCTTTTACTATTTGCAGTGCAATGTATCTACATTTCTGTTCAGCATAGCCCAACAGTATTTTGCATACTTTTTGCATATATACTAGTCTCTGGGAATATTAAATATGATGTGAATTTATACATAAAATGTTATGTCATGCTGAATATTGTGTTTTGCTAAAACTTAAATAAAGTTAAGACATGCTAATTTAACTAAATTAAACATGTTTTATTGTCTACATATAGTATAATGTTCCATTTGTCCATATTTATATTTATCTAAATGTAATTTTTCAAAATTACGATGTTACTTTTACATTTAAAATTGTCAAAATCGAACATAACAGTATATCTTAATTATGTTAAACCTAGCCCAAAGGAATTTGGCACAAACATTACCTGTATTATATTCTCTGTGTATGTTGAATATTATGCAGATTGACACAAATTAAAAAGTTATGTAAAGCTGAATATTATGTTTTGTTCTACAATGCCCGTACATAGTGTAGTACTACAAGCTGTACACTGCTACTACAACTCATGTGTAAGCCACAGTGAGTACCACTGACAGCCCTTACAATGCAGGGGATAGAGCAAAAGTGAGTATCACTGACTACCCTTACAATGCAGGGGATAGAGCTACAATGAGTACCACTGACAGTCCTTACAGTGTGGGGATAGAGCCACAGTGAGTACCACTGACTACCCTTACAATGGATAGAGCCACAGTGAGTACCACTGACAGCCCTTACAATGCAGGGGGTAGAGCTACAATGAGTACCACTGACAGCCCTTACAATGCGGGGGATAGAGCCACAATGAGAACCACTGACAATCCTTACAATGGATAGAGCCACAGTGAGTACGACTAACAACCCTTACAATGCAGGGAATAGAGCCACAGTGAGTACCACTAACAGCCCTTACAATGCAGGGGATAGAGCCACAATGAGAACCACTGACAATCCTTACAATGGATAGAGCCACAGTAAGTACGACTAACAACCCTTACAATGCAGGGAATAGAGCCACAGTGAGTACCACTGACAGCCCTTACAATGCAGGGGATAGAGCCACAATGAGAACCACTGACAATCCTTACAATGGATAGAGCCACAGTGAGTACGACTAACAACCCTTACAATGCAGGGGATAGAGCCACAGTGAGTACCACTGACAGCCCTTACAATGGATAGAGCCACAGTGAGTACCACTGACAGCCCTTACAATGGATAGAGCCATAGTGAGTACCACTGACAACCCTTACAATGCAGGGGATAGAGCCACAGTGAGTACCACTGACAGCCCTTACAATGGATAGAGCCACAGTGAGTACTACTGACAGCCCTTACAATGGATAGAGCCACATTGAGTACCACTAACAATCCTTACAATGCAGGGGATAGAGCCACAGTGAGTACCACTAACAGCCTTTACAATGCAGGGGATAGAGCCACTATGAGTACCACTGACAGCCCTTACAATGCAGGGGATAGAGCCACAATGAGTACCACTGACAGCCCTTACAATGCAGGGGATAGAACCACAGTGAGTACCACTGACAACCCTTACAATGCAGGGGATAGAGCCACAGTGAGTATCACTAACAACCCTTACAATGCAGGGGATAGAGCCACAGTGAGTACCACTGACAACCCTTACAATGCAGGGGATAGAGCCACAATGAGTACCACTAACAGCCTTTACAATGCAGGGGATAGAGCCACAATGAGTACCACTGACAGCCCTTACAATGCAGGGGATAGAGCCACAGTGAGTATCACTAACAGCCTTTACAATGCAGGGGATAGAGCCACAATGAGTACCACTGACAGCCCTTACAATGCAGGGGATAGAGCCACAGTGAGTACCACTAACAGCCTTTACAATGCAGGGGATAGAGCCACAATGAGTACCACTGACAGCCCTTACAATGCAGGAGATAGAGCCACAGTGAGTACCACTAACAGCCTTTACAATGCAGGGGATAGAGCCACAATGAGTACCACTGACAGCCCTTACGATGCAGGGGATAGAACCACAGTGAGTACCACTGACAGCCCTTACAATGGATAGAGCCACAGTGAGTACCACTAACAACCCTTACAATGCAGTGGATAGAACCACAGTGAGTACCACTGACAGCCCTTACAATGGATAGAGCCACAGTGAGTACCACTAACAACCCTTACAATGCAGTGGATAGAGCCACAGTGAGTACCACTGACAGCCCTTACAATGGATAGAGCCACAGTGAGTACCACTGACAACCCTTACAATGCAGTGGATAGAGCCACAGTGAGTACCACTGACAGCCCTTACAATGGATAGAGCCACAGTGAGTACCACTGACAACCCTTACAATGCAGGGGATAGAGCCACAGTGAGTACCACTGACAGCCCTTACAATGCAGTGGATAGAGCCACAGTGAGTACCACTGACAACCCTTACAATGCAGTGGATAGAGCCACAGTGAGTACCACTGACAGCCCTTACAATGGATAGAGCCACAGTGAGTACCACTGACAACCCTTACAATGCAGTGGATAGAGCCACAGTGAGTACTACTGACAGCCCTTACAATGGATAGAGCCACAGTGAGTACCACTGACAACCCTTACAATGCAGTGGATAGAGCCACAGTGAGTACCACTGACAGCCCATACAATGGATAGAGCCACAGTGAGTACCACTAACAACCCTTACAATGCAGGGGATAGAGCCACAGTGAGTACCACTGACAGCCCTTACAATGCAGTGGATAGAGCCACAGTGAGTACCACTGACAGCCCTTACAATGCAGTGGATAGAGCCACAGTGAGTACCACTGACAACCCTTACAATGCAGGGGATAGAGCCACAGTGAGTACCACTGACAACCCTTACAATGCAGTGGATAGAGCCACAGTGAGTACCACTGACAGCCCTTACAATGGATAGAGCCACAGTGAGTACCACTGACAACCCTTACAATGCAGTGGATAGAGCCACAGTGAGTACTACTGACAGCCCTTACAATGGATAGAGCCACAGTGAGTACCACTGACAACCCTTACAATGCAGTGGATAGAGCCACAGTGAGTACCACTGACAGCCCATACAATGGATAGAGCCACAGTGAGTACCACTAACAACCCTTACAATGCAGGGGATAGAGCCACAGTGAGTACCACTGACAGCCCTTACAATGCAGTGGATAGAGCCACAGTGAGTACCACTGACAGCCCTTACAATGCAGTGGATAGAGCCACAGTGAGTACCACTGACAACCCTTACAATGCAGGGGATAGAGCCACAGTGAGTACCACTGACAACCCTTACAATGCAGTGGATAGAGCCACAGTGAGTACCACTGACAGCCCTTACAATGGATAGAGCCATAGTGAGTACCACTGACAACTCTTACAATGCAGTGGATAGAGCCACAGTGAGTACCACTGACAACCCTTACAATGCAGTGGATAGAGCCACAGTGAGTACCACTGACAGCCCGTACAATGGATAGAGCCACAGTGAGTGTCACTGACAGTATGTCGTGTAACCACCCGTCTAATGAGTGAACCTGTTACAGAGCGCTGGAGGAGTTGATCAACTACGCCTACAATGGCCGCATTCAGCTGGACAGCCGGAACGTCCAGTCTCTCCTGGTTGGCTCCAGCTTCTTGCACCTGCAAGACGTCAAAGAGGCCTGCTGTGACTTCATGAAGGCCAGGTGGGTGTGAAGACAGTGACACAGGCTCACATAATAAAGTACAAATATAAAGTATGACAACTGTAGGGAGTATTTATAGACTTCTTCAGGAGTCAATTTGCTCCTTAAGTAAAGAGCGCAGTGGTGCAATGGCTAGAGCTTCGGACTCTCGAACGAGAGAACCCGGGTTCAAATCCAGTGCTGCTGTGTCGAACCTTGGGCTAGTTCATTCACTCTATGTTGCTCCAATTCACTCAGTTGTATGAATGAGTACCTGGCTGTAGACAGTGGTGGATATATGTTTACAGATAGTCTTCGCGCATAAATTGTAGCCATACCTGGGCTCAGTTAATTTTTATCAATTCAAATTCATGTGTATTTACCAAGGATCAATTCCAATTCAATTCAACATACTCACAAGAAGGATCAATTCCAATTCACTTTAACTAATTTTTATTCAATTTCAATTCTAATTCTAGTTGGCAACATCAGCTGTTTTGTTATGACTTAAGTTTCTGCACATTGATGGGCAATGAAGCCTCAGTGAATATCCACTGAAGCAAACATTAGCCCATTAATTTCATTAATTAAGCATATGTCAGGAAGTCCATAATAAACTACATGCCCTGTTCTCAAAAAGTGACAGTGCTAATTTGCCAAGTACAGCAACCTGAGTGTTCTGAATGGTTATGTTGACTCAAGTCAGACAACCTGCACAAGTGTAGTAAGGTACCACCTTGCAGCCTGGCTAAAGAACAAAGGGATGCTGAACTCTGGACATTGGCAAATGCTAATTTACCCCCTCAGTAAACAGTAATGTAAACAGTAATGTTGGTCTCTGGTGGTCTATTAGTGTTGAATCCAATTAGCTCTTAGCTGCTATGTTCTATGCTGCTAATAAAACTGGGGTACCTAGCATAGGCTCAGGAGCAGGGGGCAGCTGCCCCCTGGAATTTTGATGGGGGTAGACATGGTTAATGTCTGCCCCCCGAAAAGAAGGCGAAGTTACAGCGGCGTGGCAACAACAAAATTTCAACAGCACACCCTCTACCCCACCCCCCTATCTTCGGTTGTCAGAGTCGAGCCAGCACAGCAGACAGAAGCAGAAGAAGAGATGAAAATATGGCAACAACAAATTTTCGCTTGTGCTGAATCTCAGCATCCCCCAATATCAATTTTGTTCCCGCGCCACTGGTACATAGGAGAGTAGAGAACTAGGCAAAGAATTGCAGCCCATGTTTTGTCTGGTGACAAATCCTTTCATGCATGTAAATACTGGTAATTCTGCAGTTGTTTGTTTTATTTTGGTCTTTGACCAAATAGACACATCCGAAAACATTACAATTTAACATATATTTTGTAGTTTATACATGTCAATTTATATAGAAAACGTTATAAATATATTTTCTGTTTTGATTAATTCATTCAATTCATTGTACTTTGCGGGATTAAATTTCAGTTGTTTGGGTTTTATTTAATTCCAATTCAAATCAAATTCATGCATTTTGTTGATCAATTAAAATTCAATTAAGAATTGAACCCAGGTCTGATTGTAGCCGGATTGTAGCCGGATGCTTTCCAAAGAAGTCGAGATGGTGTTCAATTAAACAGGTCTGCCAGGGAGTAAAGTGTGAAGTGCTTTGAGCTGTCCTAATGCCTGGATACTGCACTGTGTAGGAACTTACCTTTACTTTACTTTTAAAACTAACCCTGCACTCACTGCACTCTGACACCCGTGATAAACATGTGATGTTTTGGTTAGCATCGTAACAATATTCACAGAAGATTCAATTGTAAATTTGGAATGTTTTAAATGGGGTCTTTTTACTCACCCAGTGTCTTATAGTAACACGTTAATTTGGGTCATGCAATTTGTATTTTGATCTTCATACCCAAAAAACTCAGTTTCATTGACCAATTATCTAGTGTTTGAGAGAAGACAGTCCTGGTCCAACAGTAGCTCCTGCATTGTCTTCTCATCCAGACTCCACCCAACCAACGTGATTGCGACACGGAAGTTCGCTGCTCAGTTCATGTGTACATCACTGGTGGACGCCTGCAACAAGTACACCAACAAACACTTTGTCGAGGTCTCGCACTCACCCGATTACCTTGACCTTGAGGTCGTTGATGTCCTTGACCTGCTGGGGCGGGACGAACTGCACGTAGAGAGTGAAGAACAGGTGAGACTGAGGCAGTTTATCAGGGGTCAGTGGGTACAAGGGAGGATTGTCTCGGGGGTACAAGGGGTCAGTTGGTACAAAGGAGGGTTATCTCTGGGGTCAGTGGGTACAAGGGATGGTTTTCTCGGGGGTACAAGGGGTAAGTGGGTACAAAGGAGGGTTGTCTCGGCGGTCAGTTGGTACAAGGTAGGATTGTCTCAGGGGTAACTGGGTACAAAGGAGGGTTGTTTCAGAGATCAGTGGGTAGAGCCTTGGGAGGGTTGTCTCAGTGGTCAGTGGGTACAAGGGAAGGGTGTTTGGAGGGTCAGTGGGTGCTTTTGGGGTGTAGTTCAATTAGGGAGTTTATACAGATCGAGAATAAACATAAAAAGGTTTACATGTATGTGTATTCTTTGCAGTTTTTTAAGGCCCTCATGTTGTGGCTACAGAACTGGTCAGAGGTTTATGTGCATTGTTTACAGGTTTTTTTTAAAGCCCTTGTGTTGATACAGAAACTGGTCAGAATACAGAGGTTTATGTGCATTGTTTACAGGTGTTTGAGGCCCTCATGTTGTGGCTACAGAAGGAACCAGACAATCGCAAAAAAAAGCTGCCGCCACTGCTCGCCAAAGTGAGGCTGCCGTTGATGACGCCGCAGTCACTCGCAGACGTCGTCGCACAAGACGAACTTGTGAAGACATCTCTCAAGTGCAGGTCAATGTTTACTTTAATTTACGTGCTCAAATATTGCAAAGTAATCTATGGTTTTGACGTGCTCTGTCCATGCAAAGACGTTGTCCTGTGGTTCATTGGCCATGTTCAACAGTAAATTTTAGAGTAACTCGAGACATGAGAATCGGGCGACTCAAAGCGATTCACAATACCACTGACACTGCCGAGTCAGCAGAAATGGCAGTGTCCTGGCATGTTCCCATGAACTGCAAAGGGAGATAGAACTTGGCAGCGATCACACCACCCTATGCCAGTTCAAAGTGCCATAAAATGCGCCAAAGTCCAAAATTACACAACGGGCAGAATTTTAACTAGCATTAACTAGACCAGAATATGTTGCGAGGTAACAATTATCCTTTTTTAGCTAATAAAACAGCAATCAAACATGGTATAAACACTACTAAAACTTAGCGTGAAAAGGTGTACCTCCATGCTGCCACCTAGCTTGTTTTGAGTTATATTCGGAAAATCATATGGTGCGAGATGTTATCCAAGAGAATGTCTCAGATGTGTTCACATGGTAACTTAAGTATTAATAATAAAAACTAAAATTAATTCTGAATTTTAAAATTTATTTCCAGCGAACACGCTGATATACCAAATTGATATTAAACCCACTTCACCTGTTATACATGTGTGGCTTCTCAGACTAATGGTTTCAACCTTAACCACATTAGACCCAACCAAGATACAAATAAGTCAGTGGTATTCACGTGATATCGCCCTAACACCACTGTGCTGTTGTCACCCCTACAGAGACCTGCTGGATGAAGCCAAGGACTACCATCTGATGCCGGAGCGCAGGTCACAACACCAGACGTTTCGCACTCGGCCCCGCTGCTGCTCAGAGATTGTTGGCATTATCTATGCCGTAGGGGGCCTCACATCGTCCGGGGACTCTGTGGGCACCGTCGAGTGTTTCGACCCAATCATTGGGCGCTGGCAGATCGCTGAACCAATGAAGACCTCTCGCAGTAGGATGGGCATGGCGGTCCTCAAAGGTCAGTTCAAGTAGGATGGGCATGGCGGTTCTCAAAGGTCAGTTCAAGTAGGATGGGCATGGCGGTTCTCAAAGGTCAGTTCAAGTAGGATGGGCATGGCGGTCCTCAAAGGTCAGTTCAAGTAGGATGGGCATGGCAGTCCTCAAAGGTCAGTTCAAGTAGGATGGGCATGGCAGTCCTCAAAGGTCAGTTCAAGTAGGATGGGCATGGTAGTCCTCAAAGGTCAGTTCAAGTAGGATGGGAATGGTAGTCCTCAAAGGTCAGTTCAAGTAGGATGGGCATGGCGGTTCTCAAAGGTCAGTTCAAGTAGGATGGGCATGGTAGTCCTCAAAGGTCAGTTCAAGTAGGATGGGCATGGCGGTTCTCAAAGGTCAGTTCAAGTAGGAGGGTGTGGTAGTCCTCAAAGGTCAGTTCAAGTAGGATGGGCGTGGTAGTCCTCAAAGGTCAGTTCAAGTAGGATGGGCGTGGTAGTCCTCAAAGGTCAGTTCAAGTAGGATGGGCGTGGTAGTCCTCAAAGGTCAGTTCAAGTAGGAGGGGAATGGCAGTCATCAAAGGGCAGTTCAAGTAGGAGGGGAATGGCAGTCCTCAAAGATCAGTTCAAGTAGGAGGGGAATGGCAGTCCTCAAAGATCAGTTCAAGTAGGAGGGGAATGGCAGTCCTCAAAGGGTTGTTCAAGTAGGATGGGCATGGCAGTCATCAAAGGGCAGTTCAAGTAGGAGGGTGTGGCAGTCATCAAAGGTCAGTCATCAGTCCTCAAAAGTCAGGTAGGATGGGCATGACAGTCCTCAAAGGTCAGTTCAAATAGTTCAAAGGTCAGATGGGCATGGCAGTCCTCAAAGGTCAGTTGGGCATGGCGGTCCTCAAAGTCAGGAGGATGGGCATGGCGGTCCTCAAAGGTCAGTTCAAGTAGGATGGGCATGGCGGTCCTCAAAGGGCATGGCGGTCCTCAAAGGTCAGTTCAAGTAGGATGGGCATGGCGGTCCTCAAAGGTCAGTTCAAGTAGGATGGGCATGGCGGTCCTCAAAGTCCTCAGTCCTCAAAGGTCATTTCAAGTAGGATGGGCATGGCAGTCCTCAAAGTCAGTTCAAGTAGGAGGGTGTGGCAGTCCTCAAAGGTCAGTTCAAGTAGGATGGGCATGGCGGTCCTCAAAGGTCAGTTCAATTAGGATGGCCATTGCTGTCCTCAAAGGTCAGTTCAAGAAGGATGGGAATAGCGGTCCTCAAAGGTCAGTTCAAGTAGGATGGGCATGGCAGTCCTCAAAGGTCAGTTCAAGTAGGATGGGCATGGCGGTCCTCAAAGGCCAGTTCAAGTAGGATGGGCATGGCGGTCCTCAAATGTCAGTTCAAGTAGGATGGGCATGGCGGTCCTCAAATGTCAGTTCAAGTAGGATGGGCATGACAGTCCTCAAAGGCCAGTTCAAGTAGGATGGGCATGGCGGTCCTCAAAGATCAGTTCAAGTAGGATGGGCATGGCGGTCCTCAAAGATCAGTTCAAGTAGGATGGGCATGGCGGTCCTCAAAGGTCAGTTCAAGTAGGATGGGCATGGCGGTCCTCAAAGGTCAGTTCAAGTAGGAGGGTGTGGCAGTCCTCAAAGGTCAGTTCACGTAGGATAGGCATGGCGGTCCTCATAGGTCAGTTCAAGTAGGAGGGGAATGGCAGTCCTCAAAGGGTTGTTCAAGTAGGATGGGCATGGCAGTCATCAAAGGGCAGTTCAAGTAGGAGTGGCATGGCGTTCAAGTCAAAAGGTCCAGTTCAAGTAGGAGGGGAGTGGGCATGTCCTCAAAGGTCAAGTTGGGCATGGCGGTCCTCAAAGGTCAGTTCAAGTAGGATGGGCATGGCGGTCCTCAAATCAGTTCACAGTCCTCAAAGGTCACAAAGGTCAGGAGGGGGCATGGCGGTCCTCAAAGGCCAGTTCAAGTAGGATGGGCATGGCGGTCCTCAAAGTCAGTTCAAGTAGGATGGGCATGGCAGTCCTCAAAGGTCAGGATGGGCATGGCGGTCCTCAAATGTCAGTTCAAGTTGGGCAACAGTCCTCAAAGGCCAGTTCAAGTAGGATGGGCATGGCGGTCCTCAAAGATCAGTTCAAGTAGGATGGGCATGGCGGTCCTCAAAGATCAGTTCAAGTAGGATGGGCATGGCGGTCCTCAAAGGTCAGTTCAAGTAGGATGGGCATGGCGGTCCTCAAAAGTCAGTTCAAGTAGGAGGGTGTGGCAGTCCTCAAAGGTCAGTTCACGTAGGATAGGCATGGCGGTCCTCATAGGTCAGTTCAAGTAGGAGGGGAATGGCAGTCCTCAAAGGGTTGTTCAAGTAGGATGGGCATGGCAGTCATCAAAGGGCAGTTCAAGTAGGAGTGGCATGGCAGTCATCAAAGGGCAGTTCAAGTAGGAGGGGAATGGCAGTCCTCAAAGGTCAGTTCAAGTAGGAGGGGAATGACAGTCCTCAAAGGGCTGTTCAAGTAGGAGGGGCATGGCAGTCCTCAAAGGGCAGTTCAAGTAGGAGGGGAATGGCAGTCCTCAAAGGTCAGTTCAAATAGGATGGGCATGGTGGTCCTCAAAGGTCAGTTCAAGTAGGATGGGCATAGCGGTTATCAAACGTCAGTTCAATTAGGATGGCCATTGCTGTCCTCAAAGGTCAGTTCAAATAGGATGGGCATCGCTGTCCTCAAAGGTCAGTTCAAGTAGGATGGGCATGGCAGTCCTCAAAGGTCAGTTCAAGTAGGATGGGCATGGCGGTCCTCAAAGGTCAGTTCAAGTAGGATGGGCATGGCGGTCCTCAAAGGTCAGTTCAATTAGGATGGCCATTGCTGTCCTCAAAGGTCAGTTCAAGAAGGATGGGCATGGCGGTCCTCAAAGGTCAGTTCAAGTAGGATGGGCATGGCAGTCCTCAAAGGTCAGTTCAAGTAGGATGGGCATGGCGGTCCTCAAAGGCCAGTTAAAGTAGGATGGGCATGACAGTCCTCAAAGGTCAGTTCAAGTAGGAGGGTGTGGCAGTCCTCAAAGATAAGTTCAAGTAGGATGGGCATGGCGGTCCTCAAAGATCAGTTCAAGTAGGATGGGCATGGCGGTCCTCAAAGGTCAGTTCAAGTAGGATGGGCATGGCGGTCCTCAAAAGTCAGTTCAAGTAGGAGGGTGTGGCAGTCCTCAAAGGTCAGTTCAAGTAGGATAGGCATGGCGGTCCTCAAAGGTCAGTTCAAGTAGGATGGGCATGGCGGTCCTCAAAGGTCAGTTCAAGTAGGATGGGTATGGCGGTCCTCAAAGGTCACTTCAAGTAGGAGGGTGTGGCAGTCCTCAAAGGTCATTTCAAGTAGGATGGGCATGGCAGTCCTCAAAAGTCAGTTCAAGTAGGATGGCCATTGCTGTCCTCAAAGGTCAGTTCAATTAGGATGGCCATTGCTGTCCTCAAAGGTCAGTTCAAGAAGGATGGGCATGGCGGTCCTCAAAGGTCAGTTCAAGTAGGATGGGCATGGCAGTCCTCAAAGGTCAGTTCAAGTAGGATGGGCATGACAGTCCTCAAAGGCCAGTTCAAGTAGGATGGGCATGGCAGTCCTCAAAGATCAGTTCAAGTAGGATGGGCATGGCGGTCCTCAAAGATCAGTTCAAGTAGGATGGGCATGGCGGTCCTCAAAGGTCAGTTCAAGTAGGATGGGCATGGCGGTCCTCAAAGGCCAGTTCAAGTAGGATGGGCATGGCGGTCCTCAAAAGTCAGTTCAAGTAGGAGGGTGTGGCAGTCCTCAAAGGTCATTTCAAGTAGGATGGGCATGGCAGTCCTCAAAAGTCAGTTCAAGTAGGAGGGTGTGGCAGTCCTCAAAGGTCAGTTCAAGTAGGATGGGCATGGCGGTCCTCAAAGGTCAGTTCAATTAGGATGGCCATTGCTGTCCTCAAAGGTCAGTTCAAGAAGGATGGGCATGGCGGTCCTCAAAGGTCAGTTCAAGTAGGATGGGCATGGCAGTCCTCAAAGGTCAGTTCAAGTAGGATGGGCATGGCGGTCCTCAAAGGCCAGTTCAAGTAGGATGGGCATGGCGGTCCTCAAATGTCAGTTCAAGTAGGATGGGCATGACAGTCCTCAAAGGCCAGTTCAAGTAGGATGGGCATGGCGGTCCTCAAAGATCAGTTCAAGTAGGATGGGCATGGCGGTCCTCAAAGATCAGTTCAAGTAGGATGGGCATGGCGGTCCTCAAAGGTCAGTTCAAGTAGGATGGGCATGGCGGTCCTCAAAAGTCAGTTCAAGTAGGAGGGTGTGGCAGTCCTCAAAGGTCAGTTCACGTAGGATAGGCATGGCGGTCCTCATAGGTCAGTTCAAGTAGGAGGGGAATGGCAGTCCTCAAAGGGTTGTTCAAGTAGGATGGGCATGGCAGTCATCAAAGGGCAGTTCAAGTAGGAGTGGCATGGCAGTCATCAAAGGGCAGTTCAAGTAGGAGGGGAATGGCAGTCCTCAAAGGTCAGTTCAAGTAGGAGGGGAATGACAGTCCTCAAAGGGCTGTTCAAGTAGGAGGGGCATGGCAGTCCTCAAAGGGCAGTTCAAGTAGGAGGGGAATGGCAGTCCTCAAAGGTCAGTTCAAATAGGATGGGCATGGTGGTCCTCAAAGGTCAGTTCAAGTAGGATGGGCATAGCGGTTATCAAACGTCAGTTCAATTAGGATGGCCATTGCTGTCCTCAAAGGTCAGTTCAAATAGGATGGGCATCGCTGTCCTCAAAGGTCAGTTCAAGTAGGATGGGCATGGCAGTCCTCAAAGGTCAGTTCAAGTAGGATGGGCATGGCGGTCCTCAAAGGTCAGTTCAAGTAGGATGGGCATGGCGGTCCTCAAAGGTCAGTTCAATTAGGATGGCCATTGCTGTCCTCAAAGGTCAGTTCAAGAAGGATGGGCATGGCGGTCCTCAAAGGTCAGTTCAAGTAGGATGGGCATGGCAGTCCTCAAAGGTCAGTTCAAGTAGGATGGGCATGGCGGTCCTCAAAGGCCAGTTAAAGTAGGATGGGCATGACAGTCCTCAAAGGTCAGTTCAAGTAGGAGGGTGTGGCAGTCCTCAAAGATAAGTTCAAGTAGGATGGGCATGGCGGTCCTCAAAGATCAGTTCAAGTAGGATGGGCATGGCGGTCCTCAAAGGTCAGTTCAAGTAGGATGGGCATGGCGGTCCTCAAAAGTCAGTTCAAGTAGGAGGGTGTGGCAGTCCTCAAATGTCAGTTCAAGTAGGATAGGCATGGCGGTCCTCAAAGGTCAGTTCAAGTAGGATGGGCATGGCGGTCCTCAAAGGTCAGTTCAAGTAGGATGGGTATGGCGGTCCTCAAAGGTCACTTCAAGTAGGAGGGTGTGGCAGTCCTCAAAGGTCATTTCAAGTAGGATGGGCATGGCAGTCCTCAAAAGTCAGTTCAAGTAGGAGGGTGTGGCAGTCCTCAAAGGTCAGTTCAAGTAGGATGGGCATGACAGTCCTCAAAGGCCAGTTCAAGTAGGATGGGCATGGCAGTCCTCAAAGATCAGTTCAAGTAGGATGGGCATGGCGGTCCTCAAAGATCAGTTCAAGTAGGATGGGCATGGCGGTCCTCAAAGGTCAGTTCAAGTAGGATGGGCATGGCGGTCCTCAAAAGTCAGTTCAAGTAGGAGGGTGTGGCAGTCCTCAAAGGTCAGTTCAAGTAGGATGGGCATGGCGGTCCTCAAAGGTCAGTTCAAGTAGGATGGGCATGGCGGTCCTCAAAAGTCAGTTCAAGTAGGAGGGTGTGGCAGTCCTCAAAGGTCAGTTCAAGTAGGATGGGCATGGCGGTCCTCAAAGGTCAGTTCAAGTAGGATGGGCATGGCGGTCCTCAAAGGTCAGTTCAAGTAGTACATTATACTTATTACATGACTGTATTTTTATTTATTACCACAAGTTATAGGTGTTTTTGTGGAATTGCTCATAATTGTGTTCACATTGTCTGAAAGCAAATTATTTATTGACACACATGTTCTGCACAAACACAAAACAGATTATATATATTTAAGTAAGATATTAAATAAATGTTATGGAGATACAGTGGAAGTGCAAGTGTGCAAATAGAAGCCTAATATAGTGTCGTTTGTCATTGCAGGCCAGTTGTATGCTATTGGTGGCTATGACGGACAATGTCGACTCAACACAGCAGAACTATTTGATGCCGAGAGTCGGCGCTGGAAAACAGTGATGTCAATGATATGCAAAAGAAGGTACCCAGTATCAAACATGAGTGTGATGTTTTACAGATTATACATGATGTTTTATTTATATATATATTGTAATTACTGAACTATTACTGGTCTGTCTAGAAAATGTATGCTGTAATGTTGAATATTTTAAAGTAAGTAGCTGACATTCTTGAAAACGGTTCAGATTTATACAACGCTCCATCACAACTTTACAGATAACTGTTTTTACTTGGTTTTTCCATATAGTTGTTTAATTCTCCATCCTCAGTTGAAGTATCAAATGGTGAATGATGTTTGTTAACGTATAAATGCTTTCTTGCTGAATTTTTATTGGACCCCACCCAGTATAATATAATTGAATTGTTTGTGTAATGATTTAATTATATCTAAGTAATACAATTGTACAACCGAGCTGGCATGTCATAGTGAATACAATTTTTTTTGAAATGAGACAAAAGAAATTAAATTTTAAACACATTTAATTTGTTTCACTGTTGCAGAACCATTTGATTCTTAAAAATCCATGATAAAACATTTTAGTTTTCGATATACCAGTGTAAGTTATATTTTCAGCGCCCTTGGAGTGGCGGTGTTGGACAACAAGCTGTATGTTTGTGGCGGGTATGACGGCAACTCGTCTCTCAGTTCTGTTGAGTGCTATGATCCAACCAACAACCAGTGGACAATGGCGTCACACATGGTGCGTCATCGCAGCGCCGCGGCTGTTACGGTCCTCGAAGGACAGATCTATGTACTCGGCGGCCATGATGGATTGTCAATCTTCGACTCGGTGCGATCTGTTTTGACTGTATTCAATAGGTTGTTGATATCAAGTTAGGCCATGTAAAATGTTGTGGTAAAGATGTGTTGCTGTCTAGTTAAATATAATTTTGCACAAACAAAATAACTCATTCTGAATGTGTACAAATAGATAGTAGTTAAATGTATTGACATTGTTTATTAGTAAACAGTGTTGGGTGTACCATAATGTGCTATACATGTAAACATTTTAACATCAACTTCTATACTGATATTCATACAAACATTTATTATAAGCAAATTACTTGGCAAACTAAATGGAACCTTTGTGCACACTTACCATATAAGCTCTGTTCCCGTTACCCTCCCAAATGAAATAAATTTGTGAGTTGTTATAATCTATTTTATATTTAATAAGTTAATAATTAATTAAGTTACCTGTGCTACAGAATGCACAGGTATAAATAAGTCAGTCATACCACAACATGCTAGACATATCACGGATGTTAGACATCTAGTTATTTGGTAGAAATTCAGAAATGTTTAGAAGTATACTCACTGTAGTGTACTTTCAACGTGTAACTATGTCCACACGTGTAAGCTAATAGCATGTGAGGGAATGGTATCCCTCATTTGCTCAAGTGTTAATTTTCAGAAAATCTGGTGGTGTTTGCATACCAAAATTAGTGTTATTCTACATCATGCCAAACCCCCTGCACGTATGACCATATTAAATTTTGTTCTGCCATCGAGTTTGAATTATTATTTCCAGTTACCTTTGCGGTTTTATTTAACTTTGATCAGTCAAAATAAAATGTTAGCATCTTGTTTTGTGCGAATGATCACAAGTAGTTCCATGTTGTCCCAACAGGTGGAGTGCTACAACAACATCACAGGGTCGTGGTCAGAGACAACTCCGATGTTGACAAAGCGGTGTCGACTTGGCGCGGCGTCACTCAACGGCAAGATCTACATCGCTGGTGGCTATGACGGAAACGTCTTCCTGAAGACTGTTGACTGCTTCGACCCCAGCACCAACAGGTGGAGCAAGGTTGCTGACATGAACGTCAAGCGCAGTCGCGTCGCCCTTGTTGCCAACTGTGGCAAACTGTACGCCATTGGAGGCTATGACGGCTCAGCCAATCTCAGCTCAGTAGAGATGTTTGACCCCGAGACAATGATGTGGACTCTAGCGCGGGCTATGTGCGCCCACGAAGGGGGAGTGGGGGTGGCTGTGGTCCCACTTGAACCTGCCATATAGGGCGTCATCACACGGGAGTTAACCTGCCACATAGGGCGTCATCACGCGGGGAGTGAACTTGCCATATAGGGCATCATCACATGGGGGTGAACCTACCATATAGGGCGTCATCACATGGGGGTGAACGTATCATATAGGGCGTCATCACAAGTGGGGGTGAACCTACCATATTTGACGTCATCACACGGGGATGAACCTGCCATATAGGGCGTCATCACACGGGGGGTATCTTCTGTGTGTCAACGTGTTATTTATATACAGCCAGTCACATGACATATTGGCTGTTGGCGTAGGAACAGATAACATCAACCACAGAAGGATGTACAAGACTCAGTGGGGTGGATATCTAAAGTTGTCACGAAACAAGTCACATGTAGCAGTGGAGTCACATACATTGCTACAAAGTCTAGTTTGGGGGGACAATAAAATGTGACCAACTCAGGAAGCAGCAAACTAACAATGCCACTGATACACTTACTTTAACCTTTGTAAATATCAGACCAATGGACAACATCCAGCTTCACCAAACTGTAATAAACTACCAGTATTGTACAACACACAATACTTATGTTGCACTTACTTAGGTTTTCAAACACAACTCACAAGATACCTCTACTAGGCATCTGGTTTATTGACATACAGGATTCATACACATGTTGTGTCTTTGACATTAACAAACAGTGAGCTCATCAAGTCTTTAGGACAGTGCCTCCATCTACATGGATAGATACAAACTATTGCCATCACTTTTTACTTGCTTTTTTATAGATGTAAATTTCCATTGTGATCTCTTGCCAAATACTCTTTTGTCATACAGTGACACTTGGTACTGTCATAGAAACGCTGCACTCATAGCATGGTACCATAATGACGATACAATACCATCAATAAACAAAGATATAGTTGTCTTCATGATGTTTATACTGTTGTGGCCATATCAGAGTTGCAGTGTGTGTTTATAATCACTGCTCCGGTTACCCATATTTTATCAGAAGTGAGAGGATATTTATTACTTCCTTGATACTGAGGCTAAACCGTTGCATGGGCAGGCAGTAAAATGAAGTCTACAAACTACACGACCATTGCTAATTGTCCATGTTATGTTTAATAAATTATATATATAGTACAACTTTGTCAATTGACTTGAAGTTTGTTAACTCAATCACCCAGATTAACTAGAAGAAGAGTTAATGGGGTACTTCTTGTGTGAGGGTAAAGCACGTAGCAAGTTGTCAACAAGAACACATTTTATTACCAAGTGATATGAATAACCAACATACAACTGGAATAAGTTTAAACTGGTAACACAGTGACATGAATTGTGCCATAACAAAATATATCTAACTACAAATGAACCCTTTTCATTTTGAATATTTCAAATATCATGCCTATAAATATGAAATATTCATAATTTGTTTTTCAACAAACTGGTTGAGTAGTAGTAAACAACAGCACAATAAAATGTAACGTTAATGAGAAAAAACGGGAAATTGCCTAAAAATACTGCTCGCCTTGGGAAGAAGAACTGACTGTTGCTAAGGAAACAGTACGTGTGTTAACATGAGCGTGTGTCACATACTAGAAAGACGTTTTCTTCTTGTCACCAAGGAATGACTTGTTGGTGTCTATGAACGTTTGTCACCAAGGAAACACTGTAAGATGATAAGGAACAAGTCTATGATGTCTACGTAGAGTTGCATGGCCGCAAAGACATACTCCTCGGGTGAGATCTCCACCTGATGGCCGCCCATCAACATCTGAGTGTCATAGATGATGAACTACAACAACCACAGCACTCATCAACATCTGAGTGTTCCAGATGAATTACAACAACAACCGCAGCGCTCATCAACATCTGAGTGTCATAGATGATGATGAACTACAACAACAACCATGGCGCCCATCAATATGTGAGTCTCGTAGATGATGAACTATAACAATAACCATAGTACCCATCAATATATGAGTGTCATAGATGTTGAACTATAACAACAACCATGGTACCCATCAATATCTGAGTGTCATAGATGTTGAACTATAACAACAACCATAGTACCCATCAATATCTGAGTGTCATAGATGATGAACTATAACAACAACCATAGTACCCTTCAATATCTGAGTGTCATAGATGATGAACTATAACAACAACCATAGTACCCTTCAATATCTGAGTGTCATAGATGACAAACTACAACAACCACATCACCCATCAATATGTGAGTGTCGTAGATGATGAACTATAACAACAACCATAGTACCCTTCAATATCTGAGTGTCATAGATGATGAACTATAACAACAACCATAGTATCCTTCAATATATGAGTGTCATAGATGATGAACTATAACAACAACCATAGTACCCTTCAATATATGAGTGTCATAGATGATGAACTATAACAACAACCATAGTACCCATCAATATCTGAGTGTCATAGATGATGAACTATAACAACAACCATAGTACCCTTCAATATATGAGTGTCATATATGATGAACTATAACAACAACCATAGTACCCTTCAATATATGAGTGTCATAGATGATGAACTATAACAACCATAGTACCCATCAATATCTGAGTGCCATAGATGATGAACTATAACAACAACCATAGTATCTTTCAATGTATGAGTGTCATAGATGATGAACTATAACAACAACCATAGTACCCTTCAATATATGAGTGTCATAGATGATGAACTATAACAACAACCATAGTACCCATCAATATCTGAATGTCATAGATGATGAACTATAACAACAACCATAGTACCCATCAATATCTGAGTGTCATAGATGATGAACTATAACAACAACCTTAGTACCCTTCAATATATGAGTGTCATAGATGATGAACTATAACAACAACCATAGTACCCATTAATATCTGAGTGTCATAGATGATGAACTATAACAACAACCATAGTACCCTTCAATATATGAGTGTCATAGATGATGAACTATAACAACAACCACAGTACCCTTCAATATATGAGTGTCATAGATGATGAACTATAACAACAACCACAGTACCCTTCAATATATGAGTGTCATAGATGATGAACTATAACAACAACCATAGTACCCATCAATATCTGAGTGTCATAGATGATGAACTATAACAACAACCATAGTACCCATCAATATCTGAGTGTCATATATGATGAACTATAACAACAACCATAGTACCCATCAATATCTGAGTGTCATATATGATGAACTATAACAACAACCATAGTACCCATCAATATCTGAGTGTCATAGATGATGAACTATAACAACAACCATCGTACCCATCAATATCTGAGTGTCATATATGATGAACTATAACAACAACCATAGTACCCATCAATATCTGAGTGTCATAGATGATGAACTATAACAACAACCATAGTACCCATCAATATCTGAGTGTCATATATGATGAACTATAACAACAACCATAGTACCCATCAATATATGAGTGTCATAGATGATGAACTATAACAACAACCATAGTACCCATCAATATCTGAGTGTCATAGATGATGAACTATAACAACAACCATCGTACCCATCAATATCTGAGTGTCATATATGATTAACTATAACAACAACCATAGTACCCATCAATATCTGAGTGTCATAGATGATGAACTATAACAACAACCATCGTACCCATCAATATCTGAGTGTCATATATGATGAACTATAACAACAACCATAGTACCCATCAATATCTGAGTGTCATAGATGATGAACTATAACAACAACCATAGTACCCATTAATATCTGAGTGTCATAGATGATGAACTATAACAACAACCACAGTACCCTTCAATATCTGAGTGTCATATATGATGAACTATAACAACAACCATAGTACCCATCAATATCTGAGTGTCAGATGATGAACTATAACAACAACCATAGTACCCATCAATATCTGAGTGTCATATATGATGAACTATAACAACAACCATAGTACCCATCAATATATGAGTGTCATAGATGATGAACTATAACAACAACCATCGTACCCATCAATATCTGAGTGTCACAGATGATGAACTATAACAACAACCATAGTACCCTTCAATGTATGAGTGTCATAGATGATGAACTATAACAACAACATTAGTACCCTTCAATGTATGAGTGTCATAGATGATGAACTATAACAACAACCACAGCACCCATCAATATCCGACTGTCGTAGATGATCAACTATAACAACAACCACAGTCATCATCATCATCATGTCACCTAGGGGGTCTGGGACATGTCACCATTTTATTTAATACAATGGTAACTTAGGTTTCAACTATGTGGGGTAACTTTAATTACTGATGTTTTACCCACCCCATGCTCACCTATAGGCACTGAGAGGGCATATAATTCACTTGTGTAAACATTATGTTGTTGGCTCAGGTGAGTTGGAAGATTCTGAACGTCCAAAATGAACCAGAACAGTAATTTTAAATAGCGATTTCATCACAATATTACACAACATATTCTGTGTATAAGAAATAGACATCTGTAAGGTGACAGTTTCTGGAAATATTTGGTGAGATGTGACAGCAATGTGGTCCATGCTGCTTGTTACATGACAGGGGAACACTTGGAACGGGTGAACAGTACTGGGTGGTTCATGGATGTCTCATGCTGGCATCGCGCCATGATGCAGGAAGTGGCACAGGACAGAGTTGTATAGAAAAAAAATGTTGTGTGACATAAATATGGTACAGACTATTAAGAATAATACAGGAAATATAGAAATTATTATGTTTATGTAGAATAACGTGGAGATGGTGAAATAATGAGACCAACCAACACATGATGGTTGATTTTTAATAGCAACACTGTAAATTGAATGTAAATTCATTTACAAATCATGATAGTGTCACATTTTTTTGTAAATTCATACATCAGATATTGAGTTCTCATTTTACACAACATATTTAATGGGGCTTATTAGATTTACTTAAACACTGCCAGATAATCCATAATGGAAGAAGTAAATACACTGTACCTAGCAACTAAAATAGGACCACTGCTCTGTCAACGGAGGAAATACAATAAATACTGCATAAGTGATCTCACAAAACTACTTATTGTAAATGCACAGATGTTAAATGGTTTGTAAATATATAAGAATCTTTGGGTTTAACTGAGGTATAAATATAAATGTGCACCCACCAATGAAAAAAGAAATGCTGCTAAGCTTCCAAGAACAGCACGCCAAATCTGAAAACAGTCACAACCACTGTACACAGTGAAAAGTTATAAAAGGGAATACTACAATGTTTATGAAAGTGACTCTAATATATTTTCTCTTCCTTTAAACAACAGCCAGCGTAATGACCGTAATGTATTGGGCCATCGTATGTTTTGGTACACCCTAAAAATCTAGAAATCATTAATAAAAAACAGTGTATCAATAAAACGTTTTACAATCACAGCTGCTCTGACGTAAACATCACAAACTGAATTACTGTAGCACTAGAAATGATGTTTCGTCCTTCTCTCAGCTACCAGCTGGCCTTTATACATTTAGGAAGTATCACCAAACACATCTAACATCCTGGTGCAGTCCCCCAATGTTTGGCTGTAATATACAAAATTGCGTGATCTCTCGACTGTCTGCATTGTCCCAAGACTTGCACATCGTTTCACGTATAGTTGACGTTTTAATCTGCATATATGGTTACCCACTAAGGAATTAGTTACTAATAGTGTAATAGATGGCATGTACCCTGTTAATACCAGAGGTAGCTTTGTTACATTTCATCTTCTATATCTTAATAACAACTGTGTTTCTATACTGTACACGTGGCCGAGATGGGGGTGAGAGGTAATGCGGATATGGGCAGTACTGCGGTCAAATACAGTACAACCTGTCACTCAGTAAATAGTCTTTGAACAAGTGTGGGAAACTGGCACCAGACAGACTAAACATTTCACATGGCTGAGGATGTAATTATAAGTGTTACATTTCTTCTTGCCCTTTTTCGACAAGTGTATCCATCTATAATTTAATAATTTGCTACTTTATTATGTCTGTTGTTGTTTAAATAAAGTTTTATAAACAATAAGCTATTTGATTGTCTGTTGTAGTTGAAATAAAGTTTTATAAATAATAAGCTACTTCATTATGTCGATCTGTTGTTGTTGGAATAAGTTTAATTAAAAATGTAGTCCCAACATATAACATTTCTTTCACAGGATATAGATGATGAACTACAGCCACTCAAAATATAGTTAGTAGCAGGTTAATAGATGAGGTAACCATATTGAAGTTACAAAGACAGGTTAACACCTGGGTAATAAAACAGGGACGACATGACGTCAGAATTCGTTCGTGTCCCTAAATATTGGGACAGTGAATCTGAGAATTATTTTTAGGGACAGCTAATAATTTAATTATTTTTACTTGTCCCAATACATAATTACGGTCATTACGGTAAATCAGGGATAAGGTATTTTACCATAAACCTTCCAAACAACTAGGAAAGAATGTGCTTTGTTTGTCTGCACATTGTCACTACATTCATGTTGTCAACTACAGATACATTTCAGAAGTTTGCTCAATTCAACAACTTCACACTACCTGCCAAGTGCCAAGTGGCACTCAGTGGAGGGTCAGTACATGTTGACTGTATACTCACAAAGCTGGGTCCCCAGATAACTGTAGAGATCACCGACGCGATGCCAGCAAAGATGACCAATAGCATCAAGCCACACAGCAACCCTGCACACGGCGTGAAGTCTATCTGCAAACACACCAGTAACATCTGTAAACACAACACACCAGTAACATCTGTAAACACAACACACCAGTAACATCTGTAAACACAACACACTAGTAACATCTGTAAACACAACACACCAGTAACATCTGTAAACACAACACACCAGTAACATCTGTAAACACAACACACCAGTAACATATATTACACATTACTGCTGAAATGTAAATGTTGTAAGATGCTAGTGGGGGTTTTGGCCACCGCATGTGAACATGGGGGCCAGGGGGTTTGAGCCCCCCACTTTTGTATATAGCAAATTGCGGTAAATAATCTAGCTAGTAATATAGAAGGTGTGCAGTATGCACACAGGTATCTTTTTCCCTTGAATTATATATTGTAAATCTGTGACAGTTCGTGTGCTGTAAATATGTCTAACAGCATTCAAGGGTTTTTTCAGTCACTAACTAGCTAGAATGGAAAATTATTACATATATGTACAAATTGTAGTACATAGCATATGTGGTACATAGATCAGTAATCTTTATGTACCTGTCTGTGCACAGGATGCAAAATACACTGTATAGATTGTCTGTGCAGTGGCAATCCCTGTGAATTAATAAATTTGGATTGCCCATTACCAACCTATGTAATAGTTGGTGTAACTTTATACAAACAGAGAAAGGGCTGCATGAACAATTCTGTAACACATGTCATCATACATACACTGGGGGTGAGGGTACCGAGTGGAAGTAACACATGTCATCATACATACACTGGGGGTGAGGGTACCGAGTGGAAGTAACACATGTCATCATACATACACTGGGGGTGAGGGTACCGAGTGGAAGTAACACATGTCATCATACATACACTGGGGGTGAGGGTACCGAGTGGAAGTAACACATGTCATCATACATACACTGGGGGTGAGGGGGTACCGAGTGGAAGTAACACATGTCATCATACATACACTGGGGGTGAGGGGGTACCGAATGGAAGTAGCACATGTCATCACACATACACTGGAGGTGAGGGGGTAGCGAGTGGAAGTAACACATGTCATCATGCATACACTGGGGGTGAGGGGGTACCGAGTGGAAGTAGCACATGTCATGATACATACACTGGGGGTGAGGGGATACCGAGTGGAATTAACACATGTCATCATACATACACTGAGGGTGAGGGGATAGCGAGTGGAAGTAACAC
>CM034533.1:49358108-49420155 GCA_020002185.1 Paraescarpia echinospica | reverse complement strand
ACACTGGGGTGAGGGGTACAGAGTGGAAGTAACACATGTCATCATACATACACTGGGGTGAGGGGGTACCGAGTGGAAGTAACACATGTCATCATACATACACTGGGGGTGAGGGTACCGAGTGGAAGTAACACATGTCATCATACATACACTGGGGGTGAGGGGGTACCGAGTGGAAGTAACACATGTCATCATACATACACTGGGGGTGAGGGTACCGAGTGGAAGTAACACATGTCATCATACATACACTGGGGGTGGGGGTACCGAGTGGAAGTAACACATGTCATCATACATACACTGGGGGTGAGGGGGTACCGAGTGGAAGTAACACATGTCATCATACATACACTGGGGGTGAGGGGGTACCGAGTGGAAGTAACTCATGTCATCATAAATACACTGGGGGTGAGGGGGTACCGAGTGGAAGTAGCACATGTCATCATACATACATTGGGGTGAGGGGGTACCGAGCGGAAGTAACACGTCATCATATATATACTGGGGGTGAGGGGATACCGAGCGGAAGTAGCACATGTCATCATACATACACTGGGGTGAGGGGGTACTGGGCGGAAGTAACACATGTCATCATACATACACTGGGGTGAGGGGGTACCGAGCGGAAGTAACACATGTCATCATACATACACTGGGGTGAGGGAGTACCGAGTGGAAGTAGCACACAAAATATAAATGTTGTAAGATGCAGCTGATTTGACTGCATGCATGGTTTAGAATTATTGCAGAATTGTAATTTGTATTTTTAGTAATCGACTGAAATACCTTGATTTGTCATATCTAGTGACATACCTTTGTCTGCCATGTCTAGTGAAATACCTTTGTCAGCCATGTCTAGTGACATACTATTGGCTACCATGTCTAGTGACATACCTTTGTCTGCCATGTCTAGTAACATAACATTGTCTGCCATGTCTAGTGAAATACCTTTGTATGCCATGTATAGTGACGTGCCTTTGTCTGTCATGTCTAGTGATACACCTTTGTCTGCACTATCTAGTGACATACCTTTATCTGCCATGTCTAGTGACATAAGTTTGTCTGTCAGGTCTAGTGAAATACCCTTTTCTGCTATGTCTAGTGACATACCTTTGTCTGCCATGTCTAGTGAAATACCTTTGTCTGCCATGTCTAGTGAAATACCTTTGTCTGCCATGTCTAGTGACATACCTTTGTCTGCCATGTCTAGTGATACACCTTTGTCTGCACTATCCAGTGACATACCTTTATCTGCCATGTCTAGTGACATAACTTTGTCTGTCAGGTCTAGTGAAATACCCTTTTCTGCCATGTCTAGTAACATACCATTGTCTGCCATGTCTAGTGAAATACCTTTGTCTGCCATGTCTAGTGACATACTATTGTCTACCATGTCTAGTGACATACCTTTGTCTGCCATGTCTAGTGACATACCTTTGTCAGCCATGTCTAGTGACATACCATTGTCTGCCATGTCTAGTGACATACCTTTGTCTGCCATGTCTAGTGAAATACCTTTGTCTGCCGTGTCTAGTAACATACCTGTGTCTGCCATTTCTAGTGACATATCTTTGTCTGCCATGTCTAGTGACAAACCTTTGTCTGTCATGTCTAGTAACATACCTTTGTCTGCCATGTCTAGTGACATACCTTTATTTGCCATGTCTAGTGACATACCTTTGTCTGTCATGTCTAGTGACATACCTTTATATGCCATGTCTAGTGACATACCTTCATCTGCCATGTCTAGTGACATACCTTCATCTGCCATATCTAGTGACATACATTTATTTGCCATGTCTAGTGACATACCTTTGTCTGCCATGCCTAGTGACATACCTTTGTCTGCCATGTCTAATGACATACCTTTGTCTGCAAAGCAAATATGGTGAGACCGAGTGTCATAGCCGCAGTGACACCAACAGACGTCAGCACTGAGTTCACTGTGTAACGCCTGGAACCTCGATAACACATTTAGTGTAGCAGCCACAAACACAATGAATACACAATATGTAGTGGATACAAATATGTTTAACACATGTTATGTAGCAGCTGTACACATGACATACACTGTAGTGGCTACAAATATAATTAACATAAATGACATAGTGGCTCCAACATCAAAGTAGAACATAGCATACTCTTCATGGCTTCATTATCTTAACATCTAGGCCAGTGACCAGTTACCATTCATTAATGCCGGTAAGCTGGAAACATTTGAGTTGGGTTAATTTGGGGTGAACCTGTTGAGACACTATCGTGTGACGACAAGCATGGTGACAGCACACTAGCCGGCTGCAACCAACTGACACTCTCAAATATGGCATATATAAGTGGCCAGCAACCAACTTATACTGACACTTTCAATCTCAGCTGCTGAAAGCTAAGAAACACACATTTCAGACCGGTGACAGAGTTAAATTAATAATGGCACAGGCAAATTTGAAATCAGGGGTAAGGAAATATAAAGGAGAATATAAAAACAAGATACAAGGTGAGTTTGAGGAGAACAACACAAAACAAGCCTGGCGCAGTGTTAAATCAATCCTTGGTTGCAGCAAATCTCACAAACGTTGCAGTGCTAACTCTATATCGACTTCGCTAAAGACCTAAACACTTTCTGCAGTCGATTTGACTGTCACGATTTTGAAAACGAGTGGATTTGTGCTTTTCAAGATGCTAGTTTACTCCCAGACCACTCATTCGAAATATCCAAACATGATGTAGCCAGTGTTTTTAAGAATCTGAAAACAAACAAAGCTGCTTGGCCTGATAAAATAACGGGAAAGCTACTTAAGGGGTGTCATGAGCAGCTGAGCGGTGTCTTTCAAATGCTGTTTCAATTGTGTGTCGAGCTGAGTGAGGTTCCACTTCAGTGGAAAACATCCAAAATTATACCCGTTCCTAAAAAGCCTAACCCATTATCTCTCAACGACTACAGACCTATCGCTCTTACATCACTGCTGATAAAATCGTTTGAGAGAGTAGTGCCAAAATATATGTTACCCGAGGTTGATTGTCTACTTGATCTTCGCATACAAAACTAAATGCAAAGTGGAAGACGCCACCTTGTCTATGCTAAATGTCATCCATGAACACCTTGAACGTCCACACTCATATGCTAGAATCCTATTCATAGATTTTTTATCAGCATTTAACACAATTCAGGAAATAAATATTTCCATCAATTTGATAATTAGAAAACTGACTGATCTCGGAGTTGGTGTACAATTGGTCATGCTTATCCATAGTTTCCTCACCAACCGCGCACAGTGTGTAAACATCAATGGTCACTACTCGCCATGTGTCTCTATCTCCTCAAGGGTGTGTGCTGTCACCATTTCTATATGCCATGTACACAAATTCTTATAGAAGTACTTGTTCAAGCTGCCACTGTTTCAAATATGCAGATGACACTGGTCTTATTGGTCTGATCTCAAATGACGAAAGAGAGCACAGAAGCAATATAGATCATGTTGTATCGTGGTGTATGGACAACTACGTTGAGTTGAATGTTGTCAAGACCAAGGAAATTGTAATAGACTTTTGATCAGGTGTACATCATTCCAGTCCAGTCAACATCAAAGGGCAAAACATGGAAATTGTCATTCATACAAATATCTTGGTACTTGGTACTACAATCGATGACAAACTAAGGTGCGATGACAATACAATGACGCTATACAAAAAAGGCCAGCAAAGATTGTACTTCCTGAGAAAACTCAATGCAATGCATGTTGACAGAAATAACCTGTCTCTGTTTCACAATTCATTTGTGAAAAGTGTTATGACTTTCGGGCTTATTTGCTAGTGGGGAAATCTCAGTCAAAAACACAGGGAAACTAAATAAGCTAGATACCACTACTTGCAAGATCGCTGGATGTTCTACACATGAAACCAGTTTACAGCAATTGTACAAGTCGAGAACCCTGCAAATGGCAAAGAAAATGTTATCTGACCCCACCCACTTCTTACTCGACTGGGTATGACCTTCTCCCCTCTGGAAGGAGGCACAGAATGCCAACTGTATGAACTCAGCGTGCCCTGACATTGTTCATTCCATCTTCTATCAAGTTCCTGAACCAGTCATAGATTGATCACATCATTGATCAATGTTATAACTGTCTTTAAATATTGCCACAATGTTTTAATGTGTTTGATTTATTTCCTATTGTTGGCACGTCATGACTGAATGATTCATAGTTCATGATTGTATTATTGAATAATGTACAACACTCAGTATTACTAATTAGCAACTGTCTACATACTTGATTCTATCTTGTGCATACTGCAATGTGATTTAAATACTATGTTTATTTATGCAAAATGTATTTACTCTTTGTAGACAAATTAAGTTATTATTCTAAAAAACGTGTATTTGCTATAACCAGTTAGTACACGAACACAACAGGTACAACAAACAGCTTACGCGCTGATAACTGCCACCATGAAAGACAAAGCCAGTGTCTGCAAGCAGAGAAAACACCTGCAACAGTCTATGTGTGATACATCAGGAATAAGATATGATGATGAATGGCTGAACTGTGAACAGAGTAGCTCATCACCTCACCATTGTTCTGTTAATTAACATACTGTAGAAATTACCCCTCATCAACAACCACACTTAAACATGAGCAATAATAAGGCCAATTTAAAGCCACACACGATGAACCTTTCAGTGACATTTCTTTCTCCCGCTTCAAGTAATATCTCTATAAATACCAATACATTTACGAATGCATTTATTTCAGGCAAAAAACCCATGTGCAATTGGTGCATATAAATAAAAATACATAGGTTTTTAAAAGTAGATAAGTTAGACACATAAATTGAAGAAAAAAAACGAAAAAATTAAATAAAGTTAATAAATGTTTTAAGATTTAAAAAATTATTAAATAAATATGTAATACATGATATAAAATCACTGTTTCTAATATGCTGAGATTCGGCCGAGCTAGACAACAATGGCCCATTAACAATGTGTGTACAATCGCACATGCACTTTATTAGGTCATTGTTAATGTTAAGAATCCGTTTTCTAAAACCGTAAACATTCTTACGCAATAGGGCGTCAAAAGTATCGGCAGCGTTATTAACAAACATCCTACTCGCACTGTCCCATCGGTGGTATCCTACAATCCGTCTATGCATATCGTTGTAGGCAACTTTAAGTTTGAAATAAGTACCCTTGTTAAAATTTAAAATATCTAAACCTCCTCTGAAGACTTGGTGTTTTGGAGAGGAGTTTCTAAAGGAAAATAAAATACATCAATTTTTAAAATTAATACATGTACCATTAATTGAATATTTTGGTTTTGACTTTGGGCATAATATAGTATAATTCCACTTTGTATTACTTGCTTTGCAATTATTGTTGGTTTTTGGGAGAGGACATCCAATTTTTGTTAACAAAAATGCACCATTAAATGTAAATACATTTTGTTTAGTACAGTAAAACCTGTCCATAACAGTCATCGTCGGGACTGCGCAAAATTACTGTTATAGGCAGGTTGCCATTTTGGAGTTTCATGACTTGGATACTCACTAGGTGGAGCCACATTATTACGAATGGTTACATTGACGTTCGCTAGGTGGTACTCTCGTGAACAATGCAAGCCTAGAGTTAACAGCAATATAAATAACTGTAGCATTTCTGCTATTTCTAGATGGTTAAATCTACTTGCCTGAGGTCTAATTTGGGAAATGAGGAATGTTAAGCCAGTAGATAGGCATATTGTTGACCAACCGCCCTGGTTACGTAATTACGGCAACTCGGTTGCAGATGCGCTCAGTGAAGCGTGGTATTCTGTTGCTAGTGTTTCTAGGCAAGCAGGTGGTTTCACTGTAATCGTAGAGAGGGTGTTCCACAATGCCTAGTTTGAATTATATATTACATTAGCCAATAGAAATGATGGAAACCTGTCATATGATGTGTCATTAGGTCTGCTTATATAAACGTTTGTTGTACGCATTTCGCCATCTGGGCGCTGGCGAAGGACTGGGACAGATCCAGGGTTGAACTAGACAGGTTGTCCAGAATGGCAAGGAAAGTCGTACAGCGTGGTGGGAATCGTTAACGTGGGTTACGTTCCCAAGCTTTTGTATGTCTGTAATATTCAGTGTCCAGAGTGACTATTCGATCGAACTTCGAAGAAACCATGCCGCCACGTCAGCAATACTTTGAGATAACGTTCCGGTCGGCCCCAACGTATTTGCGTCGATGAGCGATAATCGCGACGCGCTCACCCAGCACGGGCCATCCTCGAACAGCGGTCTCACAGCGATATCGTCAGAAAGCTTGACCGAATGCGACTCGTAGCGGCCGGCGGTAAACGTATTCTGCCAGGCGTCGTCATTCGCGCGAACCCGTTCATCCGACTTCTCAATCGTTTGCGACAAAACAAGACCTCTCGTTCGAATTCGTAGCGGCCGGCGGTAAGCGTCTACTGCCCGGCTTCGTCTTTCAGTTGAACGTATTCAACTGACTTCGCAATCGTTTGCGACCGTGCGATTATTGAACGGACGCGACTCGAGAATTCGCGACGTAAGACAGCAATCGTCAAGTGCCCGGTATCATCACTCGTGCGCCCGAGATACACCGTTCTAATTGTGTTCCGAGCTCGGCGTGTTGACTTCAACAAACGTTCGTATATATTCGAGATGGGACTAGCCCAGTATCAATGTCTATTTTCTGATTGAATGTATCTAATACTTAGGATAGAACAGAAGAACTGGGAAAACCATGGTGAAAGCTTGACTAGAATTGCCAATCCTCAACTATCTCTACTTATGTCCCCAGACTTTGATTACAAGTATTTCCCAGCATCCACAAACACCATAACAGGATGGAAATCAAAAATCTTTTACAAGGTAGCATCCTTAAACCAAAAACATCCAACATGCTTTGCCATCTTAATCCTTATGCAAGCTGGTGACCTTAACCCAAACCCAGGTCCATACAAGCCCAAATTCCCTTGTGCCATCTGCAAAAAAGCAGCAAGATGGGACCAGCGAGCGACATGCTGTGATCATTGCAATTCATGGTACCATGTAGATTGCATGGGAATGTCGACATTTGCATATAATGCCCTCCAAAACAGCCAAGTCTCATGGATTTGCTGCCAGTGTGGCATTCCTAATTTCACAAGTTCATTTTTTTCAAACTCAACCATAGAGCTAACAAACAGCTTCTCTATCTTGTCAGACATGTCCACACCTGATTGCAGTGAACCACTAAGCCCACCTCTAGCCACTTCTTCTCCATACAAACAAAGGAATAATAACACAAGCAGTAACTCGAATAGTACTAGACCATGTAAAACAAGTAGAACTAAGAAAAACACTCGGGAAACACCTACTAAGAGACAATCCCTGAAAACCATGATAATAAACTTCTGTAGTATCAGGAACAAAGTTTCGGACCTTGCCGTGTGCATTGAAAATTACAACCCTGACATAATTATAGGCACTGAAACACACCTAGACAGCTCATTTGACAGCAGTGAGCTGTTCCCCTCCAATTATTCAATCATCCGAAAAGACAGAGACTTTGATAACTCAAAAGGAGGAGTCCTAATAGCACTAAAGACTGACCTCATAGGAACACACAGAACAGACCTCGATAGCAAATGTGAAATTATCTGGGTCACCATCAAAATACAAGGATCGAAAGATATCACAATAGGAGCATTCTACAGATCACCCCAATTTGGTAACACAAACGAATACATGCATGAACTACGAGAATCCATTAACAAAATTAAACGCTCAAACAAAGAACATATATGGCTAGGCGGAGACTTTAATCTTCCCGACATAGATTGGGACCTACTCAGTGCAAAGCCAGGCGGAGCTGCTCCCGGTCTATCCAAGATGCTACTAGAAATTGCCAATGATTTTGGACTTGAACAAGTTGTACGCAAACCCACCAGAATAAACAACACTTTGGACTTGTTCTTCACAACTAACCCCACCCTTGTTGAAAGATCTACAGTAGTACCAGGAATAAGCGATCACGACGGCATCCCAGTAATCATAAACAGCTGTAAGCCTAGGGTCATCAAGCAAAAACCACGCAAAATATACATGTACCACAAAGCTAACATACAGGCTCTGAAAGAAGACCTGCTCAAATGGAGCAATGAGTTTGTATCAAGGGATACATCCAAGAACACAGTTGATGAAATGTATACGGAGTTCCAAACTGTACTTGTCTCAAAAATGAACATTCACATACCAACAAAAATAATATTAAAGCGTAACCAAACACCCTGGATAAATAAACGAATCAAGCGACTACACAAACGTAAACAAAGGGCTTTCAACACTCACAAACTACTTGGAAATCAAGCCAGCTATGAACATTTTTGTAAGGCACGTAAAACCACACACAGAGAGACAAGAAATGCTCACAGAAGATATATATCATCCATTTGTTCCGATTCACCAAAACGATTCTGGTCATACATAAAAAGCCTTAAAGTTGATACAGTCGGAATACCAACCTTAACGAAAGACAACAGGGTAGAATCAGATAACAGACTTAAAGCCGAAATCCTCAATAACCAATTTAAGTCAGTCTTTACAAATGAAAACACCAACCTACCACAAGAACCATATTCAAACATACCAGCTATGACTGACATCACCATCACAACAAAAGGGGTCACCAAATTACTTAATGACTTAAAAACAAACAAATCAACAGGACCTGATGAAGTGCCAGCCAGAATCTTACAACTTGCCGCAAATGAATTAGCTCCAGCTCTCGGAGTAATCTTCCAAAAATCAATTATCACAGGAGAACTTCCGCACTCATGGTTACGTGCCAACATCACTCCAATTTTCAAGAAGGGAGACCGGTCCCTTCCGTCAAATTACCGTCCCATCTCCCTAACTTCAATATGTTGCAAACTCGTCGAACACATTATCTACTCTAACATAATGGACCATTTTGATCAATACACAGTCTTATCCGACAGACAACATGGCTTCCGCAGTAAACACTCCACGGAAACCCAATTAATACTCACCACACACGACCTAGCGAAATCCCTAAATAATAAATCCCAAGTGGACATGATAATAATGGACTTCTCAAAAGCATTCGACACCGTTCCCCACAACCGGCTCCTAAATAAATTAAAGAGATATGGCATCCACAACAAAACACACGCCTGGATCTCTAACTTTCTCAAGTGCCGTGAACAGAGAGTGGTGGTCGGTGGAGAACATTCCACCTGGACAAATGTTACATCAGGTGTACCGCAAGGCACGGTATTGGGACCGCTTCTCTTCCTGATATACATCAATGATTTACCTGACAAGATCCGCTCCACAGTCCGTCTTTTTGCAGATGACTGTGTCCTCTATAGAGAAATCAATAATCAGTCCGACTCACAAGAACTACAGAAAGACCTAAATGAGTTAGCAAAATGGGAACACGACTGGCACAAACACATCCATCAGATTACAGCCTCAGCAAACCGTACCCTAGCATTTATCAGACGCAATCTCTACTCGTGCCCCCAAAACATTAAAACAAGTGCCTACACAACCCTTGTCCGACCACTCTAGCCTCTAGCCACTTCTTCTCCATACAAACAAAGGAATAATAACACAAGCAGTAACTCGAATAGTACTAGACCATGTAAAACAAGTAGAACTAAGAAAAACACTCGGGAAACACCTACTAAGAGACAATCCCTGAAAACCATGATAATAAACTTCTGTAGTATCAGGAACAAAGTTTCGGACCTTGCCGTGTGCATTGAAAATTACAACCCTGACATAATTATAGGCACTGAAACACACCTAGACAGCTCATTTGACAGCAGTGAGCTGTTCCCCTCCAATTATTCAATCATCCGAAAAGACAGAGACTTTGATAACTCAAAAGGAGGAGTCCTAATAGCACTAAAGACTGACCTCATAGGAACACACAGAACAGACCTCGATAGCAAATGTGAAATTATCTGGGTCACCATCAAAATACAAGGATCGAAAGATATCACAATAGGAGCATTCTACAGATCACCCCAATTTGGTAACACAAACGAATACATGCATGAACTACGAGAATCCATTAACAAAATTAAACGCTCAAACAAAGAACATATATGGCTAGGCGGAGACTTTAATCTTCCCGACATAGATTGGGACCTACTCAGTGCAAAGCCAGGCGGAGCTGCTCCCGGTCTATCCAAGATGCTACTAGAAATTGCCAATGATTTTGGACTTGAACAAGTTGTACGCAAACCCACCAGAATAAACAACACTTTGGACTTGTTCTTCACAACTAACCCCACCCTTGTTGAAAGATCTACAGTAGTACCAGGAATAAGCGATCACGACGGCATCCCAGTAATCATAAACAGCTGTAAGCCTAGGGTCATCAAGCAAAAACCACGCAAAATATACATGTACCACAAAGCTAACATACAGGCTCTGAAAGAAGACCTGCTCAAATGGAGCAATGAGTTTGTATCAAGGGATACATCCAAGAACACAGTTGATGAAATGTATACGGAGTTCCAAACTGTACTTGTCTCAAAAATGAACATTCACATACCAACAAAAATAATATTAAAGCGTAACCAAACACCCTGGATAAATAAACGAATCAAGCGACTACACAAACGTAAACAAAGGGCTTTCAACACTCACAAACTACTTGGAAATCAAGCCAGCTATGAACATTTTTGTAAGGCACGTAAAACCACACACAGAGAGACAAGAAATGCTCACAGAAGATATATATCATCCATTTGTTCCGATTCACCAAAACGATTCTGGTCATACATAAAAAGCCTTAAAGTTGATACAGTCGGAATACCAACCTTAACGAAAGACAACAGGGTAGAATCAGATAACAGACTTAAAGCCGAAATCCTCAATAACCAATTTAAGTCAGTCTTTACAAATGAAAACACCAACCTACCACAAGAACCATATTCAAACATACCAGCTATGACTGACATCACCATCACAACAAAAGGGGTCACCAAATTACTTAATGACTTAAAAACAAACAAATCAACAGGACCTGATGAAGTGCCAGCCAGAATCTTACAACTTGCCGCAAATGAATTAGCTCCAGCTCTCAGAGTAATCTTCCAAAAATCAATTATCACAGGAGAACTTCCGCACTCATGGTTACGTGCCAACATCACTCCAATTTTCAAGAAGGGAGACCGGTCCCTTCCGTCAAATTACCGTCCCATCTCCCTAACTTCAATATGTTGCAAACTCGTCGAACACATTATCTACTCTAACATAATGGACCATTTTGATCAATACACAGTCTTATCCGACAGACAACATGGCTTCCGCAGTAAACACTCCACGGAAACCCAATTAATACTCACCACACACGACCTAGCGAAATCCCTAAATAATAAATCCCAAGTGGACATGATAATAATGGACTTCTCAAAAGCATTCGACACCGTTCCCCACAACTGGCTCCTAAATAAATTAAAGAGATATGGCATCCACAACAAAACACACGCCTGGATCTCTAACTTTCTCAAGTGCCGTGAACAGAGAGTGGTGGTCGGTGGAGAACATTCCACCTGGACAAATGTTACATCAGGTGTACCGCAAGGCACGGTATTGGGACCGCTTCTCTTCCTGATATACATCAATGATTTACCTGACAAGATCCGCTCCACAGTCCGTCTTTTTGCAGATGACTGTGTCCTCTATAGAGAAATCAATAATCAGTCCGACTCACAAGAACTACAGAAAGACCTAAATGAGTTAGCAAAATGGGAACACGACTGGCACAAACACATCCATCAGATTACAGCCTCAGCAAACCGTACCCTAGCATTTATCAGACGCAATCTCTACTCGTGCCCCCAAAACATTAAAACAAGTGCCTACACAACCCTTGTCCGACCACTCCTAGAATATTCAGCATCCGTGTGGGACCCCCACACCCAAGTCCTCATCAACAAAATAGAAATGGTCCAAAGACGGGCAGCTCGCTTCTGCCTTAACGACTATACATCCCGAGAAACTGGTTGCGTGTCACAAATGTTAACAAAAATAAACCTAGAACAACTAACAAACAGACGAACAAACAGACGCCTCGCCATATTGCACAAAGCCATTTATGGCCACCTAACCTTGCCTGTTGAAAACCTCCTCCAGCCTGTACAACGCCTATCACGGCATCTAAATACCAAAGCATTCAACACTATCCACACCAGCAAGAACTGTTAGAAATTTTCCTATTTCCCCCGAACAATAAAAGATTGGAATTCCCTACCAGATGCAATAGTCAACATTACAGAGCCACAGAAACTCAGACAAGCATTAATACACGACTAATAACCTAGCATGCGCATCCAACCCTGACCGTATGACTCCTAAGGAGTGTTGGCCAGTACTCAACCAAGACAAGATCTATTATTTGCTGTATTATGATTGGTAGTTATCTGTGTTTTGAAGTGAGGTATTATTACCCATGAAGTATTCTCATATATATTTATATGTGTGTGTTGTAACAGATTACTGTGATGAGAGTCCGCGGGGACTAGCTTATACTGCGTATTTATATTATGGGAGTTATTCTTAGATAACATTTGGCGCCTAGTGTATGGTCGTATAGCGGTATAATCCACCTAAGAAAGGAAGTGGAATTTGATAATCGAAAGATTCAATGTTATTGTTTATTATGTTCTATTAAGATTTGGTTACGGGATTTCTTTATTCTGTTTATTTAGTTAATCGAGATATTTACCAAAAGGTAGATATCTTGTAATAAAGTTTATTAAATTTTCCTTGTTCTTTGTTGCTTGTTCACGATAACCGTTCTTTCTCATATGCGTTGACCTTGATATATAAGAACCCTACTAGACTGAACCATCTAGTGTACGGAGACCTCGCTAATCCGTGACAATAACTCAATACACAAGCTGATTCTGCTCCCTTTTTACTTGAGTAAAGGAAACTGCATAAATAGTGGCTGCAACAAGCTGATGACACCACGTGGCTCGATTGTAATTTGATAGTCCTGTGTACATGTGATGACACCGACGCTATGACGTTTTATTCAGGGAAATTATGAATTTGAGCTGCCTGCAAGCAGCAGTTTGATTATGATTGATTCGGTCCAAATTAACTGACCGTTATATGCAATAGCCAGGTCACCGTTGTCTTAGGCGATTTACTCCAAACAGCCCAAACTTGAGCTAATGCAGGAGTTGTATGGTGCTTGTTTGTGCGCATGCGTTGTGGTTAGTTTGTTTGTTTGTTTTATAGGCACTTTAGATGATTGGGTGTGGTGAAAGAGAGGTTCATGATCGCTGTTTGAAACGCTATGGGGCTTTCTAGTTCAGTAATCGGTGGTGGAATCATATTCCAGATTCGAACTGCTCGAGGGTAGAAAGAGAACACTGCTGCATTGATGCGGCACCTAGGGGCTACGTAGTGGCCACGGTTTTTTGACTGTGTTAGAAGACCTGGTGGGGGTGTGATGTTGATTATGTTATTTAATATTTTGTAAAATGTCATGGCTTGTTTGATAATGCGTCGTCGTTCAAGAGTTGACCATCGAAGGGTGGCTATTAGGTCTGCTGTGTTTGTTTGGCGTCCATGGTCATTTCTGACAAATCTGATTTAACAAGATTTAACAAGATTGCCACCCAGAGAATTAACTCTAGGTGGCAGGTGGACAAGGAAGCCCTTTGGCTTATCGAGAGTCCGACCCTTTTATCTATGTGTATCCCGCCCGTCAGAGGTATGTGTCGATTTTATTTTTAAACATATTCACACTACTAGCACCCACACAATCAGCAGATAATCTGTTCCATTCATTTACAGTCCTTTGTGAAAATGAAAACTTTCTTATATCTAATCTACTCTGCTCCTTTGCTAATGTATCTTCATGTCCTCTAGTCCTTCTATCTTTCTTAATTAAGAAAAAACAAAATTTCTATCAATATTTTCATAACCATTCAATATTTTAAACACTTCTATCTGATCTCCTCTCAATCTCCTGGTCTCTAGTGTTGTTAAACCGCATTTTTTTAGGCGTATTTCGTAACTAAGATCCCTCAGTTTTTGTATAATTTTAGTTGCTCTCCTCTGCACTCTTTCTAGCATATCTATGTCCTTCCTGCGATATGGCCTCCACGCTTGAATATAATATTCTAAATGAGGCCTAACTATTGTTTTGTACAGCGGTATTATTAGCTCTTTTTCCTTATACGTTATGTTTCCCCTAATTAATCAAAGGATTTGATTTCCCTTTGAAGCTGTAATTCCGCACTGCTCTGAAACCTTCATATCAGCACTAATCTGGCAGCACAGTGTTGTACTCTTTCAAGGTGTTTAATTTGGGTGGCAGTGTGTGGGTTTCATATGGGAGAGGCATCCTCAAGTTTTGGTCAGATTAGCATGTTATAGGTTATATATGTTATAGGCTGTTTCTTTTACTTCAGGTTTGCATGGTCCGAGGGTTCGTTTGATCATGCCTAGGACTTTTGAAGATTTGGAAGCTATGTCAGTGATATGGTTAGCCCATGTTAGTTTAGAATCTAATTTTATTCCAAGATATGTGTGACTAGAGGTGGTAGAGAGTGGTATGTCAAAGAGTGAATATGAATGTAGTCTGGGTTTGGTTTTGTTTGTTATTGGGAGATGCACACATTTAGATATGTTAAATTCCATCTGCCATTTATTAGACCATGTTTGGAGTTTGATCAGGTCAGATTGGAGAGTTGCGTGGTCGGTTGCGGATGTGATTTTGCGATATATAATGCTGTCGTCTGCAAAGAGACGTACGGAAGATTGGACATTTTCGGTTATGTCGTTTATGTCGAGTAAAAATAGGACAGGTCCTAGGACTAAGCCCTGTGGTACACCAGATGTAACATTTGTTCTGTTCGACAGGGCTCCATTGACTGAGACTCTCTGTTTGCGATTGGATAGAAACGATTTGATCCAGTTTTGTGTGTTTCCAGTTATTCCATAGAAAGCTAATTTGGATAGGAGGCGTTTACGGGGGACTTTGTCGAAGGCTTTGGCGAAATCGAGTAGGATGGCATCTATTTGTGTCTTATTGTCCATAGCAGTCATCCAGTCGTGGACTGTCTCGATCAGTTGAGATTCACAAGACAGACCTGATTGGAATCCATGTTGGAAGTAGATGACGATGTTGTGTTTGTGTAAGTGTTTCCACATGTTGCTTAGAATGATGTGCTCCGTAACTTTGCAGAGGATGCATGTTAACGAAATTGGTCTATAATTAGCAGGGTCTGATTTGTGGCTTTTTTGTGTATTGGTGTTGCTAGTGCTTGGAGCCAGTCATCTGGGAGTTTGCAAGTGTTGTATGACTGCTGGAAAATGTGTGTGATGATGGGGGCAATTTCCACTGCAGTCTCTTTAAGGACTCTGGCTGGGAGTTTGTCGGGGCCTGTAGCTTTATTTTGGTTTAGGTTTTTCAGTTGCTTAATTACTCCGTCTATCCCGATTTCGAGGGTGGGCATATCGGGATAGATGGATGGAGCTAGTTGGGGGATGGGGTACATTTCTTGAGTAAACACGGAACTAAATTGGTTGTTAAGTGTATTTGCTTTGTCGTGATCATTTGTGACTGGTTGGTCGTTTGCTTGCAGTGTAGGGATGCCAATGTATTCTCGTTTGTTTGCTTTAATGAATGACCAAAATTGTTTTGCGTTTGTTTTTAGGCTGTCTCCAATGTGATTGTTTAGATAGTCTGAGTAGGATTTGGTTGCAGCTTTAGTGGCTTGTTTTCGTAGTTGCCTAAACCTTTCCCAGTCACTATTACGTCTAGTTTGTTTTGCTTTTTTATGGCTTTTGTTCTTTGCATTCTTATTATTTCACGTGTTATCCAGGGGAGGTGGGTTTTTGCTTTGGTGTTGCGGCTGGGAATATTATTGTTGACTAATGAAGTACGATTATTCCGGAAAAAGTTCAAATTTTTGTTGACATGTGTTGAATTTGGGTTCGTGTCAAAGTATGTTGTTGTTAGTTGTTTTATGTCATCTTTAAGCTTATCCCAGTTTGCAGATTTATATTGGAACACTTTGTGTGGTGGTTTACTGTTACGGATTGGATTTAGGTTTACGTTAAAGGTCACAGCTTTATGATCACTCATGCCGGGAGTGGTGTGAGTGTTAGCAATTATCGATGGATTAGAAGTGAGTTTGAGGTCAAGGATATTGCCGGAATCAACTCGTATGGGTTCGTTGACGATGTTTTGTAATCCAAATTCTCTAATTATTTCTAGCAGTTTGTTATGCTTGCTGGCAGTTCTGTTGTCAGTGGTTTGCTGCTTGCCCCAGTTAATATCAGGAAGGTTGAAGTCACCTGCTATAACTACATTAGGAGAAGTTTTTTGTGATTTGTACAGTTTTGTTAGGGATTCGTGGAGAGCTTCAAGGAATTGAAGGTGGTCACTGGGGGGGGTCGGTAGTAGGATGCAAAGTACTGTATATGGATTTGTTTCGTGTGAAATGGATTTTTGTCCATACTATTTCACAGCTTGAGTTTAGTTTTGTAAGTGGTTCTGCTACAATGTCATCGCGGAAGGCTATGAGAACTCCACCACCATGGGTGTTTCTGTCCTTTCGGATAGCGCTATAGTTATGTGGTAAGAACGAATAGGTAGGGTAGTTTTCGTCTATTTTGGTTTCGACTAGGAATATGATGTCAGGATTATTTGACTGAATAGTTGTTTTTAATTGGGTTGTCTTTGCGATGCTTTGACACTGTTGGTAATGATTGGAATTCCGCTAAGTGTGTTACGTTTGGTTTTGTTACGATGTTCAGGGGTTGATCCTTTTTGAGGGTTTGGTCCAAAGGTTGGGTCCCAGGTTTGGGATGTATGACTCGTGTTTGTTTGAGAGATCTGTGTGTGGGGGTCAATGTTTTGGTTATTTTGGTCTGTGTCACTAAGGCTGTTATATCGGTTGTGAGAACATTCCAATAAGTGGTCTTGGAAGAAGGAATGACTGTAGTTAGGATGGTCGCATTTCATGCAGTGCCAGGAACAGGAACTGTTACAGAGGAGATTATATTGATCTGGACTTGTCACAACATTTAATGTGTACCCATTGGTTGCACCGGTCACAGCAGGCTGCGCGGTGATTTGAAGCAACAGGCTTTTTACAAGATCCACAGGGGTGTCTGACTGGGCCGGGGTGTGTTTGGATGTCCCCACAGAGGATTAGTAGAACAAGATAACATGTTTTGTGTCCCGATGTAGGGATTGCATAAGCCAGTTTGGTGTGGTACTTGTTACGGTTGTCTCTGGTGAAAGCTAGTGCCAGTCTAATACTTGTGTCAGTCCAGCAAGACCTGTCATATGTTAGCAGACCATTTGGATCGTCCGTGAATCGGGTATGGTCCAGGTGTATCGGGAATTTGGGTACGAATGCAATAATGATGCTAATCAGAACTACCACTGGTGTGCCCATTTTGGGTGGCACCATCATAAGAGCAGCTATTGCACAAGCTGCTTTGCTTGTACAGTTATGTTACTGCAGTAAAGCAAAAACAAAAACAAGCGATTATATTCCACTATAGATGTGGGTATTGTTTTTATGATTAAGTTATATATCACAGCTAATATAAAATCACAGTAGTAAGATCACAGTAGATGTAAAAGACAGTAGTAAAATTTGCCAGTTAGTAGACAGTTTATTGTATCGTATATTGTGTTTGCTGTTGGTTTCTTGTGTGTTGCTGACAGCGTACAATCCGGATTTGTAACAATATAATACGTAAGCTTTGTGTGAATGGACTGATTTTGGGTTGTTTTAGGGGCGATTTGGTTTTGGTGCGCTTTGTGTAAGTTGTTTACAGATTCGCCATCTTGTTTTGAACTGGTTGTTATGGAAGCTAAGGCTAAACGTTTGTCAAATCGTGTCTTAGCGTGATTTGATCGCATATATCAACATGGGATTATATTCCGGTATATCTAAAATAGTACCTCACACAGTTAACAGTAATAAAAACGTTTAGAAATCGTGAAAATAATTGATAACAGCGGAGCGGAAAAATCGGAATTGACTACACCTGACACATGCGCAGACCATAAAGGTCATTGTGGACAGATAGTTTGCAGTGCAAATTAATAGAAAGTCATTCAGGACTTTCAAAGGTGACCGTTGTATTCTGGTTATCGTTATGGACAGGTGGCCATTAAGACAGGTTTTACTGTATCTATTTTACTCCAATTTATAACAAAAATTGTGTCATGTAGTTCACCGATTTATTCGAAATATAAATCAAATTGTTATTACCAGATAATTGTCATAAAATGATAGATAACTTTGCATATAACTCGACCCTGACCACACAAATTTACTTAAAAATGAATATCATGTTTTTGAAATTTCATGTAGAAAATGAGACAATCTATACAATTCAGTTTTGGCGTGGTTCTTATGAGACCATCAAACATAGCTGCATGCTCACCTGTAGACAGACTATCAAACATGACTTCTTGTACACAACGTAGTCTAAGTGAAGAAAGAGCATGCTTACAAAAATGAAAAGGGCTATGTAGTTGCCTGGGAAGTTGCGGCGCACAGACTGGAAGCAGACGAGGGACATGTAGATGATGAAGAAGACAGCACTGCAACGACAGACAGTATTTGTTACATGTCACAGTCACTTATGAAGAATAGAGTGGTCACTTGTCAACCAGAGATGGTATTTGTCACTTTTGAAGAACAGAGTGGTCACATGTCAACCACACACAGTATTTGTCACATGTCACAGTTACTTATGATGAACAGAGTGGTCACATATCAACCACAGACAGTATTTGTCACATGTCAGAGTCACTTATGAAGAACAGAGTGGTCACATGTCAACCACAGACAGTATTTGTCACATGTCAGTCACTTGTGAAGAACAGAGTGGTCACATGTCAACTAGAGACAGCATTTGTCAGTTACAATAGCAACTCTGAGCAATGTTTGACATTATGTTAAATAGGATGTTACTGTAATTTCAACATGAGCAAATACAATTGCCAAGTGAACTGGAATATAATTCAAAAGTGTTGAATATAGTGTCATATAATAATAAAATATTCTGCATGTAGTCAATATATATATATATATAACTAGTGTAACTTAATTTTACCACAATTAAAACTGCTTCCTTAGCGGGTTTGCCCATCACAAATCTGGTTCCTTTATGTCCAAATGTATAGTGTGACAATAGTTTAAGGACACCCCTAATGGACTGTCATGTGTTTTTTTCATATTCCACCAAAATGTATGCACTAAACTGTGTTACCGCAGAACCATTGATAAATATCTATCCAGGGTTTTGTGTTACCGCAAAACAGTCTTTTATGGAATGCGCACGTAAGACACTGAAGGCGCGTGATCGATTGTGTAAAGTGAGTGGTGATGTTTTCTGCACTATAAAAAGCTACATATCAGGGAGCACATATTTCTGGCTCATATCCAGTAAAAGAATTATTTTTTTTTATTGTTATCATGATCAATACACACCTGGACTTTTAAGGAAAACGTGAATGGAAAAAGGAGTATTATACATGAAAATTTATGGTAAGTTATATATATATATATATGTATGTATACTAGGATGGTTTTAAAAGTTTACAAAAATTAATTTTAAATGCAATATGATAAAAAATTAGCTGAGGAAGTACCCCTACGATAATTAAAGCCAGTGTTGTGGAAGGAATTAGAGAGAAAGAGATGTTGATGACTCACAAGGACACCAGATACAGCCAGTGATTCTTCTTGATGAACAGCCGTGCTGGCTCACTGCAAACAAACCTTACACCTTGTACAAACAAACCTTACACCGTGTACAAACAAACCTTACACCGTGTACAAGCAAACCTTACACTGTGTACAAACAAACCTTACACTGTGTACAAACAAACCTTGCCCCGTTTACAAACAAACCTTACACCGTGTACAAACAAACCTTGCCCCGTTTACAAACAAACCTTACACCGTGTACAAACAAACAGGGGCTAATTTCATGAAACCTTCGAACAATACGAAAAAAAAATTTTTTTATGTTGATCACATAACTCAAAACAATCATACAACACATGCAGAGAATCGTACATAACTAAATAAAGTTCCTTCGGTGAACGTTTCTTCTGGCAACACCATCGTCTCTTGTCCTCTAGGGCACCTTGCAAGAGGTCTTGAGATGGGGTTGCCAGGAGATAGGTCTTGAGATGAGGTTGCCAGGAGATAGGTCTTGAGATGTTGTTGCCAGGAGATAGCTCCTGAGATGGTGTTGCCAGGAGATAGGTCTTGAGATGGTGTTGCCAGGAGATAGGTCTCAAGATGGTGTTGCCAGGATATAGCACCTGAGATGGTGTTGCCAGGAGATAGCTCCTGAGATGGTGTTGCCAGGAGATAGGTCTTGAGACAGTGTTGCCAGGAGATAACTCCTGAGATGGTGTTGCCAGGAGATAGGTCTCGAGATGGTGTTGCCAGGATATAGCACCTGAGATGGTGTTGCCAGGAGATAGCTCCTGAGATGGTGTTGCCAGGAGATAGGTCTTGAGACGGTGTTGCCAGGAGATAACTCCTGAGATGGTGTTGCCAGGAGATAGGTCTTGAGATGGTGTTGCCAGGAGATAGGTCTTGAGATGGTGTTGTCAGGAGATAGGTCTTGAGATGGTGTTGCCAGGAGATAGCTCCTGAGATGGTGTTGCCAGGAGATAGGTCTCGAGATGGTGTTGCCAGGATATAGCACCTGAGATGGTGTTGCCAGGAGATAGGTCTTCAGATGGTGTTGCCAGGAGATAAGTCTTGAGATGGTGTTGCCAGGAGATAGCTCCTGAGATGGTGTTGCCAGGAGATAGGTCTTGAGATGGTGTTGCCATGAGATAGGTCTTGAGATGGTGTTGCCAGGAGATAGCTCCTGAGATGGTGTTGCGAGGAGATAGGTCTTGAGATGGTGTTGCCAGGATATAGCACCTGAGAAAAAAATATTTCTATCAATATTTTCATAACCATTCATTATTTTAAACACTTCTATCTGATCTCCTCTCAATCTCCTGGTCCCACATTTTTTTAGGCGTATTTCGTAACTAAGATCCCTCAGTTTTGGTATCATTTTAGTTGCTCTCCTCTGCACTCTTTCTAGTATATCTATGTCCTTCCTGCGATATGGTCTCCACACTTGAATACAATAATCTAAATGAGGCCTAACTATTGTTTTGTACAACGGTATTATTAGCTCTTTTTCCTTATACGTTATGTTTTGCCTAATTAATCCAAGGATTTGATTTCATTTTGAAGCTGCAATTCCGCACTGCTCTGAAACCTTCCTATCAGCCCTAATGGTTATAACCCTAAGTCCTTTTCTTTTATAGTAGTACTTAGTACAGTACCCCCCATTGTATATTCTACCTCTTCGTTCCCATGTCCTGCGTGGAGGCATTTACATTTCCCAGAATTGAACAGCATTTGCCACTTTTCAGACCATTTGATCAACTTGTCAAGATCATCTTATAAATGTTGTCTATCTCCATCACTTTTAATACTTCTAAACACTTTTGTATCATCCGCAAATTTCAACACCTTGCTTGTTATTTCATCATCCAAATTGTTGATATATATTAAGAATAATGTAGGTCCTAGTACTGATCCCTGTGGTACCCCACTCAATACCGATTTCCAGTTTGAAGCCTCCCCATCAACTACTACATATTGTCCTCTGTCAATCAGCCATTTTTCTACCCAGTTTATTATACCATTTCCTATGCCATGGGCCTTTAGTTTCAGCAGTAATCTTTGATGTGGTACTTTGTTGAAAGCTTTTTGAAAATCTAAGTAGACGATATCTACTGGTGATCCCTCATCTACCCACTTAGTGATGTCTTCCAAAAAACATAACAGATTTGTTAAGCATGACCTCACTTTTAGAAACCCATGTTGAGGTGGGTTTATCAAGTTATGTTTAACAAGAAAATTCACCATGTGATCTTTAATTAGTCTTTCTAATAATTTGCAAATCACCGATGTTAAACTCACTGGTCTATAGTTCTCTGACTTGTTCCTCGAACCTTTTTTATATAACGGTATAATGTTTGCCTCTTTCCATTCTAATGGAACCACTCCCTCTTCTAATGACAAATTGAAAACTGTTGCAAGCTGTATGCTAATTTGTTCTACAATTTCCAATAGTAGTTTGGGCGGAATCCCATCCACTCCAGGCGATTTATTATCCTTCATAGCCCTTATTTTCTTAGCTACCATTTCTGGGGTTACAATTAATTGTCCTAAATAGTCTGAATCTGCCGCCTTGAACTTAGCCTCTGGTACTGGCAGTGAACTAATATCTTCTCTGGTAAACACTGAACTAAAGTACTCATTCAGGTCTTCTCCCATTAAGAATCCCTGATATTATATTTCCAGCACTATCTTCTAGAGGACCGACCTTATCTTGAACTTTCTGTTTGCTTCGAACATACGCATAAAAACTCTTGCTGTCATGTTTTATATTACTAGCTAATTGTTGTTCATAGCTTCTCTTTGAATTTCTAATTTCAGCTGTAGCTTGGTTAAGTGCTTCTTTATAACTGTTGTAGTCTTCATCATTTCCAGTACATCTATACTTCCACATCATTTGTTTATACTTAATTTTTCTAATGGCTTCTTTCGATAAGTGTTTCTTTTTGGACCGTTTCCCTTGTTTTTTGAAGGGTACAAATTTATCGACTATGCACTTAATTTCACTCTTTAATACATTCCTAGTACTTAGTACAGTACCCCCCATTGTATATTCTACTTCTTCGTTCCCATGTCCTGTGTGGAGGCATTTACATTTCCCAAAATTGAACAGCATTTGCCACTTTTCAGACCATTTGATCAACCTGTCAAGATCATCTTGTAAATGCTGTCTATCTCCATCACTTTTAATCCTTCTAAACACTTTTGTATCATCCGCAAATTTCAACACCTTGCTTATTATTTCATCATCCAAATCGTTGATATATATTAAGAATAATATAGGACCTAATACTGATCCCTGTGGTACCCCACTCAATACTGATTTCCAGTTTGAAGCCTCCCCATCAACTACTACACGTGATGATCAGATATTGATAACGGAACGACTTGCACAGCAGTGGCAAGATTATCGTCATTTCGCGTAATTACAAAATCCAGTGTGTGACCAGCTGAATGTGTGGCACATTTATCGACTATGCACTTAATTTCACTCTTTAATATATTCTACCATTCTGTTGCCGTCTTATTTTTCAGTGTACATGTTATTCCACTCTATCTTTGCTAAACATTTCCTCGTGTCCTTATACCTTCCTTTGTGGAAATTTCTCCTATACTGCTTTTTATTATTCCTTTCTGATTTTACTTTGGTAAAATGTATCTGGTTGTGATCACTACTCCCCAGTGGCTCATATATCTTGACATTGTCAATTAATTAATTCTGTGAGGACAAAACTATGTCTAACACATTCTCACCCCTGGTTGGTTCTAGCACATGTTGTGAAAGGAAAGTATCTTGAACTAAAACTAAAAACTAGTGGTCCTCACTCCCCATATTTTGTAGAGATTTCCATTGTATATGCCTGTGGTTAAAATCCCCCATAATAATAGTCCCGTTTGCTTACTTCCTTTATAGCGTTTTGTATTTTTTCATTCTCTTCTATGCTTATGTTTGGACTTCGATAAACTAACCCAGCTGTTAACGTTAAGTTTCCTGTAACTATGTTACACCAAACAGCTTCTTCGCAATCTGCTTCTCTTTCTAATTTTATTTCATAAGCCTGGATAGATTCTTTAATATATAAAATAACTCCACCTCCCTTTTTTCCTATTCTATCTTTCCTAAACATTACATATCCTGTCAGTCCCAATTCGGCATCTGGTATATCGGTGGTGGTCCAGGATTCGGTTATACCTATTATGTGAGGGTCAATATCTTCTACCATAATGTTTAGTTCGTTTATTTTGTTTACTATACTCCTTGCATTTAAACAAACACATTTATATCCAGCTTCCGAAGAGTTTTCCAGACTTCTTTGCTGATTTATTTGTGCTGTCTTTATCTATGCCTCCAGTTTCAGGCTTTTCTGTGAGTCCCCCCTGCGAATCTAGCTTAAATAGATGCAACCTGTCGCACTGTCAACATATCGCAGCAGGTTCTCTGAGAAAACTGCTGCCCCCTTTCCACTAAGATGGAGGCCATCTCTCATGTACATATCTTCCCTCCCAACAAAGTATCCCCATAAATCTGTGAATCCCACCCCCTCTTCTTCACACATCTGCTCAACTAGTGTGTTGATCGCCATCCTCTTGCAGTTTCTATACGTTGCCCCCCTTCCTCCCATTACTGGCAAAATTCCTGACAGAATAACCTGTTCAACTCTTGTCTTCTTTAGCTTCCTCACTAACTGTCTATACTTCTGTACTATCCCAGTTGTTCCCTCCCTGTCTGCATTATTTGTTCCTACATGTACCAGTATAGACCCTCCCTTGCCATGTCCCAATACCTTCCCTACCCTGTCAGTCACATGTTCAATCCTAGCCCCCGGTAGACAAACAACGACGTCCTTCCCCTCGCTCAGTGTCTTGTCCATCTTTCTCATAATGGAGTCGCCCATAAACACCCTCTCTTTCCTCATTGCCCCCTCAATAACTGCCTTAGAATAGCTCCTTCTTCGGTTTGCATCTGTCTGGTTGTTGTCTTTTCCCCCTGTCATCTTCTCTCCTGTCACATTCTCTTCCGATCCATTCTTTCATGTTGCCTTGTCTCTTGTCACCTTTCCTCCTGTCAGCATCCCTTTTATCGACTTCTCTTCTATCACATTTGCTCTCACTTCCTTTCGTCCCTTCTTCTTTCCTCCCATCTCATTTTCTTCTCCTCTCCCGTCCCATCTTTCCTCCCTCCTTCTCTACGGTCACTTTCTCCCGTCACCTTCAGGTCTTGAGATGGTGCTGCCAGGAGATAGGTCCTGAGATGGTGTTGCCAGGAGATAGGTCCCGAGATGGTGTTGCCAGGAGATAGCACCTGAGATGGTGTTGCCAGGAGACAGGTCTTGAGATGGTGTTGCCAGGAGATAGCTCCTGAGATGGTGTTGCCAGGAGATAGTTCTTGAGATGGTGTTGCCAGGAGATAGGTCTTGAGATATTCTTTTAACTGGAGGGCCAGTTCACATAGTTGCACAAAAGTTACAAACAATTAATCGTCTTCAGTGATATGAAAATTTCTACTGTAAGAGCAGGCGTGACTTACTGTAAGATGCAGAAGGCCATGATGGCACATGTCATACTCAACTGTAGAAAGAGCAAGGTGTAGACCTGCAGGAAGACAACATCCCTTTAGCACAGACACACTAGACACACCAGGCAATGAGGTGGGTGCAACCAGAGTAATGTCCTCACTCGGGGCAAAGAAACAACTGATGCCAGCAACTTATGTTTGCCAGAGTGTGTCCTTGCACGCATGCAATTGTGCACATTTTCAATAACAATAAGTGTGTGTGTGTCCGTGCGTGCATGTGTATATATATATATATACAAGGTTTATGACCATCAAACCTGCCAAGCCAATCCTAATGTTACACATTAAAAATCCATATAATTATCAGATCTTTAAAACTTATGTCTGCCAAATCTGTATTGAACTGTGAATGCAAGTGACAAAGCCTCAAGACTGTAGAGGGGCAGCTGCCCTGGAGCTCACACTTGGTATTTTCCTTCCTGTATATTCTAACAAATGTCCTCATAAAACAAGTCTGTGCACACGCATGAATGAAGAGGAATTTACCAATTTAATAAACCCATAAAAAGCAGACAATACCTTTGAAACAAATTTCTTGCGTATAGCTTTGTCAGAGAAGCTGGTTCCAGCAAAATCGAAGGACTCCCAGGGCCACTTTGTGTCGTAGTTGTTTGTGTTTGACATGTCGCTGTGGTAGCCGCGGTTGTCCTGGTACATTGGGTGCATGGCGATGACAGTCGTTGGTTGACCTGTCGCTCCGTACGGCTGGGGGACTCCGTACAGACCGGGGCTACCATAAGACCCAGTGCCTCGGTATGGCCCAGGGCCACCTTGTGGCCCAGGGCCTTGATATGGCCCGTGGCTGCCATATGGCCCGGGGCCTTGATATGCCCCGGGGCTGCCATATGGCCCGGGGCCACCATACCCTGGAGGTAGGGGAGGCTGGGTGTATGTATGGTGATATGCAAATCCTGTTTGACAGAAAGAGGGTGCAATTCATCATTGATAGAAATATGATTTTCCAACTTTGTAGAGGGATGACAGGAGTGTAAAAAGACAAGTGAAGCACGGAGGAGTTCAGGGAGGAGGTTGGCATGAAAGAGTGTTAAGAAGCTGGAGAGGAGTCGATTGAAGTGGGTTGAACATGTGGAATGAATGGATAGAGAACAACTATTGAGGAGAGTGGATGTCCTCTGAGTGGAGGACAGAAAGGCTGGAGAGTTGAGAGGACTGTGTGTAGAGATTTAGCATGATCAGGAGAGTAGCAGGGAATGGGCTTAGGGTTTTAACAAGATTGTCACCCAGAGAATTAACTCTAGATGGCAGGTGGACAATGAAGCCCTTTGGCTTATTGAGAGTACAACCCTTTTATTTGAGATATGGGGGAGGGCTACGGCAGAGTGAGCAGACAGAATGAAAACAAACTGAGGACAAGGACTGAGGCCAGAACTACAGGCACACAGAATGCAAGTGTGACTACGTATCCTGTTAAAGTCGTCTGTTGGAATAAAATGGCAGACATGCTGTGTTTATGTTGCCATTAAGTGATGCATTCCTGCCATCCTTGCAAGCCAGGGGCTGCTGGATACATCAATACCTTGGGCATATCAACCTATTGAAACATGAGTTCTACCCCTACATCAAAAAACAAGTAAATCTGAAAGTGAGGTGATGCAATTGATTACCAATGTAATGATAAACAAAGATCGTGCAGGTGGTCTGACTGGTTATTAGATTTTTCGTGGAACAGCAAGTTAATGTTCGGTGCACTGAAGGTTATACTATGTCTCATTTGTGATGTTCGTCAGTCTTGATTCCCAGCCAGGCACCCAACGTATATCATGTAGCAATTCCAAAACAACATAATTATCCATAAGACCATATGTTTATATAACATTACCAATCATTTTATTCACTTTCAGATTAGGCATTCTGGGTGTCGGGGAAAAGATTTTGACAGGTCAATATGCCAGGAGTATATTGATGTATTTAACAGCTCACAAAGCTCACTTATACTGTAAACTCCAAGACATTGCTACAACGACACTGACACAACAATTAAGTTTTGTAATAACCAGAGAGAAGCACCTAGAGATGGGTCGCTCTGGCGGCTGTGGTCACAGAGAGCTGGAGGACATCCAGAATCAACTACAGATGGCACCGGTGGTGCTGCAGGTGCAGCCTGAACAGCTGCTTCTGTGATGTTTATGCTTCTGAAAGTTGTATCATATAAACGTGATTGTAAAATATTACATCAGTAATGTAACAACGTTTATGGTAAAAACACACAGCCTTACACAGTACCTTATATTTAATGCTATGAAGCAACCAGAAGTTTTATTAACAATAATAAATAATAATAATAAAATCTTTATTTTCGCACATTGAAAATGGCAATTGTATATTCTTTAAAATACAGTTATTTCCGTAATAATACAGCTGACATCATCATCATTTAAAACAGTGCATGTGTTAAAACCATTTTTTATTTGTACAATTTTGTATAGAACGATCATGTTAGATATTATTTCGTTTGATACACCAGCCTGCCATACACAGCGAATATCATTTGCAGACACATCGTGAATTATGTTACATTCATTTAGGATGTGATGGTAATTTGCGCTACTATTTGACCATGGATTTTCAATAGATATATTGGCAAAACTGCTTACAATCGGTAATTTGAGGTTCATGGCTTTATTAATAAATGTTGTGAACCTTTGTCTTAAGATGACCAATTATGGTAAACTATCCAATAACAATGATAAAACATCACCGTGTGTAAGCAGTGCTAGCCCCCACAACTTCCTTAGTGCTTTTTGCCATGCTATGCATTTAGTGCTAACACTCTTACTGTGGAGATCTCATAGTGGAGTTCCATAGTACGAGTATAGCAATGTTGTTTAAATAAATTGCACTGTACAGTCATCTTAATATGACCAAAATTGGCCATGAACATATTAAACCCTCTCCAAAATTTAGCAGTGGCATTGGCGACTAAACTATCCTTATTAACAACAGATATATGATGGCCCAGGTGTACAGCCTCCTGGACTCTATACAACATGGTGCTATTGGAAACCACAGTTCTGTTGTCAGATTTACAACTACGACCTCTAAAATGAGATATCTGCTCTTAGATCCATTAAAATTTACACTGTATTCATCTGCTTATTTTTCGCAAATCTTGATTAAAACTTTCAGTCTGGATCTTGTGGGTGTTATATTGGCAAAGTGAGGTCATCTGCTTATTCAATACCACCCGTATAGTGGTTGCCCATGTGGCATTGAATACCAGTCTTTTCTAACTATTCAAACAATCCATCATATATACCCTGCATTCATCTCACTTGAAGTTTTTAGAAGTACTTTAAACAGTTTACAACAGTTGACCCTGTCGAATGCCTTGCTGACATCTACCATGAGTCACTGAGTGCATACACATTACTGCCACAGATTTTGTTTAAAACCAAATTGCAAATGCAATTTTGCAAGCACATTCTGTTCCCTAGATAGTATAACACCAAACAGTTTAGCAACAACGCTACCAAGAGTAATAGTTCTAAAGTCGTTGGATATACACTAATTGTCTTTTGTATTTTGTTATTGGGACCATAGTTCCCACTATAACATTGAGTCGGGGCTAAACTCATGTATCAACATGCTGTTAAAAATTAATGCTAACAGCACAAATAGTATTTTCTGACCATATATGATATGATCAGAAATTAAGACCCTTTTCACCATCCGACTAACCCATCTTCAGTCACTGGACACCTTCGATAACCTCATCAAGTGATACATGTAATATTTTCTTTGATCTGTTTGTTTGTCTCTGCACTTACAGCATTCGATCATGTCATCAACATTGTGTGACACACTATTGTAAAGATGATTATATTTATTGGAAAAAATTTAGCTATTTCATCATCAATTAATTACAAATGATTGCTTATAATACAGCGTTAGAATTTAGCATAAAATTAGTGGAGCCAATAGGACCCTTTCTTTCCAAAATCTAAGAGCATGACTGGGGGAGGCAAAACAGATTACATAAAGAAATATTTATATGCTCCCACGTCCATGATTCCCAATAGACACAACTTAGACATAGTTTTTGACATGGCAATGTTAACTTCTGACAGCGTACTATCCTTGAGTTTCCTAAATCTGAAAAAAGATCCATATTTTTGATCTGTATTTACTCCCGGGAGAGACAGTGTTTCCCTCCCTGACCAAGGTGCCCAACTTTATTGATGCGAAGCCATAATTAGCCAGTAACTGGCAGAATGGGCAAGTTAGACACTTCCTGTCATGTTTCATGGTTGGCATGGAGGCTTCAGTTTGTACATGTTGCAGATTGCACCATGCCCAGATTGCATATACATGTCACGATCTTGGCTGGATAAATTATTATGCATCCGATCGCATACCCGACCGCACTTTGTAGCATGTCGGAAAGAAATTGGACTGGCAAAAATTTGATCCTGGGTGAGGCCCAGCTTGCCATCATTAGCTTTGAGCATTTGATGCCAAGCTATATATAAGAAATTATGAGTACAAGAATTTGGATAAAGTATTTTATTTGTCATGACAATTTTCAGTTATTCATGAATTGAATATAGTAATAACATAATTACTTCAACATAATTTGTTTGTTTATTATTGTGAAGTACTAAAAATAAATTTATATTACTTCAAAGATTCATTCATGAACGGATTATACAGTCATTAAGAATTTGCTCAATGAAACTGTTGACTTTGTAAATGGCCAAGAAGCAAACATGCCTTCACACTTGAATTAAAACAGTTTAGAAGTTGTTATACTATTTATACCCCAAATTAAATACATGTATGTTAAGTTTATTTTAGACAGTGAGAGTTACAATTAGGCCTACATTACATTGATTACATGCAGACCATACAGGCAGCTACACTTATATTAAATCAATAACAAAATAGGGGCCCTATTTTCTCAATTGAGTCCACTCTCACTCCGTCACTGTGACTGTAACAAATTATCATTGAGTAAGTGATTGATTTTGTATTTGGAGTCTTACTCTTGAGTCGACTGTCTTGACTTGAGTCTCACCTGGCTTGTGGAGTGTCGCTGTTCACTGCTCCCACTGTTGTTGACATTGTTTTGGCCTTAGGCTTGGCCTGGGGAGTTGGGTTCTGTCGTCAATCGCCGTCCCAGCCCAAGACCTGGGCGTCACTCGAAGTCGAGTCTTGTCGCTGTAGTGTAGACGTAGTGCAGACGAAGTCTGTAGACGTAGTATTAATCAGTTTGATTTAGTTCTTCAACTTCCAAAACAAAGTCAAACCCAAGACAATGTTATTCGTCGTCAACGTTACTCGTCAGACTAAAACAAACATTCATGAATGCATAAAACAGTAATGGTAAGTTCTTAGACTTATGTAGCGCAGTACCCAGTCTTCAGTTCAGGCAGCCTCGGCTCAGCCTCAGCACAAACTTCAAAGCGCTTTACACTTTAAGAGACATTTATCTGATTTAGCATACCTAAACTAAACATGCATTCACAACAAGTCGTATATGTTGTTACACATGACTAAACATATACATACCCAGAAATAAGTGTTGCACTAGAAACGCCAGACATGAGAAACGAACGCGTTTTCAACGGCGTCGAAACGCCATTAAAATAGTGTCGCCAGCCCCTTCTATCGGCAAGTTAAGAAACTATGTTCAAAGTGGCGAACTCAAGCGAATGTTTTGGTTATTAAATTATGTCGTGACTAAATAATCGTGATTTGGTGATACGCACAGTTCTTTAAAACGCTGTTCGCTATTCGAAAAAAAATCAACATCAGCACGGATAAAATGGTTGCGGTAAGGCAGTGATTGATAATGTTGAAATAAACTTCGGATAAGCTGAATGTTAACATTACTTTACGAATACCTTATAATATCGCTCATAACCATGTGTCCACATTCCACACCACTGTCACCAGTCTTCAGTCCAGAATTTCGGAAGTTCAGTTCAGATTAATCAGCACGACATAAGTTATGTCTTAAAAGTTCAGTCCATATGACGAATTAATTATGCATAGATAAATGCTGATGGCGATACCTGGAATTGAATTCAAGAAGCCAAGCATACTGTAGTGTTACGACTATAAGTTAGCCGGGAATGGAAATGTGCTGGTACAGTGGTAGTGATGTTGACCACCCAAAAGGCAAAACGCACTGCTATGAAACGTGCCAAGAAATTACTCAGAAGTGCACAAAGACAAATACAAGCCACGAGGCATAACAGAAACAACAGGATATCGTGGACGCCTCGGAGGAGGATCAGAATCTGTTCCATAAACTTGTTAACCAGCAACGTGCAAATGGTCGCCAGACACAACATAAGATAACCTTCTCAGGTCAGATGCTCTCTGAGGGTGATGCTACTTTAGTCTGGGCATCATATTTCGAAAACCTAGCAACACCAAAGGACACCCCAGAATATGACTGATTATAAGACCATGGCGGACTTGATGTTCGACTCTCTCAGCACTCTATGCTAGGAAAGATAGCAGTAGTGTGCACATCCCTACCCTGACAGGTGACAACATCACACACCTGATTGGCTCTATGAAGAACATTAAAGCTGATGACCTCTATGGCCTAGCGTATGAACATTTGAAATACAGTCACCCAGTACTTGAATCTATACTCGCTACTCTGTTTAATCAGTTTAGTCAGTCTAAGATCAGTACCTAACCAATTTAAGCATGGTGTTATCACACCCGTGTACAAGTAGAAAAACTCTGATAAGGACCCAGATAATTATCGTAGGATAACGGTGACCTCAACAATTGGCAAACTTTTTGAGAAAGTCCTTGTCTCTCCAACGAAATCTATCCTTGTGGACAAAATTAACCGGTTACAGAGAGGTTTCTGTGCAGAGTCATCATCAATCAACACAGCCTTTATCATCTCAGAAGAAGCCAAGGACTAAGCACCAGAGTTGGGGAGAGTACCCGACTAAAGTACTCGAGTAACGAGTACAAGTACTGTGATATGAACGAGTACGAGTATTTCATCTAAGAGAGCACTCGAGTACGAGTACTTTTGAAAGTATGCTTACGATTACTTTTCCAGTTTCGTGCAATGTCTACATTTCACTCTGATGCTGCCCTCAGAAACAAGAGGAACCTCAAAATTACACAGTATTGATGCCATACTCGGCATACTGGCAAAGAACTTTGCTTGCATATGGTGATCGAGAAAGGTGTTGCTCTGTCTGTTTCACATAAGACACTGGCAATCTGACCAAGTCACTGGACTGACCTACACCTGAGCATTCCACTTTTGTCCCCATTCCACCTAACCCTATTTCATTCACTCATGCAGCCTTGATCCTGTTGACAATGTGATTGTAAACATCTATGCCTTTCAAGAGATGTGGCAGATCTTCAAAGGGAAGCCAGTTACTGACTGTATGACTGGGTTAGACAACACCAGCTGGTCAGGCCTACACAGTGTGGAGACTGTTTGAAGCCATTGTGGGTTTATTTGACATTCAAATGCCAGTATAGGTAATTGATGTGATGGTCAGTCCTGTCTCCCAGTCTTGTTCAAATGATTTGAACCAGTCAGTAAAGAGTGTTCATGACAACCCAGAGCTCATATACAATGAGGATATCATGACATCAGTACAAAATATGAAACATTTGTAGTGAAGATCATAATACATGATGTTTTGATAAAATACATACAAAGTATTCCCAGAGTACTCCCAAAGTACTCGTAAATACTCATATTTTTTATGAGTACTTTAATATATATATATATGAGTAACAGTACGAGTAACAAGTACTTTCAAAAAAATCAGTACTCGAGTACCAACGAGTAACGAGTACTTTGGCCCCAACCCTGGTAAGCGCCCATTATTTGCGATATACATTTGATGTTCTATATCATAGATCAATGCTTATGAAACATCATCATCTTGGCATCACTGGCAACTGCACTGTAGCCTGTATGACAACATGTCAGGTGAAGTGGTGAAATTTCCTGTCTCAGCCCTTACTCGAGCTACAGGGTGTTGTACGTCAAGGGGGCATCCCCTCGACGGAACTGTTTAAAGCCCGGTGTGACGAGCTACTACATGTGCTATCAAACTCTGGGCTTGGATATAATATTGGATCAGTTGACATGTCGGCTCCCATCTGTGGCGATGATATGACCCTGCTGTCCGACCGGGCTATCAACCTCCAATCTATGATCAACCTGGCATCGGCTGACTCCAGTCGGGAGAGATGTAACTTCAGCACTAAGAAGACTAAAGTTATGGTAATGAATTGTAACAATAATGCCTGGACTGAATCACTCATGTGGAAGCTTGATGATAGACCCATTGATGTTAGTAGCTCGGAGGTACACCTGGGTATTATTAGGACCCCTGATTGTAAAGCCAGTAGCACTGTAAAGCTAAACATCCAGAAAGGCAGGAGGGCAGGTTATTCGCTCATGAGAGCTGGTGTGTATTGTGTATGGCCTAAATGGACTCCATATACGTACAAACTTGAAGATCTTCATGAGCTACCCGATGTCAAGGCTGTTGTATGGACTGGAGGTACTGCCTCTGCTAAAAGGAGATAAGGATGCACTAGACCTGTTTCACGGTACTGTCCTGAAACACTTGCAGCATTTATCACTGGGCACATTAACGGCAGATACTTGGACAGCTGCCTACCTCGGCCATACTAGCACGAAACATTCTAATGCTGTATGTGAGCATGATGAGAGACCCAGCAAGTGTGGAGTGCTAGACCATCCAGCGCCAGCTAGCAGTCAAAGACCATGACTCCAAGTCCTGGATTGTGACAGTTAAGGAGTTGCTCCAGAATTACAACTTGCCATCATCCTATGAGCTCTGTAACAACCCACCCTCTAAGAAACAGTGGAAGCATACACTGAAAACGAACATAACTTGTGTTACATTCAAACAGTTTAGAGAGGAGGCTCGCAGGAAAGTGGCATTACTCCAATTAAACACATTCAAATGCAAACCAGGCTCATTACATCCAGTCTGGGGCACTGTGAGGGACTCACCTCATGATATTGTGAGAGCCTGTACAAAGTGCGCATGTTGACAGGACAATACAGGCTCCAGGCAGACATAGCCAAACTGTCAGCTGTGTCACCAGGGCAGTGAGAACATATCACACTTCCTTTTAAACTGTACTGTCCTGTACCCTGAACGAACCAAGCTCTGTGGTGGTGAAAATACAGCGGCATAAACTTTTCAACAGCACCCCCTCCCCATTTTTCAATATCAAAATCAGAGACAGCGCGACACAGGAAGCGTGCTCAACCACTGATGAAAATCTCCCGGATTTAAAAATAGTGAATTTAGTGATACAGGTACTAATACACTGTAGTGACAAATACAAACATTGGTGACACTCAAAATGGTGACGACAGATCCAAAACATCATCCAAAACAGCGACAAACCAAAATGGCGATAACCTTGGTCAAAATGATGACAAACATTATTCAAAATGGCGATAAAATGGTCAGAATAGCAACACATTCAAATTTACAAGACAACAAATTAAATAATAATAATTTTGTATGCGTATCTTCAGTGCGACTGGACAGAACAGCAACAAATTAAACATTAATGGTGTATATCTAACGTCTATGGGTCAGACCGACAAATAAAATTGGCAACAAATTAAAATAAATCATAATTATACAGAATTTGTATCCCCTACTGTTTTGGTTCAGAACAGCAACAAAATAAATAATTTAAATAAAGACTACTTTTGCTTATTATCCAATTACTAAATACTGTATTACTGTATTTATAGGTTAACCACTGTGTCTGGTGTTTCTTTGTTAGATCTGTCTCTAAGTAAAAAACATGAAGAATGTACATGTGAAATGGATAAAAATAAACAATCAAAACTATCATATAGGGTAAACCATCGGACACTGACTAATTTGGTTTGTCACCATATTGTCCTACTGTTGTCACTGTTTCAAATGAATTACGCCTTGTCACCGTTTTGACCAAGATTTTTGTCATTCTGGTTTGTCGCCACTTTTGTTGGCGCTGTTTTGTATTTATATCCCCATTTTGACCAGTACCTGACCTTAGAGATAGGCCTAGAGACTGCCAGCTCTACCTATCAAGCATTAGTCTGACTACATCCATTAGCTCTGTTTCCACCTATTTTGCTGTGTGTTGGACAACAACAATTAACACCTTTACCTACTTCTGGTTAAATCACATGTGATCTTACTGAGTCTTATTTGAAGAGAAACATTTTTAATTCATGGCTTAGGTCAACGTGATGTGATATGATTTAACATTACCAATCAAAGCTTTTAATTAGGTGACATGGCTAGTAATGAAAAAGGCAGCATTTCTTTGTTATTAATGTGCTTCCCATCAAAGAGAGGCCATATTTAATTAAATACTTTTGATGTCCACAAAGCTTTATCTCATACACTGGGAAGGTGTGAATAACCAACATTGTTTGACATTCACAATCACAGTATAATCATGATTGAAAATGCTAGATCAAAGTTTTCACTGCATCCACAGATAATGCGTTGTTGTTATCAACGCGATTTCTCCGTATTTTTTTTTAATTGCACACATTTCTATAGATAATGTTTCCTGATTTTGTGTACATGTACACTGTATATACTATCTTTTTTGTATAGTTTATTGCGATCATTGTTCCACTAGAGTGTAAAAACAGGAAAATGAGGTGCAGTATTTTATAACCAATGGACACTGAAAGACAAAAAGAATCTTGATATACTGATGACTGGTTTGAATGTATTAAAATCTGGTGCATTGTGACCAAGCCTTTATGGCATTCCAAAAGTCCGACCATGATTTACTGTACATATGTTGATTACCACACACTGAAACAAAAATAGAATGAAAACACTACTGTATCACAGTATGGATGAAAATGTTTATGCCTTATTTGTCTGAATTTGTTTCTAGGTTTCAGAAACACAGGGTCTAACTGCACGTCAGGCAAAACGCAAAGATTGGTGGAAAGTTCGACGGGCTAAATCAAAAACCCAAGGTGGGTACAGCAATACAGTAAATTGAAATAGAACTGCGTGTGGGGACAACTGCACAGAGACATATTTGTAAAAAAAAAGTTTATTTGGGTTAACTATGTGCTAGGTTTAACCACAGGTATATCGTGGTACAGACTTACATTTGGACACCTGCTACATCTGCCGTTGAATCGAAGTTGTAAAGCATGGTGAGGAAAGGAACCCTCAAATATTGTGATAACTGTATATCTGCCATCAATGTTTAGTATAATTTGACCATTATCTGAACATAGCAGTATGCAATGTATACATGATGTTGGAGTCAGAAATCAATAAGTGGTTCTTGTTACTGCTCCAGATGGCAGCACTGATGCAGTGAGTATGACGCCAGAAGACACGGAAAGCCCCGACCCAGCCACCAAGCGGACAGGTACGCTACTACACAGTACATTGATTTACCATGTGTTGAGACATACCGTTTAAACATTGTTTGCAAACTATTTGGTAGTTCATTATGATGTGCCTTGTACATTATAATCGCCGTCTTAAATTTAACTAAGTCTAGAAACGTCAAAATGCTTGGTTGCTTAAAGAGGGTGCTGGTATGCTCCAAACATTGAACAGATCAGATGAACTACTCGTCAGCACAGTGATACGCCTAATGTTTGAGGTATAGGTGTTACCCAATAGCGATTACAGTATATGGCAAGAACAGGGAACAATACAACATGTACATTCCATCCTGATTACTTAAACAACTTGCTTTGTAAATGATCTCTGCCACTTTTAAAAGTTTTGGTTTAACCGTATTAATGTGATGTTTCCAGTTTAGCTCCAAGAAATTTAGTTACTCATACTTGGTTATTCGTTTGTTATTTAAGCACACATTAATGTCAACATCTGGTGGATTGCTTCCGAATAACATATTATTCCTTTTGGACAAGTTGAGTGATAATTTGTTTACAGCAAACCATTTGCACAATTTAGATATCCAGGGGTAGACTAGTAGTATGGTATATTGTCTTGATTCCAATAGGTTTGTTACTGTTAGGTTTCAACACAGATTCCATATGATTAAAAGATACTGTGCCCATAATTTTGGCCATCAAAACAATACTGGCGATTAAATATTTTAATTAATACAACATTATAGATTCGCAAATGTGATTCTTACAAAAAATAATTTCACTCCACTTCTTACTTATTATAAGTAAGAAGTGGAGTGAAATTATGTTGAAATGTTCCTTGGAAATGACTTGCCTCCTATCACATGCCTGCTTATTACACCAGATGTCAGTACTGATACAGCACCAGTCATCATAAAGCCAGAAGATCCTAATTCGACCAAAGTGAAGACAGGTATTTCTTCAGACTAGTCTGCCTAACACTAACACTACATTGTTTGTGTGCTATTTGAAACCAGAATATAGCAACTGTATTAAGTTATGTGTGATGTACGACAAGTTATGATTCTTACATAGTCATTGGTTGAAAACTGCCGGATCCTGGACCTGATCACTACTGCCCAATCATTACGTATTCCTCCACTTTCTGAATTTCATTACTGTGTATGCCATCATTAGTTCAGACAAACCACACTGTACACATTTCCCACACATAATATGGATTTTGGAGAAAGACTGTGGCATCCTGTTTTAGTACGGATTTGCCACAGAATCATGATAAGGAACATATAAAAGTATTTGTTGAGTTCATCAAACAAGTAAAACAAATAAAATAAATGTTTTAGGTGCAAAGCAGGCTCGTGAGAAAACCAAGCTAATTATAAGGCATGATATTTAAGTATATCTTGTAGCCTGATAGATGGAGGCGATGATTTCTAGTGACACCTTGAAGATTTGTTATGTACGTATTTTTGTAGCTTGCTAGATGAATATACTCGATCACAACTGAAGGTTAACCAAAATAAAACACTATTGATTTATGCAGAATATCAAGCAACATTCTAACCATTGTGTCCATCGCCGTGTGATATAAGGCAAGCTAATCTGCACCAGAGAAAGATTATCTAACAGTGGCAAACACCAGACAGCTATACAAGGTTGTTTCACAGCTTTATGGTCCCATATTGCTGACAGTAACATTATATAATGGCAACGGTACACACATTAGTTGTCTGTGGTAGCATATTGGTCACGTGCACGGCTCTGGTTATTTCAGTTACCTGTCAACACATCTTACTTATAAAACTCCTTTTCAGTGCTTGTTCATTGAAATTTGGTTGTAGTAAAATTAAATCACATTCAGTGGTATTTCAGTATTAGAGTAATATGATCATTTTATGCTTAATTAATTAATAAATGGCTGTGTTGTTTCATAATGTATTTTATCCACTGTTGTGAGTGAACGTGCATGCATACGTGCATGCATGTGTGTGTGGTCATTCAAGTAAGATTAATTTCAAGTTGTTTAGCAACAACAAGTATTATTGTAATTGTTTCTGATTAGATTGAAAATTGATTGGATTTATGTTCTTTTTCTAGGAATTTTATAGTTTTACATCTGGCTGTTTCACATAAAGTGGTATTGATCCTTTTTAGAAAAAGAGACCACACCAAAAATGGAGGCTGCGATGGAATCTACTGATGCTGCCTGTCAGAAGACAGAGACACCTAGTGAAGTGAAGCGGAAAAAGAGGAAAGTATCCTCGGTTGCAGAAAAAACTGAAGTGATACGCAAGGTACAAAAAGTTGAAGACAATGAAACACCAAAAGAAAGCAAGGCAGCAAAAAGGCGGAGACGTTTACAAAAACTTAAACTTTACCGAAGCGAAGAAACACCCTCAGCTCTAAAAACCAAAGACGAATTTCACGCAGAAGCAAGCGGTGTAAAGTCAGAAGTGGTGAAGAAAACCACAGAAGACATCACACACGCGACAAGACCACGCAAGACACGTGCTGCCACCAGACACCCTGGTGGGCAGGATGGAAACAGTGACAAAAACTCACAACAGCCCGTGCAGAAGAAGAAAAAGGGGAAGTTTCCAAAGTTATACATTGCCTTTGTTGGCAATCTGCCGTATGATGTGAAAGAGGACGACATCAAGTGGCACTTCAACAAGGAAGGCAAGTGTGACTTTTTTCTAACTAGCTTTATTTAACATGTAGAATTAGACATTGAGATGGTGTTAACCAGCATTTTGCATTTGTGTGTAATGTATTAATATGTAAGTAGCACTTGCTGGACTATTTATTCAGATTAGATTTTCTTAACAAAGACAAGATAGTTTGCGTGGGGAATTGTTCTATGATCGATGGCATCTTTTATTGCCTCTACTGCTGCTGCCTTCCTTGGTGGATTTGTTCAACCTGTTCATGAAGACTGTTATTAGTGGCAGGCGGTCTACATAATGCGACAATTTAATATCCACACAGCAGACGTGTAATATATTTTGATGTTGACCTATGAATGGGGGTGATTAATTGATTGGTGATTTGGTGTGTGTGTGTGTGTGTGTGTGTGTGTGTGTGTGTGTGTGTGTGTGTGTGTGTGTGTGTGTGTGTGTGTGCAATTTAATAACCTTCATTCTTTGCAGGTCAGCCATTCCAACATCGAATTATAGGGTCAAAATTGTATTGCAGGATGACATAAAATGGCAAGGTTTATGACAATTTATGGAGGGGACATGTCATGCGAGTCATACTAAACACAACCACATTGCATCAAGTCTAAATGTCAGCAGAGGTATTTAGTTGACAGAAAATGGCATTTAGGTGATTAATATTTACTAAGTGTCTTCCTACGTTCTACTCTCTGTTAAGCCAAGATCGGATATATGGGTTAATGCAGCCGTATTTGTATAAGGAAATTACAGCACACCTTTCTATACTAACCTTCCCTGTCGGGTTTCTACCTGTGCAGGTGTGTCAGTTTTGTTTTCTCTCGGGGGGAAAACTCTGGCAAGGTGTAAATTGAGGGAACTACAAGTAACGAAAGTCAAATTATTTCCTATGTATTGCTGTCGTACGAACTACTTAAATTGGGACATGCAGTCACATAAAAACATCACAAATCAAATGACCGAATCAACTGAAGTTTTTAAACTAACTCACTGTTTTCAATTTTAGGTATTATATACAATAAAATAATAGTAAATCGGATGCATTTGGAGTGAGCGCATTCACATATGGTCTGTCAGTACCTTTGAAATATCTGTGTCTAAGTCGTGTTTTCCTAAAACTTTAAAGTTATTAAACGTCTTGTTACTGTCGTATTTTATATAAATATTCTTCGTAATTTATTAGGTTTGTCAAGTTTTCCGTATTTTAATTTAGTCCACACACCATATAGTGTCCTTTTAAATGCAGGGCGCATTCCAAACAAAACAACTGTTACGGTGTTATAAATTTAATTTTATGAAAGGACACTATCACTGGTCTGACTACGTCGGTTAGCAAGCTGCAACAGTTTCAGCGCGCTGAAGAGAATGGTTTACCTGCTCCCGGACCATCAAATATCCATTTACAATCTACTGTACGGCAGATATGATAGTTGAAAGGAGGCACCAAATGCATTGAGCACTTTTTGATGCGTAAAAACAGTCAGATATGATCAATAAACCACGCGTCGCATAATACGTAACGGCGGTTATGTTCATCGAATGATTTACCGCGTAATCTATAGAAAAAGTGCGTGACGGTACTTAGAATACCCCGGTGTCGGCGCTATGGCCCGTAATGATTTCTGGCCGTGATGTCGGAATGGGATCTGGTCTTGTCCGTCTGTGTAGGCGCAATGAGACCAGTCCGTCGACACGGCCTGCCTAGCACGACCTCCGTGCCGCCGATATTCATGGCCTCTTGGCATTGCCAGCTCACATACGTCTGCGCCGGCCATGTCAGTGGCGCGGGGAGCGACGAGATTTCATTAGTCGTCTGCAATCGCCGGCACCTGCGCGGTCGCACGATTAATGCGTCGACGACAAATTGCGGCGTGCGTTAAAATGTTCTTTATGGCGTGACCGTATTGCGAACGCTGCTTACAGCGTCTTTGTGTCGGACCTCTGAAGTTACCCTGGTTTGATGCATCGAGGTACTGATCTGGATACATTGGTCACTAACGTGTGCACACGCCACTATTGCACTTCCAGTTAGGAGGTCACGGCGCTGATGAGGGGAAATTTTGTCGTTTAAGAGCGTTTTTCTTTATTAAAACTACCCACGGCTGTCGTTGCCTTCTTCCGTTGAGTACGTTTACAACGGTCAATGCTTTGTAGAAATCGTACCTGACAACGAACTGCTCCGTCTAATCACTGGTCGGCCAGGCCCGAATAGAAGGAGGGAAGCTAATGGTAAAAGTTCCTGTCAGGTGGACACACCTTCCCGTTGTGCATAAGTCTCCACATTGTTGGCAAAGCCAAGCTCGTCACTTTTCTCTCGCCCCCTCTCTGCCCATCTTTCCCTACCCTCCAATCCTAACACCCTGTGTCATTGCCCTGATTTCCAGTTTCTCTGTACCTATGAGCTGTCGACCATTACCATGTATTCACCAGACGTTTACTTGTGCTTATTTGCAGGCGGCGTCAAGGAGGTGCGACTGTTGACTGTGAAGGACACAGCCAAGCCGAGAGGCTGTGCCTTCGTTGAGTTCGTCGATAACGCCAGTCTAATGGTACGTTCATTGTTGACAACCTCGAGCCCATCCAGTGTGTGCGTAATACTAGTCGTGTGGTGGTGTTTAATGTCTAACATTCTGGCGTTCACTTAGTGTGAGGTAAACATGCTTCTGAGCCAGTGTTGTTGTTATTTAGTTACCACTTTTTTGTATTATCGAACGTGTATTTCAACATTGCACCACTTCCGCCATGATTAAACGAGATGCCTTACAGTCCAGGACTTTTTGGTTTGTGATGGAATAGATCGCAACAGAAGCTGTTTCAAGTGTCTTGATCACATTGAAGGTACCTATAAACATATCAAAAGTATACAGCAAAGAAAATCGGGGAAGTGACTCAAAACAAGGAATCAATATTTCCAATTTACACCATGTTAAATACCATTGATACCTAAACCGTGGCATTTACGCAGACAGCCCAGGACCGTACGGCGAATGTAGACATGCTGTGGCAAGTGCCGTTCATGTTCGGATCATCAAGGCCCTCGTGGTCTGGAATGATGCAGTTTGTTTTAGAAAAAAATTAAATTTTCGAAGTTGCATACATTTATTCAGTTTCGTGAAGACTGAAAGGAGGTATTCACAATAAAAAAATGAATGTGTCTAAACAAACGACAGAACCTGACTTCTGCCGGCAAATTCAGGGATAATAATCGTAATAAAATATGAATATATATTATATTTAAACAAGAAGACGAGCGGGAGGAAATGTTGGTGCGGACGTCACGTTCACCGATGATATGAGGATGACGGCAAACCAGGGTGTCTTCCTTGCAAACAAAAACAACAAGCACACTTTCATAAATTTTTTGCACGGACACTTGTAGCCCAGGTTGTCAAACCAAACCTGATCAGTATGATGCATGCCAGCTGATTTTGCACACAGCAGTCACGTCTGTGACGACAGAGAACACTGTTTCAGTGGGTTGTGTGTCAAGTGTCAGTCAAGAGTTCGCACATTCATCCATTACCTTATTTCCGACATTTGCAGCCGCACGCTATCACAGCATGTGGGTGTACCAGCAAGTGCAGGAGTGGACGGTTTATACCACTTGAGACTAGAAGGTTGGAAATGGAAGTTGAGCTACGGTTATCTTCTTCCCGTCATGACAGACCTGCCTCCAGCACTTGATGCCCGGTTGCACCTAATCCGGTGTAACTGCTCCACAGATTGCAGTTCGGCAAGGTGCACATGCAGTAAGAATAAACTTGAGTGTTCTCTACACGTAGCCAATGCCGTGGCACAAGGTGCTCAAACTAAATCTAGAGTTACGTCAGTGAAGAGGAGATAGACAATGAGTAGTCATGCGTTTGTCGATAGAGAGAAAAAAATCAAAACCAATCTTAGTAATATACTAGGTTTTTTAAGTCTTATATTTTTTAGTTTTAAGTTATAATGATTTCATGTCAATCAGGTGCTGGATCTGTTTAAAAAACATTTAGTCGAAATCGTTGTGAATGTTTTAGTAATTAGCATAACATATTACCACTTGTGATATTAATGAGTACGTAATACAGCGATTTTATCTCAATTAAGTTTTTCTGTGGTGCGTAGTGGCATTGGACTCCCAACCGAGAGAACTCGGTTTCAAATCCTATACTGCCGTGTGGAACCTTGGGCAAGTTTGTTCACTCTACATTGCTTCAGTTCACTCAGCTGTATGACTGAGTACCTGGCTATAGACAGTGATGGATATTTGTGTACGAATACTCTTCGCGCATTAGCTGCGACGTGGATGAATGCTTACCAGAGAAGTCTCGATTCTGTTCGATTGAACAGGTCTGCCAGGGAGTAAAGGGTAAAGCGCTTTGAGCAGTCCAAAGGACTGGGTACTGACCTATATAAAAACTAAAAATTTTGGGCTCTAGAGATTCACGTATGTACTTATTTAACCTTATATCATGGAAGGGTTCATTATAATTATTATGCGCAATGCTAAATGCATTTGTGTAATGTTACTTACATGGTCAATGCTCATGACAGTAGCATATTTATATGATAATGTAGATTATAATCATGTTATATGGGAGAGAAGACGGCAATATTTCCCCAAGTAAGCTAATTAGCTAGATTCATGATGTTGACCTTACATGAAGGAGTCATAATTATTATACACAATGTTCCCTGTTAAATGTACTGGCACTATGTTACATGTACGGTAGATGCTCACGAGAGTAACATACTTATGATTATGCTGTGCATAATCATGTTATATAGGAGGCGTATTGGACAAGTAATTCCAGCCAGTCGCGCATGTTTCGATAATGATAAGCATTTTCATTGAAAAACTAAGGCAATATTAAAATATTTTAATGTCTATATATGTTGGTTTGTTCTCTGAATGGGATATGTGATTTTTTTACGAACACGGATTTGAATTATCAGAGGTTTACAGGTACATTATCTTGCTCATTGTTTGTCCCGAAAGTAAAATCGTTACGAAATTGCACAGGAAAAAGCTACTGAGGGTGCCCCAACAGTTGCGTAATTTTGACAATGTTTCCCAATTTTTAGAGCTGTATACTTTTGATATGTTATCTAGGATATATGCTTGCTTTCAAAACTGCAAGAATTGCTTCTGAATTGCAATTTGTTCCAACATGACCCTATTTTGACCATAAAAGTCCTGGACTATTACTGGGGTTATTCGTGTACAGCACGCATGCGAGATAACAGCAACTTACATAACAAATACTGTTGGACATATATGTATCTCACGTTCAAGCATAAAATGTATACACATTTCAAAAACAGCGACCGTTTATTGGCATTGTCTTTCACGTTCCTGTCACATCCAACAGATTAGAACCCGCGTATATCGGTGAAACGTAAACTATCTTATGAACATGATATTGTGTTTGGTGTCCAGTGTCCACCATGCTTCGGTGCTGCAAAAAATAAGCAGTAGGCATCGTCTTACTGTTCTTTGTTATCCTTGTGGAACCCGAAGTGAACGTACATCTACTACATGCTCATGCATACACTTGTTATACAGCAATGTCTCAACTCGCAACCACGGCGACAACATTGACTATGTGACTATGCGTGGGCTAGGCAAAACGCAAAAAAAGTGCGTATATATAGCCAGTCTATAGAGAGGGATTCAAATGTGGTTTGAACACTGTTTAATTGCGTTGACTGAGCAACCACGGATCCTGCCCGTAACGCGTTGCATGTAGAGATGCGCCAATTGTCGCTTCGACAAACTTAAAAAAAACATGGCGAACCTCTCTTTCGCCCCACTCGCCAGGAGGCCCCCCAACTTTGCTAGCATGAAAAATGGTGCGCACAACGTACGCAAATGAATAATTATATTTACTGTGAAAATTAGCAAGGATGTCAAAATTGATCGGCTAGTAAAATGAAGGTTTCTGGCATTTTTTATGCGAATAGACGGATTCTTTCGCTACAATTAAATATGAAATATAACATGTTAATGTTTTCAGAGAGGGATCGACCTTCACCATTCACAGCTCGGCTGGCGCACGATTAACGTCGAAGTTTCGTCCCGCGGCAAGAAAAAAAACAGCAAAACGCAGCCACGATCACGTGCGAAAACGAAGTCTACAGACGGGCGCAAAAAGACAACCAGTGACAACTCTTCGTCAAATGAAACACAATCAGATGCGTGAATACGGTCACATACATCAGTCGAGTAATCGCATCGACGAGGCTTGCTTGATTCGCGGTGCCGTTTGTCGCTGCAAAATACATTATCTTGGCGATAAGCGATGGATGTTTTAATCAATTGTGTCATGGCAAACACCGATTTGTTTTCGCTGTAACCAATTTGATAAGGCTGGCAATTTGTACAGGTGCTTTGACCCAAATTCAGCTAACCACCTTAACACCAGTCGGCAATATTGCGCATACCTGTTACGAAAATCGATATTTATTCAGTGTTCGTCAAGGGAGTCATTATGAGACGCGGGTTTATTTCTTTTTCAGCGGAAGTGTGACATGGCGTCCACCGATTAATTAAACCTGAATTTTGGAGCGAATTAAATACATGAATCGGTATTAAAACGATACGTGTTATGTTATTCATTGGAACATATCCATAATTAATTTATGAAAGACAATATTATTATTATTAATTACAAAACGTTGCAATGCTTTTTATAAAAACAAACCGATATTTAAAATTCACATCAGAGTATGTAGACACGAACTGCTACAGATACGGCTATTTTTTAATCAGTAGTATGCATGATCATCGGTGTTACGCAAAATGTCTGTTCTACCATTGTCCATGAGGTTCATGAAATTAGATCCACCGCAAGGTATTTCCCGGGTTGTCATTTTTCAAGTTAACAAAGCAAACAAAGTCTTCTTCCCACGTTTTGGTTGAGTCACGTAGAAACTGGGACCATCGATTGATTATTATTTCGTACTACTGAGGTTATCAGTGTCATACTTAATATGGACCAGTGACTAGCATGTGCCGTGTGGGTTTTTGTAGGTCAGTGCCACTGGCTCTGTCATTTAACTTACTCTGTTGTCCTATTTCCCCTTGTAGAATTCGGATTTCAATGTCTCTTCAGAAACACAGGCAAAGTGGGATGAGCGAACTTGCCCACGTTTCAAAACCGCAGTAGGGAGACTCGACCCTGGTGTTCTCGATAGAGCTTCCCATGCCCCTGTATGTATCGCTGCACTTGTTAAACCTACATTAACGTGGACGTTTCATGCTAATGTTTATTATTAGTTAAATACTGACTTGGCCTGTATTCCACATGCGAACTACGTTCGAATCGATACAGAAATGCAACGAATAAAACAATAATGTGCGCATAATAGGTGTGTAGGGGTCATTCTCAAAACGAACGTAGTTTTATGGGGGGTGTAAATGCCACCGTTACGAAGGATTACAAGGGGTGGGGGTCTCAAAACGTCCACAAATAGAATGACATGTTTTATGGATAGCCCCTAATGTCTCGGTCATAATTGCACGTTCCACATGTTCAATGGTAATTTTCTTTTACTGTCGTCTGCGAGATCATGACCCATGCAACAACTGTTTATGTAGAATTGTACATATGATGTATGTATTATTATAATAACCTGTTGTATATATCGGTTTAAAAAACAAGCCATGAACCAGACTTGTCATCCTCTAGTGGCAATAGTGAAGAACCACAAAACAAAATAATATGTATTTATTTTATCATTTGAAATCAATTAATTACTGTTGCTTATGTTTTACTGCGGCTTAAGTAATTACACGTACTTGTTCGATAAACATTACTAAACACGATTCCAATAAGTGGAACGCTACATTGATATGGTTTCACGTGCTAATTTTGACGCGAAACGACGACTGTGACGTAATGCGGATGTCATGTGACAGTTCCTAGAAACGATGGCAGTCAAAACAAGTAGACACCATGGTATGGCGGCTGTATTAAACAGCGGGTGAGTTGTAGGATAAGTAGTTTAGGACGACACAGCTCGTGAACTGCATCTGTGTAATACTGTGCTTCGCTATATGTACGTCGTTTTGTTTACGTCGATGCAGTTGAGAAGGGAACGTTTGCAGGCAGGCCATATTCATTTTACGGCCTCTTCACTCTCGAACCGACTCTAATTCTCAAAGATAACGCATAGGATTGATAGCATCACCATTCAGCAACATGCGTTAGGCGTACGGGTTTTCATTGCCACGTTTTTGTAATGGAGACGGATCACGGAAGAAGAATTGAAGGCTGCTGGACTGACATGAGGCACTGCAGTAAGGAGAACCCAAGACAGAGGCAGCTGGCGAGATCTTGTGAAACCTCTACTCTAGTTATATTATATCTGGGCTTGAAGGTGTCTTCCCTGAAGTTCCATCGAAACGTAAAGAAAGTAAAAAATGCATAGATAATGTTGAGACCGCTAAGAAATGTTTGATTCAGTATATGTGATAACTTTAATTTGATCCACTTAAATCTTCGCAGAAAGCTCGAATTCAGTACCGTAGTAAGGTCTATACTACAGATACACCCACATTGAAGAAGGCTGAATCCATGACATCATAATAATTATCATATCATTATTTGCTTCTTTTACACCAACATTTATGAATTAAGGGATTATTATTATTGGTAATCATACAGAGTCTAAGCTTGGTGGCTCAACGACAGAATCCGTTGAAAATCTGTTAACAGTTATTTAGTATTTAGGCTGGTGTAACCACTGGGTGGCTGTTAAGATAGCAGGAGACATCCAGTGCGTGGCTGTTGTAGAACATCTCTGGCTCGTCTATATATAGTATAATTATACTGGTTCAGAAACACACTAAAGGTATTACTAATCGAGTCAACTACGTGAGAAAAAAACTAGAAATACCATCGATTATTAGTTGCTAGTGTTACGAACTTGGAACATTCAGCGTGTAGCCATACCAATGCAGGTCTGCCCAGGTCATGTGATTGGCGTCCCCTGTCGCCTTTGTGTACTGGATTTGTATAATCTATAGACAAAGACAATTAACGGTGTAAGTGTCTGTCATCACGTCGTCGTTACTTCTATTGACGCTGTCATGGGCTGCACCGGCGATAATCGCCACTTCGGGCACGTTTGCTCGATGATCATGGCGGCGTTCTGTGAAGAGGACTAGATTTGAACTCTGTGAACTAGGATGACACACGTGCTTGTTTAATCGTAGAATAATTACAAATATAAAATAATAAGGTTTATCTGTCTTGTTTGCTCCACTGCTACAATGTGTCGGTGCGCAATAACGTGTTGGCACAAAACTGAAGTACATCATGCTAACTTTGATATTTTTCATACCCCTTCCCTATAATATGACGCTTCGTAATGGTGGCCTGTACACTCTCCTAAAATTGCATTCGTGTCAAGATAGACCACTCTGTTAGCTTATATCTATTAGGTCTATAGATATAGGCCTACATATTGTTTTTACATTTGTTGCACACATATATATATATATATATTTATAACTAATAATAAAAATAAAACGAACTCTCTATATTTATAACAAACACTTATTTCATCTACTTTTAGTCCTAGGCCTATTGTGATTTCGAAATTGTTGGCAGTTCCGGTCACTCCACTTTGCCTTTGTCGTTCAAAAGAGGCAGTAAACGTCGTATTCCTAATATGTCCTACACACTGCCTCACGTGTACGATGACGTCATTCAGCGTCAACGGTACGGTTGAAGTCGACGTGATATGTTGACGAAAGCCTCTACCAGGTAAATTAAATACATCTTCAATATGAAAAATTAAAGTATCTGATTTGTAAATATTGTTTACATTTATTGAACCACCAGGCATATTGATATCCAACACCAACATTTATATTCCCTATTTAGCAAGAGGTAGGCCGATTGTATTTAAATAAGTATGATAACAATAATTACAAATCCAGAGCGTGATTATTTATTAGTCAGTTGGCATAGACAATAAATGGGAGTTCATTCCATAAATAATTGTGAAAAATGTAGTCCTAAATATTAACTGGATTACTTTATGCAAACACTAGCTGAGTTACCCGGGGAAAAAGGCAGTCATATACATCCTCAAATCCTTTGCATAGTCGTATTGTTGACATAATTATGAACACTGAAAATAGACCAAACCTCAAATGCTCAACATTTGAGTTCCAGACACTCCAAACCCATTCCAAATGTTTCCAGCCTACCCGCATTAATAGATTGTAATTGGTCACTGGCCTAGTTGATAGGACATCCTTTTGCCAGAAATCGCACGCGCTCATCCGTGTAACTGACGTAACCAGCAACAGGTAGCTGGGTTACGAGTCCGGGATTTTGTAACGTTAATAACATAAAAACTAATACATTTGTCTGCATACACCCAGTGACACATTTGTACATAGAATAATTACATGTAGAATGATATAGGAAAAACACGCTCACGAGGCTGGCGCGGCGAAATGCTTACGTGACCAGCGATAGGTAGATCTGTCGCTGGTCACGTAACCATTTAAGCGCTGAGGATTTTCAAACGTCAATACCTTAAAAACGATTCAAAATGTCTGCATACTGACGGATATGTGGGTGCACAGACAAACAGAGAACGAACTGTTTTATAATATGGAAAACATTTCCATTATATTGTTTAAAGGGATGCGATTTGCCCCTATATACGGGGTGCGTATTGTCCTGCATTGAAAATGATGACGGAGGAATTAAAACAATTAGTGTTCGCATTATCTAATGACACCTGTCTTTGCAAATTACAATAATATTAATAATAATAATACTAACATTACTTTTTCACAAAAAGGAAACACATTTTACTCTGAAGAGGGTGCACAATTAAATATGGTATTTAAATCGCATTGCAGTATGTACATAATAAAATCAAGTATGTAGACAGTTGCTAATTAGTAATACTCAGTGTTGTACATAGATAATACTAGAATCATGAACCATGAATCATTCGGTCATGACATATAGTCCATGGGCTAGAGTAGATGTCGGTACCATCTGGGCGGGTAAGATCTAGTTGCGATTTTTGAAATAGTCCATGTCTGTGGAACATATTTTGATATGATAAACATTGCTGAGCGGTTGCTTATTGGTTTGGCGGCCATCTTTAAATATGGCCGCCAAATCCAATTTCCTCACGTTGTAATAACTGCGTCACCTAGAACTATAATGTTGGTGTCAATATATAGTTTTTGGGCGATCGTCAATACCAATGTCACCATATCTTAGTACCTATGTGACTCAGAACAGTAATTTATAAATTTGTACATAGATTTGTGGGAAGCGATTTAAAAAAATGTGTCCTCTGACATTGATATATTCGCCATTTTTAAAGATGGCGCCCGTCACAGACTATTATTCCCGTATCTTCAGAACAACGTAGCCTAGAGCCACATAGTTAACGTCAAAATAGATTATTTTCAGTACGGCGATTTCAAATATACTACCTTTTGACCTTCGTATATCAGCCATTTTTTCAAGATGGCGTCCGCCAAAGCCTATTTCAAGAACTACAGATCCTAAAGCCAAACAATTGATGTAAGATGTAGGTTTTCAGGAAAAACATCAGAAACCTCAGCAAAGATAATAATAATAATAAGATAACTTCTATTGCGCCTTAATCCTCGGAAACCAAGCTCAAAGGTGCATCAAAACAACAGGATTGGTCAATCTCAAAATCCACCAGCAGTATTCCAGTGGTCAAAATATGGGTCAATGCGCTAGGAAGCTACGGTGGATAAGCAGGGTTGTAAATATGTTTTTAAATAACGATGGAATTTTGTAATATTTTCAACTGATCTAACACTAAGAGGGAGCATATTCCAAAGAGTTGGTGCAGCATCAGAAAAAGCTCTAGTTCCAATGTTAGTGTTGACTCTAGGAACAAAAAGTTGGTCAGAACTAGATGATCAAAGCTGGATAGGTTTTTTACAGGAGTAAGCAATGACTGCATATAAGATGGTTGCTTACTGGACAGTGCCTGGCATGTAATGGCACAGGTCTTAACTAGTATATGATATCGTACAGGAAGCCAATGCAAAGACTTCAAAAGTGGTACAGGGCGAGAAAAACGAGGAGATCTTGTAATTACTCTTGCTAGACAAGGAGGAATTGCAGTAGTCAATGTTGGTGCTAACAAGCGCTGTTGCAATAGTTTAAGCATCAGAAAATTACGTATACTGGCAAATACGGTGAAGATCATGAATATGATAAAAACAGCAGCGACATGTTTGAGATATGTGCTGTCAGAAATTGAAGTTATTACCAAAGATCACTCCTGGATTCCGCACTGAGATTGCTGGCGTGATATACTGATTCAAAATACACGTAGGGCAAAACCATCAAGTTTACTACGCTGCATTGGAGTACCAATAATGATCAATTAACTTTTATTTGCATTTAATTTCAACTTGCTGTCAGCCATCCAGTTGAAGGCAATCACTAAGTTGGTTACGGGAGCGATTTGTATCCGGGGTAGCCAATGAAATGCAGATATGAGTATCATCAGCATAAAGATGATGATCCAAGTTGTCTTTTTATAACAGAGCTTAGTGGCATGGTGTAAAGAGTAAAAAGCAAAGGCCCAAGAACAGAACCCTGGGGAACACCAAACAAAGTCGGCAGTGCAGCTGAAAAGCAGTTCCTAATATTTTAAGTTTGGTATCTATCAGTTAGATATGACGAAAACCAGCTTAGAGCTGTGCCAGATATGCCGTACCACTTTAATACGCGTTCAATGAGAATGCTGTGATCAATGGTGTCAAAAGCGGGAGAGATTTAGTAAGGTACGTGCAGTCGCTTTACCATTATTAATGTTCAAGTTAATGTCATTATGAGGGCAGTCTCTGTTGAATGAAACTGACTATATGCTGGTTGTGAAACTTTAGTTAAGACATTTGTGCTAATGTGAGACCTTAGACGACTTGCTACAACCTCTTCTAGTATTTTGGAAATAAAGCTGAGGTTAGAAATATGTCTATAACTGTTTTGGTCTTGTTTAGGCAGAGATGACTTCTTAAATTTACAAATTACTGTTCTAAGTTACATAGGTGCTAAGATATGGTGACATTTGTATTGACCACCGCCGTCTTAAAAAATGGCGGATGTGAATGTCACAGAAAGTCAAATTTAAAATATTTGAAATTGTTGAACCCTAAAACCTATATATTGACACCAAAAGTATAGTTCTAGGTGACGCAGTTATTGCAACATGAGGAAATGGGATTTGGTGGCCATTTTTAAAGATGGCCGCCAATCCAATAAGTAACCGCTCAGCAATGTTTATCGTATCAAAATATGTTCCATAGACATGGACTATTTCAGAAATCATGATTAGATCTTGCCTGCCCACATTGTACCAAAAAGTGACATTTCTGGTCTTGGCACATGAACTATTACCAGCAGTAATAAAATAATTAAACACGTTAAAACAGTATGAAATAAATATGAGTAGTAATAGCGGTCCTTCAGCGGGGACGCGTCCGTTTTCCGTCGGAGTAAGAGCAAAAAGTAGTTCCGGTCCCATGTTAAAAGATAGGGAAATACCCGGATGTTGCTCTTGCTTCAACCAATGAAAAAACGGAGCGATTATGCAAATGAGCTCGCCTCATTTGCATAAATGCCCTTATTTGGCAATTGTGTGTGTGACCAGAAAGTATAGGTCTAAAAAGGGTAAGTTGGACTTTGAAAATAGGGCAAAACGTCAATTAAATTTATCGTAAAGGTATATGACTACTTTTTTGACATCGATGTATCATTTCACCCCTAGATTTATAGTCGTTCAAACCCCATGTTAACACATAGCGAAATTTACCTATATTTATATTTTTCGAGGGCACACCCGTAGGCCGAGGCTCCGCCAAGGGACCGAGCCCTTATTTGGTTGACGATGACATGTCTAAAATGTGGTGTTATAATAAGGCGTAATTTATATAATAAATAAATTCAGCAGAGGTCGTTTTATCTGAAGTAATGTATACGAAATGTAGACTATATATAGGACTATGTTATATCAGAACCTATAGCCTCGTTTTTTTCGAACAGAGCGACCATCTTGGAATTTATAGGGAATTTTCCCCATGTTAAAGGATAGGACATTTTTCACATGATAAAGCATAGGGAGTTCGAGACGTGTCTGACTTGTTTGTTTGTTGCGAGCGCGAGCGCGAGCGCGCGCACCCTGTATGACGTCATTAAACTATAAACTGCTACGCGCAGTAATTCTGTAAGCAATGTGAGTTGGTCCAACAGGTAGTGCTTTGGTTAGTCAACATTTTGAACGTGCGCGCATGTAATATAATCCCTCATCATGTGACGTCACTGACCATGACGTCATGATACGCGCAGTAATTTTGTACGGATGTGAGTTGGTCAAACAGGTAGTGATTTGGTTAATCAACATTTTGAACTTGCGCATTTGAATATAATTCCATCATGTGACGTCATGATGCAGTGACGTCATTAAACTATAAAATGCTACGCGCAGTAATTCTGTAAGCAATGTGAGTTGGTCCAACAGGTAGTGCTTTGGTTAGTCAACATTTTGAACTTGCGCGCATGTAATATAATCCCTCATCATTTGACGTCACTGACCATGACGTCATGGTACGCGCAGTAATTTTGTACGGATGTGAGTTGGTCAAACAGGTAGTCATTTGGTTAATCAACATTTTGAACTTGCGCATTTGAATATAATTCCATCATGTGACGTCATGATGCAGTGACGTCATTAAACTATAAACTGCTACGCGCAGTAATTTTGTACGGATGTGAGTTGGTCCAGCAGGTAGTGATTTGGTTAATCAACATTTTGAACTTGCGCATTTGAATATAATTCCATCATGTGACGTCATGGTCAGTGACGTCATGGTACGCGCAGTAATTATGTACGCGAGGTGATTTGGTCAAGCAGGTAGTCATTTGGTTAGCCATTGTTTTTTAACTTTCGCGCATGAATATAACCCCATCACATAACGTTATGGTCAATATTCCTGTAAAATTTCATTTTAGAAGTTTCTTTGGTTCTTTTGTCAACACACTACAAAACCGACGCTACTGTGTGCTACTGTGTCCTGGAGACGTGTCTGGACTTGTTTGTTTGTTGCGGGCGCGAACGCGCTCGCATCCTGTATAACGTCAAAGCTATCATTGTGATTTGGTTAGCCAGCATTTGTAAGAACTTTCAAACTGGTAGTATGAACTGGTAACCAAGGCTCTATGTGTTCGAAGAACATCCGTGTATTTGTCTCGTGTTAAGCCATAGGGAATTATAAAACAGTTACTTATCTGTTAAAACACTCAAACTGTCAGCTATTTATGTAGGATTTTGGTCAAACCCTTTGACCTGTTACATTAACTAACATACGACATTTGTACTTACCAGACTTTGTATTAACATCGACATAGTTAATAGTTAATACTCTTCTGTGAGAAGGTGGTTGGCACTGAAAAGAACCGTTTAAATAGCTTCAAAACCTTTGACATTGCGGACAAACGAGTTTGTGATCCAAACATGCTGTACAGGTGAATCACATCTATTAAACAAATCCATGCTGCCGACAAGAAGTGAGAAATATGGCTCCAAAGACGCAAAGAAGTCCACGGTTTCGTATACCGAGTAGATGTGCTGCCGACAAGAAGAGAGAAATATGGCTCCAAAGACGTAAAGAAATCCGTCAAGTTAGCAAAATCAGTCACAAAGCGGGCTAAATAACTACGAATAAAATAAGGCGCCTGGTAATGTGTGTAATTTATTTATGTAGCAGTTCGATAGTACATTAAGGTCACGTGGGCGTGCCGAAAGATCACTGACTTCAGAGTGCAAACTACACATGCGTAGTCGGTAGAAAATTCAAAAGCACGGACTGCAAAGTAAAACTAGCTTTCAAGCGCTTGCGTTCTGTATAACGTCAAAGCTATCATTGTGAGTTGGTTAGCCAACATTTGTAAGAACTATATTAGAAAATTCAATCACGCCCTTCAGAGTAAAACATCGTTCACCACACTACAGTCATATCACGCTATAAGCAGACTGGTATGAACTGGTATGAACTGGTAACTAAGCCCAAGGCTCTATATGTTGGAAGAACAGTTGGGTATCGACATATAACATTTATACTTACCAGCTGTATTTCACTCGTGGGTCGCTTCAAGTCTCATCTGTGTTTCATCTCCATCTAGAGGTCAACAGTATTGTTTCAACCTTTTATTATGCTATGATTCTTAATCCACACGTATGTACATATGTAAAGAAGTAAACACAATCGACGCGCTATGCGCGATGCGCTATGTCAACTCATCGACCTTGACATTAAACTTATCGAGTAAAAAAATTGGTTGCAAACCTCTTTTTTCGAAACAGACGCGTAACAAAGTGAAGCGTTAGTATATGACCATAATAATCTCCCAGATAGGATATACCAGTATTTATGTAGTTTACCGTATTAAGGGTCAAGTGAATAAAGACCCATTAGATCGTTTTTGATCTGTTTTCATACTGTAGTATTTAAATTCGTGCTTGTTCGGTAAACCTTTCAAACAATATTGTATCATAAAAGCCCTAACCTGGCATTGGTAACCGAAAAGGGACCCATAGAGATATGTGTTTTCGCCTATCAATATCTCTTATTACTTGCATACGTCGACTGCTTCCTGTATTATCAAAGAGGTATTGGTCAATTTGTGTGTACTATTTCGTCTCTGTCGTCAGCTCTGGCAAGCTCCCATGTTAATGGTTAGGCCATTTTCTTCATGTTAAAAGATAGGGAATTTTCTCCATGTTAAAGCATAGGGAATTTTCACCATGTTAAAGCATAGGGAATTTTCCTTTGTTAAAGCATAGGGGCTAAAGTATATGTTAAAACCTGTACTCGAGACGTGTCTGGACATGTTTGTTTGTTGCGAGCGTGAGCGTGTGCACCCTGTATGACGTCGTCAAACTGCTACGCGCAGTAATTTTGTGCGCGAGGCATGTTGGTTAAACAAGTAGTGCTTTGGTTAGCCATTGTTTTGAGCTTTCGCACTTGAATATAATTCCATCATGTGACGTCATGATGCAGTGATATCATTAAACTATAAAGTGCTACGCGCAGTAATTCTATAAGCGATGTGAGTTGGTCAAGCAGGTAGTGATTTGTTTAGTCATCGTTTTGAACTTGCGCATTTGAATATAATTCCATCATGTGACGTCATGATGCAGTGACGTCATTAAACTATAAACTTCTACGCGCAGTAATTTTGTAATCCCTCACGCACTCACTCACACAAGCCTTCACGCACTCACTCACTCACTCACTCACTCACTCACTCACTCACTCACTCACTCACTCACTCACTCACTCACTCACTCACTCACACAAGCCTTCATGCACTCACTCACACAAGCCTTCACGCACTCACTCACTCACTCACTCACTCACTCACACAAGCCTTCACGCACTCACTCACTCACTCACTCACACAAGCCTTCACGCACTCACTCACTCACTTACTCACTCACTCAATCACTCGCTCACTCACTCGCTCACTCGCTCACAAGCCTTCACGCACTCACAATCACATCTTTTTGGAGCAAATTCGACGCGTTGTCATGTCAAATCCATCTTTTTGGAGCAAATTCGACGTGTTGTCATGTCAAATCCATCTTTTTGGAGCAAATTCGACGTGTTGTCATGTCAAATCCATCTTTTTGGAGCAAATTCGATGCGTTGTCATGTCAAATCCCTCCACTTTTTGGAGCAAATTCGACGTGTTGTCATGTCAAATCCAACTTTTTGGAGCAAATTCGACGCGTTGTCATGTAAAATCCATCTTTTTGGAGCAAATTCGACGCGTTGTCATGTAAAATCCATCTTTTTGGAGCAAATTCGATGCGTTGTCATGTCAAATCCCTCCACTTTTTTTAGCAAATTCGACGTGTTGTCATGTCAAATCCATCTTTTTGAAGCAAATTCGACGTGTTGTCATGTCAAATCCATCTTTTTGGAGCAAATTCGACGCGTTGTCATGTCAAATCCATCTTTTTGGAGCAAATTCGATGCGTTGTCATGTCAAATCCCTCCACTTTTTGGAGCAAATTCGACGTGTTGTCGTGTCAAATCCATCTTTTTGGAGCAAATTCGACGCGTTGTCATGTCAAATCCATCTTTTTGGAGCAAATTCGATGCGTTGTCATGTCAAAGCCCTCCACTTTCAGGCAATTCGACAGTTTATCGCATCGAAGCCCTCCACTTTCAGGCAATTCGACAGTTTATCGCGTGACATCTCACCTCTTTCAGGCAATTCGTCAGTTTATCGCGTGACATCTCTACCAAACTTAGCGCACGAGACTACGGCCGAGACATTGCATGAGACTACTTGTTCCAAGAACCATTCCGTTCTTTACATTTGAACAGTAAACACGTACATGATGAGCGTATGAACTAGTCTACCAGCCACCAACAAGCCTACATCATCATCATCACGTGCAGCCTTCCAGTACCCAAATTGCAAGAGACATTTCACACATCGAGACAACTTGAAACGACACAGTATCCACAGTTGCTGTGCACTGTCGACAAACGCTACATTGCTGAAATTACTTGTCGTGAAGCTAACTACGACATCTGTGTAACACCAAACACTTATACCAAAGAGTGACAAGAAACAAACTTGTCGGACAAACGAAACACCAAACACTTAGATCAACGAGCGACAAGAACCAAACATCACATACCTTCATGTCAAGAGACGATCATCTGTTCGGATTCACATCCAACGAGACGACCATATGACTCGTATGAGGTATCGCTTCTTTTAACAGAAAACATATGTATATGAAACATCCGTCTTTACAACGTAACAATTCCGTATTTTCAAATAGTGCGAGCAATCAGACACGATACGACCTTCTCGAGAGTCAAAAAAGGAAAGACCAGAATCGTCGGAAGCGCGGTATATACAATAGTTTTCGGTGTCATCTCATTTGCATAACCAATCAGACCGAACGTACATCACGTGACTTTCCTTAACACAAAAACTATGCACGTTCATGAGAGAGGCGACATCCAACGTCACTCAACGGACACCAATGTAATTAGTCAGAGTATTGCCATCTACCAACCATGACAGATCTCTATTCGTTCACACACTTCCGGGAATACTGGAAGCATAGAGGCCGCCATGACAGTCAAGTAACTTCCGGTGCGACGTCACTTCCGACCTAGCATTCCTAGTAGAGGCTGCCATAGCAAGCGAATTTGAAAACGGCTGTGATCGAAAACGACTATGTCAATAACATGTAAGGCCAACCACCTGACAGGACTTCATTCAAAGAGGAGACCATCATAGTTTCCGACGCCACTCAACGGACACCAATGTAATTAGTCAGAGTATTGCCATCTACTGGCCATGATAGATATCTATTCGTTGATACACTTCCGGGAATCCCGGAAGCGTAGAGGCCGCCATGACAGTCAAGTAACTTCCGGTGCGACGTCACTTCCGACGTACTGTCCCTAGTAGAGGCTGCCATGACAGTCAAGTAACTTCCGGTACGACGTCACTTCCGGCGTAGCGCCCCCTAGTGGATAATCGGAGTACTACGTCACATGATGGCGCCATCTAGCGGGTAAAATATCTAATTAGGTTAGATAGAGAGAAAAAAATTGGGGTTAATTTCGCGAAAATTTATACAACCACCTTGGTGGTTGTTAAAATTTTCGCGAAATTAACCACAACTTTTTTAATTAACCCCAACTCACATCGCTTATAGAATTACTGCACGTAGCATTTTATAGTTTAATGATATCACTGCATCATGACGTCACATGATGGAATTATATTCAAGTGCGAAAGCTCAAAACAATGGCTAACCAAAGCACTACCTGTTTAACCAACTTGCCTCGCGCACAAAATTACTGCGCGTAGCAGTTTGATGACGTCATACAGGGTGCACACGCTCACGCTCGCAACAAACAAACATGTCCAGACACGTCTCGAGTACAGGTTTTAAACATATACTTTAGCCCCTATGCTTTAACATGGGGAAACTCCCTATGCTTTAACATGGGAAAATTCCCTATGCTTTAACATGGTGAAAATTCCCTATGCTTTAACATGGAGAAAATTCCCTATCTTTTAACATGAAGAAAATGGCCTAACCATTAACATGGGAGCTTGCCAGACCTGACGACAGAGACGAAATAGTACACACAAATTTACCAATACCTCTTTGATAATACAGGAAGCAGTCGACGTATGCAAGTAATAAGAGATATTGATAGGCGAAAACATATCTCTATGGGTCCCTTTTCGGTTACCGATGCCAGGTTAGGGCTTTTACGATAGAATATTGTTTGAAAGGTTTACCGAACAAGCACGAATTTAAATACTACAGTATGAAAACAGATCAAAAACGATCTAATGGGTCTTTATTCACTTGACGCTTAATACGGTAAACTACATAAATACTGGTATATCCTATCTGGGAGATTATTATGGTCATATACTAACGCTTCACTTTGTTACGCGCCTGTTTCGAAAAAAAGAGGTTTGCAACCAATTTTTATACTCGATAAGATTAATGTCAAGGTCGAAGAGTTGACATAGCGCATCGCGCATAGCGCGTCGATTGTGTTTGCTTCTTTACATATGTACATACGTGTGGATTAAGAATCATAGCATGATAAAAGGTTGAAACAATACTGTTGATCTATAGATGGAGATGAAACACAGATGAGACTTGAAGCGACCCACGAGTGAAATACAGCTGGTAAGTATAAATGTTATATGTCGATACCCAACTGTTCTTCCAACACATAGAGCCTTGGGCCTAGTTACCAGTTCATACCAGTTCATACCAGTCTGCTTATAGCGTGATATGACTGTAGTGTGGTGAACGATGTTTTACTCTGAAGAGCGTGATTGAATTTTCTAATATAGTTCTTACAAATGTTGGCTAACCAACTCACAATGATAGCTTTGACATTATACAGAACGCAAGCGCTTGAAAGCTAGTTTTACTTAACAGTCCGTGCTTTTGAATTTTCTACCGACTGCGCATGTGTAGTTTGCATTCTGAAGTCAGTGATCTTTCGGCACGCCCACGTGACCTTAATGTACTATCGAACTGCTATATAAAGAAATTACACACATTACCAGGAGCCTTATTTTATTCGTAGTTATTTTGCCCGCTTTGTGGCTGATTTTGCTAACTTGACGGAGTTCTTTACGTCTTTGGAGCCATATTTCTCACTTCTTGTCGGCAGCACATCTACTCGCTACACGAAACCGTGGACTTCTTTGCGTCTTTGTAGCCATATTTCTCACTTCTTGTCGGCAGCATGGATTTGTGATTCACCTGTACAGCATGTTTGGATCACAAACTCGTTTGTCCTCAATGACAAAGGTTTTGAAGCTATTTAAACGGTTCTTTTCAGAGCCAACCACCTTCTCACAAAAGAGTATTAGGGATTGACCAAAATCCTACATAAATAGCTGACAGTTTGAGTGTTTTAACAGATAAGTAACTGTTTTATAATTCCCTATGGCTTAACACGAGACAAATACACGGATGTTCTTCGAACACATAGAGCCTTGGTTACCAGTTCATACTACCAGTTTGAAAGTTCTTACAAATGCTGGCTAACCAAATCACAATGATAGCTTTGACGTTATACAGGATGCGAGCGCGTTCGCGCCCGCAACAAACAAACAAGTCCAGACACGTCTCCAGGACACAGTAGCACACAGTAGCGTCGGTTTTGTAGTGTGTTGACAAAAGAACCAAAGAAACTTCTAGAATGAAATTTTACAGGAATATTGACCATAACGTTACGTGATGGGGTTATATTCAAGCGCGAAAGTTAAAAAACAATGGCTAACCAAATGACAACCTGCTTGACCAAATCACCTCGCGTACATAATTACTGCGCGTACCATGACGTCATTGACCATGACGTCACATGATGGAATTATATTCAAATGCGCAAGTTCAAAATGTTGATTAACCAAATCACTACCTGTTTGACCAACTCACATCCATACAAAATTACTGCGCGTAGCAGTTTATAGTTTAATGACGTCACTGCATCATGACGTCACATGATGGAATTATATTCAAATGCGCAAGTTCAAAATGTTGATTAACCAAATCACTACCTGCTGGACCAACTCACATCCGTACAAAATTACTGCGCGTTGCTGTTTATAGTTTAATGACGTCACTGCATCATGACGTCACATGATGGAATTATATTCAAATGCGCAAGTTCAAAATGTTGATTAACCAAATCACTACCTGTTTGACCAACTCACATCCGCACAAAATTACTGCGCGTACCATGATGTCATGGTCAGTGACGTCACATGATGAGGGATTATATTACATGCGCGCAAGTTCAAAATGTTGAATAACCAAAGCACTACCTGTTGGACCAACTCACATTGCTTACATAATTACTGCGCGTAGCAGTTTATAGTTTAATGACGTCACTGCATCATGACGTCACATGATGGAATTATATTCAAATGCGCAAGTTCAAAATGTTGATTAATTAAATCACTACCTGTTTGACCAACTCACATCCGTACACAATTACTGCGCGTACCATGACGTCATGGTCAGTGACGTCACATGATGAGGGATTATGTTACATGCGCGCAAGTTCAAAATGTTGACTAACCAAAGC
>CM034533.1:49309770-49357108 GCA_020002185.1 Paraescarpia echinospica | reverse complement strand
TTTTGAACTTGCGCGCATGTAATATAATCCCTCATCATGTGACGTCACTGACCATGACGTCATGATACGCGCAGTAATTTTGTACGGATGTGAGTTGGTCAAACAGGTAGTGATTTGGTTAATCAACATTTTGAACTTGCGCATTTGAATATAATTCCATCATGTGACGTCATGATGCAGTGACGTCATTAAACTATAAAATGCTACGCGCAGTAATTATGTAAGCAATGTGAGTTGGTCCAACAGGTAGTGCTTTGGTTAGTCAACATTTTGAACTTGCGCGCATGTAATATAATCCCTCATCATTTGACGTCACTGACCATGACGTCATGGTACGCGCAGTAATTTTGTACGGATGTGAGTTGGTCCAGCAGGTAGTGATTTGGTTAATCAACATTTTGAACTTGCGCATTTGAATATAACTCCATCATGTGACGTCATGGTCAGTGACGTCATGGTACGCGCAGTAATTATGTACGCGAGGTGATTTGGTCAAGCAGGTAGTCATTTGGTTAGCCATTGTTTTTTAACTTTCGCGCATGAATATAACCCCATCACATAACGTTATGGTCAATATTCCTGTAAAATTTCATTCTAGAAGTTTCTTTGGTTCTTTTGTCAACACACTACAAAACCGACGCTACTGTGTGCTACTGTGTCCTGGAGACGTGTCTGGACTTGTTTGTTTGTTGCGGGCGCGAACGCGCTCGCATCCTGTATAACGTCAAAGCTATCATTGTGATTTGGTTAGCCAGCATTTGTAAGAACTTTCAAACTGGTAGTATGAACTGGTAACCAAGGCTCTATGTGTTCGAAGAACATCCGTGTATTTGTCTCGTGTTAAGCCATAGGGAATTATAAAACAGTTACTTATCTGTTAAAACACTCAAACTGTCAGCTATTTATGTAGGATTTTGGTCAAACCCTTTGACCTGTTACATTAACTAACATACGACATTTGTACTTACCAGACTTTGTATTAACATCGACATAGTTAATAGTTAATACTCTTTTGTGAGAAGGTGGTTGGCACTGAAAAGAACCGTTTAAATAGCTTCAAAACCTTTGACATTGCGGACAAACGAGTTTGTGATCCAAACATGCTGTACAGGTGAATCACATCTATTAAACAAATCCATGCTGCCGACAAGAAGTGAGAAATATGGCTCCAAAGACGCAAAGAAGTCCACGGTTTCGTATACCGAGTAGATGTGCTGCCGACAAGAAGAGAGAAATATGGCTCCAAAGACGTAAAGAAATCCGTCAAGTTAGCAAAATCAGCCACAAAGCGGGCAAAATAACTACGAATAAAATAAGGCGCCTGGTAATGTGTGTAATTTATTTATGTAGCAGTTCGATAGTACATTAAGGTCACGTGGGTGTGCCGAAAGATCACTGACTTCAGAGTGCAAACTACACATGCGTAGTCGGTAGAAAATTCAAAAGCACGGACTGCAAAGTAAAACTAGCTTTCAAGCGCTTGCGTTCTGTATAACGTCAAAGCTATCATTGTGAGTTGGTTAGCCAACATTTGTAAGAACTATATTAGAAAATTCAATCACGCCCTTCAGAGTAAAACATCGTTCACCACACTACAGTCATATCACGCTATAAGCAGACTGGTATGAACTGGTATAACTGTTGGAAGAACAGTTGGGTATCGACATATAACATTTATACTTACCAGCTGTATTTCACTCGTGGGTCGCTTCAAGTCTCATCTGTGTTTCATCTCCATCTAGAGGTCAACAGTATTGTTTCAACCTTTTATTATGCTATGATTCTTAATCCACACGTATGTACATATGTAAAGAAGTAAACACAATCGACGCGCTATGCGCGATGCGCTATGTCAACTCATCGACCTTGACATTAAACTTATCGAGTAAAAAAATTGGTTGCAAACCTCTTTTTTCGAAACAGACGCGTAACAAAGTGAAGCGTTAGTATATGACCATAATAATCTCCCAGATAGGATATACCAGTATTTATGTAGTTTACCGTATTAAGGGTCAAGTGAATAAAGACCCATTAGATCGTTTTTGATCTGTTTTCATACTGTAGTATTTAAATTCGTGCTTGTTCGGTAAACCTTTCAAACAATATTGTATCATAAAAGCCCTAACCTGGCATTGGTAACCGAAAAGGGACCCATAGAGATATGTGTTTTCGCCTATCAATATCTCTTATTACTTGCATACGTCGACTGCTTCCTGTATTATCAAAGAGGTATTGGTCAATTTGTGTGTACTATTTCGTCTCTGTCGTCAGCTCTGGCAAGCTCCCATGTTAATGGTTAGGCCATTTTCTTCATGTTAAAAGATAGGGAATTTTCTCCATGTTAAAGCATAGGGAATTTTCACCATGTTAAAGCATAGGGAATTTTCCTTTGTTAAAGCATAGGGGCTAAAGTATATGTTAAAACCTGTACTCGAGACGTGTCTGGACATGTTTGTTTGTTGCGAGCGTGAGCGTGTGCACCCTGTATGACGTCGTCAAACAGCTACGCGCAGTAATTTTGTGCGCGAGGCAAGTTGGTTAAACAAGTAGTGCTTTGGTTAGCCATTGTTTTGAGCTTTCGCACTTGAATATAATTCCATCATGTGACGTCATGATGCAGTGATATCATTACACTATAAAGTGCTACGTGCAGTAATTCTATAAGCGATGTGAGTTGGTCAAGCAGGTAGTGATTTGTTTAGTCATCGTTTTGAACTTGCGCATTTGAATATAATTCCATCATGTGACGTCATGATGCAGTGACGTCATTAAACTATAAACTTCTACGCGCAGTAATTTTGTAATCCCTCACGCACTCACTCACACAAGCCTTCACTCACTCACTCACTCACTCACACAAACCTTCATGCACTCACTCACACAAGCCTTCACGCACTCACTCACTCACTCACTCACACAAGCCTTCACTCACTCACTCACACAAGCCTTCACGCACTCACTCACTCACTTACTCACTCACTCAATCACTCGCTCACTCACTCGCTCACTCGCTCACAAGCCTTCACGCACTCACAATCACATCTTTTTGGAGCAAATTCGACGCGTTGTCATGTCAAATCCATCTTTTTGGAGCAAATTCGACGTGTTGTCATGTCAAATCCATCTTTTTGGAGCAAATTCGATGCGTTGTCATGTCAAATCCCTCCACTTTTTGGAGCAAATTCGACGTGTTGTCATGTCAAATCCATCTTTTTGGAGCAAATTCGACGCGTTGTCATGTAAAATCCATCTTTTTGGAGCAAATTCGACGCGTTGTCATGTAAAATCCATCTTTTTGGAGCAAATTCGATGCGTTGTCATGTCAAATCTCTCCACTTTTTTGAGCAAATTCGACGTGTTGTCATGTCAAATCCATCTTTTTGAAGCAAATTCGACGTGTTGTCATGTCAAATCCATCTTTTTGGAGCAAATTCGACGCGTTGTCATGTCAAATCCATCTTTTTGGAGCAAATTCGATGCGTTGTCATGTCAAATCCCTCCACTTTTTGGAGCAAATTCGACGTGTTGTCGTGTCAAATCCATCTTTTTGGAGCAAATTCGACGCGTTGTCATGTCAAATCCATCTTTTTGGAGCAAATTCGACGCGTTGTCATGTCAAAGCCCTCCACTTTCAGGCAATTCGACAGTTTATCGCATCGAAGCCCTCCACTTTCAGGCAATTCGACAGTTTATCGCGTGACATCTCACCTCTTTCAGGCAATTCGTCAGTTTATCGCGTGACATCTCTACCAAACTTAGTGCACGAGACTACGGCCGAGACATTGCATGAGACTACTTGTTCCAAGAACCATTCCGTTCTTTACATTTGAACAGTAAGCACGTACATGATGAGCGTATGAACTAGTCTACCAGCCACCAACAAGCCTACATCATCATCATCATCATCACGTGCAGCCTTCCAGTACCCAAATTGCAAGAGACATTTCACACATCGAGACAACTTGAAACGACACAGTATCCACAGTTGCTGTGCACTGTCGACAAACGCTACATTGCTGAAATTACTTGTCGTGAAGCTAACTACGACATCTGTGTAACACCAAACACTTATACCAAAGAGTGACAAGAAACAAACTTGTCGGACAAACGAAACACCAAACACTTAGATCAACGAGCGACAAGAACCAAACATCACATACCTTCATGTCAAGAGACGATCATCTGTTCGGATTCACATCCAACGAGACGACCATAGGACTCGTATGAGGTATCGCTTCTTTTAACAGAAAACATATGTATATGAAACATCCGTCTTTACAACGTAACAATTCCGTATTTTCAAATAGTGCGAGCAATCAGACACGATACGACCTTCTCGAGATTCAAAAAAGGAAAGACCAGAATCGTCGGAAGCGCGGTATATACAATAGTTTTCGGTGTCATCTCATTTGCATAACCAATCAGACCGAACGTACATCACGTGACTTTCCTTAACACAAAAACTATGCACGTTCATGAGAGAGGCGACATCCAACGTCACTCAACGGACACCAATGTAATTAGTCAGAGTATTGCCATCTACCAACCATGACAGATCTCTATTCGTTCACACACTTCCGGGAATACTGGAAGCATAGAGGCCGCCATGACAGTCAAGTAACTTCCGGTGCGACGTCACTTCCGACCTAGCATTCCTAGTAGAGGCTGCCATAGCAAGCGAATTTGAAAACGGCTGTGATCGAAAACGACTATGTCAATAACATGTAAGGACAACCACCTGACAGGACTTCATTCAAAGAGGAGACCATCATAGTTTCCGACGCCACTCAACGGACACCAATGTAATTAGTCAGAGTATTGCCATCTACTGGCCATGATAGATCTCTATTCGTTGATACACTTCCGGGAATCCCGGAAGCGTAGAGGCCGCCATGACAGTCAAGTAACTTCCGGTGCGACGTCACTTCCGACGTACTGTCCCTAGTAGAGGCTGCCATGACAGTCAAGTAACTTCCGGGACGACGTCATTTCCGGCGTAGCGCCACCTAGTGGATAATCGGAGTACTACGTCACATGATGGCGCCATCTAGCGGGTAAAATATCTAATTAGGTTAGATAGAGAGAAAACAGTTGGGGTTAATTTCGCGAAAATTTATACAACCACCTTGGTGGTTGTTTAAATTTTCGCGAAATTAACCCCAACTTTTTTAATTAACCCCAACTCACATCGCTTATAGAATTACTGCACGTAGCATTTTATAGTTTAATGATATCACTGCATCACGACGTCACATGATGGAATTAAATTCAAGTGCGAAAGCTCAAAACAATGACTAACCAAAGCACTACCTGTTTAACCAACTTGCCCCGCGCACAAAATTACTGCGCGTAGCAGTTTGATGACGTCATACAGGGTGCACACGCTCACGCTCGCAACAAACAAACATGTCCAGACACGTCTCGAGTACAGGTTTTAACATATACTTTAGCCCCTATGCTTTAACATGGGGAAACTCCCTATGCTTTAACATGGGAAAATTCCCTATGCTTTAACATGGTGAAAATTCCCTATGCTTTAACATGGAGAAAATTCCCTATCTTTTAACATGAAGAAAATGGCTTAACCATTAACATGGGAGCTTGCCAGAGCTGACGACAGAGACGAAATAGTACACACAAATTGACCAATACCTCTTTGATAATACAGGAAGCAGTCGACGTATGCAAGTAATAAGAGATATTGATAGGCGAAAACACATATCTCTATGGGTCCCTTTTCGGTTACCGATGCCAGGTTAGGGCTTTTACGATAGAATATTGTTTGAAAGGTTTACCGAACAAGCACGAATTGAAATACTACAGTATGAAAACAGATCAAAAACGATCTAATGGGTCTTTATTCACTTGACGCTTAATACGGTAAACTACATAAATACTGGTATATCCTATCTGGGAGATTATTATGGTCATATACTAACGCTTCACTTTGTTACGCGCCTGTTTCGAAAAAAGAGGTTTGCAACCAATTTTTATACTCGATAAGATTAATGTCAAGGTCGAAGCGTTGACATAGCGCATCGCGCATAGCGCGTCGATTGTGTTTGCTTCTTTACATATGTACATACGTGTGGATTAAGAATCATAGCATGATAAAAGGTTGAAACAATACTGTTGATCTCTAGATGGAGATGAAACACAGATGAGACTTGAAGCGACCCACGAGTGAAATACAGCTGGTAAGTATAAATGTTATATGTCGATACCCAACTGTTCTTCCAACACATAGAGCCTTGGGCCTAGTTACCAGTTCATACCAGTTCATACCAGTCTGCTTATAGCGTGATATGACTGTAGTGTGGTGAACGATGTTTTACTCTGAAGGGCGTGATTGAATTTTCTAATATAGTTCTTACAAATGTTGGCTAACCAACTCACAATGATAGCTTTGACATTATACAGAACGCAAGCGCTTGAAAGCTAGTTTTACTTAACAGTCCGTGCTTTTGAATTTTCTACCGACTGCGCATGTGTAGTTTGCATTCTGAAGTCAGTGATCTTTCGGCACGCCCACGTGACCTTAATGTACTATCGAACTGCTATATAAAGAAATTACACACATTACCAGGAGCCTTATTTTATTCGTAGTTATTTTGCCCGCTTTGTGGCTGATTTTGCTAACTTGACGGAGTTCTTTACGTCTTTGGAGCCATATTTCTCACTTCTTGTCGGCAGCACATCTACTCGCTACACGAAACCGTGGACTTCTTTGCGTCTTTGTAGCCATATTTCTCACTTCTTGTCGGCAGCATGGATTTGTGATTCACCTGTACAGCATGTTTGGATCACAAACTCGTTTGTCCTCAATGACAAAGGTTTTGAAGCTATTTAAACGGTTCTTTTCAGAGCCAACCACCTTCTCACAAAAGAGTATTAGGGATTGACCAAAATCCTACATAAATAGCTGACAGTTTGAGTGTTTTAACAGATAAGTAACTGTTTTATAATTCCCTATGGCTTAACACGAGACAAATACACGGATGTTCTTCGAACACATAGAGCCTTGGTTACCAGTTCATACTACCAGTTTGAAAGTTCTTACAAATGCTGGCTAACCAAATCACAATGATAGCTTTGACGTTATACAGGATGCGAGCGCGTTCGCGCCCGCAACAAACAAACAAGTCCAGACACGTCTCCAGGACACAGTAGCACACAGTAGCGTCGGTTTTGTAGTGTGTTGACAAAAGAACCAAAGAAACTTCTAGAATGAAATTTTACAGGAATATTGACCATAACGTTACGTGATGGGGTTATATTCAAGCGCGAAAGTTAAAAAACAATGGCTAACCAAATGACAACCTGCTTGACCAAATCACCTCGCGTACATAATTACTGCGCGTACCATGACGTCATTGACCATGACGTCACATGATGGAATTATATTCAAATGCGCAAGTTCAAAATGTTGATTAACCAAATCACTACCTGTTTGACCAACTCACATCCATACAAAATTACTGCGCGTAGCAGTTTATAGTTTAATGACGTCACTGCATCATGACGTCACATGATGGAATTATATTCAAATGCGCAAGTTCAAAATGTTGATTAACCAAATCACTACCTGCTGGACCAACTCACATCCGTACAAAATTACTGCGCGTTGCTGTTTATAGTTTAATGACGTCACTGCATCATGACGTCACATGATGGAATTATATTCAAATGCGCAAGTTCAAAATGTTGATTAACCAAATCACTACCTGTTTGACCAACTCACATCCGCACAAAATTACTGCGCGTACCATGATGTCATGGTCAGTGACGTCACATGATGAGGGATTATATTACATGCGCGCAAGTTCAAAATGTTGAATAACCAAAGCACTACCTGTTGGACCAACTCACATTGCTTACATAATTACTGCGCGTAGCAGTTTATAGTTTAATGACGTCACTGCATCATGACGTCACATGATGGAATTATATTCAAATGCGCAAGTTCAAAATGTTGATTAATTAAATCACTACCTGTTTGACCAACTCACATCCGTACACAATTACTGCGCGTACCATGACGTCATGGTCAGTGACGTCACATGATGAGGGATTATGTTACATGCGCGCAAGTTCAAAATGTTGACTAACCAAAGCACTACCTGTTGGACCAACTCACATTGCTTACAGAATTACTGCGCGTAGCAGTTTATAGGTTAATTACGTCATACAGGGTGCGCGCGCTCACGCTCGCAACAAACAAACAAGTCAGACACGTCTCGAACTCCCTATGCTTTATCATGTGAAAAATGTCCTATCCTTTAACATGGGGAAAATTCCCTATAAATTCCAAGATGGTCGCTCTGTTCGAAAAAACGAGGCTACAGGTTCTGATATAATATAATTAAGATAAAACGACCTCTGCTGAATTTATAATCCTTTTATTATATAAATTACGCCTTATTATAACACTACATTTTAGACATGTCATCGTCAACCAAATAAGGGCTCGGTCCCTTGGCGGAGCCTCGGCCTACGGGCCAAGCAATCTCGTGTGTGACATATTCAAATACCCTCGAAAAATATAAATATAGGTAAATTTCGCTATGTTTTAATATGGGGTTTGAACGACTAAAAATCTAGGGACAAAATGATACATCGAGGTCAAAAAAGTCGTCATATACCTTTACGATAAATTGAATTGACGTTTTGCCCTATTTTCAAAGTCCATCTTACCCCTTTTAGACCTATACTTTCTGGTCACACACACAATTGCCAAATAAGGGCATTGATGCAAATGAGGCGAGCTCATTTACATAATCGCTCCGTTTTTCCGTTGCTTGAAGCAAGAGCAACATCCGGGTATTTCCCTATCTTTTAACATGGGACCGGAACTACTTTTTGCTCTTGCTCCGACGGAAAACGGGCGCGTCCCCGCTGAAGGACCGCTATTACTACTAATATGTTAAAACAATATGGCAATATTAATAGACAGTGATAACTTTGATCAACGGTGTGGTGTTTCTAGGACTGGGTCAGGAACTTGATGGAGGATGGAATGAATGATTTCAGGGCACGCTGAGTTCGTGCAGTTGGAATTGTGTGCCTAATTCCAGAGGGGAGAAGGTAATATTGGTCGTGTAAGAAGTTGGTGGGTCAGATAAGATTTTCTTTGTTGACTTGTACAATTGCCATAAACTGGTTTCAGGTGTACAACATCCAGCAATCTTGCAAGAAGTGGTATATAGCTTATTCAGTTTCCCCCTCTTTTTGACTGAAAGATTTCCCCACCAGCAAATAAGCCCGAAACTCGCAAAAGTAATAATATTTTTCACAAATTAGTCGTGAGACAGAGACTGGATGTTTCTGTCGACCTGCGTTGCATTGAGTTTTCTCAGGAAGTATTGGCCTTTCTTGTATAGAGTAATTGTACAGGGGCCTATGTGAACGGCTATTTTACATTTTAGTTAAACTATTTTTGCTATGCCTATGGAACCGTTTGAAGCAGTAGCATTTTATTATAATAATGTTGGTACCGGTAAACAAGTGAAATTGGTGTAATTTTTTATCGTGGTATTTCTGCCAAACGTATCCAAAATGGTTTGTTGCATCGTTTGACTGGTAGAATGCGTCGATAAAATTAACACCTACAGAGAAAGGTGGGGCATGCTTTGCTTCGGAGATGCGCTTTGTCCACTCTACTCTATGACCTATGCTATAGGGTATTCTATAATGGGGTAGAGACGCAAACTGCATGACACAAACCCGATAACTATCTGCACTTCAAAGTGTCCCAATACGCCATATGTTATATCGTGCAATGCCTGAAACGATGTGGAATTATGGCATTAATACTTTTGAAGTATAAAATATAAGCAAAAATATAGTTACAACAGCGGAATATTTTCGTAACCAATAATAATGTTGTGTTCTGTTCAATATATATTTTATCACATTCTATGTTCATGTTGGGGCTGTGCGTGTACTTTAATTTATTTTCACACATATTTGTATGCAATAAGTACGTTGTGTTGTACATGTATGCGAAATATTCGTAATATCTTTTTTACAAATTGTATTTGTATTATGCCCATGGCATAACTTATGCAATTCTTTCACAAAGACTAGTACTTTTTATATAACAAGTCCTATAAACATAGAGCACTATTGTTTATCCAATTTTCCAATATGATTGATAACAATTATTTCTTAGCGCATTTTGGTGGTCTAGAGAAAACGTATCTCTATCACATATTAAAAACAGATGAAATGGATGAAGATGGGGATATCGAACCATTGCAACATTCACCAGACTTTGGTGATGACAATTTAATTAACCATCTAATGAACAAACACAATACATTTATTATGCTCAGCCTAAATTGTCAGAGTTTAAATGCCACAAAATTATCAAATTGAAATAAAGCTAGAGACACTCAGAAGCAGTGGCTGTGAGATTAGTGCTCTGTGTTTACAGGAAACATGGCTCCATGATGAAGCAGACACTTCCTTTATTTCATATAGATGGCTATACATTAATAAGCCAAGGCAAAATGTGTAGTGCACACTTTGGTTTGGCAATCTACCTTGGCAACAAATGCAATTACAAATATGTAAATATCCATGCTAATACAGACACTTCGGAAAGTCAATTTATAGAAATAGCATGTTGTGCCATGAAGAAAAAAACAATTCTTGGAAATATATATAGACCACCTAGAGATGTAATTGAAACCTACAGAATATTTACAGAAGAATTTGCATCAAATTTAGTTGATTTACAAAGATCAAAAAGTTAAATAATAATTGCAGGAGATTACAATGTTGATTTGCTTAAAATTAACGAAAAATTAATAATAATATGTGAATAGTTTGATGCAATCGTTTCGTATGGTTTTTTCCATAAAATAAAAAAAAACACGCCTTTCAGAACATCACGGAACACTCATTGATAATTTGTTATGCAATTTGTCAGAAGGATTCTTCAAATCCTCAGTTGGTATTTTAGTAAGCAATATTTCCGATCACTTTCCATACATTCTTAGTCTGAACTATATTATAACCACTAAGGTTACACCAAAATGTGTACGAATAAAACAACAAAATACTGACTTACACAATAAATTTAAAATTTAAATGATAAACTCAAATATTTATGGTAAACTTAACAAAGATATTCGTGCAGATCCCAATGAAAACTACAATATCCTGGATGAAATCATTCAGCTATGGATGCAGCTATGGATATATTCCTACATATTAAAATAATAAAATTCAACAAATACAAACATAAGAAAACACCTTGGATAACAAAGGGCATTGTAATATCTCTAACATTTAGAAATAAATAGTATACGAGAATAAAACAAACTCCCGTAAATACAGAGCAGTATCGTAGACTCAAAGCTAACTTGCATACTTGTAATATAATTCTTAAAATAAATATTAGGTTAGCCAAGAAAATGCATTTTCAATCCAGTTTTGAAAAGCATAAACATGATGTGAAGAAGACGTGGTGTTTAATTAAAGAATTTTTTTAGAAAAATCCAAAGAAAGTACAATTTCCAGATTCTTTCAAAGTCGACTGGGAAATGATTAGCGCACATGCATTATTGCAAATAGGTTTAACACGTTTTTTTTTACTAATACCGGTCCTACACTAGCCTCTAAAATAACTTCAACTGGAGGTAAATCATTCAAAGATTTCTTGAAAATCCCCGACGTTTCACATCTTTAATTTAAACCCAATTGACATTGATAATACTGTTAGTATAATTGAAAGCTTTCCTCCAAAATCTAGCTGTAGAAAAGAGGGTATATCAACTAAATTCCCAAAAAAAAATGATATTAGCATTGCAGTCACTATAATTATTAATCAATCTTCTGTAACTGGTATATTTCCAGACAAATTAAAAAGACAAGTCATACCCCTTTTCAAAAGAGGTGATGTTTCTGATCTTGACAATTATCGCCCTATTTCTATTCTGCCAGTGATTTCAAAAACAATTGAAAGGTTATGTTTGATCAAATTCATGAATATGGTCGTCTTGCTCAAACATATATTCAGATTGTTCGACTTATTTAAAGATGATAACATTTTAGTTTCGGGCGTACGACACAACGTCTGTTGTTATGGCACCAGCATACAAAAAAGCTGCGCGTATATTTGAACGATTTAGCTAAGCGTACGCAGCGTCGCAATGCGACAACCACTATAAAATAGGGATCAGACTTTGGTAAAGGAAACCACGGGGTGCACAACTTACAATACAACACCGAGTCGTTAATGGTTAATGCTGTTCTCTGTCAAAGAACTAATAATATGCCCTGGTTAATTAGGCCGAAAATAGAATATAATTATGTTATCAAATAACATAATGGTATAATGATTTATAGAGGTTGTGTAGATTACTAGGACCTATTAATTATCGTGAAATATTAAGCCTGTTTGGTCACTATAGGCATAACTATGTAGAATACCCTGAATTAACCGCTCCCGTACTACGACGCTACGTATCTTACCGCGCATGTCTTTTCGCCGTGATGCACCAAATACTTCCGTTTAGACGTGGATATATATACGTAAACAATAGCACATCCGTATGTTAATTAATTGCTGAGCCGTGTCAAATTACGAATAATGGTCAACTATTTCAGTTATCGTGCAATATCAAAAACAAGAAAAAGATTGGCACAAGATGAGTGGAAACTTCGGATATTGGCTATAAAACAGTCTAATCAGCCGGACTGTCACGACGCAGCCGAGACAGAGTTTCGAAGACGACTGACAAGTTGAAGTCGGTGACAATGAAATACGAACTCACACTCTTTTCAAAGGCTACGCCGTGAATGAAAGTCTTCAGTGTGCGATTTTAATATGTTGTGATGCGATCACTTTGGACGATACCTCAAAATTAATCCAACCTAGCACAAAAGAATGTCTAATGCCAAGGTAAGCGCCTAGTCCTAGGCTAGGTTAGGCAATATATCAACAATAGTTACCCATTTTGTTCCTGTCAATAATCTGTGGAACGTTTTGAGATTTCACTTAAACTCTTATTCATATAAATTTATTTTGACGCACCAATGGCTATGTTTATACAGGTGGTCTAATACACGTGTTAACTAATATAGAATGGTGTTGCGTGCGTGCGTGCGTGCGCGCGTGTGAGTGTGTGCGTGTGTGTGTGTGTGCAAACAATGATAAGATCAATATACCTATGTATGTAAAAAAATAATACAATAAACCACCTCTAGCATTATAATAATCACATTTTAAAATAATGATTTTGTTTGATATATATAGTAGATTTATCTAGTAGAATTGACATATCAATTATTTGGATTAAATGTAATTTATTTATTTATTTAACTTATTAATTTAACCTGTTTAATTGTCCTTTAGATGCACTTTATTTTTAACTTGTCTAATTGTATAAAAATGTACTTAATTTTATCTTGGTAGAGCATGAGCAGGTTTTTTTAACCCATATATATTATGGTAAATTTACTACATTACAAATGCACACTACAATTTTTTTTATAAATAATTCACAATAAACAACAAGATTTTATGCAGCTACAGTTGTTTTAATAAATCATAGAAGTAAACATAATATTATTGTTTGTTAGTTCTTTGACAACCGTTTTCATTCCAAGTATGTGTTCATGTGGAAAATGCTTGTAATCCACTTGGAACTTGTTTAGGAGAAAATGTGCGAAAATCTCAGAGTGTGTGTGGGGGGGAATGTGCGAAAATCTCACACACACACACACACACACACACACACACACACACACACACACACACACACACACACACACACACACACACACACACACACACACACACACACACACACACACACACACACACACACACACATATGTATGTGTGTGTGTATATATATGTATATATACATGTGTGTGTGTGTGTGTGTTGTGTGTGTGTGTGTGTGTGTATAATGTAGTCTAATACTTCTGTTAATTAGTGTAGAACTGTGTGTGGGTATGTGTTATTAATTTAACACACACACACACACATATATATGTCTTCGAAACTCGGTCTCGGCCGCCTCGTGACAGCCCGGCTGATTAGACTGTGTTATGGCCAATATCCGACACGTTTCCACTCATTGTGTGCCAGTCTTGTTCCTTGTTCTTCACATTGCACGATAACTGTGAACTAGTTGACCATTACTCTTCATTTCACACGGCTCACCAATTAATTAGTTTGCGGATGTGATATTGTTTACGTGTATCCTCGTCTAATCGGAACTACTTGGTGCATCACGCAAAAAGACATGCGCAGTAAGACATGTAACGTCGAAGTAGGAGAGCGGTTGACTTACTTGACTTAAATGCCCAGACCAATTTCACCACTCGCTATCCTCCTGGATGTCACACCACTCCATTTTGTCCTGTCTAGAGCACACCGCTCTGCTATTAAAAGCGGGAGTCCAGTGTCCTGTCTAACTTGGTCATTCCACCTCTTCTGTGGCCTTCCTCGTTTTCTGTGTCCTATAAGTTTTCCTTGAAAGCTATTTTATGAGGACCCTGACTTAACCTCCACGAGGTACACCATGGATACTGGATACCTTGCGGCCCCAGACTAATCCGTTAGGGTTCGAGGAGCAGACTGGAGCCCCTTAGGTCAGTATGCGGGGCCCACCTGTGTGTGGACACGTCCCGGTGCTGCACTAATCCAGTCTCCAACTATGGGCAAATAGTAAGGGCGGATGAACCTCTCAAGAGGTGTCAAGCAATTCATCTAGGGATGCGCCGTGATGTCAACAAAAATGCAAAACGGCAAATCAATGTGGATGACAGGGAATTCCAATAAATATGCATCTTCTGTGGGGAGCGGTGGTCGCGCGGTAGAGGGCCGGACTGTCGATCGAGGGGCACCTGCTGCCGTTTTGAAAGTTAGGCAATTTCGTTCATCTCGCGTTGCCTGTGTCTTTGGGAAGAGCCACTAAAGCCGTTGATCCCTTCTATCTGGTGTTTATGCCAGGGGAAGTAAAATGTTTCCTACAAAGGTGGTAAATGTGTAACCTGTCGTGGACTCACATAAAGGTGGTCTCTATTTCTAACCCACTAGATCTTGCTCCCAGCGGCCGGAGTTGTTTCCAGGTCAGGCGTGTGAGAGACGCCAAGCAGGCAGGGCAACCAGTGCAATTCACTGTATCATCATTGTGCAGCGGTAGTATCCCGTGGTTGGGCGAAGGCCTCAGCAAGTCGTTTCCAAATTTGCCTGTCTTGCGCTATCCTCTGCCAGATGGTGCCCTTCCAGTACTCGTCTAGTATCGCTGGTCTTCCTCTAGATCGTTTCCCTTCGTAAGGTCTCCAGGTTATGATATAAATAGGCTCCAGGCATAAGTACTCCGCGTTTATATCGACGAAAATGTGCTGGAACTGCCACAGTCGTCACGATGAGACGAATTACTTTTGACATTTTCATTTATATGCCACACAGGCGTTGTTGAGGGATGTAGCAGTGAATGGTGCAGAAGGTTCTTCCGACCATGGAAGGTGCCTCATCCAGCGGGCCGCGATGTGTGCAATATCGCGCTTAGTCCGCGGCCCGCAAGAAATAGCTACGGGGGCCGCAGGTTGCCGACCTCTAGTGTTAATGCACCGTACATGGCGAAAAGTGTTAAGTAGATGCACTGCCTTGCGAACTAACTACTTTCATACGTTTCCAATGCCAGATACGGTTGTATATTTTGTTGTTTCCGAGCAACACATTTTCATTTATACCGCCTTGACACAGGCGCTATACAAAACATTGTCAATCATAAACAATTTATTATGTCTCGCGGGCGGAATCTAAGGCAGAGTTACTTTTATGCAACTATTTGCAGAGGGCTTTCTGATTTGACATGGCTGGATGACGTCTTATGCGCATTTTAACTGCATTTCGATCATTGTTAAGTTCTGGCAATTATGGCAGACGTAAAACATTACTGGCGTCTCTGGTTCGCAATAATATTGTCTGGGATTCGTTACTTAAAGACAGAAAAGTGGTAGGATTAACTGCATAGCTGAAGGTTACAGATTTATTCTTGAGTGAAGTCATAAATAGAGTATATTTTATACAAACTACTGGAGCCGTTGTTTTGTAAATTGGTAACGTTTCGCCTTGGTCGTTCTGACGGTTCTGTTTCTGTGCGACTTGCGAAATCTCACAAATGCGTGTCTCACAATTAGTAGTTCTAATAGTGACACTAATAGGACGTATAGCCCGTTTCACGTGCTCTTATTAAATGTGATGAAATTCCACTGCATATTAAATCTTATGATTTGATAGAATTGTTTGTAGTTGATACAACGTCTGCTTCCACTGCCTTCACTTTATAGAAGTCTTCCTCGACTTAATCATCATAGGCTCTTTTTGTTATTACATTATTTTTTGTGTTTACTTTATGTTTGCGTTGCATGCCACTTTCAGCTGGTTTTTTACCTAAACTCTCACTAATTCCCTTTATAATAATTGACGAATGACAGTTCTCTGTTGTCGTTGTTTTTTGTACTTTTCTTTCTCTTTCCGTTTTTTTGTCAATTCTCAATCGTCTGTGCCACTTCACAACTACCATATTTACCAACCGAAGTAGCTTTTTTTGTCTCTGCACTGGGGTCAACACAGGGTAAGCCCCACATCTACCGTTATTTCAAAGAGCCTTTACCCGACCAATCGTGATATCTGTCTATACGCTGTTTTTTCAGTTTGCTGTTTACGCTATACTCGCATTGTATGTTACTTTTAACTGGATTTTAGTCGAGTTGCCATTTTTGGGACCTGAAAATGGTTGGTAGTGTAAGGTTTTTTGCTGAATCATGTAGGTTATGGGTCCCTCAACTCAAATCAGCGCTGTTACATATTTGCACTGGAGCACGCTAGGAACAAGATTTTGGTGGCTATACACGTTTTGGCATATGAGGAATGCAATGGAATCATTTCCAATGATGTCCGACTATGTTCACATGGCAACAATTCAAAATGGCTGCCATTTTCACCGAAAATAGCCAACAATCGAGCATAATTTTTGATTGGTTTATGCTAGCGACACGATTTTGGTGTCTATCCTTATGTTTTGCCATATCAGAAATTCAATGGAACCATTTCCAATGATGCCCACTATGAACACCTGACAAAAATTCAAAATGGTCGTAATTTTTACCGAAAATAGCCAAATTCGACCACCATGATTGGATGATGCTAGAAACATGATTTCTGGTGCATAATGAGTTCATTTGATTTTTTCCAATGATTTAGTATTGATGTGATATGGCAATAAAGCTGTTATTAAAATTGGGACGTTTGTAAGATAACATTTATTTACAGTACTTCATTTGCAATGATCAGTCATCATGACTGAGCTATGTGTGTGCTAATAGCTATACATACATGTATGTATATGTATATGGCTACTTCTGACAGAAAACATACAAAAGCTTTGTAAAATGGCATGCAGTAATCACGAATGAATCTATACCATACATGTACAACATTTAAAAGTACAACATTCAAAGTAAGAAGTACTCAATTATAAATTTGCTGAAACACAATTTTAGAGCATTTTTGTTAATGACAGGTTTGGACATTGACAATGTGCATATCATTAATCAATTCAAAACCAACGGTATATGAAAGGAACGCCATTAACATTACATTCTCATAGAAAAGTTTAGTCCGCCATTCTCTCTTATCCTCCTCTTCTATTTCCTCTGTACTGTCACCTTCTTCCTCATTACCATATCTAGCGTCGTTCGCATGCCCATCATGTTTGGTGAACGGGTTGAGGCACATGGCTTCACCAACACAGAAGAAGTACGGTGTGCAGGACAATCATGCAGAACAACAGCTACATGCATGACTGCTGCAAGCTTGCCCTACAGCTTTACACTGACAGTTGATGACGTTCATGAGGGCAGAGGGGGGGGGGGGCGCTGCTGGTCCACTTGCGATGCATGGAGTTGGCACACTCCCTGCACCAGTGACAAACTCCCATCCATAATCAGCGATATCAACCACGAGCGGAGGAGTTTGCTGATCTACTGATCTGCTGCCTTCCAGAGCATGACTTGGTAGTGAGCTCGCAGGATGTTGTAGGTCAGATTAGCGTCTGTCGTAGAAAGAGTCTTGATACGTACAGCTTTCCCTCTGGTCTTTTTGGAGCGTTTACCTAGCAGAAGCCAAGCTTGAGCCATCAGCAACTCCACAGTCTCTATCAACTGTTCGAGAGTAGCACCCTCTTCACCGAAGACTGTGTAGAGGCCAGAGTGGTTAGCATACTTCAATACCTTTAGCGCTATCGTTTTGCCATAACCAAATGGATAGGACACAGTATCGCAGCCTGACAGTGCATGCATACCAAGCAGTTGAATGGATTGCGGACCAAGGAGGAAATAACTTTCATTGATGATGAGGATAGCCCCATTCCATCGAGCCAGCTGCACACGGGCTGTCAACTGCGTATTCCACACCCAGAAGATAAGCAGAACAAAGACGTCAGTGTCATCGCTGATCACTCGTACAGTTTTCGTACCATTGTTCACAGCCTCCAGAAGATAACGAACGATAGTAGAAGAAGCATTCGCCACTTTACCATTAATAATGTTATAGAGGCTTGAACTTGTTGTTTTGAGAGGATGGGAGTGTTTCGTCAACTCCTCGTAAACATAATCCCTGCCATCTGTATCGAGTAGGCGCCTTCTCTCTCATTCTTCCTTACGCTTCTCCTCCTTAGGCTTATCCTCCTTCATCTCCTTATTATCTGAGTACATTGTCTCCATGGAAAGTGTGACATTGGCACAGATCGGGTAGGACCCCACCCAAATGACGACTTGGTCTGCTGACAAGGTTAATCCCTTCAAGCCACCTTGCATCTTGCCTTTCTTGATCTATGTCTGCTCTCCAAACTGGTTTGCAGACACATAATTCCATGTACCTGGCTTGTGACGACAGACATGAGCACCTGCTAAGAGATCCATCTTGGCATCATCTGGCAGTATGTGCTGCATTTCCATCACGTGTCACGTGATGTATCTAGCGTATTGCCAGTGGGCAGCAGCGAAGAAATATGGTACCATTTGCTGGTAGCAGTGCTGCTGCAAGAGTTAATTACATTCATGCTCAGCACGTTCAAATTGGTGTCGAATGAGCGTAGGTCGTATGAGGCAGTCAACCCACAGGCTACCGATTGGGTGTTCCCGAGCTGTGTCAATATACTGACTGATATCTTTGAATGTTTTGGGACCATCTTTGAGGAAGTCATCTAGTAACGCTGCTGTCACCATACGAAAGGCACGCATTTATCGCACCCACGCCTTGCCATTCATGATCGATGTCAGGCCACTAAATGCAGCCCGACCAATACATCAAGACCACTGGCTTTCATCAAGTTTCCAATACAGCCATTGAGCGACATGAGGGTGTGCATGCCACCGGGTCGAAGAATGACTGACTTGAAGCGGTTCCCATGACTGGCCCATTTGATGTGTGTTGCGACGATGGAAAGTTGCATGTCAGCGGATAGATTTGAGGTCTTCATACCAAGTTCTGTGAGAATGTTCTCGATGTATGACAGCGTTGTGAGAACTGTGTCAGGGTGGGATGTTGGTGAATCAATCAGAGGACCAAACATATAGATTGTGGTGATGTTCAGCATGCCACGCTTTGCACTGCCACATTCGAGAATACCTGAAGGGTGTTGTTGGAACTCCATTGCCATGGCGTGTGTTTCACGGCGACCATTGGGTGTGCACACAAGGAGGTACTAATTGTCAAACCAGCCGAATATCGGGCCTTTGCTCCAATTTGCACTCACATACTTGGCGGTTGATTTGCGAAATCGCAAGACCTCACCATGTTGTGACGACACCATGTTCGTTGAACATCTTTACCAACTCTGAACTACCAAATTCATGATGCAACTTTATAGCAAGACGAAGAGTAGTTTGATTTGTGGAGTTGGTACTGTGCTGTTGAATACACTGTGAGATGGTCACTGCTGATATATTTACTTCTCCATTGGATACCAACTGAGAAACTAATGCTAGCAATGTAGGACATGTGTTGGCAACAGTTTTCTCAAACGTGAACTGGCTTAAATCGTAATCATAATTACGAGGAAATGCTAGAGCCTCAGCTTTAACCCTTCGTACGAGAGTTTCTACACTCTCCCTATCTACACCATCACGCTTGACCACCTTCAATGTCCTACATACAACATCTCTGAAGCCAACGTTAGATGCACAGCCCTCAATGTGTCAGACAATGATTTCCTCACCAAAGTAATCACAGAGATTAGCGAGCATTTGCTTTTTTGTGAGTTGACCACCAGCACTACAATACGTATCATACAATACACCAGTGGTGTGTATGGCAGTGCGCTTCTCATACATATGATCAATACATGATGTGATAGCATTATCTACATTGCAAGGTTTGACAGACATACTTCTGGCAAGGGGAAGTTTACAGAACTTATCGTAGCATAACTTATGAAATCGGGCTTCTGCTTTAACAAGATCTGCTTCCCCGCGAATTGTGATATCAACCTGATAACTCCACTCATCATTCCTACGCTCGCAGATGTCTAGTACGCTATCTTTGAAAGTCTTCATACCAGTCCTCTCTATGGTCTCACACTGGCTAAAATACATATAAAAAGTCTAGCAGGGTGTTTGGGATCTGGTGGCAGACACTCCTCAGCGCAAATAAAGCAATGTGTTTTCAGGTCCACTTGAGGCTGTTGAGATCTACGCCTACGTACTGGAGGTTGGTTCACTGTGAGGTACATCATGGCCACAACTACCCTTAGATTGTGCAACTGTCTTTCTTGATGTATATGTTGAATAGCAGGACTTGTGACAGTCAATACGAGCATCCTCTCCATAAGAATCAAAGATCTGTTGAAAAGTCACATGCAGATTATCTATCCCCTCGTTCGTGGCTTCTCGCAATGATGGTGCGTATTCCAGTTGCTGTAGAAGTACGCCATGGCTCTTTGCCGCGACATGGTACAAACACGCAGATACGACCAGCCATCATCACAACCAAAACACACATACACACAAATTGGCGGTATCTTGCCGCTTTCCACCTCTTCGTCTTCACGCCGACAGACATTAAGTCGCTCGTTACGACATCCCCTTTATGCGAGGGTGCTCGATCGCCGAGCTTCCGTAGCCAGCCATCACACCACACCTGAAACTAGGTCCATAAAAATAAATAAATAAAATATCACATATAATTGAAAGACACATGACAAAATAAGCGCACATCTTAGGTGAATTCCAAGCAATATTTGTAAAACATAAATATGCCTGGGATGATGTTGAATGATTGAACTATCGCACTGAAGTATCAAATGGAGGCAAAGATACATAAATAAATAAATAAATATACTTATATAGCACCAACTCTAGTTAGAAACTATTCAAGGCGTTTTACATGTAAAATAGTAATAAATCCAAAAAGTAATTAATTAAATAAAAAAAATGATATTAAAAAAGTATCTTTAAATATTAGTATATATCATGTCATTTAAACAAAAGATAATTGATGAAAGCTTAATGCCAAGTCTAAAAGTCACAATAGCATTTTAAATTTATTAAAAGAGAGTGTTTAAAGGTGCTCTTAAAAGTCTCAGTGTTCATTACATGCATTGAAAACAAGTAGATCACTCCGCAGATCCGGGACTGCTGCGGCTGCTGGGGTTAAAATATCGATTAAAATATAATGTTTTTAATGCGCTTTTAAAAGCTGCTTCACTGTTTAGTTCACGCATTGATGTGGGTAAATCGTTCCAGAGATCCGGAGGTGCTGCTATAAAACTCGCGTCTCCGACTTTGCATCTTGTTCGCGGTCTCGCAAGTTGACGATTTCCCGCTGACCGAAGGGACCAGGTGGGCACGTAGAGGCAGACAAACTCGCTCAGGTACACGGGCCCACACTTGTTGACAGCTCTGTGCACGAATACCAGGACCTTGAAACGAACGCGTTCTCGTACCGGCAGCCAATGTAGGTCTTGGAACCTACAATGTGATGCTTGCTGCAGAGTTTTGGACACGCTGTAACCGTACAAAGTTGTTGTCCATGGTGCCGTACAGGAGGGAGTTGCAGTAGTCGAGCCTTGATGTCACTAATGCGTTGACTACTCTCTCCCTCGTCTGTCTTGGCAGGAACTTGCTGATTTGGCTGATGTGATGTAGGTGGAAATAGCAGGACCGCATAATCGCTGATGTGTTGGCAGACATGTGCATATGACAGTCTAAGACGGCACCAAGGTCTTTAATCTGATGCACAGCTCGGATGAGAGAACCACCAACATTGATGCTGAGATCCAGTTATAAGCCATTAAAATTTAGGTGGGTCCGGATTCTACATAAGTGCCGCATGACACGCGGATCGTCGGGGCATAATCAAGTCCACAAATTTATATATTTTACAAAGAAATAATGGCTAGAGTTTATTTAAACACAGTGAACAATGTTTTAAACTTTCTGACTTCGTACATAATCATACAATTTGGCGGACGATGTAAGTAACATTTTCGAAAAATCGGACAGAAAAAATTAAAAACGTGCCTGCACTGTTTCCCGCGTCCATGGTGTCGTAGATGAGTTCTCGTTACATCCCGATATCCATGATGTTGTATAATGGTGTAGAATTTTATTTTATGGGAACAAATTCATTGGAGGTACGTAACTGATAAATGGACACGACAAAAGTTAATTTTCGTTAGGTCTGCGTCAAAAACTTGTCATTTATACTTCTTGAAAAATAACTTCCCAAATTAATTAGTGCCAGTATCAAGTCAAAGAAAACATTTTCTTTAATTGTACAACATATATTTCACTTTTAATTAAGGCAGTACACGTGTGTACCGGTACTGTGTTCTTGCCCATCTGCTGAAACATAGGTATAGACACCAAAATCGTGTCTATGCATATTTTCTATAAAAAAAACATTTTGAATTTTGGTCAGGTGTTCATAGTCGGGCATTATTGGAAATGGTTCCACTGAATTCCCGATATGGCAAAACATCGGAATGGACACCAAAATCGTGTCTATGGCACAAAGCATAAACCAATCAAACGTTATGCTCGATTTTGTCTATTTTCTGTGAAAATGGCGGCCATTTTGAATTATTGTCATGTGAACATAGTCGGACACCATTGGAAATGGTTCCATTGAATTCCTCATATGCCAAAACATGTGTATAGACACCAAAATCATGTTCCTAGCATGGTCCAGTGCAAAGATGTAACACATTTTCTAATTTGACTTAGGTTAACAAGGCAACCATCTTGGATTTGCCTGGTTCCCACAAGTTGCCCACGGATGGCGCGTTGCTATCCCGCTGATTTGAGTTGAGGGACCCATAACCTATATGATTCAACAAAAAAACCTTACACTACCAATAATTTTCGGATTCCATACTGAACACAGTAGGGCGGCAATTATATTATTTTTATTTAACCACTCAACAGTGACATTTCTCTGTTGGCATTGTTGTTTGTAGTTTTCTTTCAATGTTTGACATTTCGTTCGTTCTCAACCTTCGCACTAACATGCACCTAACGAAGTAGCTTTGTATGTCTATGGAACAGAGTCGTCAATACATTTTCCAGTACGCTAAGGTCAATGGTATATCTCGGTTCCGGCTTGGAACGTTAATGGCGGATTCGTTGTTATCGACCAAACTATTGTATTCTCAAAATCCCCTTTTATTTTCCAGGCACATCTATGAAGACCGATATCGTATGTACTAATGTTGTTGACATTGTGAATGTCTACGACATAAAGATGATAACCTTGGTTGGTTATCAAGTGTCTACATTCACGAGAGTCGTACAACAGTGTCTTATCCGTGTAGTATTTCGTCACCTTCCTTCTACTGTCAGTTGCGCATGATAACTGTCCAGAGGACCGAAATGACGGGTGTAAACTCAGCATAATAACACCAATGACGTTGATGGATGGGCAGTAATTAATACTAATTATAATGATTCGTGTGCCGGCTGTTGCAATGACCACTGCGTGGCATCAGGTGCTTTTTTCATCATCGTTAGCTAAGTTGACGTGGGCCATCATTTAGCGATTGGTACAAAGCGAAGCGTGTCATTATACATCAAATAAACGTTAGCGTTCATTACTATTGTGGAAAGCAATGTTTTACCAGTGCCTGTCACGAAATCTACAATTAAGGGTATTGTATAATATGTCCTAAACGATGCTTCCTCGGCTCGTTTGTCCATCGCGAATCAAGTTTTTCTCTGTCCAAATGTCGGGTGTGTGAATAGTTTAAGTAACGTGTTTAATAATCGCATGCGTACTTATTGTGTAATCGTCAAAAGAAATTACTTTAGTCGCTATATCTGATAGCTTGCGAAAGCCCATTGCTCGACCAACATTCAACCCATGTCCACTGAATTTGGCGGTACACGTCTATAAACTGTAGCATCTCGCCATCACGTTGCAAACTTCGGCGTGTTCACCAAAACTACAAAAACAAATTGCATAAACGTCCTAATAGGTCGTAGTGGATACTAGGTGGGCTTTAGTTTTCGAAAACTGAATTTTAAGCGTGAAAACACCTTTACTTTTTATATATAATATTAACTTAATTATTCTTCTTATCTAAATTGTTTTTAATTATTTAAAGAAGTCCCAAGCCATAAGACACGGGTGGCACCATTGCAGTCTTGGAGGCGGTTGATTCACAAAGCGGTGACTCCGTGAATGACACTGCCAAACATTGTGCTTGTGTGGCGCAAACCCTATTTTAAATGTATCTTAAATGTACTTGGTATATTGGCAAGAACATTTACTAAGTACAAGTCCAAATACAACTATTTTTGTTATTTCGAAAACCCAAGTACAAGTATACTAAAATGTATCATGAGTACAAGTACTTCACCCACTCATGCTAGTCTAGGTCACATTGACCTCTCGTCCGTCGCCACATACGCTGCACCACTGCATCTTGCTCTGTTTACCGCGCACCGATCTGTCACGCGCGCGCACGCACGCACGCACGCACGCATGCACGCACGCACGCACGCACCCACATTAAGAACGTTGAACATTAAGAACGTTATGTTTGCCTGCACATTAGTCTATGGACATGATAATTATTTTACTATTTAATCATGTTACGTAATAGTGACATTTGCAAAATGTGCCCGTCAATATTTACCGCGCCTGGTGCGCGGTGCTCTTAGGAAGAGGGGACATCGAGTTAGATTCGTATCGAGAAATACAATAACAAGTCCTCCCTTAGGTGTAACATCATACATGCTCATATATAAGTTTGTTATTGAGTTGTGTCATCAGGTGCCCCATCCACCGCTTTGGCTGTAGGACTTACGCTTTTTCGTCATGTTTGGAATAATCTTACGGTCTACCGCACCTTTAGTGACGAAATCTGCCAGACCGATATTTCACGGTTTTTTATAACATTATTACTCGTTTTAAATCCAACTATGCTGCTAAAACAACATTTCGCGTAGCAAATGCACCAACATAATTAGATGTTCCCTAAAACTGAGCAATTATTTAGCCATGGTCTGGTTCCCTTTTCTGCACGCACTCCCCTCGCTACTGCAGCGCGAGGCTCGTGGCGCCATATCCTCATCTACCGCCACCACGTGATGACCGGTAGACCTACCGCTTTCTGTGCAATATTACTTGGCACCTCTGCATCAGTGACATTTACTGACTCTTGATATAGTAGATCATATTACAATACAGAACAGAAGTGATTACGTCACGCCGCTTAGCAACCGGCCTAGCTGGTTCCAACAAATGTCTCCCGTCGTATCTGTTATCATGGTGTTATGTTTTGTTCTACATTGTAATAATTGGGTTTGGGGAAACTTATGTGGGGATACAGTTGGGGATTTCAGTGAGCCTCAAGAGGGGTGCAGTTGGATTTTTGGTGAGCCAACAGTTGGAGGGTTTTGATAATATATTCATCACTTTCCGACTCATATGTAAAGGTCAACAACATGATTATTAACACATTTTTAAATGTAAATATGCTGTTAGCAAAATTACTAACTATACAAAGTTAATAAACACATTATGCAGTTACTTAACAATAACATAAATCATATGTATTGTATATAATAATTAATTCCACAAATAGCTATAAACATGTAACTGGGAGCCTTGCTACCACGAAAACGGGTTATTGTCTTGGATTTGAACCAATTTCTGGCAGTTTTCATATCATATTTTCAAACTTAGTGTTATTATAATTATTTCTCCTCCACACCAGCTTGCACTGCACCTCGAAGAACGCTTGGAAAATAAGTGAAACTATTAACGTGATCAGATCTGACATGATTTTCTCCCCTTTTAAGCGGTTTGGGCTCGTCTGAGAAGTAGGCAGCAAATGGAGAGATAGAGGCCTACTGACGCCATTTGCCATATTCGAACAAAAGTTAGCGATGCTAGCGGTTTGTTTTCAGTGGGTAAATCCCCCTACAAAATGGGTTATGTATTAATTGTGAACTAATATGGATACTCCAGGGGTGCCACAAGTTCATGTGGGGTTATTTTTTTCACCATACAGAGGGCCCTACATGTTCATGTGGGGGCTCATAATGCAGAAATTTTATATTTCTAACTGGAAGAACAATGAAGTGTGTGTGAGATTGGTGGACCATGTGGTTTCGTCTTATATTCTTTCATCTTACATACAAACACCACATTAACATCCCCCGCAGGCCCATAACAAGGTCGTTTTGGGTGTGCGTTTTCAGACAAAGTGGGACACATATGTGGTCTGTGGAAATTTGTCCCATTTTGTTTGTTTTGTTTGTCTGATTAAGCCTAATTTACACCCAATAATTTACATGCAATCCGGTTTTCACTTAATTAATACATCATATTTATCTGATCTGATATGCAAAAGTTCCATAATTTATCATAAACATAATTAAGTTAGTAAATTAGCAAACCTTTATAAATCATGCTCTAACTCCAGGAAACACTAACTGTATTTTACAACTGTACAGAAAACAAAATGGACATAATAATAAAGGCTCCCCTTTGTGAGATCTACAAACATGCAACTAGCAACCAAAAAATTTCGGCAACCATACAGCCACACAGTTACACAATAGCTCATCAACACGAGCATTTTAAAATAGGTGAAACAAAACTTTATTGTGTATTGGAAAAATACAATTATACATAGAAATTCGCGTTCCAGCGTAATAGTTGAAAATGTTTATTTGTGTTAAGCCAGATGAGTTTATCTACCGGGTTTGCAGCTTATAAGAAATACACTCGCTACGCATCTTTAATTGTTGATTGTTGAGAATAGCCTCTTTAAATGTCGTTAGTTACCTTAATCAGCATACTAAAAATAAAAAGCCGCACATCACTTTTACTTTTAACAGATTTCTGATGGAAAATCCTGAGTTATTTTATATGGCTTAATTTATATGCTCATAATTAATAATAATCGTCACCGGTTCATTCACCAGTATTTTGTCTGTATCTGTCACCTCTGAGTGACTACAATTAGGACTCACATAATTTTACGTTTAGTGTAAAACTGGCTTCTTGTGTATTTGTTACCCCATGCCGAGACCCTGGGATAGTGTGAAGTCCTTCTGCATGGCTAATTGGATGCAATGTTCCTTTGACACACATTCCTCTAGTGACTGCCCTTTTCACACATGGCATTGGAGACAGACCCTCAGCCAGACTCCCATACATTCAGTGATGATCACTTTAATGTCTGTACAAATCATGCTTCCTTTGCGTTCTTTGTAATGCTTGAACAACATCCAGCAGCTTTTAGAAGGGGGTTAACGCTTTTGAGAAACATGGAATACAATTAGTGGTTCACATTTAAAAAAATGCAAATTTGAGGGGGGTTCACATTTTTTTAGAAAGGGGGTTCACAAAAAGCGGAGTTCACGTGAACCCCATAACCCCCCTGGCTACGGGCCTGTTGCACCGCGCTCGATTTTGTCACTGGCACTGCGATCAAGTAGCTTGCGTTAAAATATCGTTTTTACGTCCCAGAATACATAAAATACCTAATTTGTTTCACCCATATATGCTTCTCACTTTCAACTTATGGGAACCACAAGGAACTACAAATGACTTTCAGAATAATGATTACAGTTTGGAACAAAACATAACACCATGCTAACAAATTCGACCGGGGACATTTGTTGGAACCAGCGCTGGAGCGTGACGTCACACTTCGGTTCTCTATAGCTGATCCTAAATGAAAAATCAATCGATCAATCAGTCAGTCAATTAGACCAGTTCTAATGATTGCGAGCGCGAGTAAGTGCGTTTCTGTGATGTAAATTCACTATTCCTCCCATCTTTGTCGAATCAATAGAACATTAAACACACATAATTGAAGCCAACACTGTCCGATGCGTATTGATGCTCAACTTTATCTGGCAACCATTCTGTTTAATTTCATGCGCGTATACATGCATGTGCACGTATATATGCAGCCAAACCGGCCAGTAAAATGTACGTCTAACGGTTATTGTCACCTACAAATAAACATGCTGTAGTCCACTAATATGCCCATTTCACCATTAAAGATAATCGATAATCAAAGTTCCAACATTCAGATCAAGTTGAAACTTCACCATGTTTAATTATCTGGAGGCAATGCGTCATATAACGTTACTCAATATTGAGGTTTCTCTGTAAACAGAACACAAATTCCAAATGCGCAAATTCGATGCGTGAAGCGGTTGTCTTTAATAAACGTCTTTAGGTGCAGCAAATCCGCAAACGGGACACCGTCTCACAACCACCGCCCATGTATTCGTCTACCATGATATAACTGATAACAACGATACTGATCTATATGATATATCCATGTCTTGTTGTGAAGAACGGCGCTGGCGTCTGAGAAAGTCAAACAGGATGTAACCGAAGCTGCCAAGTCGACAGTAGTGACAGAACCAATAATGAATATGCATTTAGTTATAAGATGAAATCACGCAAGTAATCAAATGTTTCAATATTAGTCTTGCTCGTGTTGTTTGCAGCAGTTTATCAAGACACTTGCAGTTAATACTTCACTGTTGTGGGGCCGTCGGAAGGAGTCTGTATGGGATGGAGCCGCCCGAGATTGCGAGGTATGGCGGGGGTAGATATCATGAAACAGAGCCTCTTGTCTGGTTGTGGGTTTTTTCGTCACATTTGTCATTCTGGATTAGGGGGCATGTCCCCCTTGCCACGCGTCGATCTGCTCTTACTGATTTTCATTTTATACACTCTATGTTCTTGACTTTATATACTCTACATTCTCGACTGTCTTCAACACATTTCAAAACTTCAGTTTTGTTATGTTCATAATCCAATTGTCGACGACGCAGCCATTTACTGTTGAACTATTAGACAATCTGCAGAACAAACGGAACAACGCCGGAGACCCGCAGTACAACGTACGACCGCAGTTCTTTGAAAACCAATCATATATTTACGACATTGCTATATAATTCGTCGCATGTGATTTTAGATCATCTGCTCGTAGTCGAAGTTAGTTATTAGGCAATAATTCGCAGCGAGTCTGGAGTCAAGGAACACGCACCAGGTTTACGACGCCTCGTTAGTTGGCAATTGGTAAGATGGCGGCGGGGCGACTTAGCTGCCTCCTGCTAAGAAGGAAACGATGACTGCGACGAGCAGCCGAGGCGGTGTGTTAATGATGGCAATAAACGATAAACGCCTTCATAAACTATTCTTCGTATCGCTTCCTCGCTGTCCTCGCGTCGCGTGTACTTCTTGCTGTTGTTAAACCGATATGACAGAATACAGTCAATATTTCTAATTGTTTCACTCTAAGCATGTGTCCTACAATGGGTTAGTGTTGACCACATTTACATAATTTCATTAATGTTGTGCGCACGTTGTTAAACTGTTATAACACGTGGCGGTAAGAAAGTCTTCCATTCCCAACAGAACCGCGGTTAACGAACGACCAAAAATAAGCAGACGACCTCGTGACAACTGCTTCTAAAGTCTGACAGCTGATAATATGTTTTCGACATAAGTTCAAAGCACTGTAGACTGTTATCAACTTGGGTTCAAATAACTTTGTGGCCAAGCTCAAGGTTGGTCAAAATGTATTAAGAAAACTTGGGTTCAAACGCGAGTTTCAAATGTGCGAATATCGACAAATGTTTAACATGACAAGGGACTTTTGGACGTCCGTTGAAAACACCCTAGACTAGAGTGTTTTCAACCGGACGTTGCACTGCAATATTTGGAATGTGTGTTTAAGATAGTATATTCTTAGGACAGGATAGTTACATACACAAGAAGTCTTATCATTCATAGATATTAATTAAGCTTTGATTTCCTTTACGATTTACCCAATTGGCACAAACGGATTTCAATGTGTACGTTCCAACACGGAGTTTCGTTAGTGAGATTGTCTGCATGTATTATCTTTCTGAGCATATATCTTAGTGATTTGTTTGAGTATTTAACGCAAGAAACCATTTCCTAAGCTTTGGTTTTAGGTTCAAAGGCAAGAATTCTTAATCTGCACTACATGCTGTCATAAATTGTAGCTTATGGCATAACGTTTGCCTGCAAATATACTAGTCATCAGTTATAATAAAATATTTGAATTATTCAACAATACCTCTGTAGTGAACATTTTGAAATGTGTTTCATGCACTAGTCGTATTTAACGAATGACTCATAAGGGTTTGTCACGTGACGGTCATATGACTGTCACACCTGTGCTACATTCATTGTACCACGCACAAGTCAAACAAGGTTAGAATGATCTGTCACTACGATTGTCACAGTGCTGTCTCTCGCGTTACTTCTGCTAAACATGATTACGCTTCTGCAGCAGATTAATCGACTTTCCAAAACAACTGACAAAGGCAACACCTGTCTAATTAAACAGCTTCCATCCTGGCGTTATCGAATCAATAGATCTGCGGAGAGGTTTAATAGAAGTGCTTCCAGTGATCTGAACAGTCGTATTGGCATTACCCAAGTCCCTCGTGATAAACAGCCTATGAAGACGTTCCCGCCTATTGTTCGTTTACACGGCGGACCACAAGCCTTCCCTTCTCACGCATCACGTAGTCGCATAATAATTGCTTTAATCAGAATTGGTAATTGTTGTGACATGTTTATTCGACACATCTAGCAATTTAGACAATTTCGCCGTGTAGTCGGAACAACAATAAGTTAGACTTTGAAGATAATAGTTCTACGAGGATGAATGTGAGCTAGAGTGCCTGAGATAATTATGTGTCAGAGTCTCTGAGCGATGTACCCTGGACAGTCTAACCTATCTAGATTGGAAGGCTTGAGACACACAGGCGATATTGCCGAACGATCGTGATCGTCCATGAGATGTAGGCTGAGCTGTCTGGGAGATAAGGGTCCAAATACCTGGGTTAGTCACAAATAAATCACACACACACACGCACACACAGAAAGAGAGAGAGAGAGAGAGAGAGAGAGAGAGAGAGAGAGAGAACAGACACACACACACACACACACACACACACACACACACACACACACACACACACAGAGAAAAACACACAAACACACACACACACACACACACAAACAAACATACACACATAAACAAAGCACACACACAAACAAACACAAACACACGCGCGCGCGCACACACACACACACACACACAAACACACACGCGCGCGCACACACACACATGCATTTATACTATTCTATAAATGCAATGTGTCAATGCACTAACAGTGTACAACTTCAAAACAAAACAAAAATTAATGTTATGACAACCTGGGCTATATGTGCGGGACAGTTGGCACACTGTCACAACCTGGGCTGTATGTGCGGGACAGTTGGCACACTGTCACAACCTGGGCTATATGTGCGGGACAATTGGCACACTGTCACAACCTGGGATGTATGTGCGGGACAGTTGGCACACTGTCACAACCTGGGCTATATGTGCGGGACAGTTGGCACACTGTCACAACCTGGGATGTATGTGCGGAACAGTTGGCACACTGTCACAACCTGGGCTATATGTGCGGGACAGTTGGCACACTGTCACAACCTGGGTTATATGTGCGGGACAGTTGGCACACTGTCACAACCTGGGCTATATGTGCGGGACAATTGGCACACTGTCACAACCTGGGCTGTATGTGCGGGACAGTTGGCACACTAACAAAAACTTGGCTATATGTGCGGGACAGTTGGCACACTGTCACAACCTGGGCTATATGTGCGGGTCAATTGGCACACTGTCACAACCTGGGCTGTATGTGCGGGACAGTTGGCACACTGCCAAAAACTTGGCTATATGTGCGGGACAGTTGGCACACTGTCACAACCTGGGATGTATGTGCGGGACAGTTGGCACACTGTCACAACCTGGGCTATATGTGCGGGATAGTTGGCACACTGTCACAAACTATGCTACATGTGCGGAACAGTTGGCACACTGTAATTTCCTGGGATGTATGTGCGGGACAGTTGGCACACTGTCACAAACTTGCTCAAAGCATTATTCACGCCACGATATACTCATAATTATTTCCATTATGCATTAATCTTACTGTCGAAACGGTCTACATATAGAGTGTCTCAAGTTCGTGCATCGCGCATTTCGGTGGCAAAGCAATATTTTGTCTACTACACTGAATAATGACAGCCAACCAGGTTTATAACAATTCTAGCTGCCAGATCAACAAACACTTTCACTGACGAATGTTTAAGTGTAAAGCTTTGAGCAGTCCTGAGGACTGGATACTGCGCTATATAAGAACTTACCTTTTTTACTTTTAATTTTTGGAAAAATGACACAGTACAAAAGGGATACTTTACTGTCAGTGCACACAACAATGTCTATAGTCAATGCTATTTTGTTTTGTCTTGGAAGCTGGAGTAGACTTTCCTCGTTATTGACGCATGCTACAAAACATCTTGTGACACAATATTAATCACCGATAACACTATGATCTCACGGCATTAATGTGTACCTAACATGACGTCTTTGAAGCAGATAACACGATTAATAACGCCTTGACTTTGCCTAGACAACATCGAACATGACATGTGTTCATCTTATTGTTGACATTCCAAAATGTCGGGGCTCTGTAAACCACGGAAAAAGGCGGAACAAAGTGGAGCCGATGTAAAAAACCCTCCAGCATTTCATGTGTGCTTCGCATCAGACTGATACTTCATACATACTTAAATGTCCATGTAATACAACCTGTTTGGCAATATGAAGGCATAACATCTAGATTAAGGTATATTTCTAATCAGCGGCGTATCCAAGATTTTTCATTGGGGGGGGCAAAAACGGGCGAGTACTGCCCTGTCCAGCGCGCAACAGATGTGACAGCTGCCGTGCGACTGTAGGGGGGTGGGGAGGGGGGCGGCAGCTGCCACCATTTGGGGGCCGACCGCCCCCTCGCTCCCTCTAAATACGCCCGTGTTTCTAATGCGATGAAACGACGGTGAAATTTCGCTAGTGATTGCCGGTGTCCCGGATCCCGATTCAGCCGTGCCAGGATTCCTCAAAATGCATACTGCGCATGCGCGCGCAGGCGCAGTAGGCACTTTGATGAGATGTGACGTCACGTTTTTCACAGCCGTGCCAGAAGTATCCGCGGTCGTATAGTTTTTGTGAATAAGTAGTTGTACGTCGATTTATTTAGTTCTGCGTGTTTTTAAGGAGGCGTGGTGAGTATGGAGGACAGAGACAACAAATACGTGATGTATATGACATGCTTGAAGCATTATTTGGTGCATGGCACACATCGACCAGGACTCGGAGCAGGACTGGCAGGAGCCGACAAACGCATCAGGAATGCGATACACAAAGCGGTCAATAAATGCGAAATAGACGGTGGGTAAAATGTTAGCGATCCAAAGAGTCATAGTCCTAACTAGTAACTAACTGATGCAGTACAAATAAACTTAGTCTTAATTTGTTTCTCATCAAATACAACAACACGTTTCCCGAAAGGACGACGCTATTCGCACAGCTGCTCCGCATATGATTATGCTGGTGAGAATAAAATTCGTACTGCCTCGTGATTTTATCGTGTCAACAAAAGCAGAACATACTTTCACAAGATATCTATATTCAGCTCTCTATTCTCAAATTCTTTGAACGTCGTGCAAACAAACTCTTAGAAAAGTTGTTTTGAGTGAAGTAGGCCTACTTAGAGTCACTAAATAGACCTAAACAGAAAGTCTCTCTAGAGACGCCTACTCCCCAAAATCGTGCATACTATGTGCTGTGTAAGTGCGTGTCACATGGTTGTTATACAAGATCAGACACTGTATTAGTAAATGTTTTGTTAAATTATTTGATTTGTTTTATCTCCCGTTGAGCTGACAAAATGCGGTACACTTAGTTGACGAAACATTGTCGCAGACAGAAGTCCAGGCCAACTCCTTTGCTGCAAACTCTATGAAATGTAATTTTTTTCCCGAAAAAGGTATGCTTTGTTCATTGTTATGAAACAACTGTTTGTTACTTCTTATTCTTCACAATATCGTGGTGACCTCTGTACAAGGTCATTTAATGCTCATATATTATCTTCTTCACATCTGTGTGGTGACCTCTGTACAGAGGAATATCCCACAGTAACCATATGCGTGGGTCTAATTTAAAGTAAGGTTGATAACAACAATATATTACGAAGTTTAGCTTCGATTAATTGACTCAATGACCTAATGTCTGAAATGGTTAACTGTTTTTTCCTATATAATTTTCAGTGTTATGTTTAATTTGAGCAGAACAACGTTAGGGCATCAAGAAACTGGCAAACTATATCCCAAATGACGGTTTACCCTTTTTGATAATTAAAAAATAACGATTGTTAGACCCAATTTAGCAGTAAACATAAATTTTCTATTCTACTACAAAAGTATTGATTTATGGCATAATTATTAACAACCACTCTACTGTCTACTGGTTCTTTGTGCCCTTCTAAGGGTTTGCATAGCGCCTGGAGATATGATAAAGGTGACAGATATTATGTATGGAATGTATTATTTTATGTTTTGTTTGTTTATTATACTTATTTCATGTTCTACGTTTTAGAGGATGATCAATATATGAAGTTGAAACACTGTTGTACGATGTCTGAACAAAAAAAACAACCGACTCCTCCAATGCAACAAAAACAGACTGCACAAAGACACATTGTTTGATCGTCACTTTCTGGACACATGCTGCATCTGCAAAATAAAAGAACTCGTTTGTTGAGAATTGTGTTTTGTAATTATGAAAAACTCTAAGTCGACGTAATTTCTTTGCACGCTCATATTTCTTTCATTCGGTTAACACAAATTTATTAAATCTTTACTATCAAACATTTTAATTTTGTCCGCAGGTATGGATATAAAACGCTATTATCGTATTGGTAAAGTGATTTTTGTAAGGATTTAGTTACTATTTCACTGACATTTCTCTCACTCAGAATGTTTTGATTTTACTAACTTATATTTCACTGTCTGTTGGAATTAGTGCTCAGAACTCTTGTTAATTTGTTTCCATATTATTTCTGACATCACTCACTAATGCTGTTTGACCACGCCGGGCAATGCCTAGGCCAAGAGAGAGGTTACCATAAAGTCTTCCAAAGAGAATCGGTTGCCTTTTGGAGTAATTGATTAACTTTATAAAACAACATTTTGTTTGTAATTGATAGTAGATGCTAATGTCTTGGTTTTAGTTGTTGGTTCGATCCCAACTGGTATTGCACTTTGTGCAAAATTACCCCTGGCATGGGCTTATTGACCGAAACATTGCATCTCCTCTTGTAATTATATTGATGTTGAATTGGAAATGCTCACCAAACAGTTATTATTTTCAACATTTAATTAATTGACTTTGACTAATTATTTCTGGTGCTGTGGAAATGATGCATTATAATTGATTACATTAATAAATATTTGCCCTGGAAATGACAACATAATGAGTCAAATCCCTTATATTAAAATAATGGCTTATTTTTAGGGTATTTTAATAAACGTATGCTGGGAAATTTTTTAAAATAAAGGCATTGGGCAAGGTCCTGCAAGGGCACTTTCCCTAAAACTGAATGTACAGTGTATACATATACATTGACTTAGATTATAAAATGATCTTCAATCCACCAAAACTTAGATAAGATAGCAAATGTCTACAAGTGTTAATGTAAAGTGTATATGTCAAGAGCTGTTCTGGAATTTAAGTAAATAAATCTAAGTTTCAAAATCATATAACTAAATTGCAGGGTTAGTTTTCTGCCGAGCAGAAAGGTATTTCTGCCGTGCCCATGGCAGAAATAGGGTAGAAAGGGGAGCTTTTCCCCAGGGTAGCATTTGCCCAGAGGGGCTTTTGTCCAACTACTTGCATTCATGTGTGAATTTTGTTGTGCCCATGTGTTAGTTATTGTAGCAGCTCATTTGTACTTCCAGTGTATCATTGCAACATAACATACACATTGTGTGCCACATTTGAATGTCATGCATGTAATATTTCCATGCAGTCCATTTATATATATAATGTAAAACTTCAGCAGCCATTTTCTTCATTTTCATTTTTTGACCCCTACCAGGTTCATTGCTCCATAACTTCGCCAACTTTTGTAGAAGTCATAATTTTTGAAACCGTGTAAAGCACCCTACCCAACCTTTATAAGAATGTAAGAAAACAATGTTACAATTTTTTTGACTTATCACTCATTTGGTTAGGGGTCACATATAGACGTATTAGTCCAAAGGACTTCAGGGCCACTTGGCCACTTTTTACTCTTTCTCCTATCTCTGCTCTCTCAATCAGTCCATGTGCAGCCTAGTTTTATTACCAGCCTAGAAGTCGGCTGGTAATTATAATTAGTTATCACCTGGTCATCTTGTGGCCAATGGAAAGTTTGGTTTTGAAGCACCTGACCACTGTTGTATCCAACTAACCAGACTAGCTGCTAGAGCTTGCTATTGTTTCAGTGTTTGGATGAGCTGATAAGACATGTTTGCTAGCTGTCTGTGTCTTAGTAACTTGTTGGGGCTGGCACCACAAGATGACACTGTAATGGTGTAAGAAGGAAATAGAAATGTTGATATTGATAGCACAGGTAGAAAGTATTTCTGCCGCATGGTTTCTTCCATGAAGACAAAAACATGCCAACCCTGCTCAATTGTTATGCTAGAAACAAGTATCTTGAGCACTGAATTGGATGATGCTTCAAATGAGAGGTAAACAATGGTCTAGTTAATATAAAAAGGACAAAGTACTTGTATTCTGCACTGCAAATATTATTACAATGAACCTTACAACAACACAGTCAAAACTAGTTCATATAGTGCGTGTGTGCGTGCGTGCGTGCATGCGTGCGTGCATGCATGTGTGTGTTAAGAAAACATGTAAATGTAAAATAGTGGTGGTAGGAAGCCCTATGTAACTGCATCCATCTAATAGGCCTGTATTTCTATGACTTTGTCATTGAAGGAGCTACATGAAGATGCGTGCGAAGACCGTAGAAACAGAACTTGCTGAATGGGAAACCAGTCAAGCAGCAAGCAGACAGCAAGTCTGTGGTATATTTGTCCTTATGGTAAGTCTTTCTTATAATAAGTAATTGCAGAAAAATTATTGTATTTACACATTTTGCTTGGTCAGTCGCCATCTAGTTATGTTTTTATTTAATCATAGTCCATTCCATATATCTGATTTGGTTTATTTAATGTTACTGACTGGTTAGTACCTTCCCTGTATGTTAAATGAGATTTAAATATTATATGTTGTACTACTAACCACTATACATTTCAAATTTTAAAAGTAATTATCAAGTACTTGATCACTAGCACCAAGTAAATACACTGGTTCAAGTTAATTTATCTGGTCCATCACCAGCCTATAGCCTAGTGTTAGAAATGTCTGAAACAGTCAGATCAGGCATAACACCATAATTGACTACAGTTTTATTAAACAGTATTACTAAATGAAGAAATAATTACTATTGTAGAATGCTGAGGCTTTGGCAAAGGGTGTGGCAGTTGGCCTGATGGGTCAGGCCCAGGCTTCTCACTACCGAGAGTTCGTGACCGCCCGACTGGTGGAAGAGGGCAGCAGTGATTCTTGCTGCAATCCAACCTGCCAGTCCAATAGAGACTACACAGACTGGGTGGAGTGCGAAAATTGTTTTTTCATGGTGGCACTTGCAGTGTGCCGAACTGGTAACAAAACCAGTACAGTTCTACTGCACACACTGTACTAAGAGAATACAGTAGACCTGTACTTAGAGAGTACAGTAGAACTGTACTAAGAGAGTACAGTAGAACTGTACTAAGAAAGTACAGTAGAACTGTACTAAGAGAGTATAGTAGAACTTCACAATGTAGTTAACCCTGCAAATTGGCACCCTGTCACTGTGTTAATTTTTGATCATTTATCATCAAGCAACTTTTCTCTTTAAGGTGGTTATACTGTACAGTGAACTAAGACTGTGTAATGTGTGCAACATGGCCTAAAAATTACTAACAGGAGGATAATGTTCCTCAAAGATCTATGCAAGTTACTAATGGAAACTTAGTAAATAAATTGTTGGCAAAGTTATTCATTGTTGAATTGATTAGTGAAAGAATTCATGTTTTGAGAAACAATGTTGAAAGTTTAATGCACAACATTTGTGACCCACCATGCCAAAATGAGACGCTACTCGAGAAATTCATACGTCAATAATAACTATATTCTCATTACTTCCAGAGATTTTTATTGTTAAAAATGCAAAACTATGGTTTAAAAAAAAACAGTTTTAAAGTTTTCTCTCAGCTGGCTATGGTTTTTACTTTCTTGACTGTGGTTTTAATTCTGTCGGCTGTGATTTTTCACTTTGTGGTTTCACACTGACTGTTGGCAATAGTTTAGAGCATTGTCAGCAATAACAAATTGACAGTTGTCACAAAACTAAGTACGAAACACATGTTGGTAACATTTTTACAATTTTCACATCACAACTAACACATGACAGATTTGTCTATTCACGATGGATACTCAATAACAAATTGTGACAGTGACGGCTTATAACTCGTAATGAACATCAGTAAGAAGTGTCTCATTTTGGAATGGTAGGTTACATTTATGAATTCAGCAAATGCAGAGATAATGCATATTTCATAGGTGTTGTTGTTTGGTATAGTTGGTCTTTGAGGTAAGAAAATGATACGTTGAGTGTGCGCATAGGTTAGTTTGTTAGTAGCCAGCAAGTTTGGCTATGAATGTGCTTAAATGTTTCTTTTATGAAGTTGTCGATGTATGGTATATTAATATATTGGCAATGACTGAAAACAGTTCAATGCAGTCAGTTGAATGTGTTGCTAATAATACCAAATATCGATTGGTTGGTTGGCTGGTTGGTTGGTTGTTTAGCCTAGATGACTTGTGGATTGGATTTGTTAAATTGTACACCACAGAACATGATATTGTACATAATAAACTCAGTTGTTATTGAATAAGAGGTGTACGTCTACAGTAGTTTCAAAATTAAGTAGAAAACAGTTTATTTTGTATAACCAATCATGATTCGGAAGTAATGACAGCCACATGTGTTGTTCCACAAGGATCTATGCTAGGTCCAGTTCTGTTCATGTTATATTAAAACAACATTGTTAAATCAATAAATATGTTATTTACAGATGGCACAAATAGGTTTCACTTACACACAAATGTTACTAGGCTTATTGAAGAAGTAAATTCAGAACACAATATGATATCAGCATGGATTCATTGTAACAAAATATCACTTACAATAAATAAAACAAATTTATTATATCTACTCCTGAAACATAAGACGATGATCATGATGTAATTAAAATAAATGTAATTAGTATAATTCAAGTTACTTCAATAACATGTTTAGGAATTTACCTAGAGGAAACCGAACATTACATATTGTAATTCATTTGTATGTGAACCAGTGGCACCCCTTGTAAGCGTTTTATATATATATATATATATATATATATATATATATGTAAATTAAAGCCACAATGTGCTGTGCCCTAATGTGTGCAAATAGTTATCCATCAAATAAAGGATAAATAAACATAACATTTTTACATAAGAAGGCAATCAGAATAAGTAGGCCTACTATATTTTTATTTATTAAAGCAAACAATTAATTGTGTTGATTAATTTACCACCATTTCAAGAAGAAAGTATTTCGTATACACAACAGAATAGCACGACACCGTGGCTATGCATATAGACAGTGCCGTGCGCCACATATCACGATAGCCTCGATATTAGTTATAGCCTCCATTACAGATCATGAACAACAAAAAGAGGGCTCTAAATCACACGATATGTTTGTGTGCGTGAACATAATCATGCAAGTTATTCCATTTTATTTTTAATATGTATACGAACAATTATACTGGAAAACATTTCGTATTACTAACGCAAACCACCTTAGTAACAACGCGGAATCCAGGCACGCACCTACTCTGGGCCCGCTACCGTCGCGGGCCGAAAGTAAGCGGTGAATCCTGGCACGGGTGAATCGGGGCCCGTGACACCGGAACCGCCGGTAGCCAGGTCTCAATCGTTGTCGTTCTGTCTCATAAAAGTGAAACTTAAACCGTCTATTACGCCTTCATGCTGTTGGACAGGGTGTAGTACATGAATATTTAACTATGCGTGAAATATGCATCTGATTCAAAGCCCACACCAAATGATAGAGATATTTTATATACCTTCCACCGCGTTCCGCAGTTTACAGACGCCCCCAAAGTGTCAACAAAATGACATGACTTTCGCAATTGTTGATGTTTCTTACAAAATCAATTACAGACACTTTGCAACAATAACTGACATTTACCTTAACCACAAAAGTTCTACCGACGAGAGAGGCATTTCCCGCACGCTTAATAAAATAATGTTCATGTTTAATGTAGTCCATAATATGAAAGTTTGTTCTAATTGGCCCTGTGGTTAGCACTTGCTAACACTCGTGGGATGAAAATGGTGCACTGTCTAGGACAATTTCGCTCCGTTTAATTCAGTCGTAGTAATTCGAATCCCGACGGAATACAGTGGTGTGGTTTATCGGTGGTACTGCCTAAAGGGACACTGGCACTCAGACGTATTGTAGCGCTACGAGCCACGCATCACAACAAGCGAATTGTGTTTACACCGTGCTACTTAATGTGTCGCAGCTGACGGTCACATATAATATCTGAATAATTCATGATTCCTCGTACTACGCCGTTTTGGAATGTGAGTTTATGACGAAAACGGTTCCTAACTAGAAATCGCTGTGCTTGCTTGGATGGTCGATGAGACGTGATGACGTGATGTCACTTACAGATAGTTGTAGTTCCAATGTCACGTGTTCATAAAAACGAGTTAGCTAATTTTCACATTGCACTGGCGTTTTTCTACAATAGGCTCGGTGACGATATCTTAACAGTATTTGGCGAACTTGATCTATAAACAAATAGCTCTTAGTAGTCTATAGTTAAACTTGTCAATATGTAATTGGGTGAAGATTATTTGCGGTAGTATTTATCTATTACAAATTACCTATATTCATGTAGATAAATAGCACGTTATGTAATCAATTTGTTAATTAAATAAAGCCGATTGCATAGGCGAACACATACGTTTGTGGCGCGCATGCTTTAAGTGGAAAGGATAGCGTCTTTGCGTGTCGGATGTTGAAAGTTAGTTTAATGTTGCCATATAGTGACATGATCTCATAAGGAATTATAAGACATTATGCGCTCTGTCGGAACATTTATTTCACTTGACATTTGTCACAGGGTCTACTTAACAAATTGATATAATCCTAATCGGTGTAACGACTGAGGCGTGGCGTGCGTCTCGTTGATAAAAAGGTCCATGATTGACTGTAATATCGTCTATTAACATGACATTTAGCTGTATCTTCACGCAAACTCGTGGTAAAGCGTGACACAAATCATGGCGCGGCGTAACAACGTGCATGCATAATCGAACAGCATACAAAGTAGATTTGTCCGATTGTTTGCCAGACGCTTGTTGTGGTTCTAGAAATACTCGTGGGTTAAACGGTTTTTCATTACCGGAAATGCATTTTAATGACTCTAGCGTTGTCATTTATTGACGGAATGTACGTACAGATGTGCTTGCGTGCGTGCGTGTTTGCTTGTGAGTGTGCGTGTGCGTGTGTGTGTGTGTATGTGTGTGTGTGTGTGTGTGTGTGTGTGTGTGTGTGTGTGAGTGTATGTGTGTGTGCGCGCGCGCGTGCCTTTGTTTGTGTGTGTGTGTGTGCGCGCGCGTGTGTGTTTGTGTGTGTGTGCTTTGTTTGTGTGTGTGTGTGTGTGTGTGTGTGTGTGCGTGTGAGTGAGTGTGTGTGTGTGCGTGCGTGCATATGTGTGCGTGTGCGTGTGCGTGTGCGTGTGCGTGTGCGTGTGCGTGTGCGTGTGCGTGTGCGTGTGCGTGTGCGGGTGCGTGTGCGGGTGCGTGTGTGTGTGTGCGTGCGTCCGTTCCGACTTATTAATCCAGCCTTGACTGATGCGATTTACGAAAAACGGATTAATAAGTCTCATAACCTCAATGCGCCAAACCTGTTGCCTGCATTGTAATATTTCACACGTCATTATACATGCAGACTATGCATTCTGTGACAGCTACACGTTTTTATATGTTTGTTTTTTATATTTTTATTTACATGATATTTTAACCGTTTAAACTGTTTTTGGTTTAACCTAAAATAATAGTAATCGTACTTATCACATTTTATATGACATGTAATTGTAAAGAATCATCTGTCGTTCCTAACCACATTTGGTCTTATTCTCAATGATTGAACCCACCGTCATTTTTCTTACAAAGCACAGCAGAATAAAACTGGTTTGGATTGATCCTAACAAACGAAGTGAAGTTCATGCAGAAATCTACTGCCGACATCAACAAACACCATCAACGCCCAAGAAATATGGCGGAAATCACTTGCATTATTAAATCGATACTGCGTCTGGTGTAGAGTGCGCGGTCGAGAGATAACGGCCGGTGACGCCGACACTGTGGGTGTTTGTCATAGTGCCAGCCAACACCGGCTAATTCGATTTAATTTGCAAACTGGCAATTAATATTGTTCGTAAGGCACCGGAGCATACCCGACTGCTGGAGGACACATCGTAGATGGTTCTTTTCACATAGCTGTGAAATCGTAATGGTCGGACAACTAGAAAGAGAAGGTGTGTATTGTGAGAAGCAAAAATTCCATACATTTAATACACTCTGCTCGTGCGTACGTGTGTGTGTGTTTATATCAGCTTGTTAACACATGTTGTTAAACGGAAACTGTATATCCAATGGGTTTAGCGGCAGAAGTTGTATAATCAGCACTTTACAATACCCGGTTATCAACTGCAACATGATTCGTATAACATACACATTGTCTCTCCCAGGTGTAGTAAGTTCAAAAACATTTTTGAAACTAGGTGTAATTGAACCTGTTGTGATGAGCCGAACACAGCAGCAGACATACAGCAGACAGACAGCAGACAGACAGCAGATAGACAGCAGACAGACAGACAGACAGACAGACAGACACACAGACAGACAAACAGACAGACATATTATTATGTTTTACTACTTTTATTACTTTAAATATATTTATTAGTCTACGTCATAGCATGAAGATTGTTCATTACGTATTTCGTTCTTCCTACACGCCGTGCCTCCACGGGAAAATGTAAAAAAAATAAAAAAGGAGGTATTCATCTCATTTGATCGGTTGCTACCCTTTGTCTTGTGCAATCAATCTGCCAATATTCTCTATTGAGACAGGAATGGAACGGCTGAAAGCATTCCTGTGCCAAGCCAAGATTGGTAGATTATCCTCTCTCGGCTCCTTTGAAGACTTATATGTGTACTTATTGTTAAATAAATTTATCTTCTTTAAAGGTTTAACTTACACGATATGTTTATTATTTCTCTATAAGGGTTGACCATTTATCCAAAAACTAAGCTGATTATTATTTGTTATTGTCAGGGTTTAGAATTCGCATTCGACACCTATGTTCCGTTGCCAGCGCATTCGGGTCCTCGTTCATGTTACAAATCCTTAATATGGGATACTTGAACATAGTACACCCAATTTCCAAAATACATACTTACTTACACATTCCTCTTCGCTCAAAGTAGAGCGTAGAACGTTTCCTTTCCAACACACTCTGTTGTTTGCTGCTGTATTCGTGTATTTCCATCTTGTTTTATTTCCTCGGCCACGGGTCTCCTTCAGTTGTTTTATTTCCTCGGCCACGCGTCTCCTCCAGTTGTTTTATTTCATCGGCCACGGGCCTCCTCCAGTCGTTTTATTTCCTCGGCCACGGGTCTCCTCCAGTTGTTTTATTTCCTCGGCCACGGGTCTCCTCCAGTTGTTATATTTCCTCGGCCACGGGTCTCTTCCAGTTGTTATATTTCCTCGGCCACGGGTCTCCTCCAGTTGTTTTATTTCCTCGGCCACGGGTCTCTTCCAGTTGTTATATTTCCTCGGCCACGGGTCTCCTCCAGTTGTTTCATTTCCTCGGCCACGGGTCTCTTCCAGTTGTTTTATTTCCTCGGTCACGGGTCTCCTCCAGTTGTTTTATTATTTATTGGGCCACGGGTCTCCTCCAATTGTTTTATTTCCTCGGCCACGGGTCTCTTCCAGTTGTTTCATTTCCTCGGTCACGGGTCTCTTCCAGTTGTTTTATTTCCTCGGCCACGGGTCACCTTCAGTTGTTTTATTATTTCCTGGGCCACGGGTCTCCTCCAATTGTTTTATTTCATCGGCCACGGGCCTCCTCCAGTCGTTTTATTTCCTCGGCCACGGGTCTCCTCCAGTTGTTTTATTTCCTCGGCCACGGGTCTCCTCCAGTTGTTTTATTTCCTCGGCCACGGGTCTCTTCCAGTTGTTATATTTCCTCGGCCACGGGTCTCCTCCAGTTGTTTTATTTCCTCGGCCACGGGTCTCTTCCAGTTGTTATATTTCCTCGGCCACGGGTCTCCTCCAGTTGTTTCATTTCCTCGGCCACGGGTCTCTTCCAGTTGTTTTATTTCCTCGGTCACGGGTCTCCTCCAGTTGTTTTATTATTTCTTGGGCCACGGGTCTCCTCCAATTGTTTTATTTCCTCGGCCACGGGTCTCTTCCAGTTGTTTCATTTCCTCGGTCACGGGTCTCTTCCAGTTGTTTTATTTCCTCGGCCACGGGTCACCTTCAGTTGTTTTATTATTTCCTGGGCCACGGGTCTCCTCCAATTGTTTTATTTCCTCGGCCACGGGTCTCTTTCAGTTGTTTTATTATTTCCTCGGCCACGGGTCTCTTCCAGTTGTTTTATTTCCTCGGTCACGGGTCTCTTCCAGTTGTTTTATTTCCTCGGCCACGGGTCACCTTCAGTTGTTTTATTATTTCCTGGGCCACGGGTCTCCTCCAATTGTTTTATTTCCTCGGCCACGGGTCTCTTTCAGTTGTTTTATTTCCTCGGCCACGGGTCTCCTCCAGTTGTTTTATTTCCTCGGCCACGTGTCTCCTCCAGTTGTTTGATTATTTCCTCGATCACGGGTCTCCTTCAGTTGTTTTATTATTTCCTCGGCCACCGGTCTCCTCCAGTTGTTTTATTTCCTCGGCCACGGGTCTCCTCCAGTTGTTTTTGGGGTCTGTCTGGTTTTTGTTTTTCATGTGGGTTCCAACTGTGAGACGTGTCTCGTAATAATTTAGGTTTCCTTTCGGAGGGTGCGTCAAATCCATGCCTATTTTTAATATCTCTCTTGATGCTGTTTTGGTTTAACTTCCTGTATATAATTGTGTGCTCTCCTTTCATTCTGAGAATGTTTCTGCGACCTAAACTGATGAATGTTTGTAGTCTTTATTTTTGACACTTTGGTTACAATTGGTCAACACGTCAAAGAACAGGTATACATATTTTGATGCGGTGAAACTTACCACCATGTGAGACGTGTCTATCACAGCAATTGAATACTGTACTTCCTGCTTTCAATCCTAAAAGTATCGATTGCAGAACCCGCCGGCTGAGCATTCGATGAACCATTCAGAGAGTGTGAAGGAGATAATCAACTTGTTTCCTCTTCCTTGGTCTGCGCGCGGCGGGACGTGAACCTCCGGGAAGGCGTCTTGGCCGAACAGTCACTCGAGGACACCTCAATCATTTCCGTGTTGTATCGATCGAATACGAATATGCTTAATCCTTTGGTTTTGTTGCGCCACTGAGCTCGGTTTCTCTGAGGATATTTGCGCTGAAGAAGTTATTTATTTATTTACTATTATTATTTTAAAGCATATTCATGTCAGGATTCAAACTGGTTTACTATTGTAACTGTAATATGTAAAGATGTCTCCCTGTCACACATCTATATACCAACTGCATTCTATTCCATGTATGAGAGAGAAAACACTATGTTAACTTTGGAACATCGGCAGTTCGAACAGAACAGCATTTTTAAAAGATATAAATATATTTTAGTATGAAAGCAATACTCTATATCATTAATTATATATAAGTATGTATTACTTCCTTTACCATCAAGGGACTCTTAAGAGTAGTTTCAATATTACTAATGTAAAGGAAAATATATTATGTGAAACAAGTATGATAACCCAGAGAACACGTGCAACCAACTGATGCGAGTGTTAACTTCCGGGTCCATCCTGCTCGACCAAAACTTCGCTAAGCATTTGTTGCGAATCATAATAATAAACAATACAACATTAATAAATAAATGTGTTTCATAGTGCATCGTTCCTCTGTTCTTCAGTGCTATTGTCGCCACTGTCACTGCTGACACTGTAAGGACGTCAGTAGGACAGGATACCGACATACTACGTCAACTTCGTGGTGCTAGCATACGTCTTTCGTTTTGTTGGCTTTCGCTTTTATGAAGCCGCTCTTGTAGGCCAATTGTGGTGTGTGTGTGTGTGTGTGTGTGTGTGTGTGTGTGTGTGTGTGTGTGTGTGTGTGTGTGTGTGTGTGTGTGTTTGTGTGTGTATATGTGTGTTATTCCGTCCTCCCCTTCCTCCTCTTTCCTCTTTCCTGTGTCTATATATATATATCTCTCATTGTCCTCCTCCTCTTTTGTAAATCTCTCTCTCTCTCTCTCTCTCTCATTCCTTCCCTCACGTCCTTCCCCCTCTCTCTCTCTCTTTCTCTCTCTCTCTCTCTCTCCCTAACTCTACTTCTCTCCCTCTCTCTCTCGCGCGTGCTCTCTCTCTCTCTCTCTCTTTCTCTCTGTCTCTCGCTGTCTGACTCTCTCTCTGTTCCGCCCCCTCTCTCTCTATTGATCTTTAAACTTGAATTTGCTTTTTAACAGTAGCTAAGTATACTGAAAACTGTCAACACCAGGAGGAGCCACCTGGT
>CM034533.1:49152270-49304770 GCA_020002185.1 Paraescarpia echinospica | reverse complement strand
CGAGAGTCCAACAGTGTTTCAACTAGGTGTAATCCGTCCTCATCAAATGTGTATCCATTTTGTGTGAGTGATATATATATATATATATATATATTTGTGTGTGTGTGTATATATGCATGTATATATATAAATATATATGTATATATATATATATATACATACATATCATACATATACACACACACACACACACACACACACACACACACACACACACACACACACACACACACACACACACACACACACACACACACACACACACACACAAACACACCTAGGCACCCTCCAATATGTGTATCCAGAACTGCAAGTCAGACCGAATTATCACGTTAAAATAACGTACGAAGTTAACAATAACATATGATCACCCGTATGGGGTGTCAGGGAGGGATAATACCTCTGACGGGGGAGCATGTCGTGGAGTAGCTCGTCCGCTTTGGTTCCCACCTGGCACCCAACTCTCACCTGTGGCTCCAAGTAGCTGTAGCATGCGCAGCGGCCACACCCCGGCAAACTGCCTCGAAAGGCAGGCAAAACCAGGTGAATGTAACCGACGGGTTTCAAACCCTAGATGAGTTAGGGATTTGTTCACCCACATGCGAAGACTGTTGCGGCGGATTGGGCAGAGGAAATCAAGTCTAGATTCAACGGAATAGCAATGCATTGTGGAGTGCATAGGGCATGGCAGAGCACGGATGATGTCATGGCCATCCACTACAGTCAAAGAAGTCTTCAGTCGTACCAACCTTCTGGGCTACTGAAACCCGGCTTCTGCGGCCGAGAGAGTGGGACCGCCCCTGTGCAACGGCCTTCCCACTTTAAAAGCATTCACGCTCAGGTTTGGGCTACTCATCCTTCGACACCAGCTCACCTATCATCACTTGGTTATTAAGCCCCTTGGCAATGGGGCAGGGACGAAGCGACAGGTGGAGGTGACCACTGGGAGTCGTAGTCCCAAACATGCACGTAGGCGGCCTGTGGGCAAGAGGTCGTTTGACTCGGTATCCAGGGCAGCGGAGGAGTCCGTCAGCAGCCCAGGCGACGGAGCAGCCCTTTTCAAGACAGCACTGTGCACCCTTTGTAAAGGAGGGCCCTAAAAAAGCTCCTAAAGATTGCTTGCCCTAATACAACTGGCCGGCATACCGCGGCTGACAGTTCAACCCATCCAAGCGGTCGAAAGATTCTATGAAGATATCGGCAGCTTGGTCTGATCCACACCTGCTGGCAACAAGCTCATCATCTTGGGGGATTTCAGTGCAAGAGTCGGAACTGATAGCAGGAACTGGAAGGGAGTCATCGGACAGCATGGCGTAGGAAGACTAAACAGCAATGGCACATGATAAACTATGTGATCGTAGGTAGGCGGGACATCCAGGATGTGAAGATCACAAGGGTCATGCGGAGAGCAGAGTGCTGGACGGAACACCGACTGGTCAGGACAGCCCTCCTGCTGCACATTGCCCCACTTCATGACAAGAAACGCCTTCAACACAGCCAGGCTGAAACACCAGCGTTACCGCGACCAGTTCCAGGTTGTCCTTGATGACAGGCTGATGTCCCACGGACAACTTACTGGCAACACCACAGAGAAGTGAACCCAGTTAAAGCAGATGGTGACGGACTCAACAAAGTCAACTCTCGGATCGAAGGACTGGTTCGATGAAAACAACGAAGAAATCTGCAAGGTACTGGATGAAAAGAACAAAGCGTACCTTGAATGGCAGAATGACCCTTCCTAAGTTTCCAAGAAAAACCGCTACAGACACCTGCAAAGCAGAGAGACCATCGTCAGATGCAGGATAACTGGTGGCAGAAGAAAGCAGAGGAAGTGGAACATTACGCTGAAACTCACAACGCAAAGATGTTCTTCAGTACCATCAAGTCTGTGTACGGACCATTAAAGCCCAGCACCACTCCACGTCTTTCAGCAGATGGCACCACCCTAATCAAAGACACGGCTGGTATCAACGAGAGGTGGAGAGAACAATTTAGCAACCTCCTCAACCGAACTTCAACAGTGAGTGAAGAAGCCCTTGACTCCACACCTCAGCAACCCACCAAAGAAGACCGTGATCTTCCTCCCACTATGGACGAAATAGAAAAAAAGCCATCAACAGATGAATGCAGGAAAGGCTCCAGGAAAGGACGGGATCACAGCTGAAATGTACAAGGCAACGGGTCCAGCAACACTCGAGGCCTTTCATGAAATCATAACTAGCATCGGTGAAGTTGAAGACATACCACAGGACCTTCGTGATGCCACTATTGTTTCCCTCTATAAGAACAAAGGCAACAAAGCAGACTGTGGAAACTACAGAGGAATATCGCTCCTGACCATTGCTGGGAAGATTATTGCCCGCATCATTCTGAACCGACTCATAGCCAGTGACTCTGAGGTAAACCTTCCGGAAGCACAGTGCGGATTTCGACCTGGCCGGAGCACAGTGTGCACATGGCCTTTGCAGTCATACAAGTACAGGAAAAGTACATTGAGCAGAACATGGGCCTGTTTGCTGTATTTATAGGCCTCACCAAGGCCTTTGACAATGTCAACAAGACAGCGCTGTGGACAAACCTCACAAAACGTGGTTGCCCAAGGAAGTTTGTTTACATCACCTGGCTATTTTATGACAACATGACAGGTGAAGGGCTCCCAGACGGCGCAGCCTCAGCCCCATTTGACATTTCAAACGGAGTGAAGCAACGTTGTGTACTTGCTCTAGTTCTCTTCAATCTGTTCTTTACGAGCGTCTTGAACTGTGCCGTAAGAGATTTGGACATTGGGGTCTACCTGACGTTTCGGCTAGACGGTTCACTGTTCGACCTCCGCCGCCTTGCTGCTAGGACCAAGACACTGCAACGACACATTCTCGAGGCACTCTTTGCTAACGAATGTGCCCTCGTGGCACACAAGGAGAGTCATATGCAGCTCATACTCAACAAGTTTGCAGAGGCGTCTAAACTGTTTGGCCTTACTATCAGTCTTGGCAAGACGGAGGTCCTCCATCAGCCTGCCCCTGACACCACAGCACCTGCTTCCACAGTCTCCATCGATGGCACACAGCTAAAGGAAGTGGAAAGCTTCACGTACCTTGGCAGCACCATATCAAGTGACGGGTCCTTGGAGATCGACGCAAGGATCTGCTAGGCCAGCCAGGCACTTGGTCGCTTGTGCACCAAGGTGTTGAGTCACCACCACATCCGGCTGTCCACCAAATTGCTGGTATGTAGAGCCGTCGTCCTCTCATCTCTCCTCTGTGGTTGTGAGACATGGACACCCAACATGTGCCATGTCAAGAAGCTGGAAGCTTTCCACATGCGCTACCTCAGGTCTATACTCCATATCCGCTGGCAAGACCGGATGACAAACCTTGAGGTGCTTGAGAGAGTGCAGACCATTAGCATCGATGTGATGATTTTGAGAGCCCAGCTACGATGGACCGGGCATGCCATCCGTATGGATGAGACAAGGATCCCCCGCCAGCTTCTCTACGGCGAGCTCTCTGAAGGCCACAGACACCAGGGAGGTCTCCGCAAGCGATACAAGGACTGCATCAAGGCCAACCTCCAGTCCAAAAGAACTCGAGAGCGCACCTGACAGAAGTCAATGGCGATTCCTCACCAGGACTGCCTGCCAGGTCTTTGAGGAAAGACGCTGCCAACGCCTGCAAGATGCCAGGGACAGACGACAACGGACAGCAGCATCGTCAGCACCAGCCACAACAGGCTTCCCTTGCCCGACTTGCAAGAGACTATGTGTGTCCAGAATTGGTCTACATAGTCAATTGAGGACACACACCACATGTGACTAGCACAGAATCGTCATCGTCGGATACGATGGACTAACAACAACGATCACCCGTAAATTTCTTAACGGAAGTCGAAGGAGCAGGTCTCGCTAACAAACAATTCTTCCATGCACAATCTAACAATGTTTCATTCGGGAGAAGTACGGATGTACCCCGACCCATCTCATTACCGACTTGTAACCCGACCCATTTCATTACCGACTTAGTTGACATGGAACTAATTTGTGAGATAAGTCAAACGTCGCAGTTTTCAATGTCAATGCAACAATAACACTATATTAGTTCCTACCCAGCATATACACTCGTCGCATGTCGAATATTTCATGCATGCGTAGGTGAGACATGATGAACTGGTTGAGAAGTGCAGAGTTCGAGACAACAAGACGGCGCCAAGACAGCACGACTGGGTGAGTCCGGAGGTCGGCGAGGCGAGGAGGCAGACAGATGCCTGCACGTATCGACACGAGTCTGGGGTGCGACTGTGACTCAGAGTTTGGTTTAGTTGACACAATTCCACTGTATTTGGTACGTCTTGCTTAATTTGTACGGTCCCTCGGTGAAAACCAATGATACCTTAGGCGCATACGTATATTTTTACTCTGTAAAAATCCCGACATTGAGGAATATTGTCTACATTGTGGAGACCCCGTGCAAAGCGAGCGCTGAGTATCAATGGACTTGCTGAGTAACTTGAAAAATATATATTTAATGTAACAAAATGAAACTGCGAATGCAATGTAACAGTTATAAATTGGCTAAAAGATGTTCTGCTTGATGCTCAAATGCGGTTTTACAGCCAGTGAAGATCGGAAGGAAGGTGGGGGAGCAGCTGGTGGTGCATCGACAAGCCTAAGAACATCGACAAACCTAAGAACATCGTCAAGCCTAAGAACGTCGACAAACCTAAGAACATCGACAAACCTAAGAACATCGACAAACCTAAGAACATCGACAAGGCCAAGAACGTTGACAAGCCCAAAAATATCGATACGCCCAAAAACATCGACAAGACCAAGAACATTGACAACCCCAAGAACATCGACATGTTTAAGAACATCGACAAGGCCAAGAACATCGACAAGTCAAACATATCCATCTCAAATTTCGACTAAGGATGACGTAAACTATCCGTCATGTCAAACATCATAGAAAATGTAGCAATAAGGACACACTTTTGTCTTCATCCGCTCTGCGAGATCTGATAAAAACTTATTGACCAAGACGGAAATAACAGGACAAGTAAGTACACTTATTATATGTATTTTTTTGTTGTCTAATGGCACATTCTAAACAACAGAGTGGGCGGCAGAAAACTGCATAATCTTCGAAGACAACCAGATGATTCGAAACCCAATCTAACATCCTGTGGTGCCGTATCCGCTCTGAAGGTCGGCTATCGCGGAGAATCACTCCTCTCTGTGTTGTGGCGTTTCATGTTTCCATCGATTCTGCCGTATTGTCTGTCCATGTTGTCTTGATCTTCTTCGCCACTCACCATTCCCTCGTACATATACCGTGGGATTTGTTATTGTTATTGATGTAACCAAAATGACCATATTATCTCAATTACTGTTTGTGTCATTGTCACGTCACTTGCTACGATATGGCAAGGCGCAGGAAGCAGTTTGTGTTCAGCGAGCGGCCGCTGTGCCAGCTGTCAGCCGTTGTCTTGGAGCGAGTAAGTATCGTCGTTACATGGTGCAAACCAATGCCGGATTGATTATACCTGCGGCAGTGAGCCTAGTTTTAGGATCGCCACAGCTGTCTTCCCGCTAGTCATTAAGTTTACTGTGTTGGCGCACCCACAATATGGCGTCTCCCGCTACTAATTTGACTGGGCACTAGGTGACGCCTCGATCGCGAAAACATAAACCAAACAGGTACTTTACTTACGACACACACACGCACACACACACACACACACACACACACACACACACACACACACACACACACACACACACACACACACACACACACACACACACACACACACAACCACACACACACACACACACACACACACACACTAACACACACAAGCGCGCACTAACACACGCACACTCATCCACACGCACGCACACCCACACGCACTCACACACAGAAACACACATGCGCACGCATACACACATACATGAAAGTAAAATATGGTATTGGCGGCCATTCTGATAAATAAATTGCGACGGCAATAAAGTAGAGAAGAGCGCGAAGCAGGAGTTATGCCGTCTTAACGACAAATGACCTTCTGTTTGTTGTAGTTCGCCTAACAAGGCTTGCACTACAGCGTATTAATGATTCTGTTTATCGACGACGCCGAGTTGAATAGACAACAACACGACTCCTATGCATGCCTGCATTAAACGACCCGTCCGCAGGGGATAGGGTTACTAAATCAAACAGTTGTAAATTACGATGTCACCGCTCAGTCGAGTTGTCGTATTGACTAGGTCACAACATCCGCATTTGCGGTTAAGTACAAAGGGGGTAACAAGGCTAGGTCAACAGGTATGCAGGGGCATCCCGATACATCGCCGCACTTATTGTTATCAAAATATCATATTGTTAAATAGAGGATGATATCCATGCAAGGCGGGCTTGATATACAGTGTGAGTCTTGTTTGAACAAGAGCAACATCTCATGGAAGGCTGTAACCGTCTAGTACATGAACTGTTCTGCACTGAGGCACGTCCCCGATCAAAGCAGCTGTGATTTGTGATCCCATTGAGAAAAAACGACCTATACATTATAACACGTCATCATAAATCAACAGCCTACAAACGGCAACCATATCTCGCTTGGGACGCAGCAAAAAGCATTAAAGACCCGTAACATACGTACGCAAGATGTGGCTCCATCCTTACAAGGGGAAGACGAAGAAGATAATAATAATATGTGTGTGTGTGTGTGTGTGTGTGTGTGTGTGTGTGTGTGTGTGTGTGTGTGTGTGTGTGTGTGTGTGTGTGTGTGTGTGTGTGTGTGTGTGTGTGTGTGGTGATATTATATAAGAAGAATATAATATATATATATATACTATTTTTCTTATATAATATTACATATATAATATGTATATAAGAAAAACACATACTTTCTCTACAGTACTGTAGTGTCACACACCCACACACCCACCCACACCCACCCACACACACACACACACACACACACACACACACACACACACACACACACACACACACACACATACACACACACATACACACACATACACACACGTAAAAAGTAAACGAGGACTCATTTACGTGTGTTGCCTGTTGGAGAGGCATGTGGGACCGTTGCTGTTTCCTGCGATTTATCCAAGCTAGGTACGTAGACCATTCAGGAATCAGTTAGGAACAGTTTACGTAAATTGGGACAATCGTAAGTCGATTGTTCGTAGAAAGTGTTTTAGTGGGTGAATTTTGAAAACAAATCACTAGTGTTGTGGTGCCTTCTTGGCGTGGCAGCCCTGAACGTTTGGCTTCAGAGAAACGGAGCGTCAGTGAAGACTATATACGTACGTACGTGCCATAGTTAACAACGTTTTAGTATCGGCGCAGCACTCTTCCCGCTACAACAAAACAAACAAAAATGATTAATTAAAACATATTGGGAGGTCAGTATGTTTTACTATATATAGATCATACAATATAACACGATTTACGACAACAACGAACGGGGAACCTCCCGCCAACATTGCTGTGTTGGCGCACCCACAATATGGCGCTTCACGCTTACATCAAGGCTGGACACCAGACGACGTCTCGATCGCCCAGACATAAACTACACAGGCAGCTACGACACACACGCACACTTACCCGCACGCATGCACGCACGCACGTACGCACGCACACACACACAAACACACACACGAACGCACGCACGTATACACCCGGTGGGGTATATATAATCACACACTTACACATATACACACACACACACTCACACACACACACACACACACACACACACACACACACACACACACACACACACACACACACACACACACACACACACACACACACACACACACACACACACACACACACATACACACACACACACATTACGTTGTTACTGTCACTTTTTAAACAGGTCCCGGTACTGTGGGAATTATTGGGACGCTGCCCAATAGATTGGTTCGTCACAAAATTGTTGAACCAGAAGAAGCAACGGACTAATTATCGCATCTCGCAGCATGCGCCCCATTGACACGATATAGGGTAATTGACCCACTGACAGGCTTCTGTCCAGCGGCCTTGAAATAAACCCAGTCAAGCGTAATTCACTGTGTGACGTCAAGTGATTCACAAGGTTGTAAACGGAGTCATTAGAGTCATTACGCGCTTACCTGTAACAATAGCCGATTACATTCATTAGCATACACTGTGGAATCACAATATCACCGTCACAAGGTGAGATTGCTTCATATAACACCTTTCCTTTTTTAAAGAACGATCGCTGTAGTAATGGTGTGATATTGTAAAGATATAGCAAACATATGTCGTCCATTAATCACAATTAATTTGTATTTTGCATAACATATTGTCTATTTTTATCATGTTGTCGCTATATTTATTCAATGTCGTTGTTAGCTGTGTGCCTTTTTGGAAATAAATGTTTATTTTATCAATGATAGTATGCACCATTCTATTAGCAGAATTGTCTGTGTATTAATGTATAGCAACGAAATACAGTCGTTTTGCAGCGGGGATCCAGTCGTGAGAGACATATATTTAATTATTTTATAACTTAGTTTTACGGGAATACGTTGCGCATATTGTTTCTCAATAAGCCAACGAAGACGATGTCGTGCAGACGTCTCCTCATAGGCTGTTATGTCTCTACAACCTGCAACGATGGACCACGACTGGTGTCTATATTGCAGTGATTACAGTCGTTGTATTCTTTTATATTGCATCGTGATGTTTTATCTTTCTCGGACCACCGCTAGTTTCTCTCCGTACCAACCCCTGCTGAATGAATAACTAACGTATTTTCTATTGGTAGCCACCAGGATCACAATGGTCGTGATGATGATGATGATTAAACTAGTAAAAGGAGTTTGAGTATATCGTATTGATTAAAAGTTGGTTGGTATATAGAACGTTCCCCATCCCTTCGTCACCAGATCTAAATTATTCATGTTTATTTCCACTGCCCTGGGATTACTCGACCAAAACTAAATCTCTTCTGTTTCACGCCACGGAGAATATTTCACCAATACAAAAACGTTTAACGTTTCATTCCACGAACAAAAGTCCATAAGAATAAAAACTCTTTTTATTTCATCTCACTGACGATATTTCATTACATCCAAACTTCTTACAAATTCCACAATACAGACAACATTCCATAAGAATCAAAATGAATCCTCTTTCACGGCCTATTCCATTAAAAATAGTGCATACGAATAAAATCGTTTCCACGATCCGCTGCGCTGACAAAATTCCAAACGAATCAAATGTCTTTCTCGGTCCACTCCACAGCCAATATTTCATAAGAACGATACCTTGTTTATGTTCCATTCAGTCGACTGTAGGTCATAAGAATTAAATTTCTGCCTAGTTCCGCACCACTGCTTCTACTCAACCAGATACAGCGACCACCCAGGACTCTCCGTACTCATTACACAGACAACTACTCACGTTACATTCTACCTGGAGGTGGCCTAGTGACTATAGATCTTTGGACTTTCAATCAAGAGAGCCAAGGTTCAAAAACTCTTGCTGCCACTTCGAACCTTGGGCAAGTTCCATCACTCTGCGTTGGTACAGTTCACTCAGTTGTATAAACTAGCAAACATGACCGTCTCCTGAGTTAATAGTAGTAATATGTAATACTAATAGTAACGGATACAAATATTGAGGTAATAATAATAGGTTGAATAAACACACAGTGTAATTGTAATAGTAACAGAAAGCAATGTAATAGTAATTGACGTATTATTGTTCTATTACTATAGGACATTTCAAAGTTCAATTTGAGTTATACTTATTTGCAGTCTTGTTATTTAATTATTTACAAGGAAAAGAATATTCCACTAGTTTCACCAGGTTTTATGATTGCTCCTCTGTGAACCATGTTCCTAAGTCAGTTTCACCCTGGAGGTTATGAGTGTTTACATAGCAATAGCAGACGTTGGGACAGTGTGACAGCTGCATGGCTAAAGGGATTCAATCGTTCTTTGAAGTTGTTTCTCATGCCAACTATCCTTTTCATACAAGCCTAGTGGATGATTGCACACTTCTAGGTGTAAACAACAGAGGTGTGAACAAATCCTGATGTATTTGTAAATGTGCCAATAAGCAGCAGAAGAGCGATATGGTGTAATTACACATATTATGATTCAATAAGTTAAGTGATAGCGACATAGCATTTGTGCAGCCGTAGTGTCCCGTGTTGGGCGAAGGCATCAGCATGTCGTTTCCAAATATGCCTATCTTGCGCTATCCTTTCCCAGATGGTGCCCTTCTAGTACTCGTCTAGTTTGTCTCTCCACTGTCTCGCCGGTCTTCCTCTAGATCGTTTCCCTTCGTAGGGTCTCCAGGTTGTGAAACACGATGTCCATCGGTTATCTCGTAGTCTGCTGATGTGCCCCGCCCAGATCCACTTGTGTCTTCTGATTTGTTTTATCACGTCTAAGACCTTTGTCTTCTCTCTTACCCAGATATTTGTTTTTCTCTCCCGATATATGATGTTTAATATACTTCTTTCCATCTTTGTTTGTGCGGCTGCTAGCTTGTTCTTTGCCTGGGTGGTGAGTGCCCATGCTTCTGTGCCATATGTAATCGCTGGAAGTACGCATGAGTTGTAAACTTGTCTCTTCAAACAGGTTCCAAAGTTACCCGTGAGGATGTCGCGGTGTTTGGCGGATGCTGTCCAGCCAGCGGTGATTCTTCTTTGAATCTCCTTGTCTTGGTTTTTGACTCTGATACTGTATCGCTGTCCCAGATGGACGTAGCTTACAAGGATCTTTATCTGCGTGGTGTTGATATATATTGGTGCGTCATTTTCTAGCATCACTTTTGTTCATCTTCGGACCTTGTTTTTCACTTTCATCGGCTAGCTCCTGTAACATTTTTTTGTAGTTCTTGCGGTGTAGTAACGCATATGAGTATGTCGTCGGCGAAGGGAAGATGACTGAGATATTCTCCATCTATCTTCAAGCCTCTAGTTTCCCAGGTAAGTCTTTGGAATATGCTTTCGAGTGTTGCCGTAAACAGCTTGGGCGATATGGTGTCACCCTGTCGTATTCTCCTCTTGATATTGATCTTGTTGTTTTTATGTAGGTGGACTGTCACTGAGCTGTTGGTGTAGATGTCTTTCGGGAGTTCGATGTACACGTCTTCGATCCCATGTTCGTAAAGGGAGTTCGGTATTGCTTGAGTTTGCACCGAGTCGAAAGCCTTCTCGTAGTCGACGAAAGTGCTGCAGAGCGGAATATTATATTATCGGCACTTCTCTTTCAGTTGGTTTATGACGGGTATGTGCCTGATTCTGAACCCTGCTTGCTCTCGTGGTTGGTTTTCGTCGAGTGTCTTCTCTAGCCTATTCGTTAGAATCTTTGTGAGTAATCTGTAGATGTTTGATAACAGACATAACGGTCTGTAATTCTTTAAGTATTTCTTATTTTCCTTCTTGAAGGTTATCACCATCTTTCCGTTCTTCCATGCGGTGGGGATTCGTCTTTCTGATAAGCATTTAGTATACAGCTTAGCCAGTGTCTTCGAGATGGTATCTTCTCCTGCTTTTAATATTTCAATGTTTGTTTACATGGTCGTTGCCTGACGTCTTCCTATTCTTCATATCTCTTAGCGCTGCTTCCACCTCCCATGGTGTTATCTCTGGTACATATTTCGGGTCGGTGTGAATTATGGTACTCTGTCCACTGTCGTATAGCTCGGTGTAGAATTCCTCTATTCGTTCCATGATTACATCTTGATCTTGTATTTTTCTACCCTGTTTGTCTAGAAGTGTATTCAGTTTGTGTCGGCCTAGTGCCTGTGTTCTTCTAGCTTTCTTCAGGCTCTTTGATGCCATAATCGTTTCTCGAGTGATCTCTTGTTTGTACTTCCTGATATCCTCCTTCGCTTTCTTTTTGATGGTCTGGCATATTTCTGCGTAATCAATTTGTTTTTACGGTCGCCGTTATCCACCATTTCTCTTCGTTTATTCATCAGTGCTCGTGTCGGTGACAACATTCTCGTCTTTACACGCATATTGATTGCTTTGGCTACACTTGGCGCACTTAGTTGGATCACCTCAGTGATGTTTTCGCTCATGGTGTCGATGTTGTTTAGTTCTTGTAGTGTCTCGAATCGATTTCGCAGTTCGAGTTGGAATTCGATCTTTCTGTTCCTATCTGTGTGGTATCTACACTTGGTGGTCTCTTGTTTATCAACGTCTTCCTTTCAGCCTTGACGTCCAGTTTGATGATGTGGTCACTTCCGATTTTGACTTGGTTGATGACAGTTACGTCAGTGACCATGTCTGGCCTGTTTGTCAGGATGTAGTAAATTTTGTTCTTCGTTTCTCTATTTCGGCTTTTCCATGTCCATCTCATCCCTGCTTTCTTCTGAAACATGGTATTCATGATTTCGTACTTTCTCGATGATGCCCATTTTACCACTCTTTCGTTTCTCACACCTAGGCCAAATTTGCCTGTTGCCGTTTCCGAAATGTTTGTTCTTTTCCCTACTTGCGCATTAAAGCCTCCCATCATTATCGTGTAGTGGGTTGGCTTTTCTAAGAACTCATTCACGTCGTTGTAGAAGTGCATATACGTGTACTAACTTCAGTTTGTAGCGCTTTGTTATGCATAGAACAAGTTCTGCTACTCTGGGGCTGATGCTGTTAACCCTCAGTATATTTTCTTTCCATTTCTTGTTTACGAGAAAGCCTACTCCTGCTTGGCCGTTGTTCGCCGAGGAATGATATAGCAGGTGGCCGCTTTGTAAGGTAGTGAAGCATTCCTCTCTTCTTCTGACTTCTTCGATCCCGATCACACCCCATACCAACCTGGTTTCCTTAAGTTCTTCCTCCAGTTTTTGTATCTGTTCATCTTGTAGTAGTGTTCTTACGTTATACGTTGCTATCTTCAGTCTGTTTACCTTCTCTCGGCGGCTCTTCTTGATCCATATATGTTTAGCACCCCCTGAACCCAGCCGTAGTTTATCCGAACCGCCTCCTTGGTCATAGAGTCTTTCGATGCTGCTGGGGACTGGCGAGCTTGGCTTCATTGTACTTTGCATGCTTGTGTTGTTGGCTTACACTTCCACACTGGCCGGTGCGGGTTGGGTGGGGGCGACGTAGGGTGAACGAAATTGCCCAAGTTTCGACACGACGGCCGACCCAGTACCGAACCACCGCTCGGCAAGCACCGGGATTCGAACCCCGGTCCCTCCGATCGACAGTCCGGCATTCTAAATTATATATTCCTATATAGTATCGAAATATAAAATGAAAAATTTGTTCTTTCCTTGAACAGTGAAGCTGGTAGATAATACTGAATATGGTATTTATATTTTGTGGTACATATTTATGTATACTGTGTATTATACTGTAAATAGTTCCGATGAAAATGTAATAGTAATAGTAATTGCGTCAAATGTAATAGTAATATTAATAAGTTATACATAACATTCAGCATGTAATAGAAAGGAAACTAATTAATAGTAATAGTAATAGATTACACTGTGATGTAATTCACCCCAGGCGTGATGCCTTGGTAGATGGCCGTTTTCTCGAAGTATTTGCCACGCGTGCGTAATTCTTGCGATTGTTAGGTTACGTTTTACGTATTACGTGCACATTATATTTTACGTTCAGAACAACTGATTTACCCCATAAAAGAGATAATCTAGACATATACGGGTATTTTGAAACGATATTGATCTTACGTCCGATTCTCGGAATCGTATACTAATCCCTGAAAGTTTGGCGCTCGAGGTTCATGGGGTGTAAGAGGAAAACGTTAACATACCCGCATGCATAAGCAAGCTCGATTATAAGTATATTAGTCTTGGTTGTAGACGGTGGATATTTGTGTACGAATAGTCTTCGCGCATGTATTGCAGTGTGGCTGACTGCTTCCCGTAGAACTTGAGATGGTATTCAAGTGAACAGGTCTGCCACGGAGTAAAGTTTCGAGCAGTCCTAAGTCTTGATACCAGTGTTATATAAGAAGATACCTTTACCTTTCATCTGATTCTACCTGAGTCTAAATGACTAGCAACAATTCAAATTATCGGCAAAATATAAACATACAAGAACATTTAAACCGATTATGCAAATAACTAAAAAAAAAATTATATGCGGTGCTAATTAAACCACATGTCTCTTTCATGGTTTGTTATTAGTGTAAGTAAATGCAGTAGTCTTTGCAAAAAACAAAATCACAAATCTCCACAAAACCTCGTTAAATCCGTATTGTAAACACTTAAAATACAGAAACTTTCAGTACTAAAAGTAATTTATTAATTTCACTTTAATGTAATTGAAATTTTTTAACGAAGTTTACTAACGTAATTACAGTGCAACACATTAGAGTTCGTTTTAGTGTAATTGCATTACTATTATTATGTACAAGTGTTCAATAGCTAATGTAACATAATTTCCTGTGGTTTATAACAGCATTACTCTTGTGTTGACTGGTGCTTTTTATCGTGAACGTACAATCCAACAGAACAGTTGTCAATAATAAACTGATTCTTATTCGTTAAAAAATATTGTTTCCCACACAAGTGAAGAGTGGCTTTCTGGGGCTTTGCGCCTGTCACCTACAATCGTATGAGACAACACAATTAACGATATCGAAATAAAACACCCTCCCAGTGTTACAAACTCAGAGAGGTAAGCCCAGCTCACAAGCCGGGAAGACTTGGACCCCCAGCTACCCCCGCCACACCGCCTTCCTCTCCGCGGCAACAGGCGATGGCGGTGGTGTTCCGAGTGAAGCGAGGCTCCTGCTACCTGCCAGACGTTGCTAACTCGCTATTATGTATTTAGATGAGGTGAGCGACAATGAGAAGCGGACCCCGTCAGTGGCGACTCGCGGCGTCACTCGCCCTTTGTCGCTCGGTTCATAAGCACTTCGCTCTCCGCCTGGGCAGGTAGTCTACCGGGACACCGCCGCCGTACGCCTCTGCGACATGCCGACGGCTAAACCGGAAATTAATTAGGTTCCCGGACAGTTCCCGTGAACGGAAAGTTGTCAGGAGAACGTGGTCCACTCCACCGCGAGATCGATCAGTGATTTATGTACGTCACACGTCACTGTGGCAACTGACAGACTGCTTTTGGGCAAGAGGACTTGCTCGGCGCCGGGGTGGAAGACTGCGCAACAATTCTTTATATAATTACCCAGAAAGAGGTACAGTATTCATGACTGTTTTTGTGTTTCTGTGTTTCCGTTTGTTGTCTTCGTTTATTGTAGTCGTGTCTTCATACTGGTTGTTTTTTTGCAAGCCATTAATGGCTGCTTTTAGTTAATGTTTGTTTTATCTGGCAAACTGATGATGCGTTTTGTATGTTTTGTTTGTGTCTCCGTGTTGCCAGAATTGTCAAAGCACGGTTCGTTAGTTTGTCTTATCAATGCTCGGTAATTAACTGTGTAGTTATCTTGTGAACTACCTTGTGTGTTTTATGTACTAGGCCTAACTTATCTGGTGTGTTCTGTCAATATCCAATAGTTTGTTTCGTTTGTCAAATCAATGCACAATAATGTGTATGGTTTGTTATAAGAATGTTCGATAGTTAGTATGGTTTGTCTTATGAATGTTCAACAATTTTTATGGTTTGTCATGTCAATGTTCAATAGCTTGTATGGTTTGTCGTATGAATGTTTAACAGTCTGTATGTTTTTTATATGATTGTTCAGTAGTGTGTATGGTTTGTCATATCAATGTTTGATAGTTTGTAGGACTTTTCTTATGAATGTTCGATATTTCGTTTGGTGTGTCATATGAATGTTCGATAGTTTGTATGGCTTGTTGTTTCCGTGTTTAATTGTCACGTTTTTGACAGCTAGATTGTGACGTTGGTGAAAAGACAATGGTTGCTGTTCATTTACGACTTGTGGTTTTGTTTGTAGCCAGCACTGCCTTTTTGTCTGGCTGTCGTTAATTGTGGGTGTTAACCTCACAATTAGAGCCTAGTGTACGTGAATGCTGTCTCCGAGTTGGGGCAGAGATTCCCATTAAGTAACCTAAACGAGTAGATCATGACTGATGACTGTATCGTAAAAAGTTCAGAACCACGTACGCAAGACAGGGGTTTATGGCTATGAATAAATGGCGGGGTTAGAAGTGAGAATCGTATCACTGCGCGCATTGAAACAAAGCTTGAACTGCCTTTACTCATAGAACCGACGCATGTTTTCTACAAATCGACCGAACATGGAATCAATTATTGCGTTACGAGCGTGACGTAGTGTGACGCATCGCTCGTGTAGTCGCCTGGATTTAATCACAAACGGGAACCTGCTGTTAACGTCGCTGTTCATTTTGTTGAGCTTTGTTCAACTGTTGAGTGTTTGGGTGGAACCGCTTTATTATATTTGAGTCATTGTTTTGTTTTCTAATTTAAGCATCGGTGTAGCATGCATTTACTGAGTGACTATATTGACAGCATCCACAAAACAATTAGACCTTACAAACACGGCGATCAATAAGCATGTACTTAGTGAACCGGAACGAATGTGACTTATCCACGGTTTGTATCGCACGAAGCTGAGTCGATGTTGGTATCTAGTCGTGTTAACGAACGTATAACGTAATGCCGAATCACTTCCACGCGATACGACATCAAGACTGTCATCAAAACAGTTGATGCAAACACATTATCAATAACAAGGGAAAACGCATCGCATCCTATTAATAGTGGAGATTCCCGATCTGTGAAACATGGCTGGGCAGGTGGAGGTATCGCTGATTTCGTGATAAACCGGTTAATCACTTTGTCTGAGTTCAGCCGTATCAGGCTGGCCTTTTCAATCATGCCGACAGCGAGAAGTCTCTCGGAGTGAGGGACGACGCGATGTCACGCTAGCGGTTGTTGTGTACCACGCAGCGATAGACTGCTCATGCAACGGCGCATCAATATAGCAAGACACTCAACGTCACGACCAGAGTTCGTCCACTACGTCATTGCGCAGTCGAGGAGACGACAAAAAGGCAATTATTAATAATAGCGCCGAGGAAGGACCATTTCGACAAATGATGAAAGTGTAATAGTCGTAAATGCGTTAAGCGGGGCGCAGTCACATATTAGAGCGCTAGCTTGTCGCGGCACGCTTGGCGCGTGGGCCAACCGGAACTCGCCGCCGGGGGTAATGGATCAAGACGGAACAAACAGGGGTTTCGACTTCCGATAGGGCCAATTTCAAGTGCGGATTTATGGCTAATGGTGCTGTTTCTCGCACTGCTGTGAAATAATACGACGACACGGCCGTGTGTGTGGTCATCTGCTTGGGCAAGGTAAGTCAGCCTGTCACAAGACGAATCATCGCTGGCTATACGTGGGCTGCAACGACATTTATGAAGATCGTGACATTTTGAAAACGTCGATTCATAATAGATACGACCGCAGATAATAGAAAGAGCAAATCAACACGGCATTAACAAGGACTTATTCCATGAAGGGATGTGCTTGGTTCCGGAAGTAGTGATAAATAGCGGGCTACACGCCGGACAAACCCGGTGACGTACCGGTTGGCTACATTAGCTGCCCATTTGTTAATTACACACACCATTAGCGGTTATAGATACAATATATGTAACTTATGAACTGCATAATGCAGAATTACATTATATTGATCACCGAAACAAAATTTACGCCGACTAAGTGATACAACGAAGATGGCCTCGTAAGACGACAGTTGAACGGCAGGTCAAACCAACGGATACCGGAAGGAGAAAAATCTGGGAAGGAACGGAATATGTCAAAGGACAAAACTATTGGCGATAAATGGCAGCGAACGCTGATTAAGAAGAAAATACATCATGTCAACAGTAAAGAGAAAGAGGTGGTGCCAGAAGGCCAACTTGGAGAGCCAGGCCGCGAGACATAAGAGAAATTCTAAAGCAAAGCGTCTGTGTGAAATCGTGCATTCTAGCATCATTTGATGATGACAGTCATAGCGTTCTAACTACTAAAATATGTGTCATTAATCATACTAAAGGATGAAATTAGTTTATTATTTTGAACATTTGGGACATTTAATGACAGTTGCAGCTTTCAGATTAAATCTGCATCGTCTCCGCGCATGCCCGGTTATTACGTTTAATTTGCTCTATTCAAGTTATTTGGGCGCATCCAGCGATTGTATTAATATCGGAGTGGGTTCGTTAACATAATATGTACATTAGATGGTGTGACATTTTGTCTAACGCCTTTCTGTAACAAATTGTGTTTCGCATGCAACCAATATTGGATATAAATTATGAATAACGATGTTAGGTTGCAGCCACAAAATATTCCATAAATTATGATAATAAGACAGCGTTTTGTGGGTTCTACATCCATCTACATGTAACAACCATTCTGTGAAGAACACTAATTAAAACATTATCACCGTGCCATCTGAGTATGTTTGTAATTTAAAGTTTTACATTTGCTTTAAACGTAAACCTGACATATGCTATGGGACAATGCGAGATGTTGAAGATTTATTTCCCATTTGCAGGCGAAAGCAAGCACCAGTTTTCTTCATCGTCGTTAGATCGGCGGTTAGAAATATACCTGGTCATCTATTTATCTAACCAGTATGGAAGGGACTGTCTACCCACCATATGTAAAGGCCGTGATCTCGGAATTTTTTTTTAATGTAAAATGGTCAATAAAATTGTTTAAAAATGGCTCATCAGCTAGTGACTCATGTCATTATTTCACGTTACGCTTTTGACAAATAATCAACATTACGAAAATGTGGTCAACGGAATGAGTCAGTGTAGTCCCATTTTATCCGCGTACGACAGACACGTTTTTTGCTCGAGCAAACGTATATATATATATATAAGTATATATATACAAAAGTCGTGTCATGTTACACACACACACACACATATATATATATATATAGGTAAAGGTCATTTAATAATTGTACCAACAGGAATTAAAACACATACACGATGAGATAAAGCAGAACAAATCATATTCTCATCGGGGTACTGCACAAACAATTATTAAATGACAATCAGATTAGCAAAGGTGGGGCGGCCATTTCCCCCACCGGCCTCCAGCAGTAGAGGTCCAACCCCCCAATATATAAAAGATATATATATATATAATATATATATATGTGTGTGTGTGTGTGTGTGTTTGTGTGTGTGTGTGTGTGTGTGTGTGTGTGTGTGTGTGTGTGTGTGTGTGTGTGTGTGTGTATGTAACATGACACGACTTTTGAATATATATACTTATATATATATATATATATATATACGTTTGCTCGAGCAAAAAACGTGTCTGTCGTGTATATATATATATATATATATATATATATAAGTATATATACAGTCAATCGGATGAGAAGGTCGCGCCAAACTGGCTGCACCGAATGTAGTCTGATTTTTGTCACTTTTACACCGTCACCAATTTACACATAGTTTTATGAACATACCAGGCATTCGTCTGACTGCATTTTACGGCAAGTGTTTGCGCCTTTTTATGATTTGATGACTTTTTAAGTTTGCTGTTTGCACCTGTGTGACACAACCATGTTGGTGCGGTCATGCACAACCACTGCTGTTTACAAATCAAGTGTGGTCAAGTCAAGCATGACGACATTCACCGCAGAATGCTTGCATTGTTTCCGCCTCTGCAGAGATACCCGTCTCAACAATGCTGCCTGGAGAGCAGCGTGTAATACAGGGGTGGCACTCCACCGACCCACTCACCGGGGCTGCCGTGAGGGGCCCTACAAGCAACGGCATATACCGGTAATTATTACAACACGACCGGTAACCTTTACCAAGCCGAATAGTACGTCTGCTGCCTTTTCAACACGCAACCTAATCCGCGTCACGACAAGTGGTGCGACTAGACCATCGACGATCAACTTGTCTGCTGCACTCCTGAACGCTCGATCTGTCCGAAATAAAGCCACTACCATTAATGAATTTGTAACAGATCATGATATTGACATACTTGCGATTACCGAGACGTGGTTGAAGAAGTCTAGCGACAAACCAATAATTGCGGAATTAACGCCGGCTGGTTACACTTGTATCAATGGACCACGTGTTACGGGTCGGGGAGGAGGTGTGGCCATCTTACACAGAAACACATTAATCGTCCAAGCTGATTCCTTCATCGAACTGTTTCATTTGAACTGATGGGCTTGCAGTTCACTGGTGACATTTCCAGAAAATGTTACTTGTACACGTTATATCGGCCACCGTCGTCTACAAAGACTGTGTTTTACGTGGAACTTGAGCAGCTTTTTACAGAGTTGTCATTATGTGTGATTCCTTCCTGCGTTGGCGGTGATTTTAACATCAAATATGATGTTGAAATTGAAAAACGACCACTACTTGAACTACCACCAGTGAAGCCACACATTCAGCTGGTCACACACTGGATTTTGTAATTACGCGAAATGACGATAATCTTGCCACTGCTGTGCAAGTCGTTCCGTTATCAATATCTGATCATCACGTCGTGCGCTGTATCATTGATGCCAGTAGACCACCCAAGACATCAACAGAAATACTCAAGCGTAACTACCGCTCGTTTGACACTGACACATTCAGCCACGACGTAAGAAGAATGTGTGATTTGCTAGCCGCTGCTGCATTAAAGGGAATAAAAACATCTATGGCTTGAATTCATGTTAAATTACATCCTGCTATCTATTTCCATGTCCACCAAGCCAAAAACAATAAAAAAAATCAATGAATTAGAAATTCCACATTTAATGCTGTACATCCGGACATTTTCGAATATGCATATTTTTGGCGCGCTTTTCGGGATGCCGATATGTGACGTCACTTATGACCCACACTCGCATCAGGCCGACCCTTTTCATGCATTCAGAGAATGTTTACAAGTATAGCTTTTGGGTCGAAACGAGCGTCAGAATGAGTTATTGTGCAATATTCCGATGAAATACAAACACTAGTCATCATAGAGGAACAAGCAGTTATCTTACCGTTCCACATGAATCGAATTTTATTCAAAACAATGAATGCGAATGTGCCTACAAGTCGACTAGGTTTGGCCGAGCTTGGGCTCGTTTTCAGAATAATTATATCGAATGCAACCAACGAGAGATAATCTACACCAATAAACATACATAGCAAACATATATCGTATCCAGCTACAGAAAGTAACGTGTATAATCTCATAATATCACTAGAATATCGATGTATGAAGGAGGAGTTGTTCAATTTATCATAACAACTTAAATCAGTGAGTGAATTTGTGTCGGTCCTGCTAGCTCAGTTAGTAAAGGCGTTGGTTCCTCAGCATTAATTTTGCAATCGGGTGACGCCGGTTCAAACCCCACACCAAACCGTTGATTTTTTACACTTTTTTTGGTTTATGTTTTCGCGAAGTAATATAAACCAAATAATTTTTATACTATGATGCACTGTTTGTAAATATTTTGGTAGTAATTATTTATTCGCCACAAAAATGAAAATATGGTAATTATATATAACGCGATGTTTCTAAATTTTATTAATCCAGACAGATCACCAATTGTTTTCACATATATAATTACAATATATTACCTACAATATATATACAATGAATAAATTATATATCCATTACATTATATTTGTTTGGATGAATAAAATTTAGAAAAATCGTTATATTCCCATATTTTCATTTTTGTGGCGAATAAATAATTACTACCAAAATATTTATAAACAGTGCATCATAGTATAAAAATGATTTGGTTTATATTACTTCGTGAAAACATAAAACAAAAAAAGTGTAAAAAAATCAATGGTTTGGTGTGGGGTTTAAACCGGCGTCATCCGATTGCAAAATAAACGCTAAGGAACCAACGCCTTTACCAACCGAGCTAACAAGACCGATATAAATTCACTGACTGATTTAAGTTGTTATGATAAATTGAACAACTCCTCCTTCATACATCGATATTCTAGTGATATTATGAGATTATACACGTTACTTTCTGTAGCTGAATACGATATATGTTTGCTATGTATGTTTATTGGTGTAGATTATCTCTCGTTGGTTGCATTCGATATAATTATTCTGAAAACGAGCCCAAGCTCGGCCAAACCTAGTCGACTTGTAGGCACATTCGCATTCATTGTTTTGAATAAAATTCGATTCATGTGGAACAGTAAGATAACTGCTTGTTCCTCTATGATGACTAGTGTTTGTATTTCATCGGAATATTGCACAATAACTCATTCTGACGCTCGTTTCGACCCAAAAGCTATACTTGTAAACATGCTCTGAATGCATGGAAAGGGTCGACCTGATGCGAGTGTGGGTCATAAGTGACGTCCCGATACCACGTGATCGCCTAGCTCATTAAATTTTATTTTCCGCGGGAATCGCTACACAGACGGGTTTAAAATCGAATTTATGCTACAAATGTATTTTTCTGTATTTTTTTAGTGTTGTCAAATGTTACATACAAGGTTAAACTGTGTGTACACATGGAAAAAGGATTTTAGCTAATGCCTTATTTTTATTTCCTTTAACATCAAACGATGTGGAACTTGTGTCACGCTACAACACTGACTTAATGAAAGTCATAGACAAGCACGCGCCTGTGCGCCCGACTATCGTCCGAGGCCACAAACCCAATCCGTGGTATAACAGTGACATTGACGATGCGAGAAGACAACGGCGTAAAATGGAGTTGTTGTGGAGGCGTTCGAAACTGGAAGTTCATCGCCAAATGTTTGTTTCTGCACGCGATGAGTGCAATAACATTATATATCTTACAAAAACGAAGTACTACCAGGACAAGTTACTAAATGCTGACAACAAGAACCTCTTTAAAATCTTCAGTTCTCTCAGTGGGAAGCCATCACTTGCGTACCCAGAACATTTGATTGCTGCAATGCATTTTCCGTCTATTTTGAAACCAAGGGTGCCGGAATTCGCAGTGACTTACACGTTGCCCGACAGCGCATCACGCCGCCGCGTTGCTACGTGACGCCGATTGACTGTTTCACACCAACAACAGTTAGTGAAGTAACATCTATCATCAGAGCGAAGTGGAAAACGTCCACACTTGATCCTCTGTCCTCTGATCATGTAAAGCAGAACATTGACACACTTGCTATCACTGCTGCCAGTATAACAAACGCGTGCCTAAGGGAAGGAGAAATGTCGCTTGAATTGAAGCGTGCTCTTGTGCACCCATTATTAAAAAAAACATATCTGTGCAAAGACACGATAAGCAGCTACCGCCCACTCAGCCATCCATCGCAACTCTCAAAGATAATTGGAAAGGTGGTGACAACCAGACTGAACACTCACTTGGTCAATCAAGCACTGACTGATCTTCTTCACTCTGCATACAAACGACACCATTCAACGGAGACCGCCATACTTTGTGTGGTAAACGAAATTAGGACGGCCCTTGGCCGTAGACAAGGCACTGTCGTCATGCTCATTGACCTAAGCGCTGCGTTCGATACGATCGACCACACAATACTTCTCAATTGTATTACGCTGGGTTGAGTCGCACCTTTGAGATCGCAGGCAAAGAGTTGTTGTCGGTAGCGCAACTTCAAGAGAAACGACTCTGCACATTGGTGTACCGAAAGGATCAGTGTTAGGTCCACTGCTGTTTTCTTTATATGTGCAGCCGATCGGTGACATCATTCGCAACCATAATTTGAAGTATCACCATTATGCCGATGACTTACAATTGTTATATCAATTTGACTTCAATGTCATTTCTCTTACTACCGCTGGGCATCGTGTCAAGCAATGCATCGTCGACATCAAATCCTGGAATATGTTCAACTACTTGTAATGATGCAAAAAACGAGGTTCTACCGGTTGTACTCAGGTCGGCATCTGATTTGGTTGCTGGACTGCATGTGCGCGTTGGATCTGAAGTCGTCTATGCCGCCAAATGTGTGAGAGATCTTGGTGTCTACTTAGATAAACATCTTGACATGACGGTGCAGATTTCTCATACCATTAGTACCTGTTCACTGCATTTACGTAACATCGGCCAAATTCACCGTTACCTGCCACAGTCGACAGCAGAACGTGTTGTAAATGCAATGATAACATCACGCTTAGATTAATGCAATTCGCTTCTGTTTGGCACTTCTGCCAAGAACATCGGCAGGCTGCAGCGACTACAGAATGCTGCTGTTCGTCTAATAACTCGGAGTGCGCGATGCGACAGTGCGTTACCACTACTGCGCCAACTCCACTGGCTGCCTGTCCAGCAACGCATTACCTACAAAATAGCAGAACTTACATATAATTCGTTAAATGCTGAACTATCGCCACTATATATGCAGTCACTTGTGTCAGCTTATAAACCAGCCAGACATCTTCGTTCTGCTGAGGATAATAAACTTGTCGTTGCGAGAGCCCGAACCAAAGCTGGCGAATGCGCATTCGTTCACGCTGCCGCTACAATATGGAATGATCTACCAAACTACTGTTATTTCCAAAACCTCCCTGCAATCCTTCAAAGTTGCCTTAAAAACTTACCTTTTCATTACGGCGTACATTGCTTGAAAGACCACAGAAACATTTGTATTCTAAGTTATTCGTATTTTTTATCTTGATCTTCTTAACAGTTGAAAGAACATTTTAACTACTTACTTTACCATGATAATTGTTTTCTTTTTAATCTATTGATGTTTACACAGCATTACTATCTTAATTTGTTTATTTTTATATTTCAATTTGTTTTATTTTTACTATTTATATTTTAATTTTATGTAAAGCGCTATGAACGCTGTGGATATGGCGCTATATAAAATAAAGATTATTATTATTATTATATGTTACATATGTGTATATATATATATATGTATATATGTAACATGACACGACTTTTATATATATATATATATATATATATATATACTTATATATATATATATACATAATTATATATACATAATTATATATATATATATATGTCATGTTACATATATATATTTGCTCGAGCAAACATATATATATATATATATATATATATATATGTATATATATATATATATATGTATATATATATATATATATGTATAAATATATATACATATATATATATATATATATGTTTGCTCGAGCAAAAAACATGTTTGTCGTGCACGAATAAAATGGGACTACACTGACTCATTCCGTTGACCACATTTTCGTGATGTTGATTATTTGTCAAAAGCGTAACGTGAAATAATGCAGAGTCACTAGCTGATGAGCCATTTATATAATATATATATATATATATATATATATATAAATGGCTTCATGTCATGTTATATATATATATATATACATATATACATATATAAAACATGACATGAATATTCTATATACGTTCCAGACAGTCGTCTCTTCCAAACATATTGTTGCAACCCTGTTGTATGAAGGACCAAAACCGAACGTCTTTGCAATAGTTGAGAAAACCTACTGCGGTCGCTGATCACGTAAATCTTTCTCTGTGCTTGCGAGCGTGAACAGTAAAAACAGAGCTCAACTGAAGAATACAATCGATGTAGACGAGATGCTATTCCGTAACATCTTGTGTACCCACATACCTGGACTGGACCAGCCAAGACGGCCTTCGTGGCATATTGAGAGACGAACAGAAGAAGAACTAGCAGACATCATCAAAGACTGGACGGGACTCGACATTCATGAGATATGGCAAAACAGAACAATCAATGACGGAGACAGATGCTCCGAAGTTCGTCCATGGTGTTCAGTGATCAATCACGGTGGTGGGATAGATTAATGTAATATGCGGCCAGGTTAAAATAATCTATTAACCAGTAAGAGAGTGTATTTCATACCATTACGTATAAAAACTGAGTCAAGAATAGGCCCTATAACTGGTGAAAATCAACATGAGGTACCAATAAATTCAATTATCAGCTCTAGTGATGATAATTATGTAATTATTGTGTTTAATATATGTAATTCTGGTAATCAGTTTATTTTGCTGCCGAGTGAAAAGCATGTTTACTGATGGCGACATATCATGAACACGGACAAGGCAAGGACACCACAACGACATCGTGGAAGAGTGAACGACGTCAAGAGTTGAGACGATGACGACAACAACGACGACGACGTCAAATAAGTGGACGAGTATGATGACAACAACTATTACAACAACAGTAACAACAATTACTGTGAACAAGAGCGGCGAGTGTGATTTATCACAGACACGCATGAGCGCAGTCGAGCCGACTCCGTGTCCGCCAGTTCCAACGAAGCCGTCCACTAAACGAGCCCATTCTGTGTAATGACCGACAGATGCGGTTTACGACCGCCGCAGACTCAGTGCAGTTGGGCGCGCGCGGCTATTTCGAACACTCCTCTTGTCCTGCGACGTTTACGCCGTCGTTTGAAAAGGTGACTGACGACGTCAACTGACGAGAGTGATTGCTTTATAGCCACTCCTGCGGCACACCGATATCTCGCCAACACACACTGCTAATTATTCCCCAATAGCTATCACTGCTACATTTTATGAAACAGTATATCAACTTCACAAAGAAAACGATAACAAAGTAACGGCATCTACTGTTCTTATCTTATTAACGCTGTACTGGGTTCGTTGAAATCTTGCGATAAAGTATTTTACAATATTTTTAACGGAAATTATGACTAAATCTGTTGGGAGAGATGTAAAAACCCTATTTAGCAGTATGATTGTAATGTTTTGTTAAATAGAGTTAGCAGTATGATTGTGGTGTATTGTTCAACAGAGTTAGCGGTATGATTATGGTGTTTTGTTTAGTAGAGTTAGCAGTATGATTGTGGTGCATTGTTCAACAGAGTTAGCAGTATGATTGTGGTGTTTTGTTTAGTAGAGTTAGCAGTATGATTGTAGTGTGTTGTTCAACATAATTAGCGTTATGGCTGTAGTGTATTGTTCAGCAGAGTTAGCAGTATGGTTGTGATGTGTTGTTCAACAGAGTTACCAGTATGATTGTAGTGTATTGTTCAGTAGAGTTAGCAGTATGATTGTGGAGTGTTGTTCAACAGAGTTAGCAGTATGATTGTAGTGTTTTGTTCAGTACAGTTAGCAGTATGATTGCAGTGTATTGTTCAACAGAGTTAGCAGTATGGTTGTAGAGTGTTCTTCAGTAGAGTTAGCAGTATGATTGTGGAGTGTTGTCCAACAGAGTTACCAGTATGATTGTAATGTTTTGTTCAGTACAGTTAACAGTATGAATGTAGTGTGGTGATCAGTAGAGTTAGCAGTATGATTGTAGAGTGTTGTTCAACAGAGTTAGCAGTATGATTGTAGTGTATTGTTCAATAGAGTTACCAGTATGATTGCAGTGTTTTGTTCAGTATAGTTAGCAGTATGATTGTAGTGGGGTGTTCAGTAGAGTTAGCAGTATGATTGCAGTGTATTGTTCAACACAGTTAGCGATATGATGATAGTGTATTGTTCAGTATAGTTAGCAGTATGATTGTAGTGTGGTGTTCAGTAGAGTTAGCAGTATGATTGTAGTGTATTGTTCAACAGAGTTAGCAGTATGATTGTAGTGTTGTTCAGTAGAGTTAGCAATATGATTGCAGTGTGTTGTTCAACAGAGTTAGCAGTATGATTGTAGTGTATTGTTCAGTAGAGTTAGCAGTATGATTGTAGTGTATTGTTCAGTAGAGTTAGCAGTATGATTGTAGTGTATTGTTCAACAGAGTTAGCAGTATGATTGTAGTGTATTGTTCAGTATAGTTAGCAGTATGATTGTAGTGTATTGTTCAACAGAGTTAGCAGTGTGATTGTAGTGTATTGTTCAACAGAGTTAGCAGTATGATTGCAGTGTATTGTTCAGTAGAGTTAGCAGTATGATTGTAGAGTGTTGTTCAACAGAGTTAGCAGTATGATTGTAGTGTTGTCCAGTAGAGTTAGCAATATGATTGCAATGTGTTATTCAACAGAGTTAGCAGTATGATTGTAGTGTATTGTTCAGTAGAGTTAGCAGTATGATTGTAGTGTATTGTTCAACAGAGTTAGCAGTATGATTGTAGTGTATTGTTCAGTAGAGTTAGCAGTATGATTGTAGTGTATTGTTCAACAGAGTTAGCAGTATGATTGTAGTGTATTGTTCAGTAGATTTAGCAGTATGATTGTAGTGTATTGTTCAACAGAGTTAGCAGTATGATTGTAGTGTATTGTTCAACATAGTTAGCAGTATGATTGCAGTGTATTGTTCAACAGAGTTAGCAGTATGATTGTAGAGTGTTGTTCAGTAGAGTTAGCAGTATGATTGCAGTGTATTGTTCAACACAGTTAGCAGTATGATTGTAGTGTATTGTTCAGTAGAGTTAGCAGTATGATTGTAGTGTATTGTTCAACAGAGTTAGCAGTATGATTGTAGTGTGTTGTTCAGTAGAGTTAGCAGTATGATTGTAGAGTGTTGTTCAGTAGAGTTAGCAGTATGATTGTGCTGCATTGTTCAGTGAAGTTAGCAGTATGATTGTGGTGTGTTGTTCAACAGGGTTGATGTTGCAGCTCACTGTTTTTCTTATTTCACTGCAGACAGCCGAGATGACTGACGCCATGACAACAAGCTACTTGTCGCTCTCCACGGGAGCCATGACACCGGAAGTGACAACTGCCAACAGCACAGGGATGTGGTCGAATGTCGACGCCGCGAACGCGACAGTGACGTCGACCGTCGACAGTCTGCTCATGAACGCGACGCAGTGGTACGTGACTGAAGCAGCTAACATGACTGCTAACACGACACTGTCGTCTGGGGGCGGGCCGAGTATCTCAATCGACGGCATCATCAACGGCGTGTGCGGCTCCTTCATGTCCCTTGTCACCTTCTTCGGCCAAGTGATGGTGTTCGTGGTCGTGTCCCGGGACCCGCGGCTGAGGACGCCCGGCAACTTCTACATCATCTCGCTGGCAATCGCCGACATGTCGATCAGCGTCATGTCGATGCCTGTGTGGACGATCTACTCGACGTACCAGTATTGGCCCGTGTCGCAGGGCTGGTGCGATCTGTGGAACATCATCGACTACGTCCTGTGCACCGTGTCCATCTACACGATCCTCTTCATCAGTGTCGACCGCTACCTGTCCCTGCGCTACCCTCTTAGCTACTCGTTGCTCAAGACACCGGGCAAGGCGATCCGCCAGCTCGTCGCTATCTGGATCTCCACGGCCATCGTTTATACCACCTTCATCGGCCTCACGCAGCACTACCTTGGCTTTGATCGGGACCCCATGGAATGCATGACCTTCTACCTGAAGGACGTCTACTTGACCGTCGCCCTCTGTTTCGTCATCCACTGGACGGGGGTGGGGGGCACGGCCATCTTCTACGTGCTCATCTATCGCCTCGTGCAGAAGGCGGGGCACGTCGGTGAGCGCACCAAGTCGACCGGCGTGGCCGTCACCAAGTCGTCCTCCCTCGGGTCGACGACGAGTATCGCCAGCAGCGCGACGGTCGAGATCGAACTGTCGTCGGCGTCCGTCAACGCCAACCCCGCGGTTGGGCAGGCGAGTCGACCGAACACGGCCCGTAACGGCGTCAACAACGGGCGCAAGGCGTCGACGAAGAAGCACGCGGACCGGGGCGGGGACGCGACCGAGGAGAAGGACCGCAAGGCGCTGCGTACCATCGCCCTCCTCCTTGTCACTTTCGCCATCTGCTGGCTGCCGCTCAGTATTGTCTTCGTCATCACCGCCGTGCGCCCGAATTACCTCAGCTCCTGGTGGATGATCGGCGGCTACTGGCTCGGCTACGTCAACAGCATGCTCAACCCCGTCTGCTACGCCGTCGGCAATCCCTACTTCCGAGAGACACTGCGCAAGATCGTCTGCCGCTCGCGGTAATGCCGATGTGCCGTACATGACTTGTCACGGTGTATGACATGGACAGCAAGAAACAAATTACTGTTTACTTGCCAAGCTGTCTGATACGGACATCGAGAGACAGGTTACACTTTACTTGTCACAGTGTCTGATACGGACACCGAGAGGCAGAATACAGTTTACTTGTCACGGTGCCTGACACGGACAGAAAGAGACAGGTTACAGTTTAATTGTCACGGTGTCTGACACGGACGGCAAGGTACAGGTTGCTATTGACGCGCCAATTAAACACCGCCATTCAAAGCCACCCGTCGTCCGTTGTCATGTGATCTGTTGAAGACGCGAGCAGATTACCCGTATAAATAGCAATAACGCATAGGTGACAACCAGCACCTTGGAGAGACACTAGGTTGTCTTCATAGCGGACAATAAGTCAGTAGTGCGATAAGAAACAGTTAGGTGGCGCTGGTGAGACGCCGTGTGACGTCGGCCTAGAACTGTTCCGTACGGGCTCCGTCTACGTGGCCATCGAGCGTGAGAAGTCTGCGCAGACGACAACGTGGACACGTTGACCCGGGTGGCAGAAGGCACTGGGCGACACCGTGGGACAAACACTGACACATGTATGCGCTGTAGTTGTCGACACAAGGTTTCTCAGTGTATGAAGCCAATACTCAACGTGGACGTCCTCATTGGCCCGTGGAGACGACTTCAGGAAAACCGCCCGCAAGACACACTCACGATTAGCCTTTCTCGTCTCAGATACAGATGTTGATCATATTCCTGCGGACAGACGCGGTCAGTTGTTGGCAGTAGAGACTTCACCAATACAAATGTTCAATTTCCTCACGATAATTCGTATTAATCAGCGTCTGTCCCGATTGTCACCCCTCTCACGCCTGGTGTGTTCACGCATACACGGTCTTGTTATAGACGCGCCAACTTACGCGCCACTGGCTACGAATGTACGTTGGTTTTATGGCGCACAGCCACACTGACATGAACATGGTCGTTATGAACGAAATGTGCGCAGTCGGCAAAGTGACACCACACAGACGACAGTGGCGACTCCCAACAATGTCCGACGACGGTCAACAACGCCGGTCAGTGCCAGATCGAAGTTGAGTATACCGACGAAGATTGAAAACAGCCGTGTGCTGTATACACAGTCCAGCACCGCAAACGATACGGCAGTATACGTAATATACAGTGAATAGCAATACTGAAAACATGGAGTCACGCAGGAGACGTAACAATTATCCAAGATAGTTCAGTGTTAGGTAGAAAGGGAACAGTGCACTGATCCTGCGCCGAACTACGTATTGTATATTGAATACAAGTTGATAGTGGGCAAGAGATGTCCGAACCTAGTGTCCCGGGACCAGTACACAACGAAGACGGTGGCTGGGTGACGAAGCGTGCCAGGAAATACAAACGATCCTTACCTCAGTGAACTCTACCTTGTACAAGAGACGACGATGGCGCTTGCGACTGGCGTGTATCAAGAGCCGCGGACACACAGCAAACAGCGCACGTAGCGACATGCTGCTCTGAACACTGCCCTGTATAGTATATATAAAACGTGCTCTGTATACACTGTGAATGAAATATATATCAGTTGCACTGTAGCGATTGTGTATTGTGAATATGGTTAATTGAACGTGGTAGGGACTCGGTGTGCGCTCGGTAAACACTAGTCGGTGTAAGCGGCGAACTAGCTATATGGCGCACATATGATACTGGCAAGACACGAGACGTCTTCAGCCGATGCACGCAGTTTTTTCCGCACAATAGGCCTTACACCTTTTATCTGTCCAACTGACTCGGCACCCGGCAGTACCGAGTGAAGTGCATTGCACAATCCTGTAGTTGTATCCACTGAGAACATCACAGTGCATCTTTCTGGGGCGTTCGCCTTAAGGTGTTTCATTATTACTTACACATCTCCTTCGACTCGGACAATCAAATGAATACAATCCTAACTATGTTCTGCTGTTACACCAATTCCTGCAAAACAGGTTTCACATACAGTTACATACAAATCCTAACATTATTTACGTTTGAACAAATAAGCAACGTTTTTATAACAAAATATGAACCAAGATAATCTAACCAAAATAGCTAACCACATCCCTAATATTCCGGTGAAATATGAGACATTATGCAGCTCATTCCAGGTAAAGATCAAATAGAGCACCAGGAACATAACAAGCACAGTGCTCTGACGCATCACTAAGACACGAGCAAGTCGTCTTGCGGGTTGACAATGTGGACCAGAACCGCATTAAGACAAGCTCTATTCAAATACTTTACAAAGTAGACAATTATATGTAGATGTTTCCTTGTTAACGTTAAATCTGGAGTGCGTTGCTTTTAGATGCCATTATTGTTAATCATGTTAAATCCTCCCGCTTGGCACGTTAGGTGAAGTGACTGCTGGACGTGAGTGACACTTATAACTCTAGTCCTACATTAAGTTACCAATATCAGAATGCTTAAAGCTGTACTGACAGTAGTGAGCCACGCGTGGTACTATACTGAAAGTAGAATGGGGTGTTGCCACGTTTAAAGGTGTACTAACAGCAGAATCGGCATACACTACCAACACTGTTAAAAAGTAATGATCTCGATGATTATTTCGTTTTATGAGAAATCCCAAATACTAAGATATCAACTTTTAATATGGTAACGGAATTACTCAATAAAATATTACAATGCTGCGTCAACAATATTGTTGGCAGTGTTAATACTGCTGGATCAACAACACAATTTGCAATGTTGTTGGGTCAACAACATTATTCGCAATATTACTAGTGTTAGATCAACAACATTTATCGCAATGTTGCAAGTCTTGGATCAACAACACTGCTCGCAACTTATCAACGTATTGTTCAGTTAATGTTTTATTTTGTGAAAGTTGCGCTCAGTATAACTTTACAACGTAAAGCCGGAAGTAGAAGGGGAATAAATATGGTCTTTGTTTCTACTATTGTTGTTGCTACAGTTGGATTAGTAGTGCTCCTATATGTGTCATTCGCCATCCGTTATAACATTTTAGCAACTTAGACAACTGGATAATACGTGGAGAGGCGGTCTATGAATGAGAGACTATGTCGATGATATTATACGATCACGCCATCAGGCCATTTATTTAACTTATTTCGCTGTGGAAAACAGAGTCGACTTTATGAGTCAGTATGTTTGAGCATAACTGCATATTTAACATGAATGGTAGAATATTTTGCATTATATTTATGTGAGCGATGTTAGAGTCAAGCGATACATATGTGACGCTACGTACTGTATGTCAATTCTACATTTGAGTAGACTTGTCTTGAAGAAGCAAGCATTCATTAATAGGTTGAACGGACGAGACAAAAAGGGAAACTACTTGTCAATTACTTAGCCGATTCCCTTTGAAGCGGCTGCCGTGTACATTGTTCATAGTTAACGTTGTGACAGTTTTCTATACGTCTGTGTTCGGTGTTATTGAAATAAATTACAAAGTACCATGTGTTTGTTTCATATCCGTTTATAATCATCCAAATCACTGCATACCTCTATGATTGGAACAAATAACAAAATAAGTCGGCTGTCAACACGTGCGCAAGCCATTTGGTGACGCTACATTTTTTCACACGACATTTCTTTACACATCGTTACACGACATTTCGTAAAATGACATTTCGTCACATTTTCACTGCTACTGTTCGTTTATACTACTACTGTTATCTGAGTTCATGCATTGTTCACATATCATAGTTTATACTACCACTGTTATCTGAGTTCATGCATTGTTCACATATCATAGTTTATACTACTACTGTTATCTGAGTTCATGCATTGTTCACATATCATAGTTTATACTACTACTGTTATCTGAGTTCATGCATTGTTCACATATCATAGTTTATACTACCACTGTTATCTGAGTTCATGCATTGTTCACATATCATAGTTTATACTACTACTGTTATCTGAGTTCATGCATTGTTCACATATCATAGTTTATACTACTACTGTTATCTGAGTTCATGCATTGTTCACATATCATAGTTTATACTACTACTGTTATCTGAGTTCATGCATTGTTCACATATCATAGTTTATACTACCACTGTTATCTGAGTTCATGCATTGTTCACATATCATAGTTTATACTACTACTGTTATCTGAGTTCATGCATTGTTCACATATCATAGTTTATACTACTACTGTTATCTGAGTTCATGCATTGTTCACATATCATAGTTTATACTACCACTGTTATCTGAGTTCATGCATTGTTCACATATCATAGTTTATACTACTACTGTTATCTGAGTTCATGCATTGTTCACATATCATAGTTTATACTACTACTGTTATCTGAGTTCATGCATTGTTCACATATCATAGTTTATACTACTACTGTTATCTGAGTTCATGCATTGTTCACATATCATAGTTTATACTACCACTGTTATCTGAGTTCATGCATTGTTCACATATCATAGTTTATACTACTACTGTTATCTGAGTTCATGCATTGTTCACATATCATAGTTTATACTACCACTGTTATCTGAGTTCATGCATTGTTCACATATCATATTTTATACTACTACTGTTATCTGAGTTCATGCATTGTTCACATATCATAGTTTATACTACTACTGTTATCTGAGTTCATTGATGTTTCTATAGATGAAGGCGCTTATCTTATTTGCCTTTGCTGTGGTGGCTTTTATGTGTTTCCCCCAGTGGACGTATTCATTAATCTCGACACCGAGGTACTTTACGCTTGTTTCTTGTTTGAGTGTCCGACCATGTAGGGAGTATTTGGAATTAGTCGGTTTTCTTTTAGTGACTGTCATCACCTGGCATTTATCTAAGTTGAATTGCATTTGTCATTTCTCTTCCCATAACTCCAGAGAGTCCAGGTCTTGTTGGAGTCTCTTGCTGTCATCGTGTTGTTTTATGGGAGAGTTCAGGATGGTATAATCTGAATAGGATCTGATTTTGTTTTGAATATTGTCACTGATGTCATTTATGTATATCAGGAAGAGTGTTGGTCCCAGGACAGATCCCTGGGGTACTCCAGAGATAACGTTCCCTATTGATGATTTTGTTACCGGAACAACTACTTCCTGTGTCCTTCGAGAGAGGAATGCCTCGATCCATTTTAGAGTACGGCCTCGGACGCCATATTGGTCCAGCTTTTTGAGAAGGCGCTGATGTGGGACTTTATCGAAGGACTTGGCAAAGTCTAGAAGGATTGTGTTGGTCTGTCCCCCTTTATCTTGTTCAGTTGCCAGGTCGTCGATGGTATTAGCTGTGTTTCACGTCATCTGCGTTTCCGAAAACCGTGTTGGGTATTGGTTATGATGTTGTTTCGGTCCAGATGTGCAGTAACCACGGATCTGATGACATGTTTGAGGAGTTTACAGCAGATGCATGTGAGGGAGATAGGTCTGTAGTTTACAGCAGATGCATGTGAGAGAGATAGGTCTGTAGTTTACAGCAGATGCATGTGAGGGAGACAGGTCTGTAGTTCGCAGCCTGCCTTCGGTCTCCTTTCTTGAACACTGGTTGTACCATTGCATGTTTCCATTCCGCAGGAATCTCGCTTGTTTGTAGTGATCTTTGGAACAGTTGTGCGAGTGCAGGAACGAGCTCTTTTGCTACTGACAGTAGAAGACGGCGGGGAATGTCATCCTGGCCAGCTGCTTTCCGAAGGTTTGGGTTTCAAATACTTGTACCGATTTCTGTCAAGTCTGGATATAAGCTGTTGTCAAGAGTGGATATGGTGGTGAGATCTTCTTTGGCGTAGACAGCGCAGAACTGCTCGTTGAGAATGTCTGCCCTCACACTGCTTTCGCTGTTCGTGAGCCCATCCTTCTTCAGGAGAGCTACGCCAAACTGAGTCACATCTCTGATTTTTGATGAGACGCCATATGTTCTTTGATTTGTCTTCATTGATGAAGTCATGAACGTATTCCTGGTAAGCTTGCCGGTTGGCTCTTCTTGTTTCTTTCTTGATTCTCCTGTACCCCTCATTGTCCTTCTGTATGTTTGTTTTCTTTGCCTTGGCCATGCCCTCTGTTTGCGTCTAGAAAGGCGCTTCAAGTTGTTTGTGATCCGCGGCTGATGATATTTGCAGGAACTTATCTTTGTTCGGACATATTTCACCATCATGGTGTTCATACGTTTCTTGATATTTTTCCAGATATCTTCAACAGTAATAGTACTAGCTTTGGTGACCAGGATTTCACTGAAGGCTTGCGTTTCTTTTCGGATGGAGATGAAGTCGGTATTTTTCCAAACACTGACGGTTCTTGGGACTGCCTTATTTTTCTGTGCTTTTACTCGGCTGTCAACCAGGACAATGTCATCGTCCCCCAGACCAGGAATGTTCTGGTAATTAGGTTTGGACGGTTTGTGAGGAACAGGTCTAGGACTGCGTCGCCTCTCGTTGGTGTTTTATTGATCTAGTGGAGTCCAAAGTATGTAACTGTGTCAAAGAAGGCAGTGTTTACCTTGAGTGGATTGTTCCTCCCTGATGTTTGCTGGTACTCCCAGTCGATAGTTGGGAGGTTTTGGTCACCTCCAAACCACATGATATTGTTGGGCGTGACAAGGTCCATGGTCCGAAGGATTTCGTTCATCCGTTCTTCACTCGTGTATGACTGGGATATATATACGGAGCCAACTACAAGAGGTGCTGCTTTTTCATTGGTCTGGATCTGTACTAACACCGCTTCAGCTGTTGTGTTATAATGTATTTCTTGGGCAACCAGATCATCCTTGGTAGGAATTAGGATTCCACCATAACCATAATAGTGTTTGTCTCGTCTGAATACATTGTAATTGGGTGGGAATCATACTACATTGAAGACGTCCGGGTTTAACCATGTTTCAGTGGCAATCAGAATGTCTGGATTTGCAATTTTTAGCAGGTTCCACAGTTTAGCTTTTATTCGGCATAGAATTTGACAATTGATGACTAAAGTTCGAAAGGGTTTGGCTTTGTTTTGTTGGTAGTGGTTGGTTTGGATCTGTTGAAAAGTTGCCCGTGGTGTTTGAGGTGAATTTGAAGTCTGGTGGATTGGCAGAGTGCTTCAGTGTGGAGGTCGTACGTGGAAACCTACCATGGATCAAGCTGTGACTGGCTGGGCTATCTTGTTGGCATACATGGCTACTGGATCCGGTTGTTGACAGTGATAAGGCTCGTGATACATCGTGAAATATACTTAGTCACACATCTGGTTACATCTGGTGTGATACCAAATACCGCAGTTACCACACACGATTCCATCGTCTTTTCCTCTCACAGCTTTTGTGCATTCTCCACAAGGAAACTTTGGTTGGCGTGGCCCAGGGTTGCTCTCAACTTCAAGAGAAAGGAGAAGGAGCAATAGTATTCCTATATGCCAGGAGACACAGGATATCCATCTACTATACGAGGCTAAGGTTCTCAACTCTGTACTTTGTTGCATGTTGTCCTTTGTTTGTATTAACATCATTGTCGGAACATATACTGGGAATCCAAATTGTATAGGCTGCTGTTTTTAGTAATAGTAGGAGTTTTAATGGTATTAGTATGGGTGGATGAGTTTCAAGACGTTTGTGCTGTGCAATTGAAATGTAGGTCTTCATACTGGCTGGGACCTAGGGCGACACTGGGATAGAGCGTATTGACGAAAGGCCTGTTAGTAGAAAGTTTATTATTGTGTACAGTGTTTCCCTTCTATTGATATTGGCAGCCTATGTCAAAATGGATTCCTACTGTTGCGCAAAATTATGCGCGTTGTTTTTAGTTTAGTGTTTACATGAGCTGTAGCTGTAAGCCTGAAAGTAGTGTTGTCGTTGCTAGGGGACGAAACCACAATGCATTTAGCACTTGATGAATTTACAGTTGTACATTTACGTATATTGCATAGGATAACTGTTACATATAAGTAAGTACCTTCTTGATGATGGGTGCCTTAGGGTGGTTGGATAGGTGTAGTGGCTGTTATCTGTTTTGTGAACTGGTTCGTTGCTTCTTCAGTTCAGGGTTGATTTCAATCCAATATGGCGAATTTTGGCGGGAAGTTCGCGAGGTAATCCCTAGTTTAAAGTTGTTGATTTCAGTAACGAATATATATGCTGCGTTAACAAGGTATGCCTGTGTAGACTTGGCAAGTCTGTGGTAGCAGATGTGGTATTCTAAATGCTTCGATCGAGTGCTTAATTCTGACTATCCAATATTTTTTGCGAGCCGTCGTTTTGAACTTGTTTACGCTTTCACGCACGCGCAACCTTAGGCTATCTTAGTTATCTCAGGAGTAGACGGTTTCAAATTAATGGCTATATTTTCGATGTGCTGTAGTTTTCCAAATATCACCTGGCTTCACCAGCTCTGTGACTAAATGTAGGATACTAGAGACGACTCAAAATGCACGTCGTAACCAAATGTTGTATGACCAATTATCGTGCGTTCAAATGTCTGTTGCCGAAATATCTTGTAACCAAATCTCGTGTGATCAAATGTCGTGTGACCAAATGTCGTGTGACCAAATATCGTGTAACCAATGTCTGGTGACCCAATGTTGTGGACACGTGCGTAGTGGCAGCTCCTTGAAGCACACACGGGTGGCGATACACACACGCGACAGCCTGGCACACGACATGGCTGTGATCTTACAAATCAACCACACAAGTGACAACATTTACAAGGATGCACAGCAAGATTGATATATCGCACAGTGGAATGCCGACACCAGATCAAATGCGCCTAAAATCTTGAACATAAAGCGAAGTTCAAAACGACGATGAAAAAGCACACAAGGTGTGTGACCCCGTTTCTGAACGTCGTACGTTCTAACGAATGTGCATACCTTTGGTGAAATACATGACACTAACGTCGACACTAGATGAAAACTTACACGGTAGTTTTTTATCGCGCACAATGAGCGCCTTTTATTGGCGTCGTATTAACATTTTACGGAGACTTTTGTTTGGGAAGAACCACGGAGGACATAATGCTGCCTTCAATCAATCATATGTACACCAAAAAGACCCTTCCCATGTCAACAAATATCACACCAGTTGAAATTGACTTGTCGCCGACTATCTGTCTATCTTAGAAAACTAAGACTAATTATAACAATTATATACGCCAGGTTTCTGTGTGTAGTAATGCCTTTTTTCCAACCACATGCCATACGGGTGCATTAACAGGAGGTCGGATACGGATTCTTAACAGGGACCGAGATTGCTAGACGCTTAGAGGAACGATTCCTAGATCATAAATACACACTGGTTTAACCTCAGGGTACATGGTGTGTGTGTGTGTGTGTGTGTGTGTGTGTGTGTGTGCGTGCGTGCGTGCGTGCGTGCGTGTGCACTCACCGACGTAAACAAACAACTAGTACCTTCATGTTGATGTCATATCGTTGACCAATCTGTCTTATAGAGCCGCTAAGGCTTAACATAAACAGATTGCACCGTCCGTTTAACTTATCAACATGCACTCAAAAACGCGGACACATCATTCGTAATTTTGCATCATACTGATTATTATCTGTCGTAACAGGGTCTATTTAAGGTTTTATGTATTTATATATGTGTATGTTTATAATATCTTAAGTCAGTTTTAATTTTATTCAATTCGCTAAGCGGGGTTTAACACTAATTAAATAAATATCATTATTATTATTATTATTATTATTATTATTATTATAAGACAATAAGGTAAATAGCTGTGGGCTAAGATCAGTCACTCATCATATGAAGCCGTCGGCAGTATTGTCCCATGACCCATTAAGGCCACGGGGCAAGGATGGCCGCCCGTTTAAAAAAGGTCAACTGGTCGACCTAAGTAGTTATCAGGACATCTCTTTACGCCCGCCCGCCCAAAACCCGCCCGCTCAAAACCGGCCCGCCCATTCCTTCTGTCTCGTATTATACTGTTACAGGTGTCGTCTCTTTTGTCTTTCTGCACATTCTAATTGCTAACACATGTATCACTCGCACCGTCAATGTCACCAACGACATTTGAAGCGCCTTTGTTGTTGTCGCTTTAACATAATCACACGTCAAGAAATGACATCAATGAGTATATATGGTCGATTCATTATAGCGGTTTCTCTCGCTGTGTTTGCTCATCACTTTACATCATTCGTCTGTTACTGATATAATGCGTTTTATATCGATCGTCTGTTGGTTGGATTCCCCCCGTGTGTCGCCTAGTAGGTGGACGAACAGATCACGCCGCTACTTTGCCAATATTTCTCCGACAAAAAGTATGTTTCACTAAGCTGCTTAACCAAATAACTGCGGGCGGGGTTTAACCTACACGTCGCCACAAACCGGACATGATGGGGCTAAGACGATGACCATAACGGTAGTGACACGTCATCCGTCGCTGTTTGTGACGCAGCTGGACGCGACCTACGTAGATACTGACGCGTACCAGCGATTACTCAAGAATGTTGGTCTAAAAGCAGGTCATTGTCCAAACCTGGTTCCCGCCCACCTGGCATATTTCTGTGCGGACGTGCGCCATTGCGTTAGTGCGTGCGCGTGAATAAAATTGAGTGAGAGTCAGAGTGAGTGAGTGAGTGAGTGAGTGAGTGAGTGAGTGAGTGAGTGAGTGAGTGAGTGAGTGAGTGAGTGAGTGAGTGAGTGAGTGAGTGAGTGAGTGAGTGAGTGAGTGAGTGAGTGAGTGAATGAGAAGGGGAGAGGGGGCCAGAGAGTGTAAGAGGGAGTTTTCGCCGACCCAGTTTACTTTAGAATGGCCCCACTTTGTCAGTAAACTGCCTGTACACATGGATATATATATACACTTTGTCAGTAAACTGCCTGTACACATGGATATATATATATATATATATATATATATATATCCATGCAGGACAACATAACCCCGGCCTACTCGCCAATTTTAAATAACATAATTGTGTAAGTATTTGCTATTGGACTATAATATGCACATACACGGGTAGCATTAATACATTCTCCAGGGTGGTTTATTTACATACTCCCTCTTACCCTCTCTGGCCCCCTCTCCCCTTCTCTTTCCCTATCCCCCTCTCTCTTTCCCTGTCTCACTCACTCACTCTCTCACTCACCCACTCACTCACCCACTCATTCCCTCTGACTCTCTCTCAATTTTATTCACGCGCACGCACTAACGCAATGGCGTACGTCCGCCCAGAAATATGCCAGGTGGGCGGGAACCAGGTTTGGACAATGAGCTGCTTTTAGACCAACATTCTTGAGTAATATATATATATATATAGAGAGAGAGAGAGAGAGAGAGAGAGAGAGGAGAGAGAGAGAGAGAGAGAGAGAGAGAGAGAGAGAGAGATCATGTTTAAATAATAACTAAAAAATATAACAAATTTGTATTTGTATTAATTTCATGGTAGGATAATAACTGCAAACAGACAAACGTGGTGTTTATATGATATGACATCATATTATATACAAAGCGGAAAGGGGTGCAACGGAAAACGACGACACAAAAGTTAGCTCAAATGTAACTAGTAGGCCAATGTAACTAGTAGGCCAATGGCGAACCGCGTGAGATTCACGGCGCCCTAAAGACATCCGTAATAAACAAGCAGATATTATACACCTCGGAAGAATTATTGTGTCGCTTAAACGTGAACGCGATGCTGCCCGGTTTCACCTGTGTTCAACCATATATCCCGTATCCCCTACGCAAGTGCAGAAATTAACAACATCGAAGATAAATTCAACCAAGACAAGCTTAAAGCCATGGCAACGAGTGGTCTCTAAGACCACCCGAAACGTCCACCGTCTAGACAAAGGTTTCCTACCAGACGAAAACAGGCACGTTCTTCGACGTAGCAAGAACAACTCGTTCACAAGAGCGTATAATATACGCTTTAGTGTCTCGTGTCTTGGTCGATTTGGCGATGTTGCGATGCACGTTTCGTGTAATTTTATATATACGAAACGTGCATCGCGACATCGCCGAATCGAGTATTCTGAATAACTACCAAACAATAATTGAAACACAGATCAGGTCCACTCTCCCCGGCACAGACAGAATGTCTGGTCACGTGACAGATGCCGACTTCTCGGCTTGTCCTTCAATGTTCCATGTTCTGTAAAGACAGAAATCATGGACAGGGCGCCTCCAGGACTCTTGTCAGTACCACTCGAGTGAGAGTGAGAGCAGTGTGACCTACTAGAGAAGACTGGGCGTGGATTCGTTGGCACTTATCCTGCAACAAGACCCAAACCAAGAGACTGCCGCTGGTCGTTGAACTGGCCATGGGGCTAACCGCGTTATGGACGTGTGTCCGCCACCGCACTGCAGTCACCGTATGTGACAATTGGCTGCTTCGTGAAACGACGACATCTGACACCAAGTGTGACATCGCTAACAGCCCGGCCGACCAAAACCCAGACGGACTAACATTCTGCGCCATTAACACCCTGGCCGATCAGGCGGGGTCGACAATACAAATGACGTAGTAATTCCGCGCCGCATACGTGCTACTCGTAGACTGCAAATGCTAACTGCAGTGATGGATTGTGAGCGGGTTTTAGATCAGTTGATCGACGTAACTAAAGCACCACCACACAGTTGCTAGTCACGGTCTGGCCTCTCATATAACGCTCGACAACCCGACAACTCGACAACACGACAACACAACGAAACGGCAACACGACTACACAGCAAACCCACAACCCAACAACACAACAAACTGACAACACAACCTAAATGGCACTTCTTGACAAATTTGACCCACAAGGACCACAAGACTCCTGACACAGTCATCGTAGAAACCTACTCCTGACACAGTCCTAGTAGAGACCTACTCCTGACACAGTCCTCGTAGAGACCTACTCCTGGCACAGTTCTCGTAGAAACCTACTCCTGACACAGTTCTTGTAGAGACCTACTCCTGACACAGTCCTCGTAGAGACCTACTCCTGGCACAGTTCTCGTAGAGACCTACTCCTGACACAGTCCTAGTAGAGACCTACTCCTGACACAGTCCTAGTAGAGACCTACTCCTGGCACAGTTCTCGCAGAAACCTACTCCTGACACAGTTCTTGTAGAGACCTACTCCTTACACAGTTCTTGTAGAGACCTACTCCTGACACAGTCCTCGTAGAAACCTACTCCTGACACAGTCCTCGTAGAAAACTACTCCTGACACAGTCCTAGTAGAGACCTACTCCTGACACAGTCCTCGTAGACCTACTCCTGGCACAGTTCTCGTAGAGACCTACTCCTGACACAGTCCTAGTAGAGACCTACTCCTGACACAGTCCTCGTAGAGACCTACTCCTGGCACAGTTCTTGTAGAGACCTACTCCTGACACAGTCCTAGTAGAGACCTACTCCTGATACAGTCCTCGTAGAAATCTACTCCTGATACAGTCCTCGTTGAGACCTACTCCTGACACATTTCTCGTAGAGATCTACTCCTGATACAGTCCTCGTTGAGACCTACTCCTGACACAGTTCTAGTAGAGACCTACTCCTGATACAGTACTCGTAGAAACCTACTCCTTACACAGTTCTCGTAGAGACCTACTCCTGACACAGTCCTCGTAGAGACCTACTCCTGACACAGTTCTGGTAGAGACCTACTCCAGGCACAGTTCTCGTAGAGACCTACTCCTGACACAGTTCTTGTAGAGACCTACTCCTGATACAGTACTCGTAGAAACCTACTCCTTACACAGTTCTCGTAGAGACCTACTCCTGACACAGTCCTCGTAGAGACCTACTCCTGACACAGTTCTGGTAGAGACCTACTCCAGGCACAGTTCTCGTAGAGACCTACTCCTGACACAGTTCTTGTAGAGACCTACTCCTTACACAGTTCTTGTAGAGACCTACTCCTGACACAGTTCTTGTAGAGACCTACTCCTTACACAGTTCTTGTAGAGACCTACTCCTGACACAGTTCATGTAGAGACCTACTCCTTACACAGTTCTTATAGAGACCTACTCCTGAGACAGTCCTCTTTGAGACCTACACCTGACACAGTCCTCGTAGAGACCTACTCCTGACACAGTTCTGGTAGAGACCTACTCCTGACACAGTTCTGGTAGAGACCTACTCCTGACACAGTTCTGGTAGAGACCTACTCCAGGCACAGTTCTCGTAGAGACCTACTCCTGACACAGTTCTTGTAGAGACCTACTCCTGACACAGTTCTTGTAGAGACCTACTCCTTACACAGTTCTTGTAGAGACCTACTCCTGACACAGTCCTCGTAGAGACCTACTCCTTACACAGTTCTTGTAGAGACCTACTCCTGGCACAGTTCTCGTAGAGACCTACACCTGACACAGTTCTCGTAGAGACCTACTCCTTACACAGTTCTTGTAGAGACCTACTCCTGACACAGTCCTCGTAGAGACCTACTCCTGATACAGTCCTCGTAGAAATCTACTCCTGATACAATCCTCGTTGAGACCTACTCCTGACACATTTCTCGTAGAGATCTACTCCTGATACAGTCCTCGTTGAGACCTACTCCTGATATAGTTCTCGTAGAGATCTACTCCTGATACAGTCCTCGTTGAGACCTACTCCTGACACAGTTCTCGTAGAGACCTACTCCTGATACAGTACTCGTAGAAACCTACTCCTTACACAGTTCTCGTAGAGACCTACTCCTGACACAGTCCTCGTAGAGACCTACTCCTGACACAGTTCTGGTAGAGACCTACTCCAGGCACAGTTCTCGTAGAGACCTACTCCTGACACAGTTCTTGTAGAGACCTACTCCTTACACAGTTCTTGTAGAGACCTACTCCTGATACAGTTCTTGTAGAGACCTACTCCTTACTCAGTTCTTGTAGAGACCTACTCCTGACACAGTTCATGTAGAGACCTACTCCTTACACAGTTCTTATAGAGACCTACTCCTGAGACAGTCCTCGTTGAGACCTACACCTGACACAGTCCTCGTAGAGACCTACTCCTGACACAGTTCTGGTAGAGACCTACTCCTGACACAGTTCTGGTAGAGACCTACTCCAGGCACAGTTCTCGTAGAGACCTACTCCTGACACAGTTCTTGTAGAGACCTACTCCTTACACAGTTCTTGTAGAGACCTACTCCTGACACAGTCCTCGTAGAGACCTACACCTACTCCTGACACAGTTCTTGTAGAGACCTACTCCTTACACAGTTCTTGTAGAGACCTACTCCTGGCACAGTTCTCGTAGAGACCTACACCTGACACAGTTCTCGTAGAGACCTACTCCTTACACAGTTCTTGTAGAGACTTACTCCTGACACAGTCCTCGTAGAGACCTACTCCTGACACAGTTCTTGTAGAGACCTACTCCTGACACAGTCCTCGTAGAGACCTACTCCTGACACAGTTCTCGTAGAGACCTACTCCTGACACAGTTCTCGTAGAGACCTACTCCTGGCATTGGGCGATTCGGGACTTGTTACTCAGGCCAAGAGAGACACATTTTGACAATACGGACTCACAAGGACCATGCTGTGAGTAGCTCAACTAACCCAGTATCCAACTAACACGGTGCATGTAGTACACACTACCGACTGTCCGACCTGAACTAACTGTCCGAGAGGGAAAGAACGGACGTGCCTAACGACGTATTTATCAATTACGGGATAGAAACTACGAAACAGTCATTGATTTTATAGCAGTTTGGATTACGCTTCCGGCGAGCGCGTGACCACGGAAGCTGTAAAAACGCACCAATTATGCATGAAGTCGAAAAATACAAGTGTCACTTCCGTGGAACCATCTACAGCGCATTGCCAACGCTAGTTGAGCGAACGCACGAAGCACGCAGAAGCACGGTGCGTAGAAGTGTGCCATGGGATTTGTTCCCCGGACGAGGGCTTGTTCGCCGCTGTTACCTGCTTCGTGTGTCTACGGTGCATGGCGTCGCAAGACGGGCGTGCCTCGGCAGTCCGCCACGTCAACAACATATTTAGTCGCAGCAACGAAGTGATCGCGGTTCATAGAGGTTTTGACAAAAATGTTAACAAAGCTTTCTCATCTAAAATGGGTTCATTGGTATTATGTCTCACCACCAAAAAAAACCCAGCCGAGTCCATCCATGGAAAACTTCTTTTTTGGCTCAAATCCAAAATGGCCGACATTTAGTAGGGTCTAATATTCAAATGGACCTAATTTTGTAACTAAGCAACATAAAAACACGTTTGAAGTATCATTTCCAACTAACTTTAGGATGTCCATTCGTTTGGTGACATTGTTAATGTCGATAGAGGTCACGGTCATGCGATAGGGTCAAGGTCAAGACAACATTTGATAAAATAATCTGGAAATAAGCTGGATTCGGACCAAAGTGGCATGACTTTGTAGCGAAATGAAGTTATAAACACACATTTAGGTGTCATTGCAACCAAGTTTACTATGTCTAATCATTTAAGCAACATTTTCAGGTGATTATAGTTCAAAGTCACGTTTCAATGTCAATATATGCATATTGTCTATTTACAATCCTGTATGATCCTGGTCAACATCCCGGTCATCAACAACATCCTGGCTCTCCACTTGTGTCACATTCATGCATGTGATGCCCTTGCACTGGCCACATGCTAGTGTGCACTTCAGTCCATTCTTACGGTAGGTGCACGTTTTCGTATCGCAGTTACCACCGCAATTGCATCGAATTATCTTGAGTAGTCGCACTGATGCCGTAGTCTGAAACATTCTGATAGGCTCGAGACCACCAGAAGATGTTACCCAACCCCTAAGCTCAGGGGAGATATCGTTGCCACGCCGTTCCTGCACCTGATGATAAGTCCGATGGCTATGGAAGGCGGCGGAGTTGAGGCTTAATGATGTGGTGCACCCGTACATCACCAGCAGGGCATCCTCTCCTGCCTTTTCGATGTCTTCTTTCGAGGAAGATGGAGACATGAAGACGGAGATGGACTTTTTCAGCGCTGCATGCTTCGTGAGAACGGTCACTTTACCAAATCCACATGGCCTTGACGTGGTATCACTCCCACTGAGAGCATGCAGAAAGAACAGAGCTTCTGTGATGGCTGGATCCAAATTCTTCTTCAATGTAGTCTGTTTCGATGTCATCATGTACAGGTTATCACTCTTATATGTGGCATCAGCATGATGTATCATGCGTTGAAATTCGTCTGAATCTTCTGCGACAACAGCTTTTGGCGTTTTCTTTGCAGAAAGGCATGCCAACATACAGATTTTGTAGTCTGCTTCCCCTTTTGCGGGCTGAACTGTGATGTTTGCTTTGACCATTATGCTCTGCACGGAGGTTGATGAGGGGCTGCTTGTTTGATGTGTTGGCAAGGAAAGCCTTTTTGGTCATGGTTAAAAGCATTTCTGCAGAAACTGAGACTGAAGCACCAACGCCGTTCCCTGTCCTACAAAGATGGGTTCGTCCTTAGTGCTGGAGCCGTGATATACGTCAAACACAACCAACGCACGGCCATAGCTGCTGCGTACATGCTGAATATACATAGCGCAGATCTCGGCATAGGTGGAATGCTTGGGCCATGAGAACCTGTGGAGCTATCCTCCCCCATCAACAATAAATGACAAGCCCTTGTCGAGCGTGGCTGAAATGATGCATGCAGGGACAAGTTTCATGAGATGGTGTATGAGCTCCGCTTTGTTCCCAGTCCGCATGCGTATGTGATTGTCGAAGAGAGATGGGGGAAAGACCACAACTCATATTTGAAGATGTCAGGCATAGGGATATCGCCGATACCAATAACAAGAAGACGCTGGTATAGACGCTGGGATCCATCTCGATTCGTTCCACGGAAGCAACTGAGGCTAGAGTCTTCACTTGATTCGTCTAGGAGAATTTGTACTCTGCCACATAATGACCGACCATGGAAGTTAGGATCTTCTCTCCGACACTTTGAGCATCGACCACGTTTACTGCCTCCTCTGCCACCAACCCCTGAAGCAGCTTATGTATATCGGACATGTCACGTCGAATGCGTGATGCTGTCAGGTCACGATGTCCATCACTTGCATTCGAAGAAAACCCCGCTATCTCGAAAATGGACTGGCTGACAGCAGCACATACGGGTCTGGAGAGCAGGAAGAGAAGACGAGTACTCTCATTGAAGTCACGGCCATGCGTTAGATCCCCAGTTGACTTAATGCCAGCCATCAGAACTTGCTCTATGAAGAGATATGTGAATATATCTGACCATGCACAGCTATCGTCGAAGAAGATTCAGACGTATGTCAACTCATGATGCGTCATGCTGATGCCACATATAAGAGTGATAACCTGTACATGTTGATCTCGAAACAGACGGTATGCATCATTACTTTGAAGAAGAATCTGGATCCAACCCTCTCAGAAGCTCTGCCCTTTCTGCATGCTCTCAGTGGGTGTGATACCACGTCAAAGCCATATAAGGCCATTGGAAAACTGACCTTTCTCACGAAGTATGCAACACTGAAAAAGTCCACCTCCGTCTTCATGTCTCCATCTTCCTCGAAAGAGGACATCGGAAAGGCAGGAGAGGATGTCTTGCTGGTGATAACGGGTGCACCACATCAACTCTGCACGGGTGGCGAAGTTTCTGCTGCAATACGTGTCTCCAGAGAAGCTTCCGCCAACGAATGATGCAGCCGCCTTCCATAGCTATCGGACTTATCATCAGGTGCAGGGATGGCGTGGCGACGATATCTCCCCTGAGCTTTGGGTGGTCTCGAGCCTATCAGAATGGCTCAGCCTGCAGCACCAGAACGACTCTTCAAGATAATTCGATGCAATTGCGGTGGTCACTGCGATATTAAAACGTGCACCTACCGTAAGAATGGACTGCAGTGCACACCAGCATGTGGCCAGTGCAAGGGCATCACATGCATGAATGTGACACAAGTGGAGAGCCAGGATGTTGATGACGACCGGGATGTTGACCAGGATCATACAGGATTTGTAAATAGACAATATGCATATATTGACATTGAAATGTGACTTTGAACTATAATCACCTGTAAAATGTGGTTTAAATGACTAGGCATAGTAAACGTGGTTGCAATGACACCTACATATGTGTTTGTAACTTCACTTCGTTGCAAAGTTATGCGACTTTGGTCCGAATCCAACTTATTTTCAGATTATTAATCACATTTTGCCTTAACCTTGACCTTATCGCATGACCTTGACCTCTAATGACCTCCAATGTGTCACCAAACGAATGGACATCCTAAAGTTAGTTAGAAATGACACCTCAAACGTGTTTTATGTTGCTTAGTTCCAAAATTAGGTCCATTTGAATATTAGATCCTGTATAATGTCGGCCATCTTGGATTTGAGCCAAAAAAGAGGTTTTGCCATGGGTGGATTCGGGTGGGGTTTTTAGGTGGTGAGACATACCGCCGATGAACCCATTTCAGGTGAGAAAGCTTTGTTAACATTTTGTCCAACCTAAATCGTTCATTGCTAAGACTAAGTTGGGGGGAGTCCGAACGGACCTTTGTCAGCTTCACTCCATTGCATGAAATGTAAAAATTGCTTTGCTTACAATTGGAGCATCGTCAGGAAAGTGTCACCTCGGCACTGTGTTGAATATCGGTTGTGGAGTCGGCGAACAGGATCGTGTGCTCCTTTCATTCTTTAATGTATCGATCGGAGAACCCGCCCATTGAGTATTTTGATGAACTAACGAGAGGCTGGGTAGAGGATGGACAGTCCATATACTCTTGTGTTAACTTTGCGCCGCTGGACACGTTCCGTCGGGAAGGTGTTGTATTCGGTTGCTACTCGATTATCTCCATGTCTACAAAAGTTAATTCGCTTGATTAAAGAGATATGAGAGAGCGCGCTCCAACAGGTGACACCACTGTCTTCTGTCTTATACCTATTGCTCTATCAACAGTCTGGTCTTGTGTTGAGTTGGGGCCCTTGCTCCGTCAACAGACTGATCTCGTGTGAGTCGGGGCCCTTGTTCCATCAACAGACAGGTCTCCTGTTGAGTTGGGGCCCTTGCTGCATCAACAGACTAGTCTCATGTTGAGTCGGGACCCTTGCTCCACCAACTGTTTGGTGTCGTCTTGAGTCAGGGCTCTTGCTCCGTCAACAGTCTGGTCTTGTGTGAGTCGGGGCCCTTGATCCATCAACAGACAGGTCTCGTGTTGAGCTGGGGCCTTGAGCTGGGGCCCTTGGTCCGCCAACAGACTGGTCTCGTGTTGAATCGGGCCCTTGCTCCGTCAACAGTCTGATCTTGTGTTGAGTTGGGGCCATTACTCCTTCAACAGATTGGTCTCGTGTTGAGTCTTGTCCCTTGCTCCATCGCCAGACTGGTCTCGTGTTGAGTTCGAATGTTTCGTCAGATTGCGTCAAAAGCACCATAACTTACCTAGTAACGCTTCCTGTTGTTTACCCGTGTTACAAACTCGTCAAATCACCCTATAATCAGTTATCAAGAGCAAGTTCATCTAACATAATATTACGGACACTTTTTGATCGACAACGTAAACAACTTGCATCGCCGAGCCACCGACACACCACCGCCTGTGTTGTCGGTAGTATGTTGAGATACCGTAAGTAAAGTATAGTTATTGGATCCATATGGACAGTTCACGCAGAACGTACCGAGACTAGACCGAACTGTGCAGTTTACTGGTACGCTAGTCTAGACACGCCCGCCCAAATGAACCTGAATAACAATGGGTTTAATACTTCGTATTGCGATTTACTAGGGATGTTTAGGCAGAGGAAGGTACTTCACATCCATTGTGTAAATGATACAGACGATATAACATTATATGGTAGCAGTCCGGACAAAACGTACGTCGCGAGACAACGGGAAGTTGTAACACGACGAAATCGCGGACAGTGAGTTAACAATTCGATCAATGTAGTGAAGTCGTCCAACATCAGCCAAGTCCGACAGAATCAACACACACACACACACGCACGCACGCACGCACGCACGCACGCACGCACACCACACACACACACACACACACACACACACACACACACACACACACATTATTATTATTATTATCTTCTTCGTCTTCCCCTTGTAAGGATGGAGCCACACACATCTTGAGCAGTGATATTACATGCCTGATGTGTCGAAAACGATAATAGGCAGCAGTTACGTTGACCTGCGCAGCGCACAGACTATCAATGAGCGATAACTCGCCGCTGTACGACGCAATTATTGCGCACTGCAATAACCTATTATTATTAATAATTATAACACACAGAAAACAGAGCCAGCTGGTTAGCGATAAACACGCTGACCGAATTTCAGTCATTCAGATAATGTTGCGAGTTCATGTGCAATGCCCACTGCTCATAGCCGGATAAGGATGAGGACGTGCGCATAAGATCTACACATTATCGTGGGTAAGAAAAGGTCTAGGAATGCACAACACGTGGGGTTTGTGAGGAAATGGCAGGAAGAAAGTATATGTGATCTGTCCGCCATTTCAAACTACGATACAGCTAAACTAGAATATTATGTTAAACGGTTTTGACTTGCACAAATAATGACAGACGTCTGTAGAGGCAGCTGCTAGACATAAGTGAAGTGGCCGGTCGACGATAGCCTTAAGTTGGACGCTTGCCGTGGGCACTGGTCATGGGTCGTTGGACGAAGAATGCGACGGTCAACGACAGTCCTTTGTGGAGATCCTGCATCAAGAACTGACCATTTGAGGTGTTCCTCCACTATGTCTGCTGATTCCTCACGAAGACATAGTTCTAGAGAGAATGGACTGCATTATTGAGAAGTGCCAAGAACAATAAGCATCGCAGACGACGGGGGAAGCTCGTATGTGGACGCGAATAAAACTGTCTTTGTTGGTATTGCGACTTACTCAGAAAATCCACGGAGAGATTTCACGTGCATTGCATAAATGAACTATAGGATTATATAAAAATCACGTGGGCATGGGTACACACCCCCTGTTCACACACCGTACGCATACGGTCCGACCCACTCTCCACGGTATACACTATACATTAGGTCTATGCCTACCTTGCCTACGGTATGCAGTAACATGCACCTCAATGAACGCACGGCGTATGCAAACATAGGTATCCCGCCCTCCTGATGGGCATATTGTGTAGAAGACTCCAATCACAGACATAGTCTACAGAGAACGTGTTATCTAATTTACTAAATGTTACTCTACTGCACCAAAACAAATCCGTCATAGGTTTTTGTCGCCTTGTTGGGCTCCAGGACATCCGTAGACGGGGTGATTCCGTAGCTGTCCACTGGGGCATGTGTAACGTACACATGTAACAGGGGTCTAAACATTAAACACAGCTCGCGATTCTTGCGGATTACGGTCAGGATTAAGCGATTATCAGTTCGTGCTGCATACACTTGGCTCGGTCTTGTAACATCGTCCCTCCTTAGGATCAGACGTAGCGCCGAGCGTGGCGGGAAAACACCCTCAGCTTCGTGATTCTCGGACGATGGCACACTGAACCCCTATTGGTTCTTTACCCTTCGTAAAAAGGTGAACAATAATCAGTGGATTTGAAGGCTGGTCGCCTTGCTTGAGCTAATCAAAATAGAAAATGTACCGTCTGTAAAACATCTTAAAAAAAGTCTGCCGGAAGTTGGCACATTAATTAAGTTGGCGTGAACCAATGCTGTCGGTGGCAAAGTAACACTGTTTTGTTATATATGATGTTCTAAACTAGGCACAAAGTGGGTCTTGTGACAGATTTAATTAAATGGAACTTGTTTATTACAGGTATCTAGCGCAGAGTCGACCCCTGGACACGTGTGGTTATTTTCTTTAATAAGAAACCATTGTTAGTTACAACTATTGAGCACAGCATACGATATGACAGGCATCCCCTGTTGATAAATTGCTCATACGTGAGAGCATTCTCAGTTCAAGATGATATGCCTACAGGCGACTCCACAACTGCTGTACCGCTAAGTGTCGTTTTGCAGCACCTAGCAACAATGTTATGCCACATATATACTTTTATACATCGACAGAGTCTACGACAACGGTAGCGGTTTTGGTCATGCAGTGCTACGTGCAGGGGGTGCTAAGAATATCTGGGTCAAGAAGAGCCGCCTAGAGAAGGTAAGTAGACCGAAGATAGCAACGCATAACGTACGAACACTACTAAATTATTAACCGATACAAGAACTGGAGGAAGAACATAGGGAAACCAGATTGGTATGTTCTACGCACAACAAAGCGGTACAAACTGAAGATAGTACGAGTATATACACCAACAACATTATACACAGAAGAAGACATAAACAGGTTCTTCAACGACATGGATAAGACCTGAAACCAAAGACTACACGATAGTAATGGGAGACTTTAATGCGTCGGGAAACGAACAACGCAATAGAAACGACAACAGGTAAATTTGGCCCAGGTGTGAGAAACGAAAGAGGCGACACTTTGGTAGAATGGGCAATATCAAGAAAGTACAAAATCATGAATGCCATGTTTCAGAAGAAAGTAGGGAGGAGAACGACGTGGAAAAGCCCAGATGAAGAAACGAAGAACGAAATTGATTACGTTCTGACAAATAGGCCAGACATGGTCACAGACGTAACTGTCATCAACCAAGTGAACGTCGAAAGTGACCAAAAATGGTAATGAGCAACATCAAACTGGACGTAAAGGCTGAAAGGAAGAAGTTGATAAACAATAGACCACCAAGAGAAGATATTACACAAATAGGAACAAGAAAGATCGAATTCCAACTCGAACTGCGAAATCGATTCGAGACACTACAACGACTAGACGACATCGACAACATGAGCAAACACATCACAGAGATAATCCAACAAAGTGCGACAGGTGTAGCCAAAGCAATAAACAACCAAGTAAAGACGAGAATATCGTCACCAACACGAGCCTTGGTAAAAAAAACGACGATGATGAAAAACGGCGACCATAAAAACAAATAGAGTTCGTATAAATATGCAAGACCATCGAAAAGAAAGCAAAGGAGTACATCGGGAAGTACAAACAAGAGATCATACGAGAAACGATTATGACATCAAAGAGCCTGAAGAAAGCCAGAGGAACAGAGGCCCTAGGCCGAGAGAGACTGACCACACTTCTACAAAAGCAGGATAGAGAAATGCAAGACCAAGGTATGATCATAGAACGAACAGAAGAAGAGGGTAAACAGACTTAAAGAACTACAGACCGATATGTATGTTATTAAACATCTACAAAGTACTCAAAAAATACCAACGAATAGGCTACAGAAGACACTCAACGAAAACGATCCACGAGAGCAAGCAGGATTCAGAAGCAAGTATTTAAAGACAGACCACATCCACGCCGTAAACCAACTGTAGGAGAACTGCCGAAATATAATACCCCGCTCTGCATCGTGTTCATCGACTACGATAAGGCTTTCGACTGGGTGCACACTCAAGCAATACTGACCTCGCTTCAAGAACAGGGGAAAGACATCTACACCAATAGATCGATGACAGTCCAGTTACACAAAGAATGCAACAAGATCAACATCAAGAGAAGTGTACGACAGGGTGATACCATATCGCTCAAGCAGTTTACGGCAACACTCTAAAGCATATTCCGAATACTGGGAAACTAGAGGCTTGAGGATAGACGGATAATATATCAGTCATCTTCGCTTCGCCGACGACATATGAGTACGCGAGCTACTATGCCACAAGAACTACAAAAAAATCCACAGGAGCTTGCTGACGAAAGTGAAAATCAAGGCCTGAAGATGAACATTTCGAAGATAAAAGTTATGCTAGACAATGACACACCAATATATATATCAACACCACGCAGATAGAGAACGTTAAAATCTACGTTTACTTGGGACAGCGATGCAGCATCAAAGACAAAAACGAAGACAATGAGATTCAAAGAAGAAACACTGCTGGCTGGACAGCATTCGCCAAACACCGCGACATCTTTAAGGGTAACTTTGGAACATGCTTGCAGAGACGAGTCTACAACTCATGCATAATTCCAGCGATGACATATGGCGCGGAAACATGGATACTCACTAACCAGGCAAAGAACAAGCTAGCAGCCGCACAAACAAAGATGGGAAGAATTATGTTAAACATCACATATCGGGAGAGAAAAACAAACATCTGGGTAAGAAGAAGACAACGGTCATAGACGTGATAGAACAAATCAGAAGACAGAAGTGGACCTTGGCAGGGCACACCAGTGGGCTACGAGATAACCGATGGAAATCTCGTATCACTACTTGAAGACCTTCCGAAGGAAAACGATCTAGAGGAAGACCGGCGTGACGATGGAGAGACGAACTAAATGAGTACTCGAAAGGCACCATCTGGCAAAGGATATCACAAGACAGGCAGATTTGGAAAGGACATGGTGAGGCCTTTGCCCAACCACGGGACAATATGGCTGCACAATGATGATGTGAGGTCGCCAGGTTGTGAAACGCGATGTCCATTGGTTATCACGTAGTCCGTTGATGTGCCCTACCCAGATCCATTTCCGTCTTCTGATTTGTCTTCTCTCTTACCCAGATATTTGTTGTTCTCTCCCGATATGTGATGTTTAATATACTTCTTTCCATCTTTGTTTGTGTGGCTGCTAGCTTGTTCTATGCCTGAATGGTGAGTGCCCATGTTTCCGTGCCGTATGTCATCGCTGAAAGTACGCATGGGTTGTAGACTTGTCTCTTCAAGCAGGTTCCAAAGTTACCCTTGAAGATGTTGCGGTGTTTAGCGAATGCTGTCCTGCCGGCGGTGGTTCTTCTTTGAATCTCATTGTCTTGGTTTTTGACTCTAATGCTGTATCGCTGCATGTCCCAGATGGACGTAGCTTTCAACGTTCTCTATCTGCTTGGTGTTGATATATAAATATTGGTGTGTAATTTTCTAGCATCACTCTTGTCTTCGAAATGTTCATCTTCAGACCTTGTTTTTTTACTTTCATCAGCTAGCTCCTGTAGCATTTTTTAAAGTTATGACATTGTTGTAGCGCATATGAGTATGTCGCCGGCGAAGCGAAGATGACTGAGATAGTGTCACTATCTCCAGTCTCTAGTCGTTGATAGTGATCTGAGCCTCGATGCCCTGTTAGTCATCAGATTTGTCTTTTCCGGGCTGATCTCCATTCCACACTTGGATGATGTCGTCTCCAAGCAATCTACCAGGCGCACAAGTTCTTCTTCACTGCTTACCAATCCAATAATGTCGTCTGCAAAACGGAGGTTTGGAATAAGACGACCTCCAATGCTGACTGTTCCTTCGTGATCTTCAAGAGCGTCTTGATGATAAACTTACAACTGCTAAAATAATAAGAAACACCCCAATGTTTACTAATATACTCACAAAAGAGAGCAACAACGCATATAAAGACGGAACAGATATCGTGTGAATGCTTGTGAATGTGGTCCGCCCGGTCCTACAGGTCCGCCCGTTCTTGGTCCGCCTTTTAGTTTTTCCTGGAACGGGCCGATGGTGTAGACAACCAGCGCAAACGTAGTTCCGGTTCTTCACGATGACGCTTATTTTGTTTTGCATTTTCACTGATTTGTTACATACGGGATTGGCAGTGAGCCCTAAAGAGCTTCAAAGGCGCATGCATATAGGGTCGAAACTTTTATATCAACGAAACATCTACGTTAGTTCCTCTGACCATGGAAGGTGGACTAACTGTTATCATCCGGGGTAAGACGACATTTAAATTTTACATAGGCGGCCATTATAACGTTTCCTTCATTTCCTGCAAAAATTGTCTTACGATTTTCTTGAAAATTTCACAGCATATTTAACCTCCATTGACACAAGTGCACAAGGAAAAGTCGTGAAATTCTCATACCTAATTTTTCAGAAAAATCCACCCAAACCTGACACCCTTAAATTTTGCCCCAATCTGGTGACGGATTTTGGAATATTGGTGCGTGCTGCAAAATAGCCACTGTGCGAATACGCGAGCGACTAGTAGTCGAGTTGCCGCCCTACCATATTCTGTATGGAACCCAGAAATGATTGGTAGTGTACGTTTTTTTTGCTGAATCATGTAGGTTATGGGTCGCTCAACTCAAATCAGCGGGATGGCAACGCGCCATCCTTGGGCAACTTGTGGGAGCCAGACAAATCCAAGATGGCTGCCGTGAACTAGGTCCAATTAGAAAATGTGTTACATATTTGCATTCAAGCATGCTAGGAACATGATTTTGGTGTATATACACATGTTTTGGCATATGAGGAATTAAATGGAACAATTTCCAATGATGTCCGACTATGTTCACATGACAAAAATTCACAATGGCCGCCATTTTCACCGAAAATATCCCAAATCGAGCATAACTTTTGATTGGTTTATGCTAGAGACACGATTTCGTTGTCCATCCCGATGTTTTGCCATATCAGGAATTCAATGGAACTATTTGCAATGATGCCCGACTATGAACACCTGACCAAAATTCAAAATGGGCGCCATTATTACCGAACATATGCCAGAGACATGATTGTTGGTGTCTATGCCTATGTTTTACCATATGGGCTGTAGAGACTGTAAACAGGTAGAACCGAATGGACAGTTGTGAGGTAGCATAAGAAAACAAGAGAATAAAGTCTAGTTGTTAACGCGTGTTGTTTCATCATCGCTATGATAGTGTCTCTTGTTAGTAATTAGAACACGCTTGAAGTGGTGACCCTGATGTATTTTCCGGAGACACAGAGATGAGACAACAACAAATGAATCAATTGCTTATGAATTGCAAATGAATCAACGCACTAGTTGAGCAGATGTGTAAAGAAGAGGGGGTGGGATTCGTAGATTTATGGGGATACTTTGTTGGGAGGGAAGATATGTACATGAGAGATGGCCTACATTTGAGTGGAAAGGGGGCAGCAGTTTTCTCAGAGAACTTGCTGCAATCTGTTGACAGTGGGACAGGCTGCATCTATTTAAACTAGATTCGCAGGGGGGATTCACAGAGAAGCCTGAAACTGGAGGCATAGATAAAGACAGCAGAAATAAATCGGCAAAGAACAGCCTGGAAAACTGTTCTGAATCAGGATATAAATGCATTTGTTTAAATGCAAGGAGCATAGTAAACAAAAGAAGTGAACTAAACATTATGGTAGAAGATATTGACCCTCACATAATAGGTATAACCGAATCGTGGGCCACCACTGATATATCAGATGCCGAATTGGGACTAACAGGATATGTAATGTTTAGGAAAGATAGAATAGGAAGAAAGGGAGGTGGAGTTATTTTATATATTAAAGAATCTATCCAGGCTTATGAAATAAAATTAGAAAGAGAAGCAGATTGCGAAGAAGCTGTTTGGTGTAACATAGTTACAGGAAACTCAACGTTAACAGTTGGGTTAGTTTATCGAAGTCCAAACATAAGCATAGAAGAGAATGAAAAAATACAAAACGCTATAAGGGAAGTAAGCAAACGGAACTGTATTATTATGGGGGACTTTAACCATGGGCATATACAATGGAAATCTCTACAGAGTATGGGGAGTGAGGACCACAAGTTTTTAGTTTTAGTACAAGATAGTTTCCTTTCTCAACATGTGCTAGAACCAACCAGGGGAGAGAATGTGTTAGACTTAGTTTTGTCCTCACAGAAAGAATTAGTTGACAATGTCAAGATATGTGAGCCACTGGGGAGTAGTGATCACAACCAGATACATTTTACCATCAAAGTAAAATCAGAAAGGAATAGTAAAAAGCAGTATAGGAGAAATTTCCACAAAGGAAGGTATAAGGACATGAGGAAATATTTAGCAAAGATAGACTGGAATAACACACTGAAGAATAAGACAGCAACCGAATGCTGGAATATCTTAAATAGTGAAATTAAGTGCATAGTCGATAAATTTGTACCTTTCAAAAAACAAGGGAAACGGTCTAAAAAGAAACACTTATCGAAAGAAGCCATTAGAAAAATTAAGTATAAACAAATGATGTGGAAGTCATATAGATGTACTGGAAATGATGAAGACTACAACATTTATAAAGAAGCACTTAATCAAGCTACAGCTGAAATTAGAAATTCAAAGAGAAGCTATGAAAAAAAATTTGCTAGTAATATAAAACATGACAGTAAGAGTTTTTATGCGTATATTCGAAGCAAACAGAAAGTTCAGGATAAGGTCGGTCCTCTTGAAGATAGTGCTGGAAATACAATATCAGAGGGATTCTTAATGGCAGAAGACCTCAATGAGTATTTTAGTTCAGTGTTTACCAAGGAAGATATTAGTTCACTGCCAGTACCAGAGGCTAAGTTCAAGGGGGCAGATTCAGACTATTTAGGACAGTTAGTTGTAACCTCGGAAATGGTAGCTAAGAAAATAAGGGCTATGAAGGATAATAAATCACCTGGAGTGGACGGGATTCCGCCCAAACTACTATTGGAAATTGTAGAACAAATTAGCGTACCGCTTGCAACAGTTTTCAATTTGTCATTAGAAGAGGGAGTGGTTCCTTTAGAATGGAAAGAGGCAAACATTATACCGTTATTTAAAAAAGGTTCGAGAAACAAGTCAGAGAACTATAGACCAGTGAGTTTAACATCAGTGATTTGCAAATTATTAGAAAGACTAATTAAAGATCACATGGTGGATTTTCTTGTTAAACATAACTTGATAAACCCATCTCAACATGGGTTTTTAAAAGCGAGGTCATGCTTAACAAATATGTTATGTTTTTTGGAAGACATCACTAGGTGGGTAGATGAGGGATCACCAGTAGATATCATCTATTTAGATTTTCAAAAAGCTTTCGACAAAGTACCACATCAAAGATTACTCCTTAAGCTAAAGGCCCATGGCATAGGAAATGGTATAATAAACTGGATAGAAAAATGGCTGAATGACAGAAGACAACGTGTAGTAGTTGATGGGGAGGCTTCAAACTGGAAATCGGTATTGAGTGGGGTACCACAGGGATCAGTACTAGGACCTATATTATTCTTAATATATATCAACGATTTGGACGATGATATAACAAACAAGGTGTTAAAATTTGCGGATGATACAAAAGTGTTTAGAAGGATTAAAAGTGATGGAGACAGACAGCATTTACAAGATGATCTTGATAGGTTGATCAAATGGTCTGAAAAGTGGCAAATGCTGTTCAATTTTGGGAAATGTAAATGCCTCCACACAGGTCATGGGAATGAAGAGGTAAAATATAAAATTGGGGGTACTGTTCTAAGTACTACTGTAAAAGAAAAGGACTTGGGGTTAACCATTAGTGCTGATATGAAGGTTTCAGAGCAGTGCGGAATTGCAGCGTCAAAGGGAAATCAAATCCTTGGATTAATTAGGCGAAATATAGCGTATAAGAAAAAAGAATTAATAGTACCGCTGTACAAAACAATAGTGAGGCCTCATTTAGAATATTGTATACAAGCATGGAGGCCATATCGCAAGAAGGACATAGATATGCTAGAAAGAGTACAGAGGAGAGCGACTAAAATGATACCAAATCTGAGGGATCTTAGTTACGAAATACGCCTAAAAGAATGTGGTTTAACAACATTAGAGACCAGGAGATTGAGAGGAGATCACATAGAAGTGTTTAAAATATTGAATGGTTATGAAAATATTGATAGAAACATTTTTTTCTCAGTTAAGAAAAATAGAAGGACCAGAGGACATGAAGCTACATTAGTAAAGGAGCAGTGTAGATTAGATATAAGAAAGTTCTCATTCTCACAAAGGACTGTAAATGAATGGAACAGATTATCTCCTGATTGTGTTGGTGCTAGTAGCGTGAATATGTTTAAAAATAAAATCGACACACACCTTAAAAAGGCGGGATACATGTAGATAAAAAGTATTGGACTCTCGATAAGCCAAAAGGCTTCCTTGTCCACCTGCCATCCAGAGTAATTTTCTGGATGGCAATCTTGTTAAATCTTGTTAAATCAACAAGTTTGCTCGGTTTCGTCACGGCTGAGCGCACACCGGCACTCCGTAACTCCGCTTGGCCAAGCGCGCGTCACGCTTGATCGCACATGCCTGCTTTGTCCGTCAAGTCACGCTAGACTGTACTTTGATCGCCAATGCGATGGCTGAGCATTTACAGACGGTTTTGTCGCGTCGGTCGACGGCAAAGAGACGCATAACGACTAACGCTACCCGGTTTGACAGTCTGAGAGGGGAGAGTGATGCTCGGGAAATCATACAGGTCCTTCTCAAGAACATATTGGGAGCTCTCGACAAGTTTCGCGAGCTCGATTGTCAGCTCTTGCCGTTGTTGGAGGCTGCAGAAGTGAGCGGTGCGCCCTCAGGGAAACGCACCGTTCTTCAGGACATGAGATGTCTGAGACTTACATCACCAAGGCAGAAGATGTTATTTTCGAAGCAAGCCGCTACATCAAAACTCATCCTGCTTCTCCACCCGCGGCGATGCCAGCAGTTGCCACGTCGAGCGATTCGAAGGGGTACAAGATATATTTTCGTTCGAAGACTCACGACGACTGCTCTATGGTTTCAACAGCCAGAGGACGTCTTCAGTGTGCAGGTTATCACATCGCAAATCAACAAGTTTGCTGCACTTACTATCCTGCTGTCGGAAGAAGAGGCTTTCGTGATCCGAGAGCTTACGATGATGGGGGAGGATCGTCCGGCAAACGTGTTCGAAGCGGCGAAGACTCTCTTCGTTGATCGATATGAACCAACCGTACACCAGAGACTGACGCGAGCAATGGCCATGGGACGTCATCAACTGTCAGTGTAAAGCTTTGGGGAAAGCTTGCAGCAGTCATGCATGTAGCTGTCATTCTGCAGGATTGTCCTGCACACCGCAGCGTCTGTGTTGGTGAAGCCATGTGCCTATATCCGTTCACCAAACATGATGAGCATGAGAATGACGCTAGATATGATAATGAGGAAGAAGGTAACCGTACAGAGGAAATAGAAGAGGAGGATGAGAGAGAATGGCGGACTAAACTTTTCTATGAGAATGTAATGTGAATGGCGTCCCTTTCATATATCGTTGGTTTTGAATTGATTAATGCACATTGTCAATGTCCAAACCTGTCATTAACAAAAATGCTCTAAAATTGTGTTTCATTGTGTTTCAGCAAATTTATAATTGAGTACTTCTTACTTTGAAGTTTGTACTTTTAAATGTTGTACATGTATGGTATAGATTCATTCGTGATTACTGCATGCCATTTTGCAAAGCTTTTGTATGTTACTTGTCAAAAGTAGCCATACACAAGTGCATGTATGTATAGCTATTAGCATACTCGTAGCTCAGTCATGATGACTGATCATCGCAAATGAAGAACTGTAAATAAATGTTATCTTACAAAGTCCCAATTTTAACAACTTTATTGCCATATCACATCAATACAAAATCATTGGAAACAATTCAAAAGAACTTATGCACCTAAAAATCATGTTTCAATCATCATTCAATCAAACGTTATGGTCGATTTTGGCTATTTTCGGTAAAAATGACAACCATTTTGAATTTGTGTTATGTCAACACAGTCGGACATCATTGGAAATGGTTCCATTGAATTCCTCATATGCCAAAACATGTGTATAGACACCAAAATCATGTTCCTAGCATGCTCCAATACAAAGCATGTAACACATTTTCTAATTTGACCTAGGTTAACGGCAGCCTTCTTGGATTTGCCTGGCTCCCACAAGTTGCATGCACAAGGTTGGCGCGTTGCCATCCCGCTGATTTGAGTTGAGGGACCCATAACCTACATGATTCAGCAAAAAAAACTTACACTACCAACCATTTCCAGGTTTCAAAAATGGCAATTCGACTATAGCGTATATTTATTGCTACCTCGTGAAAGATCTAATGCAGTAGTACATTAAATATTCACTGGACTAACATGTGCCATGTCAAAGTGCTCGAACAAAATTCACACATCACACCAAAACGGTATTTTCAAGGTCACTCTTTCGGTAATGGCGGACGAATACTTAATGTGGTCTTACCCCATCCCGCGGGCCGCATGAAATTGGTTCGTGGGCCGCAGTTGGCCCGCAGGTTGCCGATCCCAAGCCAATAATCTATATTTATTGTTAGAACGTAGGCCTACGTGTTCTGTTCAACCATGATGCAACAGTGTTCCACCGCTCAGCCAACGAACACTGTCGCCTGATAAAACATTTGGTGTTGTTCTTAACAATTTCCCATTCTTAGCGGGCCGGTTGTAAACCGACCGCGGGCCAAGTTCGAACATCCAGAGTTAGCATAATGTTGCTGTGAAAGCAACAAATGGTGACGCCACCTCGCGGATATAATCGAGGCGTTGTTTCGGCGCACACTAATAGGCGGGCCAAGAACGGGCGGACCTGTAGGACCGGGCGGACCACACTCACAAGCATTCACACGATATCTGTTCCGTCTTTATATGCGTTGTTGCTCTCTTTTGTGAGTACATTAGTAAACATTCGGGTGTTTCTTGTTATTTTAGCAGTTGTAAGTTTATCATCCAGACGCCCTTGAATATCATGAAGGAACAGTTAGCATTGGAGGTCGTCTTATCCCAAACCTCCGTTTTGCAGACGACATTGATGGATTGGTAAGCAGTGAAGAAGAACTTGTGCGCCTGGTAGGTTGCTTGGAGACGACATCATCCAAGTATGGAATGGAGATCAGCGCGAAAAATACCAAGCTGGTGACTATCAGTCCAAAGTGCATCGAGGCTCAGATCACTATCAACGACTAGAGACTGGAGATAGTAACACAGTTCAAATACCTGGGAGCAGTAATCTCATGAGATGAGATGAGATGAGAAGTTTATCATCATTGGTGTAACTCGTATTTTTTAAAGAAAATATTAAGCATGATATAAATAAACAGTTTATAGTTACTATGAAAATATCGGCGCCAAAATATCACTCAATTGTAAAGTGATGTCCCACGCAGAGTATTTTAATTTAAATCATTTGATGTAGCCACTTAGCTAACTGTACATGTTTTTTTCATGGGCAACATCATTGTTACTGAAATAATTACCGTATAGCAAGGTGATGAATGTTAATGCTTCGGCAGTCTTTTTGGTTATGTTTAATCTATAGTATACTTGGGGCATACTTGGTTTGAACTCAATTGGATTGTCACTGTTACACATTTGTTAGTGACTGTGTGAGTAGTTCATAGGATTTGAATGTTGATATCAGCTTTGACAAACTGGAATTTCGTCATAAAACACCAACAATGACCATTATTTAAATTTGAAGGCTTTGCTTGTAAATTGTCTTTGAAATAAGTTCCCTGTATTTGGTTTGGTGTTGAGGCCTTCGCCCAACCATGGAACACTGCGGATGCACAATCATGATAATGATGATTTGGTTTGACCTCAATTGGTATGTTAATGCGAGTACTTCATTTCATGTGAATGTTGAAGAAATACTCTTAACAGGAAAATTAAAATCCATTGAACCAACACTGAAATAAACTGTGGTCTATGCATGTCTGTAATCAGCTCTCGATCGCAGATACAGTTACAATTTCATTTCTGTAGGTCTAACTGTCTTATTTTGTGCGCATTTATACAACACAATATAAATAATGTTTTATTAGAATATATTTTGTTATAAATCTTGACTTCGTATACTATTTACGTATGGACATCAGTAGCGCGCCCATATGTACATTCTATCTGTAATAGTTATGACTGAAATAAAAACATTTATTTGCATTAATACATTTATGAGTTAGTTCTTTTACAATATGCTTACCTTCATTCCTCAACTTTTATAACTTCTTTTGGAATGTACTAATTAATTATAGCTAATATTGAAAGTATTGCTCGATCGATGCAGAACAATTCTTCCTATTAAATTTGCTGAAAAAGTCAACTGTAAGATGTAATATACCTTAGGATACTTTAGGACTGTTCTGATCGCAGGATCCTCTCGGTTCCTCAATGATCAGATCTTCTTCTTCGGGGTCTAGTATTAAGAGTTTGTGTTCTCCGGTTCCAGTGTTTAATGTTAGTGGGGCTTCATAGTCGTAAAATATTTCCTGGGTTGACCAGAATTTATCAAGGCGGTTTTTAAATGAGTTTATTGATTTTGCTTGTATTACTGAATCAGGTAAACTGTTCCATGGTTCAACCACTCTAAGCGGGAATGCATTGTTTCTTATGTTTAGTTTTGCTCTTTGGTTGAACAGTTTAAGGGAGTGTCCTCTGTTACTGGATCGTGATGCCACATCCTCCCATTTAGGAAGGTTTGGTGCAGATTTGTTGTCATATATGTTATGCATTATTTTATACACTTCAATCATATCTCCTCTTAATCTACGATATGTTAATGTGGGTAACTTAAGTAATTTTAGTCTTTCAATATATGATAAGTCCCTCATACCAGGTAGTTCTTTTGTGGCTCTTCTCTGGACATTTTCTACGGCTATTTTATGTTTCGTCTTGTATGGATACCATACTGCTATTGCATAATCTAGGTGGGATCTAACCATAGTCTTGTTTAGTGGCAAGAAAATGTATGTATCTAAGAATTGAAAAGTTCTTCTGATTACTTTTGTCATTCTGGTTGCTTTATTAACCACTTGGTTGATGTGATCATCAAAAGAAAGTTTTGAATCAATAATTACTCCTAAATCTTTTTGTTTGTCTGTGGTGACAAGAGCATGTTTGACATTATTTGTTGCCATAAAATATTTATTTTCACCGATATTATTTTTCCCAATTTCCATGTGTAGACATTTATCGGGATGGAATTTTAACAACCGCTTGTCGCTCCATTGTTCTAGTATGCTTAAATCATGTTGAAGTAAATCCTGATCATCTGTATGTGTTATTGTTCTAAATATCTTTATGTCATCAGCAAATAGAAATGTATTTGAATTTGTTAGATCTGGGAGGTCATTAATATATAGAACAAAAAGTAAGGGTCCTAGAACGGAACCATGGGGTATCCCTGATATTATCTCTTTCCAGCTAGACTCATCTCCATTTACTGAAACTTTTTGTTTTCTATCTGTGATGAATGATTCTATCCAGTTAATCAGTTCTTCTGAAATGTTGAAGCTTTTTAATTTGCCAATTAATCTTTTGTGTGGCACGGTGTCAAAGGCTTTTTTGAAATCCATATATATAACATCGGTGTGGTTGCCCTGATCCATTTCTTTAGTCCAGTCATATATATTATTTTGATTAGTTGTAGAACTGTTGATCGGCCAGATATAAATCCATATTGTTTTTGACTAAATAGATTATTTACTTTCATGTAGTTTGTAATGTGATTTCTAATAATTTGTTCCATACATTTACAAACTATGCTTGTTAAACTTATTGGGCGGTAGTTACTAGCTAGTTTCTTGTTTCCTTTTTTTTATAAATTGCTGATATTTTAGCCTCTTTCCAGTCATTGGGAATGCAGGAAGTTTTAATCGACTTTTCAAAAATTTGTTTTAAAGGTTGACAAATCCTTGCAGACAACTCATTTAGTAGCCTGGCGCCTATTCCATCTGGGCCAGGCGATTTGCTTATATTAAGTTGTTTTAACGTCAGTAGTATTATATTTTCAGTTAGTTTTAATTTGTCCATCGCATGTTTATTGTTTACTTTAGGTATGGTTGGTATAGGCCTTGACTGTTCTTTGGTGAATACACTGGAGAAATAGTCAGCAAGTATATTTGCTTTTTCTTCATCTTCATTTGTTGTTTGAGATTTTAGGTTGGTGGAGTCTATGTTCAGTTCCCCAATTCCTTGTTTTATTGTAGTTTTTTATTTATAATATTTCCAAAAGACTTTGGGGTTTTTCTTGGTCTGGGATGCTAGATTTCGTTCAAATTCCTTTCGGAACTTTCTGGTTAGACCTCGGATTTTATTTCTGCTTTTACAATACTCTAGCTATTTTGTTCAATCCCTTGTTTCCATGTATCTTGTCCATAATCTATTTTTACGTCTAATTAGTTTTCTTGTATTAGCATCCAGGGGGAAGTTTCCCTTTCTATTATTTGGAACTATCTTTTGAGGTACATATTTATCTTCTAATGAGTTTAGTACTGTTTTGAAGATTTCCCATTGATCCTTAACATTATCCTTAGTCTTTAAATTTTTTTTCCCAGTTAATATTTGAACATTCTATTCTCATTGCATCATAGTTTGCCACATTATACAGCTTCCTTTTTTAGTATAATTACTTGTTATAAAGTTGCACACTATACTGAATTTGTGTACACAATGGTCACTTTTGCCCAGAGGGCTAAGGTACTCTAATTCTCCTACATTATCTTCGTCATTAGATAGAATCAGATCTAACAGGTTTGTGTTAGTTGTGCCTCGTCCTCTGGTGGGGTTTGACACGTGTTGAACCATGAAGGTGTCTCTAAGACATTCCAAAAATTTAAAGTTTAAATTGTTAGGGTTATTTGATTTGGTCGTCCAATGATTCCAATTTATCTCAGGGAGGTTGAAATCTCCAGTAATTACGATGTGTGAGTATTTATGTTGTGATATTGATCTGATCATATTTAGAAGTTCTACATTATTTTCTTCAGATCCCCCATCGCTTCTGTATATGCATCCAAAAAGAAGTTTGTTTTTATTCTTTAATTTGATTTCTATAAATAAGCATTCTTTGAAAGTTGTGACTTGGTTTATATACTCTGCATGCAGGGAATTTAGCACATATATTATAATACCTCTTCCTTCAGTATTTTATAATTTTTTTTAGAATGACATGTAACCTTCTAAGGAAAATTCTGGTGTTGTTACAGAACATTTAGGGTTTTGGGGTTTTACTTCATTAATTGCTATTATGTGGGGTTTTAGTTCTTTGATTTTTGTTCAAATTCATTTTGTTTGTTCCTTAATTAGTCAGCATTGGTGTAAAAACACTGAATGCTGCCTATCTCATTAAGATTATATTTGTTTACGTTCGTTTTTCCATCTGTTGTTCTAGGTGGATGTGTACTCTTTATTGGCTTTTCCTTATCTTTTTTATTCTTCTTTCCCATGGTGGACCCGTCACTCTATACAGGTATTCCCCCGACTCATCTGCTGCTTCCTGTCTCTTTGCTTCTTCATAGAGCTTTTTAGATTCTTCTCTTTCTTGTTTGGTTTTGTCGTGGTCAATTGTTTTATTTTTGAACTTATTATTGTCCTTGATGTGATGGAACTTTCGAAGAAGGGTGCGTTTTTTGTCAATGTGCGTTACTGTAATCAGTACTGGTCTGGGGCTGTTTGCATTTTCTTTGGCTTCCCCGAGCCGCCGGATTTCTGTGATGTCAGTGTCTGTAAAGTTATTGTCTATTTCTGTGCAGACTTCTACGATTTGTTCTTAAAATATAAAACCTGTAATCGTAAACCAGCTGTCTTAACACAAGCACGCATGCACATTTACACCATCAGTATTTACAAACGAAGGCATAAAAGCGCCTACAACAGGCAACAGCAACATCGCATGTAAAAACGGAGCGTAGCGATCGTGCGAGTCCTTGAGAATGTGGTCCGCCCGGTCCGTCCAGTCCGTCCGTTTCTGATCCGCCTTTTAATGCGCGCCGTTGTTTCTTTGTTTTGATACTCTATACGATAGATGGCGAAGCCTGTGGCTTTTCGCAAAGATGGCGACCGAAGTAGTGTCTCAACTTTCAAATGCTATAAAAAGTATTCAGGAATTGCGTTTGAGTGTGACGCGAGTCGCCGAGCAACTCAGCAATGGCATAAAAAAACCAAGCAATGAAGACTGTGGCTCTCAGTCTAAAGAGAAATTATTTCTATTCGATTTACAAAAGAGTTTGTTGGTTGTCAACAAGTACATGAGGTATATTTATTATATTATCGCTCAGAAAGGAGTTGTAACAACTATTATAACGGCGGAACCTAGTATTGGTGTCGCTATTTAGTTACCAAGCGGGCTGTTGGTGGCACGTATGAGATATGTGTTTGCAGCTCGTCAAATGTCAGATATGTTCTTCACATTGGAGTAAAAAAATTCGCAAGTTTTATCATCGCTTGTGCCAGTTGTAGTAACTCGCCGGTTCCATTCGCCACTGTGCCAAGACTAAATACTCATCCGGAAGATCAGATAAAATGCCTAAATTGTGTAGCTCCTGGGTGAAGTACAGATTCAAAATTTTTAATAATTCAAACTTCGTGGTCGTGCGCCTTTTACTCAAACCCGTTGGGACATCCATATTATATCATATATGGCACAGACCTGGGGCCGAGTAGCCTACATTTTCATGAGTACAAGTACGAGTACTTTGATGATGGATGAGTACGAGTACATTGCTAAAAGCTGAGTACGAGTACATTCTCACAAGTACGAGTAAAAGTATGAGTACATTTTTTAAAATATAAATATTAAATAATAACGTATTTTAAAATTGTTTAATTAATCTAATTTATATAACTCAGCACAAGTGATTATGCAATAGCAGTTGATATATTTTTTATGAGGAAAACTTAGAAAAACCTTTATTTCATCAACAATGTAATTCACATAATTGGCATTCATTTCAGTGGCATCGTATGATCTTATCTTATATTTGCCATTGCACCAAATAAACATGAGTTGTTCACAGGTTGAGTCTTTCAGGCTGCACCATTCAGGGCAGAATACTTTCTCGGTTATGCTAAATACCCTTTCAACTGGGCCTGATTAGGCCGGAATGCTGAGATGGTGAGGGACCAACTGCGCCAGAGTTGGAAAACTCAGAACTGCAGTGGGTCACTGTGACGATCTGTACATGGCTGACTGAGGTATTCGTTCACCTCTACAATCAGCAATCTGCTGATATTATAAGTTTGCAGTTTATATTTACTGATCGTACACTACTAATTGTTGAGAGGACTTTTTAGCCAGGCTGCTGGCATGTGATTATACTAGTGTAGGAGGCAGTCTGACTTGAGCCACCTTACTTATACAGAGGAAGACTGGCAGTTCTTGTTCTTAGCAGTTAGCACTGTCAGCCACTGTTAAGTGACATGGTCTCCAGACTACATCAAAGGCATTTCCTGTCTAACTGGTGGGTTAACTGCTAATTGGCTCTTTATGGACATCCTGGTGGCTCAATTAAACAAACAGGTTTATGGCCTGAACTGATAGCCTACAATTATTGTTTGCTGAAGAGGGTGTTTCTCATTGGGAAAAGATGCTGCCTGTTGCCATGTTTGGGTATCATAAGTCATGGTTATCAGAGAATGAGGATGTACTATGTGTAGGGATGGTAAGGTGGTATTCTATCAGAATTAACAAAGTATTAAAAAAATTGTTGAACATTTAAATATTTAAGGAAAGTTTCATTTTATAACCAAATATATTTATTTTCCCAAGTACATATTGAGAAAGTACTCAGATGTACTCGTAATGTACTCGTAAAATCTTAGTAGTATGAGTACGAGTCCATGAGCCATAAGTTTCATGAGTACGAGTACTTCAAAAGTGTACTCGAGTACCGAGTACTTCGGCCCCAGGTCTGATATGGCACATAATCATAATAATCATACCGAAAAAAACGAGCCAGCCAAGGTCCGGTGCATCAAGATTCAAGAGTAACTGATGGTTTTGGCCTACTGAATTTGGCTCACTTGATAATATTGTAAATAGTGATTATATCAGATCACAGTTTTTTTTCATAACAAGTGTCCCATTGCTAGGCAAATGTTGCCTGGTTTGCAATGATTACATAGTTTCTATCAATTAGAGTCTTTGTTCATGAGCAGTCAAGTCATTAACTCTGTAATTACCATATATATGTAATAATTTAACAAGATTGAACAAGATTGCCATCCAGAAAATTACCTCTAGATGGCAGGTGGACAAGGAAGCCTTTCGGCTTATCGAGCGTCCAATAATTTTTATCTACGTGTATCCCTCCCTTTTAAGGTATGTGTCAATTTTATTTTTAAACATATTCACGCAACTAGCACCAACACAATCAGGAGAGAATCTGTTCCATTCATTTACAGTCCTTTGTGAGAATGAGAACTTTCTTATATCTAATATACACTGCTCCTTTACTAATGTAACTTCATGTCCTCTGGTCCTTCTATCTTTCTTAACTGAGAAAAAAATATTTCTATCAATATTTTCATAACCATTCAATATTTTAAACACTTCTATCTGATCTCCTCTCAATCTCCTGGTGTCCAGTGTTGTTAAACCACATTTTTTAGGCATATTTCGTAACTAAGATCCCTCAGTTTAGGTATAATTTTAGTTACTCTCCTCTGTACTCTTTCTAGGATATCTATGTCCTTCCTGCGATATGGCCTCCACGCTTGAATACAATATTCTAAATGAGGCCTAACTATTGTTTTGTACAGTGGTATTATTAGCTCTTTTTCCTTATACATTATGTTTCGCCTAATTAATCCATGGATTTGATTTCCCTTTGAAGCAGCAATACCACATGTACGAGTCTGAAAGTGAAACATCGCCTAGCCAGCACTCACCTTTCAACATCTGGACCCCAGGTTGTGCTGCCAATTCACAATACCTGAATTCATGTCATTAAAGAGATATTTGATTTATAACAAAAAATGTCACATTATATGAATGTTTACCAACATAACAGCATTGGTTCTATGCCCTGTGATGTATTACAGAAACGAGGCTGAGGGTCAATGCACCTTCTTGCTAAAATAGTTACCCCAAAGTGTCGTCCCAGTCTGACAGCACTTGCTGTCGGTGATAGGCGCAGTTTGCATCTTTGCTAAGTACTGTGTACTAGTAAGGGGCGTGGAAAATGAAAACAAACACCAGCTGCAGACAGGGAGAAAGAGGAAAAAAACATGACCTATTTGATAATAATTTGACAACTAATCGACTGTTGACATATTGTATACTTCACCTCATATACATAAAGTCAGTGTGATCATTGTTTGTGTTCTCCAGTGATCTTGAGAAGAGCACAGAGATGGTGCTGCCTACAGGGCTTATGTCGCTAGGCAACAGCAGCTTGTTGACCCTTGACCCTGTGGTGGACAAGACTCCACTCTACTCACAACTCTTGCAATCTTATAAGTGGTCTAACAAGGTGAGTGTAGCGACACTGATTTTCCGCGATTGCCGAAAACGGGTGGAATTCGGCTTTTGAAACGGAGTTGACTGTTTGGAATGAAAATTCCACGATTGTGGGAAACGGATGGCATTCCACGTAATAAACATTTTGAAACGGGATTTGCGTTTTTGAACGGAAACTCCATAAGCACAGAAAGAGTAGAATCACCAACACCGTAAACGATAATTACTTTATAGGGGACGCAAGTGATTCTCGATTCCGGTCCATTTTGATGCGATAGTTAACAAGATCATACACTTCCGGGGCCCACTTCGTTGTCCGGAATTATCGCTCATTCGATTACAGGCATGGCGTTTTCATTACAATTTTGGGTAAACTACACCACACGGAATGATAAAATTTAAAGGAAATTCAACAGGTTCAGTAAGCTGCAGGTGGGTGCCGAGTTTCTCATACAACGACGAGTGAAAGCGTCGATGAAAGACAAAAGTTACAAGTTAATAGTGTGTGTCGCCTGTGAAATTGTATCCGCTCATGGCTGTCCTTCGCTCACTCGATCGGTTGTCACGCAGCACTCGTCAGTAAACAGGGAAGATCACATGTTGTAAATTGTAATCGTCATTGTTAATTATTTTAAACTTCTTTATTACAGAAGTCCAATTATTAATTAATTATATTTTGGTTATTTAAACTTTTTTGACTTGCACAGCTGCAGTTAATGTTAATGCAATGTTTGTGTATTTATTATACATTTTTTCTGTCTGAGTGAGACAAATAATAATTTTATTACTGTTCTAGAATATGTTCCCTTAAACCCCATTTGTAAAGATGCATTATATCCATAAATCACGTACATTGGACAAGTACATAGTTATATGATGTTTACGATTGTTCACATACAACTGTGCCTTTGGTTATTGTAGACTTTATAATGGCAAGCATTTCATGTGCCACGACTGACAATGACAGTTTCGTCGTTCCAGTATAACCAATATTCAAAGTCAAAATCACTGTGATATACAAACAATTTGAAAATCATAACTTGCATGCATAATAGTTCCCACCTATTACATGAGCTTTCGTTGGGTGGAAACCTATAAAACTTGTAACAGAGGTTTCTGCTGTGGCAGTTACACCCATATGCGAAACAGTACATAGTTCATTTGCATCGTTGGGTACCGGATCATGAATGAAAAAGGCAAAATAGCATAAAATCAGTATGGAGGCAGGCGAGACTTGCATGCCCTATTGGCAATATTTAAAAAAACATGATTACTATGCAACAGTATTAATTTTGGTGGTTTTATGACACAGGATTTTTAAAACGCTCAAGGTAATTCGTTATGAAGTGTCTTGGTGCCCCTGCTACCTCGTCAACTGATGTAAACAGGGACATGGGCGGAAGGTGTTAACATAAACTGTTTTGCGATTGTTGTCTGGCTGTTCACTAAGGTCACAATAAAATATAGTTGTGTTTCCGGTAATACTGATTTGAAGGAGTAACAACAAAACTTGAAGGAGTAACAACAGCCTAGGTTACACAGGCTCAAAGTGGTATAATCTGCATTTCGTAGTTCTAACAAATTCCGTTGGATGGCGTCATATTATTTAAACAAATTATTCATTAATATTTTATTGTCTATTTATTAATTTATTTATTTTTATGTATGTCTTGATACTTTTAGCTTAGGTTTGTTTAGTAAATGTTTTATTTAATGCAGTTCTAGTCTTTTTATATGTAATATAATGCTATTATCTACATTTTAGTAGCTATTAGTTGTCAACACCCTTGAACAGAGTCCTACTGTGGATATGAGTGTATAAATAAAGTATATTATTATTATATTCTGAACAGAAATGGGCTTTTATAGCCAGTATGCCATTTTTAAACGGAACATGCTTCATTTAACATGAAAAATGCATCATTTGAAATACAATGTTTTTTTCTGAAATGGAAAATACATTGTTTGAGACATATTTTGCCTTTTTTAAACAGAATTTGTCTATTTTTGAAATGGAAAATCACTGTCCCTGTGAGTGCGTGCTAATTATCAAAACTCGTTTAACATTGAAAATTATTTTAATAATCATCAGTCTCAGATTGTAAAATGGAGTAAAAATAAACTAAGAATATTTACTACTGATGTATTTGTGCGTTGTTGGCTGGTTGACACAGATGCATGAGCACGCATCTCTGGCAGCCACTCTGCTCACTCAGAACACCCTCAAGAGGTCTCACCTGTCTGGCAGCTATCACGCCAAGCGCCCTCGCAAGGTCCCCAGCAGCAGCCACCTCGTGACGCCACAGTCAGTCTTTTGTATTGTATTGTTTTGTATCTATTCAGATTTTAACAGGTCCAAGGACCCAGTAACAGGATTGATAACTAAAACAATATGTAAAAGTAATAAGATTAAGAAGAATAAGAACGAATTGAACAGTGAAGTGTCCAGAGTGTCAGTCTTTACAATGACCATCCAACACAGACTGAGTGTAGGTCAACCATCCATCACATTCTAGTTATAGCTACCACTGTTGTGACAGTGAACGATGTTCTTGTAGAATTGTACATATAAATGATGAAATGTTGTGACAGTGAACGATGTTCTTGTAGAATTGTACATATAAATGATGAAATGTTGTGACAGTGAACGGTGTTCTTGTAGAATTGTACATATGAACTGTTGTGACAGTGAACGGTGTTCTTGTAGAATGGTACATATGAACTGTTGTGACAGTGAATGGTGCTCTTGTAGAATCGTACATATGAACGATGAACTGTTGTGACAGTGAACAGTGTTCTTGTAGAATTGTACATATGAACGATGAACTGTTGTGACAGTGAACGGTGTTCTTGTAGAATGGTACATATGCGTGATGAACTGTTGTGACAGTGAACGGTGTTCTTGTAGAATGGTACATATGAACTGTTGTGACAGTGAACGGTGTTCTTGTAGAATTGTACATATGAACTGTTGTGACAGTGAATGATGTTCTTTTAGAATTGTACATATGAACTGTTGTGACCGTGAATGATGTTCTTTTAGAATTGTACATATGAACTGTTGGGACATTGAATGGTGTTCTTGTAGAATTGTGCATATGAACGATGAACTGTTGTGACAGTGAACGGTGTTCTTGTAGAATGGTACATATGAACTGTTGTGACAGTGAACGGTGTTCTTGTAGAATTGTACATATGAACTGTTGTGACAGTGAATGATGTTCTTTTAGAATTGTACATATGAACTGTTGTGACAGTGAATGATGTTCTTTTAGAATTGTACATATGAACTGTTGGGACATTGAATGGTGTTCTTGTAGAATTGTACATATGAACGATGAACTGTTGTGACTGTGAACGGTGTTCTTGTAGAATGGTACATATGAACGATGAACTGTTGTGACAGTGAACGGTGTTCTTGTAGAATCGTACATATGAACGATGAACTGTTGTGACAGTGAACAGTGTTCTTGTAGAATTGTACATATGAACGATGAACTGTTGTGACAGTGAATGGTGTTCTTGTAGAATCGTACATATGAACGATGAACTGTTGTGACAGTGAACGGTGTTCTTGTAGAATGGTACATATGAACTGTTGTGACAGTGAACGGTGTTCTTGTAGAATTGTACATATGAACGATGAACTGTTGTGACAGTGAACGGTGTTCTTGTAGAATTGTACATATGAACGATGAACTGTTGTGACAGTGAACGGTGTTCTTGTAGAATTGTACATATGAACGGTTGTGACAGTGAACAGTGTTCTTGTAGAATGGTACATATGAACGATGAACTGTTGTGACAGTGAACAGTGTTCTTGTAGAATTGTACATATGAACGATGAACTGTTGTGACAGTGAACGGGGTTCTTGTAGAATTGTACATATGAACGATGAACTGTTGTGACAGTGAACGGTGTTCTTGTAGAATTGTACATATGAACGATGAACCGTTGTGACAGTGAACGGTGTTCTTGTAGAATCGTACATATGAACCGCTGTGACAGTGAACAGTGTTCTTATAGAATGGTACATATGAACGATGAACTGTTGTGACAGTGAACGGTGTTTTTGTAGAATTGTACATATGAACGATGAACTGTTGTGACAGTGAACAGGTTCTTGTAGAATTGTACATATGAACGATGAACTGTTGTGACAGTGAACGGTGTTCTTGTAGAATTGTACATATGAGCGATGAACCGTTGTGACAGTGAATGGCGTTCTTGTAGAATCGTACATATGAACGATGAACCGTTGTGACAGTGAACGGTGTTCTTGTAGAATCGTACATATGAACGGTGAACCGTTGTGACAGTGAACGGTGTTCTTGTAGAATCGTACATATGAACAGTGAACCGTTGTGACAGTGAACAGTGTTCTTGTAGAATCGTACATATGAACGGTGTACTGTTGTGACAGTGAACAGTGTTCTTGTAGAATCGTACATATGAATGGTGAACCGTTGTGACAGTGAACGGTGTTCTTGTAGAATCGTACATATGAACTGTTGTGACAGTGAACGGTGTTCTTGTAGAATGGTACATATGAACAGTGAACCGTTGTGACAGTGAACAGTGTTCTTGTAGAATCGTACATATGAACGGTGAACTGTTGTGACAGTGAACAGTGTTCTTGTAGAATTGTACATATGAACGATGAACTGTTGTGACAGTGAACAGTGTTCTTGTAGAATTGTACATATGAACGATGAACCGTTGTGACAGTGAACGGTGTTCTTGTAAAATTGTACATATGAACGATGAACCGTTGTGACAGTGAACGGTGTTCTTGTAGAATTGTACATATGAACGATGAACTGTTGTGACAGTGAATGATGTTCTTGTAGAATTGTGGATGGCCTCATCCAGAACTTCAACCGCCGTTTCTCCGATATGCCAATCGCTGTAGCACGACCATTTGGCAACCCGGCCTTCTTACAGGTGAAAACACAACAGATTCTACACATACTTCCTACAGGAACTTTGGATTCCCTCCCTGGTGAATAGTTGAGGAAAGCTCTTTATACTTGCATTAACTTACAGTATACATGGTTGTTATCGGAAACTAAAACTTTATAGAGTTTCATATCATGTTAAAAGTACAGTTTGACGTGCTTTTGACAGATACATTATAAACTGCATGCTTTATAGAAAAATGGGTGCTGAAGTGATACCTAATTTAACGTAAAGCCCCGGATGCTTCTATTGTTGCTGCATTCTGTGGCTGACATTGAAGTGGAGCTTCATGATATTGAATAATGTACCAGGTAATCACAATATTAATTTTTTTATCAACACAATTCCCATTAAAAATAGCAAAACATGTGTTAACTGCAAATATAATGTAAACTGAAAGAAAATGATGGTATGTTTATTACAAGAAAGGTTAATAAAAAATAAAATGATTTATTTATATTTTCAAATCATGTTTTGATGCCAATGATATCCATTCTGCTACAACTGAGACTGATGCGACACATGCAAGGGAAGAAAGTCACACCCCAGTCTCCACACAGGCACGTTTTGTAAATTTGTTCTCAAAGCTCACACTGGTCTATGCTAGATAGGACAGTGTTGTTGGTTAGCTGCTGAATTGACTACTGCAGATTGACAGTGTTACAGCTCCAGGTGATGACTGTAATGCTTGTTGACAGGTGACACTGGCCCGCACTCTCAAGGCTGTCATTGTGTTGCGGGGACTCATCATAGAGTGGGTGTTGGTGAAGGGGTACTCCGAGGAAACTCACAACGAGAAGGGCGAGGTAGGTGGCAGAACACCCTGAAGTGATCTTTTTAACAGCTCACTGCACTTTTCATTATCAAATTGTAAGTTGTGTGTACGACATCAAAGTGATTTTTAAGAACACTTTTCAGGATCAAATTGTAAGTACACTGTAGTGTGTTTGTGTACAAACAAACTTTATATACCCCTATTGGATGGCCACATGACCCTGAAGTCCCTTAGCCACAATCTCTCCCTCCTTTTCTCCCGCCCTCTCTCTCACTCCTTCCATCCCTTTCTCCCTTCCTCACTGCCTTCTTTCTCCCTTCCTCTCTCCCTTTCTTCCTTCCGCTCCCCCTTTCTTCCTTCCTCTCTCCCTTCTTCTCTCCCTTTCTCCCTTCTTCTCTCCCATTCTCTCATCCTCTCTCCCTTTCATCCTTCCTCTCTCCCTTTCCACCCTCCCCTTCTCCCTTTCTCTCTTCCTCTCTCCCTTCTTCTCTCCCATTCTCCCTTCTTCTCTTCATTTCTCCCTTCCTCTCTCCATTTCTCCCTTACTTCTCTTCATTTCTCCCTTCCTCTCTCCCTTTCTCCATTCCTCTCCATTTCTCCCTTTCCTCTCTCCCTCTCTCCCTTCTTCTCTCCCTTTCTCCCTTCTTCTATCCCTCCCATTTTTCCCTCCCTTCCTCTCTCTCCTTTTTCCCTTCTCTCCTTTTTCCCTCCTTTCCTCCCTCCCTCTCTCTCCCCGTCCGTCCCTCCCCAGTGTGGCAGGTAGAGCTGTGTCAGAGTGAGTGAGCCATGGAGAATGTGAGGACAGTTTTACTGGAGAGTTGTTGTTTTAATAAAAGTTCTTCATTGCAGCCCGACATTTGGTCAAAGTCGAAGTACACTGTATTTCAGAAGGTAAGCTGTTTAAAAAATAAGCAAGCGTTTAGATAGTAATGTGTTGCATTATAATTTCAAATAACATAGTCTTGGCTGATTGCCAAATATGCACTCAAGTGTACATCAGAATATTGATTACATTTTTTTTTAAATGTTGGATACATTATGTCATGAAAATAAATGAGTCTTGACAAATTGAGTCACATGTCAAATTTTTTTTAAAAAAACAGTTATCCACACCATTGGAAAGAAGATATGTTAAGCTTTCCAATGGTGCATAAAACAAGAGTCTAGCTCACTCGTAGCCAAAGTTATGTCACAATGAACACGACTGGGATAGAAACGTTCAAATTGAGAAAAAGTTCATGTACATGTTTACACATGTGTACTTAAAATTACCTCAGTTACACATAATAGATTTCTCTGAAATTTTGCACAGTGTTGTCTAATGGTATTTTCTGTACACGGTGTAAATACGAAACAAATATGTGACCTATTAATAATATTATGACCAAAAACACCATATATAACTATAGTAAATTTTTTATAACATTACATAATCTCTGCGTGCACAAACACTGTGTAATATAACCAAGCAACAACGTAACATGACATCGACACAGTTGAACATAATTAATTTTTCTATAATTGCTTTGCAGTAATGCGTACACAGATAATTATAACACCTAAGCTTCATGGCTTTATGAACTTAATCGTCCATCTACAAGGGCAGGCCCTGACGTAGAAAGCTACAGCGAGTAACCGAACATCGCTACGCCTGCGTTGTCATTTCCAATTAGGCAATTTGGCTTCTATTCGATGCATTCTAAATACACTCGCAAACCACGCTCATTGTCGAACATATATTTCATAAACTGTTTACTGATATCATCATAACAGTATCCAAGTAATTAGGAATGTTTCCTAACAACAAACCCATCACCACTGTAAGTTGTTTACAGTTAGCAAGGTCAAGAAAGGGCGTTCTGCACTTGCGCACGTAGAATTAGCCAATGAGGGGATCTGTTTCAGTCACGCGGCCAGCAGCAGCTGACTTGTTTACAGATAGGCCTCTGTGTCGGGCACTACTATTGGCTAAAGTTGACGTAAACAAGGAATTCCCATGGCATATATGGAAAGTAGACACACTGGGCTTTCCCGTAGTACCAAATATGTTCACCATCCATTGAGGGATATCCTAAAAATGCAATGCGAACAAGTGCGAATTATCGCTTTTGTTTTACGGAATTCATGCATGAAATGTTGCGTATTCTTTCTAAAAAAGGTTTAGTAGGTACTAAATATTAATATAAGTTAGAAAAACCATTGCCAATCGATAGAAAAGACATTAAGTATCATTTGGAGATAAAAAAAGTCAAAAGTCACTGTAATGTAAAAACTGTGTTTTCTCGAAATCAAGTTCGCTGACATCTGACTCATTTCATTACATTTCGACACAAATATTCAAAAGCACTTCGAACATATGGAGGTAAAATACTCAAGCATAGCTAGTCTTGTTGCAGGATTGTCCATGAAATGAAACACAAACATATCCATGTACTTAACTGTTGGTTATACATCTAAGCTATGCCGCCAAATGGCTGCCTAATAGTGAGCCCACTGAACCTTGTTTCCATTAGTATAATTGTCATGTTATGTTTATGTCAACAATCCTACAGCCATAACAAATGTACTATGAACCAAATTAATGATATCTTGGAGAGACACGACATAGTTGTTCTGTTGGACTGTCCACTGGATACGACATAGTTGTTCTATTGAACTGTCCACTGGATACGACATTGTTGTTCTGTTGGACTGGACATGACATAGTTGTTCTGTTGGACTGGACATGACATAGTTGTTCTGTTGAACTGTCCACTGGATACGACATAGTTGTTCTGTTGGACTGTCCACTGGACATGACATAGTTGTTCTGTTGGACTGTCCACTGGATACGACATAGTTGTTCTGTTGGACTGGCCACGACATAGTTGTTCTATTGGACTGTCCACTGGATACGACATAGTTGTTCTGTTGGACTGGCCACGACATAGTTGTTCTGTTGGACTGTTCACTGGACACTGGATTGGACTGTCCACTGGATACGACATAGTTGTTCTGTTGGACTGGCCACGACATAGTTGTTCTGTTGGACTGTCCACTGGACACGACATAGTTGTTCTATTGGACTGTCCACTGGACACGACATAGTTGTTCTATTGGACTGTCCACTGGATACGATATAGTTGTTCTGTTGGACTGTCCACTGGACACGACATAGTTGTTCTGTCGGACTGTTCACTGGACACGACATAGTTGTTCTATTGGACTGTCCACTGGACACGACATAGTTGTTCTATTGGACTGCCCACTGGATACGATATAGTTGTTCTGTTGGACTGTCCACTGGACATGACATAGTTGTTCTGTCGGACTGTTCACTGGACACGACATAGTTGTTCTGTTGGACTGTCCACTGGACACAACATAGTTGTTCTGTTGGACTGGACACGACATAGTTGTTCTATTGGACTGTCCACTGGATACGACATAGTTGTTCTGTTGGACTGTCCACTGGACATGACATAGTTCTGTTGGACTGTCCACTGGACACGACATAGTTGTTCTATTGAACTGTCCACTGGATACGACATAGTTGTTCTATTGGACTGTCCACTGGATACGACATAGTTGTTCTGTTGGACTGTATACTGGACACGACATAGTTGTTCTATTGGACTGTCCACTGGACTCGACATAGTTGTTCTGTTGGACTGGACACGACATAGTTGTTCTGTTGGACTGTCCACTGGACATGACATAGTTGTTCTGTTGGACTGGACACGACATAGTTGTTCTGTTGGACTGTCCACTAGACACGACATAGTTGTTCTGTTGGACTGTCCACTAGACACGACATAGTTGTTCTGTTAGACTGTCCACAGGACATGACATAGTTGTTCCATTGGACTGTCCACTGGTAACAGACGACGTGAATGTGTCATGTTGTTACTGTGTTGACTGGTGGCAGACGACGCGAATGTGTCATGTTGTCACTGTGTTGACTGGTGACAGACCATGTGAATGTGTCATGTTGTCACTGTGTTGACTGGTGACAGACCATGCGAATGTGTCATGGTGTCAATGTGTTGACTGGTGACAAACCATGCGAATGTGTCATGGTGTCAATGTGTTGACTGGTGACAGACCATGCAAATGTGTCATGTTGTCACTGTGTTGACTGGTGACAGACAATGTGAATGTGTCATGTTGTTACTGTGTTGACTGGTGACAGACTACGTGAATGTATTGTAACAGAAATCGTGTATTATGTTGGTGTACCGGGTTCGGCCGGGGACGTGTGGGATTCGGGGGGGGGTGAAGAGGAGTGACGTAGTTGTTGTTATATTGTGAGCAAATCGGCGGGAAAGTGTTCTAGACTGTGGTTCCGAGAATACCTCATTTGATTGTTGTTCATTCTAGTATGACCTTCGCGTAGTTGGTGCATGTTGTAGCGTCCGCTGTAGTTTGAATTTGAAGCAGCTGGGTACTGCTGTTGCGAAATAAAGAAGTTGCATTCGCCTCGGCAGTGTTTCCTTTACCGCACCGGACGACACCTAACCACCCAAATCGACGAACCCATACCGCTCGGGGTCCGGCAACATTTGGTGTCAGGAAACGGGATTTTGGTGTGGAACTGAAAATGCCGAGACGTGCCACTTCCCGTAAGTCGCGGCAAGAAGAGCCAGGAACCCCGCCAGAACCGGCAGTAATAAACATGCAGGCGTTCGCTGACATGTTACAGCAGCAGCAAGAACAGCAGCAGCATGAGAGACAAGAAGAATTACAGCAGCTGCAGCAGCAGCTACAGCAGCAACAACTGGAGGCTGTCCAAGCGTTAGATGCGACAGTCGAGGCCAAAATCGACCAGTTTGAGCAGAAGCTGGAAGAGAAGACCACACAACTTGCCGAGCAGACCTCGCAACTGGATAGTCGGCTCTGACTCCACTCAGTCATAACGCGTCACCGTTCGTGGCTACAGATGTCACCTCCTCGGCCTTCCCTGGGTGGACACACTCGTCAGCGTCCACCGAAGTTTGATGGAAAGACGACGTGGGAGAGCTACCACGCCCAGTTCGAGATGGTCGCAGAGCTCAATGGATGGCAGGACTCGGAGAAAGCTGCCTTTTTAGCCACCAGCTTGGAAGGACCAGCAGCCAATGTGCTAGGTGGCATGGACAGCACGAAGCGCTGCAGCTACTGTGTCCTCGTAACCGCACTCGAGATGAGGTTTGGAGCGACCGGGCAGCGGGAGTTGAGTCGGGTGCAGGTCCGTAGTCGCCGGAGGCGCAAAGGCGAGTCTTTGCCTGAACTGGCAGAAGACATAGAGCGTCTGTCTCGTCTTGTTTATCGGGATGTACCATCGAGCCTGCAAGACGAGCACGCCAAAGAACAGTTTGTCGATGCTTTAACTGACGATGATTTACGCATCCGCTTGATGTAGGCAAGACCAGCCAGCCTGCATGAAGCTCTGCGCCTCGGTATGGAGCTGGAGTCGTACAACATGGCAGTGCGACAAACCCCAAGCGTACGAGCTGCATCAAACAAGAAGTCGGAGTACGGACAATTAACAGAGACGCTACTAGCAGTGGCAGAGGGAGTCCAGAAGTTACTTCTGGATAAGCGGGCAGCGCCACCCAGGGACGATCTGCCAGACCCACGCAGATGCTGGAATTGCGGCAACGTAGGCCATTTTAGGCGAACCTGTCGACAGTCGCCGAGACAGACAGAGTGGGCATCGCCGTCATCGCGACATCTGGGAAACGAACAGCAACCGGCCTCACGGGGCGGAGACCGGCAGTAGGATTAAGTAATGCCCTTACGGATGTCATCGAGGTGCGCACATTTGGCGGCCATGATGGGGGACTGTACGTAGAAGGAACGATTGAAGGACAACCATGTAGGATGCTGATAGACACTGGTGCTAGTGTGTCTGTCGTAAAGAAGAGCATCCTGCAGTCGGTCAACATAGTTGAACAGCTACTGGGAAATACGCAACTGCAGACTGCTATAGGAGAGGTGACACCCATTTATGGCCGTGGAGAAGTGACGGTGGAGATTGGCAACTTCACGAATTGCCAGCAAGTGTTCGTGGCTGACATCGTAGACGATTGTATTCTGGGCCTTGACTTCATGAATGCTTTCAACTGTCGAGTAGACATCCCAAACCGTATTCTAGAACTGCAAAACATGCAAGTGCCTCTTCTACGGAGTGCAACCTGCCATGCGCCGCTCTGTCATCGGATAACCTTAAACTGCGATGTCGAACTCAAGTCGAGGACCCAGGTGATTGCGCCGGCTGTGATAGCGGAACACGCGTGCGATGGTCTGGTTGAACCAGTTCAGGACGCTTCTGGCGGCTTTGTGTTAGGAAGGACACTGGTTGACTGCTCGAATGATATCGTTCCAGTCCGACTTGCAAACACCACCAAGAACCCTATACATCTAAAGAAGGGTACAGTGGTCGGGAGCTGTCACGCAGTCTGCTATGTCAAGAAGGGAGAGACCGACACACCCAGCGGATGGGGGAACCTCCTACCTCCTCATCTGGAGGAGTTGTACAACAACAGCGACAAGGATCTGGACTTGGAGCAGCGACGCACGTTCATGGAACTGCTGATCGAATTCCAAGATGTGTTCTCCTCCTCGCCGAACGACATCGGTCGCACTAACGTCACGAAGCACACGATACACACGGGGGATGCTCGACCGATACGCCAGCCTCCACGCCGATTACCGCTGGCGAAACAACAAGACGTGCAGGTTGAGGTTGACCACATGCTGAAGCAAGGGATAATTGAGCCTTCAGCTAGCGCGCGGTCTTCACCCATCGTCATGGTTAAGAAGAAAGACGGTTCAACTCGTTTTTGTGTTGACTATCGCCTGCTGAATGATTTGACTCGGAAAGACTCTTACCCATTGCCACTCATTGACTCTACTCTTGAGGCTCTCTCCGGTTCTTCATGGTTCTGCACACTGGACCTGAAAAGTGGCTACTGGCAGGTGGAGGTGGACGAAGAGGACAAGGAGAAGACTGCGTTCTCCACTGGTACCGGACTCTGGCAGTTTCAGGTCATGCCGTTTGGCCTCTGTAACGCACCAGCGACCTTCGAGAGGCTCATGGAACTGGTGCTTCGTGGTTTGCCCTGGACGACTTGCCTGGTGTACTTGGACGACATCCTGGTGCACGGCAGATCATTTGATGACAACGTGCGCTGCCTACGAGAGGTGCTGGGTCGATTTCGTTGTGCTGGACTTAAACTCAGCCCGAAGAAATGTAACCTGTTTCGTCAGGAGGTCGCATATCTCGGGCATGTCATCAGCGCCGACGGCGTGGCTACGGACCCGACAGAGACCGCTGCCATAGATGAATGGCCTGTCCCAACTACAATAAAGGATGTTCGCCGCTCCATTGGCCTTTGTACTTACTACAGGAGATTTGTGCCAGATTTCGCTGAAATCGCAAAGCCACTGCATCGACTAACAGAGAAAGGAAAGGCATTTCATTGGACAGCTGAGTGTACTGCCGCCTTTCAATGTTTGAAGAAAGTACTGACTACGGCTCCAGTGTTGGCGTTTCCTGAGAGTGATGGTGACTTCATAGTGGATACTGACGCCAGTGATGTAGGGATCGGCTGCATCTTGTCCCAGGTACAGGAGGGAAAAGAGCGGGTCATCGCATATTACAGTAGGACCCTGCGAAAAACCGAGCGAAACTACTGTGTCACTAGGAAAGAACTACTTGCAGTCATCACAGCTGTGGGACAATTTCACCACTACTTATACGGCCGCAAGTTTCTTGTGAGAAGTGACCACGCCTCCCTGCAATGGCTATTGCGGTTTAAAAACCCAGAGGGACAGAAGGCCCGGTGGTTGCAGAAACTCCAAGAATATGACTTTAATGTGATCCATCGCACGGGAAAGAGTCATACCAATGCTGACGTCTTGTCCAGAGCGCCACGACCGTGTTTGGTATCAGAATGTCGCCACTGTCTTCGCAACGAGCAACGGGAAGAGGACACTACTGCAAAAATACGTGTGGTGACGCACACAGAAATTGAGTCGAAGTCACTGAGAGAGCAACAGCTCGCAGACACCACTATCGCACCAGTCTTAAAATGGAAAGAACTGGGACAGCGGCCATGCTGGGCAGAGGTGTCCGCGATGAGCGAGGACGTGAAGATCTACTGGGCCCAATGGGACAGTCTTCAGATGCGCGAGGGAGCCCTTTACCGGCGCTGGGAATCGCCTAGAGGCGACATAGCTTTGTGGCAGTTTATTTTGCCCAAAACCGAACGAGCAGCGATACTGCGACAACTTCACGACGAACCGGCGGGAGGACATCTAGGTGGAAACAAGACGCTGGGAAAGGTGCGCCAACGTTTCTACTGGGCAAAATGTCGTATCGACGTAGACGCATGGTGTAGACGATGTGACATATGCGCAGCGAAAAAGGGCACTGGCAAGAAGACACGATCACCTCTGCAACAGTATGACGTGGGCTGTCCCATGGAGAGGATAGCGCTGGACTTCATGGGCCCTTTCCCAGAGACCGATGCTGGGAATCGACATCTATTGGTGGTAATGGACTACTTTACAAAGTGGCCAGAAGCATATGCGTTGCCTAACCAGGAGGCTACTACTGTTGCGTCCGTGCTCGTCAATGAGTTCGTATCTCGATACGGCGTCCCAGCGGAGATCCACTCCGATCAAGGGCGAAATTTCGAGTCCGCAGTATTTACAGAGATGTGCCAGTTATTGGGCATCCACAAGACGAGGACAACAGCTCTACACCCCCAATCCGACGGCATGGTGGAGCGGTACAACCGGACACTTGGTCAGCAGCTCGCGATGTTCATCGGAGAGCATCAAGGTACCTGGGATCAGAAGCTTCCTTTGCTTTTGATGTCGTATCGGTCGGCCGTTCACGACACCACTGGGTACACGCCGAGTATGTTGGTGTATGGACGCGAAATTACAATGCCCGTCGACTTGATGTATGGGTGCCCTGACGAAGAGCCTATTGAGTACTGGCTGACCTACGTGACCGTTTAGAATCTGTTCATGAATTCGCTCGCTCACAGACCCAGCTGACACATGGCAGAGCGAAGCGCCACTACGATCTTCGTGCTGACCACAATCGGTTTGATGTTGGCGATCCTGTGTGGATGAACAACCCCCAGCGGAAGAAGGGCATGTGTCCCAAGCTAGCCAAACAGTGGGACGGGCCGTATTACATAGCTGACCGGATCAACGATGTCCTGTATCGGGTGCGACATGGACCACGTAGAACACCGAAGCTGGTGCACAAGGACCGACTGCGACGGTATCGAGGCGCGCCTGTGGACACCCGATGGGCTGCAATCGCCAGAGACAACATACGACGACATTCTGGTTCGGGGCAAGAACAGTCGCCGTCGACCAGCAGACGACAGCCGTCAATTGAAGCTGCGAGAGAACAGTTGTCGCCGACGGGCAGTAGGTCAAGGGCCCTTCCGCGGAAGACTCAGAGAAAGAGGAATAGACCTGCACGATATCGTGACTGATTTTTCCCTAGTACATGTTTGGACTATAATTATGGTGACAGAGTTCCGTCATGTAGAGTAGCACATGCTTGAACTATGACTATGTAGTGACAGAGTTCCGTCACGTACAGATTGTAGTGTAGTATCTGCTTGAACTGCATTTAGTTAGACGGATAATGTCTGATTGTAGATGATATTGAGTGTAGATTATTGTTTGATAACTTTAGTAAGTGTCATGGGTGAGTTGCAATAGAAATCAGTAACCAGGGACGGTTACGGCTGAGGAGGGGGCAGTGTAACAGAAATCGTGTATTATGTTGGTGTACCGGGTTCGGCCGGGGACGTGTGGGATTCGGGGGGGGGGTGAAGAGGAGTGACGTAGTTGTTGTTATATTGTGAGCGAATCGGCGGGAAAGTGTTCTAGACTGTGGTTCCGAGAATACCTCATTTGATTGTTGTTCATTCTAGTATGACCTTCGCGTAGTTGGTGCATGTTGTAGCGTCCGCTGTAGTTTGAATTTGAAGCAGCTGGGTACTGCTGTTGCGAAATAAAGAAGTTGCATTCGCCTCGGCAGTGTTTCCTTTACCGCACCGGACGACACCTAACCACCCAAATCGACGAACCCATACCGCTCGGGGTCCGGCAACAGTATCATGTTGTCACTGTGTTGACTGGTGACAGACAACGCAAATGAGTCATGTTGTCACTGTGTTGACTGGTGACAGACCATGCAAATGTATCATGTTGTCTCTGTTGACTGGTGACAGACCATGCAAATGTGTCATGTTGTCACTGTGTCGACTGGTGACAGACCATGCGAATGTGTCATGTTGTCACTGTGTCGACTGGTGACAGACCATGCGAATGTGTCATGTTGTCACTGTGTTGACTGGTGACAGACCATGCAAATGTGTCATGTTGTTACTGTGTTGACTGGTGACAGACCATGCAAATGTGTCATGTTGTTACTGTGTTGACTGGTGACAGACCATGCAAATGTGTCATGTTGTCGCTATGTTGACTGGTGATAGACCATGTGAATGTGTCATGTTGTCACTATGTGTGTTGACAAGTGACAGACCATGTGAATGTGTCATGTTCTCACTATGTATGTTGACAGGTGACAGACCATGTGAATGTGTCATGTTCTCACTATGTATGTTGACAGGTGACAGACCATGTGTATGTGTCATGTTCAAGGTTCGCACGGATCCCCGAAAACCCTTAAAAACTCTTGAATTTAGAAATTACGTTCAAGGGTACCCAAAAATCCTTGATTATCACCCGTTTTCAGAATAAACCCTTGAAAACCCTTTAAAACGCATGTTTTTGCTTTAAATGTGCAATTAAGCTTGTTGCATTATGACAATGACTGTTCCCCGCTCATTGTACTAAAATGTATTACGGGATGATCCCTTCGCATCGTGGCCTGCGACTGCAATAAACATGTCAGTTTGACAGTTCATAATGTCACTCAAATGTTCGCTTGCGTTAGGCTAACAGTATAGGCGAAAACACAACATGGTGGCAACGGTGTGTAAGTGTAACCACTCGCATAACAAACTCTGAGTACACACCTTTAGAGACTTAATTTAGAGCCCTAATCACGCTCGCTTGCTATTTATCGCCCGTATTGCGTCAGTGTTTCGCAATCGCTCTGGTACAGTAATTCGCGAACATGACTGACACGCAGCCTGCTACTGAACGGCCACCGGCTCCTGCGTTCAACTCGCACATTTCGCCACCCGAAAAACTCGAACTACACAATGATACTGCAAATCAGTGGAAACTCTGGAAGCAGATGTGGAAGAATTACAGTCTCATATCGCATCTTGACCAGCAGCCAAGCGATTACCAGACGGCGCTGTTCCTGCACTGTGTCGGCACCGAAGCGCTAAAAATATACAATGCATTCGTGTACAGTGAGGAAGAAGACAAGACCGATCTACCAACAGTAATCAAAAAGTTCGACCAACACATCATTGGAGACACAAACGAAACTTTTGAGCGCTATATCTTCAACGAAAGAAACCAAGACGCTACAGAGAGCATTGACTCGTACGTCACTGCACTGCGCACTCTGGCGAAAACGTGCAACTTCTGCGATTGTCTCGGAGATTCTCTGTTACGAGACAGAATTGTACGCGGCACGAAGGACAGCCAGACTAGAAAAAGACTACTTCAGCAGTCCAACTTGACACTCAAAAAGTGCATTGATATGTGCCGCAGCGCTGAAGCAGCCAGTAACCACTTCAAAGTGATGAGCGGCCCCGAAGATCATGTACACAGAGTACAAACAAGACCTACTCACAAGCAGCAGACACCCTGGCCCAAAAGAGGTAATCAAACAGGCGGACACACTTCTAAGGTCCCTCAAGATCTGATCGACTGCAGATTTTGTACAAGCCGACACATCAGAAAGAAAGAAGAGTGTCCGGCATGGGGTAAGAAGTGCACCAAATGCGGTGGCAGAAATCACTTCGCTGCAAAATGCGAGCAAAGGTCAAGGCCAAATGCAAGGCCCAGACAACACGGCAAGGTCTACTCCGTGCAACAGACAACTGAATCAAGCGACAGTGAATATGTACTTGGTGTAGAGGACACACCGGAGAAAGTATTCTCAGCTTGCGCAGGCAAAGAAATTCTTGCCAAGATGCTGCTTGGAGAACAGGAAGTTCAATTTCAAATTGATAGCGGAGCAACAGTAAATGTACTGCCAGTGAAATTCGCAGCCGGCCTAGAACTTGAAGCCTATAACAAGACTCTGAAAATGTGGAACAGTACAGTTCTAATCCCCCTAGGCAAGCGACGTATGAGTATCCGCAATCCTACTAACAGGAAGAAGTATAGCATCGAGTTCGTAGTGGTGCAGGAAGACCTACTGCCCTTACTCGGAAAACGTGTAGCAGAACAAATGGAGCTGATCACAGTGAACTATCGCAACTTCGCACAAGTCGCATCTATTTCATCAAAGGACACTGACTCTTGCGAGAAACTGCTCGCCGAGTACACAGATGTATTTGATCGAGAAATCGGCACATTACCCGGGAAAGTCCATCTACATGTTGATGAGACAGTCACCCCTGTCACCTCTGCTACTGGGCGCATACCTGTGGCATCGCGTTCGCAGGTAAAAGCTGAACTGAATCGACTCCAAAAACTTGGAGTGATCGCGCCAATCGACGTTCCAACGGACTGGACCAGCCGCATGGTGGTCGCGACAAAGAAGTCAGGCGACCTGAGGATCTGCATCGATCCAAAACCTCTGAACTGTGCGCTGAAATGAGAGCGGTACCAAATGCCAATCATGGATGAAGTGCTACCGGAACTGGCAAAGGCAAAATACTTCACCAAACTTGACCTATCCTCGGGATTCTGGCACGTAGTCCTCGACTATGACTCGAGCATCCTAACGACATTCCAGACTGGATTTGGGCGATTCAGATGGCTTCGACTCCCATTCGGTCTAAGCGTGAGCTCTGAGATCTTCCAGAAGCGTCTTCTACAAGCTCTGGAAGGACTAGAAGGCATGATATGCATCACCGACGACATCATCGTGTACGGTGCAGGTGACAATTCAGAGGACGCGTCGATAAATCACGACCGCAATCTGGAAGAAGTGCTGAGGAGATGCAGAGAGAGAGGGGAATAACGCTCAACAGAGAGAAGGCAGAGGTCAAGAAAACCGAAATCTCGTTCCTCGGACATCTGATGTCAGACGTTGGTCTCCGACCCGACCCCAAGAAGGTGGAAGCGATCACAAAACTCCAGACTCCGTCCTCAGTGGAAGAAGTTCATCGTCTGAATGGCACAGTGAACTACTTAGCCAAATTCCTGCCACGGCTCTCCGCTGCTATGGAACCCATTCGGCAACTCACACGCAAAGACGTGCAGTGGAATTGGTCTCGCATTCAAGACCAGGCGTTCGCAGAAGTCAAGAGGCTGGTAACAGAAGCGCCACTACTCAGCTTCTACGATCCTGAGTCAGAACTGGTGATACAGTGCGACGCCAGTGAAAAAGGACTTGGCGCAGCTCTTCTACAGCATGGGAAACCTGTTGCGTTCGCAAGTCGCGCGCTTACGGACGTCGAGACTCGCTACGCGCAAATTGAGAAGGAGATGCTGGCAATCGTCTTTTCACTGCAGAAGTTCCACCAATACACCTTTGGCAGACACACAACTGTCCACAGCGATCACAAGCCTCTGGAGGCCATTGTGAAAAAACCTCTTGCCAAGGCACACAGACGTCTGCAGGGAATGCTACTGAGAGTTCAACAATATGACATCGAGGTCATCTACTGCAAAGGAAAAGAAATGCACATTGCTGACATGCTCTCCCGTGCGTATCTGCCAAACGACGGCTGTAGCCAAGCAGAATTGGAACAAGTGAACATGGTGTCCTTCCTTCCAATCCGCCCCGAACGACTACAACAGATACGGAACGCCACAGAACAAGATGAAGTATCGCAGCAACTCTCCAAGGTCATACTCCAAGGGTGGCCTGATGACAGAAGTCAGCTGCATACAGTTCTGCATCCGTATTTCCACGTGAGAGATGAAATGTCCATGCAAGATGGCATCATCTTCAAAGGAGAACGTACTTCTGATACCACGTAGCCTGAGATCTGAAATCAAAAAGGCGATCCACTCCTCACACGTCGGAATAGATGGCTGTTTGCGAAGGGCAAGAGAATGCGTGTTCTGGCCGGGCATGTCAGCCGATATCAGAGAGTACATCTCCACATGTGAGACTTGTCGCAAATACGAAGTCGACCAGCCAAGAGAATCACTCATGCAGCACGACGTCCCTGACCGACCATGGCAAAAAGTCGGGACAGATATTTTCTCGTTCGAAGGCAAGTCTTACCTAGTCACAGTCGACTACTTCTCAAATTTTTGGGAAATTGATCGTCTTGAGGACACGACCACGACTACAGTCATTCGCAAGCTGAAGGGTCACTTCGCCAGATACGGCATACCTTGTTATGTTGTCTCAGATCCAGGTCCTCAGTTCACAGCATCGACGTTTCACGACTTCTCGGTCGAGTGGAATTTCGAGCACTTGCTGGTCAGTCCAGCGAACCAGAAGGCTAACGGCAAGGCAGAGTCCGCTGTGAAATCTGCCAAGCGACTGATGAGAAAAAACAAAGACACGAACACTGATCAATTTCTGGCACTGTTAGACGTTCGCAACACGCCCACACAAGGTGTTGGAAGCAGCCCGGTCCAGCGGCTCATGAACCGACGAACGAGGACTTTGCTTCCGATGACGAGCGAACTGCTTAAACCGCGCTCCGCGACAGCCACTGAAGATGATAAGAGACGTCTGCAGTTTAGCCAAGCCAAACAGAAGACACACTACGACAGATCTGCCCATGATCTTCCCGTTCTGGAGGAGGGAGATACTGTGCGGATGAGACCATTCGTTCAGGGTAGTCGTGTCTGGAGGAAAGCTGTCGTCAACAGGCGTCTAGACGAAAGGTCGTACGAGGTTGAGACATGCGACGGGGTATACAGGCGCAACCGCGTGCAGCTGAGGAAGTCGGCTGAACCTCCGCTGCAAGTCCGCGCACCGCTTGTCGACGACATCATCAACCCTCAACGAGATGTGGATGCGGAAGACGTTACGCCAATCGAGATGCCGACAACGGTCGCCGAAGCCGCATCTACGCCGATCCGTCGAGACGTCCGTCCGCAGATCGTAACATCGAGATCGGGTCGTCAGGTGAAATCGCCGGACTACCTCAAAGATTACGACTGCAAGTGAAGACTACAGACTGTATATATTCAGCATATTTCTAATTTTGTTTGACTCCCCATGAGCTGACGTTTAAATTAGAAACAGCTTATTGTTAGTGAATAGTATGGTTCATTCGTCCAGTGACTCACTATTATGAACATTAATGTGTTAGTCAGATTAGACTACTAGCGTAATTTTATTTTTATGTGAATACTTCCGAACAAGGACAGTTCACTCGTCCACACTATTGGTTGCTATTTTTGAGTAATTGCTACTGTTGCATGGACTTTTATTGACACTAATGCTTATGCAATGTTAATCTAGCTTTTCTTTAAAAATGGAAGGATATTGCATTATGACAATGACTGTTCCCCGCTCATTGTACTAAAATGTATTACGGGATGATCCCTTCGCATCGTGGCCTGCGACTGCAATAAACATGTCAGTTTGACAGTTCATAATGTCACTCAAATGTTCGCTTGCGTTATGCTAACAGTATAGGCGAAAACACAACAAAGCTATTATATCTCAGCCGTGTCATTGTAATAGAAATTATTTAATAAGTGCGAAAGTAAATGTGCGATTCAAATTCAACGTCGGAACATCAAAACTAAAAGGCGATTGACAAAACACGAGGAGTGAGTCCAAGTGACCAAGAATTATATTAATAATTATCCGCTAGATAGCGCCATAAGTACCGATCATACGGGTAATGCTACATACGGGTATTAAGTTGCCATTTTGGAAAGCGACAAAAGCGTGTTCGTTGAAAATATTATCGGTCAATTTGAATTTGCATTACGATGGCTCCCGAGAAAGGGAACTGTAAATTTAAAGATGAATGGTTGGCAATCGTGGAATACAAAGAATGGGTGTGTCGAGACCCGACGGGAAACGTTCGTTCTGCGCGATGTCGATTTTACGCAAAATCCATCAACATCGGGAACGGAGTTCGATATAGCCTGGACAGTCATGTTAAAAGTGCGACGCACAAGAACAACGTGTCCGCGAAACACTATTAGCCGCATGCTGGCTACACCAAGAACATGTTTAGTTCGCCAGTTGAGTGAGAAGAAGTGAAAAGCCTGAAAAGACTAACGTGACACAGCAACAGTATATAATGAACGTTATTGTTTCCTGATTCATTTACTGTATCTTGTATGTAATAAACAAAACAGGCAGTTAAAACTTAAGCATCTTCGTCAAGATTGATTTGTTATTTGAATGTTTGGCTAATGATCCCCCTCATTGTTCTAAGGGTCTTGTGATTGATTGTTTATTTGCTTCATTCATTCCTGAAATGTGTGCTTGCTTGATTTATTGATGTGTAACCGATCTTTTCAATGGCCAGTTGATTACTTGTAAACCCCAGGTATGGAATGATTGACTGGTCCGGTAAAAAATGGGGCTGAAAAACTAAATAAATAACTGAAATATATACCCTTGAAAATTGCATGTTTTTATGTCAAGAAAACCCTTGAATTTAATTGTTAGTTGTCTGTATGAACCCTGGTCATGTTGTCACTATGTATGTTGACAGGTGACAGACCATGTGAATGCGTCATGTTGTCACTATGTATGTTGACAGGTGACAGACCATGTGAATGCGTCATATTCTCACTATGTATGTTGACAGACCATGTGAATGTGTCATGTTGTCACTATGTTTGTTGACAGGTGACAAATCATGTGAATGCGTCATGTTGTCACTATGTATGTTGACAGGTGACAGAACATGTGAATGCGTCATGTTATCACTATGTATGTTGACAGGTGACAGACCATGTGAATGCGTAATGTTCTCACTATGTATGTTGACAGGTGACAGACCATGTGAATGAGTCACGTTCTCACTATGTATGTTGACAGGTGACAGACCATGTGAATGTGTCATGTTCTCACCATGTATGTTGACAGGTGACAGACCATGTGAATGCGTCATGTTCTCACTATGTATGTTGACAGGTGACAGACCATGTGAATGCGTTATGTTGTCACTATGTATGTTGACAGGTGACAGACCATGTGAATGCGTCATGTTCTCACTATGTATGTTGACAGGTGACAGACTATGTGAATGTGTCATGTTCTCACTATGTATGTTGACAGGTGACAGACCATGTGAATGTGTCATGTTGTCACTATGTATGTTGACAGGTGACAGACCATGTGAATGCGTCATGTTGTCACTATGTATGTTGACAGGTGACAGACCATGCGAATGCGGCGATGCTCCACTTCCATATGCCTCATGTGGCTGGCCAGCTCGCACTACAATCCTTCATGGTGAGAAACACCACGTTTCAGGCTCATTCGAAACATCAAAGCGTGAAGAAACCAATCAAATCATGGTTTATATAATTATACCACACTAATAAAAACATCACTGATATCTCGGCAGTGAGCAAGAGAAATTACATTTTTGCTTCCCAAATCCGTTTTAATGTCGACGCTTTCAAACAATTCCAGGCACTGTCATGAGTAACTACCCTAGTTATGTAATCAGTTACATGCCAAAGGTCATGTTATTTTAGTGTAAAACCTGATCAGTGAAATGTGTGTAAATCTGTTGATTAATATCCTCCTAAACTCCTGGCTGTTTTGTGCACAGCTGTTGACAGTTCCCAGTAAACCAATACATATTGATAGAATGGGTCGGGACTCGGAGCAGGTGTTCGTTTTCAGATGCAGCTGTAAAATTATGCTCCTGTATATGAAATGTAAACATGATGTTCTGAAATTTTCACATTAAACAGATAAGTTAGTGGGTTTTAAACATTTATTTCATTAATACACGTTAGGAGAATGGATACAGTGTATGTGAGACTATGTGATTTTATCATGAGTGTCTGTATCTTGAAGATGTGCAGTACATCAGTTGAACATGAGTTGTACATATATTGTACATGAGTTGTGCAGAGTTGTATGTTTGTTGCTTCCAGACATGGCTACACAGCTATGTGACTCTCTTCTCGCAGCCATGTCACAAGTGTGGAAGCCACCTACTGGACAACTTGCCACCCACTTGGCGAGACTTCCGCACACTTGACGCCTACCATGAGAGTTGTCGGCCGTGAGACATCACATGTAGACTGTCGTGTCTGTTCGTGTTGTCATTGGAGTGACTGACGCAGGTCTCGAGTAGAACTGATGATTCACTAACCTAGTTTCAAGTGAAATTGTTGTGTTGTGCTCAGAACTCTCAGTGTACAGACCATTGTACACATCCTTTTAATGTCATTTTGAAGTTTAGACAAAGTTTTTTTACTCCATATTGCCTACTCAACCGCATAAATAACAAATACTTGTTGACTTATGTGAATGTACATATTTTGAGCAATAATTACATACACCATGGCTGAATACTTTCCAGAAAAGTTGTGTTGGTGTTTGAGTGAACAAGTATATATATAGAGGTGAAGTGACAAGAACAGAACTTTTATTTGTTCAGTTGTGGAAATCATGAACAGAATTGGAGGAGGGCATAAGGAAATGGGAAGTATTGATAAAACATGTTTTGCTGTGTGACAGTTATTTATTGTAACATGAACAAAATGTACACAGTGTTTAATTAAAGTGTCTAACTACAACATGTGCTTATAATCAACCAGCTGTATGTGTTCTGACATACCCCCATTTCATCATACACTCTACACATTCTGTAATTTGCACAGTTAGGTAAACCAACACCTGTCTGATAGCACACTCAATGGCACACACGTGTATTGTAGCGGTACACCAGGAAACGTAATACACAGGTGTAATGTAGCGGTACACCAGGAAATGTAATACACAGGTGTAATGTAGCGGTACACCAGGAAACGTAATACACAAGTGTAATGTAGCGGTACACCATAGTCCATACATTCTTACTCCACAGTCCATACATTCTTACTCCATAGTCCATATATTCTTACTCCACAGTCCATACATTCTTACTCCACAGTCCATACATTCTTACTCCACAGGCCATACATTCTTAGTTGATACATTCTTACTCCACAGTCCATACATTCTTACTCCATAGTCCATACATTCTTACTCCATAATCCATACATTCTTACTGTATAAAGTAGAATGGTAATTGGTGAGAGATAAATGGCTATACGTAGTTAACTAACTGCCCAGCAGAGAGGGCTACAGCAGTGTGTTACAGACCTTCAAGTCGTCAGATACAAACACTGAGGTCTGAGTCTCTCCCACGTGGGATTCAAGGAAGGCAGGAGATTCCTTCAAGGTTTTCTCCACTGGTGTCGCCATGTAGCAAATGTCTTGGCTTGCCCATTAAAACATGACTATTTACAAATTACATGACTTACATCATACAATAATTCCTCCACGTAAATAAATTTATTCAAGCCCCAAATAGTTGATTGTCAGAAACTTAAATCACGAAATGAAACATGACATAAGCAAGAGATTTCTGCTAGAAAGCTGGACATTTTGAAGATGTTTAAAAAATTACCAAAAAGCAGTTGATGTACCACCCGCTGTATGGGAAGACTTGCAAGGTCTGTGTCACACACAATGTTGTCCCCGTGAGACTCGCAAGGTCTGTGTCACGCGCAATGTTGTCCTGTGACTCAGTTGCGTGAGTTGCCAATGATGGAGAGAATTAAGAGGAAGAGGTTGATGATGTCGAGGTAGAGATTGAGAGCCGCGAAGATGTACTCCTCCGGGGACAATGAGTACTTGTGCTGTCCCCCCATCATCATCTGGGTGTCAAACACAATGTACTGAAACACAAACATATATAGTGTCAAGCACAATGTACTGAAACATAAACACACCTGGTGTCAAACACAATGTACTGAAACACAAACATATCTGGTGTCAAACACAATGTAATGAAACACAATCACATATGGTGTCAAACACAATGTACTGAAACACAAACACATCTGGTGTCAAACACAATGTACTGAAAAACAAACACATCTGGTGTCAAACACAATGTACTGAAACACAAACATATATAGTGTCAAATACAATATACTGAAACACAAACACACCTGGTTTCAAACACAATGTATTGACACACAAACGCATATGGTGTAAACACAATGTACTGAAACACAAACACATCTGGTGTCAAACAAAATGTACTAAAACACAAACACATCTGGTGTCAAACTCAATTATGTCCCTGATTGGGATTATACAATGTCGAGTAATACTGAATTCAATTACATACCATTGCAAAGATGAGAGTTCCAATACAGGCATACACCATGTTGACATACTGAAACAGAAAGAATGAAAGTGAAACACCACATTAGCATCCACAAACAGAAAACATGAAAGTGAAACACCACATTAGCATCCACAAACAGAAAGAATGAAAGTGAAACACCACATTAGCATCCACAAACAGAAAGAATGAAAGTGAAACACCACATTAGCATCCACAAACAGATAGATTGAAAGTGAAACACCACATTAGCATCCACAAACAGAAAGAATAAAAGTGAAACACCACATTAGCATCCACAAACAGAAAGAATGCAAGTGAAACACCACATTAGCATCCACAAACAGAAAGAATGAAAGTGAAACACCACATTATCATCCACAAACAGAAAGAATGAAAGTGAAACACCACATTAGCATCCACAAACAGAAAGAATGAAAGTGAAACACCACATTAGCATCCGCAAACAGAAAGAATGAAAGTGAAACACCATATTAGCATCCACAAACAGATAGAATGAAAGTGAAACACCACATTAGCATCCACAAACAAAGAATTAAAGTGAAACACCACATTAGCATCCACAAACATAAAGAATGAAAGTGAAACACCACATTAGCATCCACAAACATAAAGAATGAAAGTGAAACACCACATTAGCATCCACAAACATAAAGAATGAAAGTGAAACACCACATTAGCATCCACAAACAGAAATAATGAAAGTGAAACACCACATTAGCATCCACAAACTGAAAGTGAAACACCCCATTAGCATCCACAAACAGAAAGAATGAAAGTGAAACACCACATTAGCATCCACAAACAGATAGAATGAAAGTGAAACACCACATTAACATCCACAAACAGAAAGAATGAAAGTGAAACACAACATTAGCATCCACAAACAGAAAGAATGAAAGTGAAACACCACATTAGCATCCACAAACATAAAGAATGAAAGTGAAACACCACATTAGCATCCACAAATAGAAAGAATGAAAGTGAAACACCCCATTAGCATCCACAAACAGAAAGAATGAAAGTGAAACACCCCATTAGCATCCACAAACAGAAAGAATGAAAGTGAAACACCACATTAGCATCCACAAACAGAAAGAATGAAAGTGAAACACCACATTAGCATCCACAAACAGAAAGAATGAAAGTGAAACACCACATTAGCATCCACAAACAGATAGAATGAAAGTGAAACACCATATTGGCATCCACAAACAGATAGAATGAAAGTGAAACACCCCATTAGCATCCACAAACAGAAAGAATGAAAGTGAAACACCACATTAGCATCCACAAACAGAAAGAATGAAAGTGAAACACCCCATTAGCATCCACAAACAGAAAGAATGAAAGTTAAACACCATATTAGCATCCACAAACAGAAAGAATGAAAGTGAAACACCACATTAGCATCCACAAACAGAAAGAATGAAAGTGAAACACCACATTAGCATCCACAAACAGAAAGAATGAAAGTGAAACACCACATTAGCATCCACAAACAGAAAGAATGAAAGTGAAACACCACATTAGCATCCACAAACATAAAGAATGAAAGTGAAACACCACATTAGCATCCACAAACAGAAAGAATGAAAGTGAAACACCCCATTAGCATCCACAAACAGAAAGAATGAAAGTGAAACACCCCATTAGCATCCACAAACAGAAAGAATGAAAGTGAAACACCACATTAGCATCCACAAACAGAAAGAATGAAAGTGAAACACCACATTAGCATCCACAAACAGAAAGAATGAAAGTGAAACACCACATTAGCATCCACAAACAGATAGAATGAAAGTGAAACACCATATTGGCATCCACAAACAGATAGAATGAAAGTGAAACACCATATTAGCATCCACAAACAGATAGAATGAAAGTGAAACACCATATTGGCATCCACAAACAGATAGAATGAAAGTGAAACACCATATTAGCATCCACAAACAGATAGAATGAAAGTGAAACACCATATTGGCATCCACAAACAGATAGAATGAAAGTGAAACACCATATTAGCATCCACAAACAGATAGAATGAAAGTGAAACACCATATTGGCATCCACAAACAGATAGAATGAAAGTGAAACACCATATTAGCATCCACAAACAGATAGAATGAAAGTGAAACACCATATTGGCATCCACAAACAGATAGAATGAAAGTGAAACACCATATTAGCATCCACAAACAGATAGAATGAAAGTGAAACACCACATTAGCATCCACAAACAGATAGAATGAAAGTGAAACACCATATTGGCATATGGAAACAGAAAGATTGAAAATGAAACACTATGTTGGCATACGGAAATAGAAACGGGATCTGCATAAATACAACTTCTAAGTGTTGTATGTGCTTTGAATGCTAAATTTTAGAACACTGTAAACTACACATGAACACCTGGATCAAACGTATCCACGATACAAGTTGCCTATGTAATACTTATTAACTACGAATGATTCTGTCTGACTTACGTAGTTCTGCATGATTGCACACATGATGCCAAATACCATGAGGATGAGGAGAGCCACAAACAGCCCCGCACTGCACATTGTGAAGTCAATCTGCAGACGGACGTCATCAATCATCAACATGGATGCAATACAACAACAACAAACTTAAAATAACAAAAACGTTTAGCTCATTGTTAATGTTTCCTTAACAGCGTAATTAATTTCACATTCTAAGCAAAATATGCCAATGAATTCATAATATATATATGTTGTCATTAGTATAAGTGTCTATAAGAGAGTTCCAGAATTTGAATATCAGAAGGACATGGTGTGATGGTGGGTTGAAGACACATGCCACGTCTGGCGCCAATCATTGAAAGAGTTTTGTTTCTGTGGATTCAGTTTCGTTTACAAAATGTCATCAAATTATAGTAAGTGTTGTCGACATTAAATTGGCATTATACGAGAAATGACAAGACTTAAGTATACATGAAAACATACCTTTGTCTGCATGGCAAAGACAGTCAATCCAAAGACAACCACCTGCAAGTAACCGGCCATGTGATCATTACATTCAACTATGATCATCAACATCTTCATTAAATGTCAGATTTTATAAAAGAACAGAAGAAAATTAAGATACTGTCTGATAAGTAACAATCAATTCAATATTACTCAAGTATGTCTGTGTAGACAACGTCAACATGGACCAGAAGGGAAGAGGAAAAGGCAGACCAAGAACATCGAGAGGAACATTGGGAGAGGCACTGAAGATTACCGGGTTAACCTGGGGCACATCAGCAAGGAGAGCCCAAGACTGCCGGGTTAGCCTGGGTCACAACAGCAAGGAGAGCCCAAAACTGCCGGGTTAGCCTGGGGCACAGCAGCAAGGAGAGCCCAAGACTGCCGGGTTAACCTGGGTCACAACAGCAAGGAAAGCCCAAGACTGCCGGGTTAGCCTGGGTCACAACAGCAAGGAGAGCCCAAGACTGTCAGGTTAGCCTGGGGCACAGCAGCAAGGAGAGCCCAAGACTGCCGGGTTAGCCTGGGGCACATCAGCAAGGAGAGCCCAAGACTGCCGGGTTAGCCTGGGTCACAACAGCAAGGAGAGCCCAAAACTGCCGGGTTAGCCTGGGGCACAGCAGCAAGGAGAGCCCAAGACTGCCGGGTTAGCCTTGGGGCACAACAGCAAGGAGAGCCCAAGACCGCCGGGTTAGCCTGGGTCACAACAGCAAGGAGAGCCCAAGACTGCCGGGTTAGCCTGGGACACAGCAGCAAGGAGAGCCCAAGACTGCCGGGTTAGCCTGGGGCACAGCAGCAAGGAGAGCCCAAGACTGCCGGGTTAGCCTGGGGCACAGCATCAAGGAGAGCCCAAGACTGCCAGATTAGCCTGGGGCACAACAGCAAGGAGAGCCCAAGACTGCCGGGTTAGCCTGGGGCACAGCAGCAAGGAGAGCCCAAGACTGCCAGGTTAGCCTGGGGCACAGCAGCAAGGAGAGCCGAAGACTGCCGGGTTAGCCTGGGGCACAGCAGCAGGGAGAGCCCAAGACTGCCAGGTTAGCCTGGGGCACAGCAGCAAGGAGAGCCGAAGACTGCCAGGTTAGCCTGGGGCACAGCAGCAAGGAGAGCCCAAGACCGATGGGTCTGGCGATATCTTGTGCAACGTTGTCAAGTGATGCGCCACACTGCACAAAGAAGACAAGTAGTGGAACTGAGACTGTCACAATGAGGGTGTGTGTTTGTGAAGGTATTTGTTTCACTTACTGCAGTCACACCCACCGCCATCAACACCTCCCATTTCTGATAGTGGCTGCAATATAAACCAAATCATAATTACACAGCAATCCTCTGGCCATCTATACACATTACATTACTGTCTTATCAGCCGGCAAGTTCCACAATCCAACTTTACAATTACATTTGCTGATAATGAGTATTCACATGACACTACCAACTGCTGGGTATTCCAAATGCACAATGTTTTTCTAATTTTCACAAGTTTTCCTTTTGATTCGTAGTGATGCTTTGGCATCTTTTATTTGCCCTCGTCATTCTAACTATTCCTCCATGGCCATAGGGTTTCTTTTCTCTGTTCCTTTACACTTCTGGGAAAATTTTATTTTTTATAATGGTAGACATTTAGTTTGTATCTAGCGAATGTTATACAGTACTGTAATTGAATACATTATACACCACTGTAAAACATACAACAGAGAGTAATTCACCGCTTGTAAGTATTTCAATAGAAAACAGCATTAAATGAGACACTTACCTGGAAATGCTTCCGAGGAGGAAGGATTCACACAGAGTCTGTGAAATACAGAAGGAACTTATCAAGTACAGATTACATGAACAAAATATACAGCTGTATAATATACACAATGCTGATCTAGTTAATAAAAACTCAGTGACCACACACTTACTTTATGATTATCTTAAAACAAAATATGCCAACATACAAACATGTGTATGTACAAACTAAACGAAATACCAGTTTCCAACTTCCATTCTAATTCCATCAGAACAAAAATGTCATACAAGTCCAAAACTAACCATAAAATAAAAAAATTGGCAATCAACCAAAATAATCAGTTTTCATCGCGTTTACTGATTTTCAGGGTACAAAGGACTGTGGTATCCATCAGCCTGTGACAATCAATGAGGTGTCAGACTGATGGACAGACAGACGGACGGACGGACAGACAGACAGAGGCCGACAGACAGACGTACAAAGAGTCCCAGCAGTATGATGTTGGTGGGGTGACTGCGACGGACATCAGGGCAACACGCCAGCACGATGATCAGCACAAACGACCCCACGCTGAAATGACCACGTAAGAAATATACAAACAATTCTAAAACTTTAATAAATACTGTATAAAATACAACTGAAGGACTTTGCATCTAATAACCAGAACTTGTAAATTTGCATGATAAATATTTCGGATTTTTGTGAATTCTCTGTGTGTTACATTTCACCATTAGTTATAATATTTCATTATTTCGCTATACATATATCCAAACATTATATCTGTGTTTTTCTAAATTTTCTTATTGCTGTTTTAAATTAAACATGGCTTGGGCAAGCAACTACTGCAGTAAGTTATACACATTATTACAGCTGTTTTTGAAGTTATCTCCGTAATTCAAATTTTTGCTTGTCTCTTTCCGACTCATTTCACAAACAAACTGAACCTATGTAGCACTGGTGAAATTATTAATTCATTTCGTTTCAGCCAAATTTTGGTTTGGTCAGAAAGGCAATAGTGGCTACATACTGCCAGCCTATGTATATTATGATATACTGCATGTTTTACTCACAGTGCGACAATGTAAAGCCATACATTATCCATGGAGTATTGCCTGACCGGCTCACTGCAAGAAACAAACTCCAACAATCAGTTCTTAGTTCTGTCAGGAAACATTCCACGGTCACTCTGACAGTGGCTCCTGTATGTCTGCTCCACATACTAAATACAAATCCGGTTTTAGATATGGCGATTAATGTGTAAATTGGTTAATGTTAAAACAGATCTCGAGGACAAAATGACACCAAGAAACAACAAAGTAGATAACTTTCACATGGTTTTTTAAATGATGTTCACTAATTGATCACAAAGTTAAATCTTGCTCAAATGTGTACATTCCAACTCACCCACCACAGTCGAGACATCTCACACTTCAATTTTCAAATATTTTCACATTACGATCTTCAACTTTCAAGCAGAAAGCTCTTGCGACTGTCACTTAAGACAAAGTTGATCTAATTTTATGAATTACATAAACAGACCAGAGTTTATAATTATGTAATTCATAAAGAGACTTGTTTGGTTGAGACAGTTAACAAATAACAAATAAACACTCAAGATCCTTGAAAAACTTCCAGTCATGAAACCACAAATGGTGAGATCTCCCTCGATGAGATCACATGCTGGTGAGATTTCTGTTTGAGTCAACTTGGAAGGTTTATGTCATTAGTCATTTTAATATGTTATGACAGAATATTGGCAATTAAACTTGTTCAAATGTCAGTAAATACACATCAACAACACAAAGAGGTGTTAATAAGTCAATAACTCACACATAGAGAAAGAGACAGATGGCTGCTATGGTGACCAGAAGCTGGCAGAGTAGAATGGAGTAAACCTTGCGTATGAATCCTGCAATAAAACAACAAGTTTTAAACGATATTAATTAAGTACATGTATCATTACCATGTTCCCCTTGGGTAAAATAATGGGCGAGGTGGTAGGGGTGGGCTACACGAGCGCTGCTGGCATGAAGCGTTGCTAGGGGGTACCCCTGGAAATCTTTTTAAACTAGCTTTAAAATGGTGCACTCTGAGGTATGTTTTAACCTTTACTCTTGAATATAGAGGGGAAGATATAAAGCAACAAGATAGCATGTAAACATGTTTATTAGACTACTTGTAAAAGTTTCCATTTGACCACTGGTTGAGGTGTGGTTTTCACTTGACCACTGGTACTTTTGCTGAGGTGTGGTTCCCTCTTGACCAGATACTCGGCTTTGGTGATGCTTCCATTTAACCATTGGTGGTTGTGGTGATGTTTCTCTTGCCCTAACCCTAGGCCTCGTTACCATGCTGACAGAGTCAGAGACAGTGGTATCATCTAAAGACTCCGTTTTCCTCATCATGACTTTTTAAATGATTAATTTATCATAATAATTAAATTATGTCAAATTGGTGAATTGTGTTCCAAAGATTATACTTTATTTGTTGCTAGCATGCTATGCCATTAATAAACAGCCATTTCTGGAATGCCACAAAATATATTTATATTAATCGCAAGAACTTTTTCTCATATTGTTTCCTTTTTTATATAACATTCTGTGCAAACATATTATTGCCTAGCCCTAGGTATTGATAATCCATTAGTATAAACGTTTTTGGGCACTTGGCGTCTTTTACAAGATGAACTTCAGTGGTTTATATTTGTAAGATGTTGTTGTTCTCCTCCTGATTCCTTGTCAACAGGGGTAAGGCTGACCCTGATTCCTTGTCAACAGGGCTGAGGCTGGCCTTGATTCCTTGTCAACAGGGCTGAGGCTGGCCTTGATTCCTTGTCAACAGGGCTGAGGCTGGCCTTGATTCCTTGTCAACAGGGGTGAGGCTGGCCTTGATTCCTTGTCAACAGGGCTGAGGCTGGCCTTGATTCCTTGTCAACAGGGCTGAGGCTGGCCTTGATTCCTTGTCAACAGGGGTGAGGCTGGCCTTGATTCCTTGTCAACAGGGGTGAGGCTGGCCTTGATTCCTTGTCAACAGGGGTGAGGCTGGCCTTGATTCCTTGTCAACAGGGGTGAGGCTGGCCTTGATTCCTTGTCAACAGGGCTGAGGCTGGCCTTGATTCCTTGTCAACAGGGCTGAGGCTGGCCTTGATTCCTTGTCAACAGGGGTGAGGCTGGCCTTGATGCCTTGTCAACAGGGCTGAGGCTGGCCTTGATTCCTTGTCAACAGGGCTGAGACTGGCCTTGATTCCTTGTCAACAGGGCTGAGAGGCCTTTGATTCCTTGTCAACAGGGATGAGGCTTGCCTTGATTCCTTGTCAACAGGGGTGAGGCTGGCCTTGATTCCTTGTCAACAGGGGTGAGGCTGGCCTTGATTCCTTGTCAACAGGGCTGAGGCTGGCCTTGATTCCTTGTCAACAGGGCTGAGGCTGGCTTTGATTCCTTGTCAACTGGCTGAGACTGGCCTTGATTCCTTGTCAACAGGGCTGAGGCTGGCCTTGATTCCTTGTCAACAGGGCTGAGGCTGGCCTTGATTCCTTGTCAACAGGGCTGAGGCTGGCCTTGATTCCTTGTCAACAGGGCTGAGGCTGGCCTTGATTCCTTGTCAACAGGGCTGAGGCTGGCCTTGATTCCTTGTCAACAGGGCTGAGGCTGGCCTTGATTCCTTGTCAACAGGGCTGAGGCTGGCCTTGATTCCTTGTCAACAGGGGTGAGGCTGGCCTTGATTCCTTGTCAACAGGGCTGAGGCTGGCCTTGATTCCTTGTCAACAGGGGTGAGGCTGGCCTTGATTCCTTGTCAACAGGGCTGAGGCTGGCCTTGATTCCTTGTCAACAGGGCTGAGGCTGGCCTTGATTCCTTGTCAACAGGGGTGAGGCTGGCCTTGATTCCTTGTCAACAGGGCTGAGGCTGGCCTTGATTCCTTGTCAACAGGGCTGAGGCTGGCCTTGATTCCTTGTCAACAGGGCTGAGGCTGGCCTTGATTCCTTGTCAACAGGGCTGAGGCTGGCCTTGATTCCTTGTCAACAGGGGTGAGGCTGGCCTTGATTCCTTGTCAACAGGGGTGAGACTGGCCTTGATTCCTTGTCAACATGGCTGAGGCTGGCCTTGATTCCTTGTCAACAGGGCTGAGGCTGGCCTTGATTCCTTGTCAACAGGGGTGAGGCTGGCCTTGATGCCTTGTCAACAGGGCTGAGGCTGGCCTTGATTCCTTGTCAACAGGGCTGAGACTTGCCTTGATTCCTTGTCAACATGGCTGAGACTGGCCTTGATTCCTTGTCAACAGGGATGAGGCTTGCCTTGATTCCTTGTCAACAGGGGTGAGGCTGGCCTTGATTCCTTGTCAACAGGGGTGAGGCTGGCCTTGATTCCTTGTCAACAGGGCTGAGGCTGGCCTTGATTCCTTGTCAACAGGGCTGAGGCTGGCCTTGATTCCTTGTCAACAGGGGTGAGGCTGGCCTTGATTTCTTGTCAACAGGGCTGAGGCTGGCCTTGATTCCTTGTCAACAGGGCTGAGGCTGGCCTTGATTCCTTGTCAACAGGGCTGAGGCTGGCCTTGATTCCTTGTCAACAGGGGTGAGGCTGGCCTTGATTCCTTGTCAACAGGGCTGAGGCTGGCCTTGATTCCTTGTCAACAGGGCTGAGGCTGGCCTTGATTCCTTGTCAACAGGGCTGAGGCTGGCCTTGATTCCTTGTCAACATGGCCTTGATTCCTTGTCAACAGGGCTGAGGCTGGCCTTGATTCCTTGTCAACAGGGCTGAGGCTGGCCTTGATTCCTTGTCAACAGGGGTGAGGCTGGCCTTGATTCCTTGTCAACAGGGCTGAGGCTGGCCTTGATTCCTTGTCAACAGGGGTGAGGCTGGCCTTGATTCCTTGTCAACAGGGCTGAGGCTGGCCTTGATTCCTTGTCAACAGGGCTGAGGCTGGCCTTGATTCCTTGTCAACAGGGCTGAGGCTGGCCTTGATTCCTTGTCAACAGGGCTGAGGCTGGCCTTGATTCCTTGTCAACAGGGCTGAGGCTGGCCTTGATTCCTTGTCAACAGGGGTGAGGCTGGCCTTGATTCCTTGTCAACAGGGGTGAGGCTGGCCTTGATTCCTTGTCAACAGGGCTGAGGCTGGCCTTGATTCCTTGTCAACAGGGCTGAGGCTGGCCTTGATTCCTTGTCAACAGGGCTGAGGCTGGCCTTGATTCCTTGTCAACAGGGCTGAGGCTGGCCTTGATTCCTTGTCAACAGGGGTGAGGCTGGCCTTGATTCCTTGTCAACAGGGGTGAGGCTGGCCTTGATTCCTTGTCAACAGGGGTGAGGCTGGCCTTGATTCCTTGTCAACAGGGCTGAGGCTGGCCTTGATTCCTTGTCAACAGGGGTGAGGCTGGCCTTGATTCCTTGTCAACAGGGCTGAGGCTGGCCTTGATTCCTTGTCAACAGGGCTGAGGCTGGCCTTGATTCCTTGTCAACAGGGCTGAGGCTGGCCTTGATTCCTTGTCAACAGGGGTGAGGCTGGCCTTGATTCCTTGTCAACAGGGGTGAGGCTGGCCTTGATTCCTTGTCAAAAGGGGTGAGACTGGCCTTGATTCCTTGTCAACATGGCTGAGGCTGGCCTTGATTCCTTGTCAACAGGGCTGAGGCTGGCCTTGATTCCTTGTCAACAGGGGTGAGGCTGGCCTTGATGCCTTGTTAACAGGGCTGAGGCTGGCCTTGATTCCTTGTCAACAGGGCTGAGACTGGCCTTGATTCCTTGTCAACAGGGCTGAGACTGGCCTTGATTCCTTGTCAACAGGGATGAGGCTTGCCTTGATTCCTTGTCAACAGGGGTGAGGCTGGCCTTGATTCCTTGTCAACAGGGGTGAGGCTGGCCTTGATTCCTTGTCAACAGGGCTGAGGCTGGCCTCAATTCCATTCCTTGATTCCTTGTCAACAGGGCTGAGGCTGGCCTCAATTCCGTTCCTTGATTCCTTGTCAACAGGGGTGAGGCTGGCCTCAATTACATTCCTTGATTCCTTGTCAACAGGGGTGAGGCTGGCCTCAATTCCGTTCCTTGATTCCTTGTCAACAGGGCTGAGGCTGGCCTTAATTCCGTTCCTTGATTCCTTGTCAACAAGGGCTGAGGCTGGCCTCAATTCCGTTCCTTGATTCCTTGTCAACAGGGGTGAGGCTGGCCTCAATTCCGTTCCTTGATTCCTTGTCAACAGGGCTGAGGCTGGCCTCAATTCTGTTCTTTGATTCCTTGTCAACAGGGGTGAGGCTGGCCTCAATTCCATTCCTTTTTTCTTTTCCTTCACTGATCTTGCACTGCTCTCTCCATCAACTGTCTCCATTCTCCTCTATCTTTCATTCTCGTTCTCCACTCCTCTCCCAATCCTTCCAAGTCTCTCTTTACATCGTCCTGCCACGTAAGTACTTCACTGAAAACAACTTTCCAAAAATTTGGTATTTAAAACTTTGTCGGAATATGTATTTATATTTAGTACAAAGATATTATGAAACTTTTTTTGCTAAAACGGTGTAGAACGATAGTTGCATATTTAGACTATTGAATAGGACACATGATTTTACTTCCACCATTGTCATAAACTAGAAACTCAACATCAGCCATACCAGCATTCTGATTTATTGTGGGGCATATTCTACAATAGTATTTTTTTGTGCAAAACGCACCTTAGTTCAGCTACTGTTCTGTTTTGTTTTTTCTCCGACTTCCACATGTCCACAAACGCATTTGCCGTTTGGGTGCCATGTGACTTGAATAGTCTAGATTTCTAGTATGTCAAAACTCCACAAGGTGTCACAATTGCAGACACCGGGTGACAAGTGATGACAATCAATGTCCAATGGCATTAATTCCAAGAGATAAATCCTAATCGGCTCTGAGCGATGTTAGATGAGTGAAAATATTGCTACATATCTACGATTTTACAGGAATATAAGTGACTTTGTGGTGTCATTTCGTGTCACTCGCTAATGCTGAATATATCACGAAATAACAAAAAAACAACGAAGCGGCCTGCCTCACTCGTAATATACCAGGGGAAACACTGCATTATGATATCTGCAAAATTGAGTTCACCAGATCTGTGACATTTGCACAAAAATAATACACATATAGTTATTGGTCATTTATTTACTGAAACTGCCTGAGCCTGCAGCAAACATACGCTACCTAATGAATGTTATAAATGTTATTTCTACTCCATTGTCCATTATATGGAATTTAACAAATTATTACACATTTTTAACCATGATGCTGTTGGGTTACAGGGTGAATGTTATTGTTAGATTTCTACAAACTTGACTCAACAGCGGACAAAATGAGTTGACAACGAAATCTTACCAAGTCTGATAGACTTATCAGAGAATTCAAAGTTGTAGCCAGAATTGAAGTCATCATCTGCTAGAGCTGTGGTAGACATGACTGCAACAGTGTGGGGTTGAGGGTACAGAAACTTGCTGAAAAGGAAGTGATCAGATTTTTAAGCATTAACAATTATCTGGGTGTTTCAAAACATTACTAATTATTACAGGATGAACATTCGTGATCAAGCCTTTACATTTACACCATAAAAGTAATAATCAAATTACACGTAGAGATGTGTACATATCTGACATAACTGGTTTTGGTACACTTCACAAATTAGATTAAATAAACTCCATTTGCAACAAATAATTTTGCAATTTGGCAACTAACTCTCAGTTTAGGAGAAAACTAATTCAGTAAGTGAGTTATTTTGTGAAGATATTCATCAGATTGGTAGTTTCAATTTTTTTGTATTTCAGTCAAATGTATCAAATATTTTCAGTTAGTTAACAAAAAACAAAAACTGCAAAAACATAACTGGTGAAACAAAGGTAAATTTTATATAGCTCTGTGTGTGTGTGTGTGTGTGTGTGTGTGTGTGTGTGTGTGTGTGTGTGTGTGTGTGTGTGTGTGTGTGTGTGTGTGTGTGTGTGTGTGTGTGTGTGTGTGTGTGTGTGTGGTTGAGTGGGTGAGTGTGCATGCTTGTGTGAGTGCTTGTGCGTGCATAATATTATGTGCATGTTCTAGCGTGTCATAATAACACAGTCACAAGTGCTGCATGGATATGGAACTCGTGACTGTTATCTCACTGATAAGATGAGCACTCTCAAACATCAACAAACTGTGTAATTTTAATTATTCCTTAAATGTATTATATGACTGACAAAATAATGCTAGTTTAGGGCTAGGCTAGACACACTAGACTAGAAACGAGATCTAGACAAACTGAAACTGAAACACTGAATATTGCATGACTCACCAGTCCACTACTTCTATATATTCATAATTATTGCCTTTATATTACATAAGTTTATTTGGAATATATAATTATACTATAGTCACTGACATATTATAAATATGTCCTGGTTTTATTAATAATATAACTAGGTCTAGGACCTAATCTAGGAGACAATTTATGGTAGTAGGTCTAGCCCTAGCCTAGGCCAGGGCTAGGACAGTGTCTAGGATAGCCTTAGCCAGCCCAGGCCAAGGCAACGCAATATGTTATCTGGTTATGAACATCGAATATCAGTGTACATTGTGTTAGCATTTTGACACGTACCTTTCCTCTGCAAATTTCTACGTTTATACGAGCTGAAACAACCCGTGTCAGTGACAACAATGTTACTATGAACAAGTACACTCCGTTCGATGTTGCAAGGTGGTCACCGCCGTCAATCCTTCTTGTTGACAAGCGAACGTTCGCGCAACTCCCTTCCCAGCAATCAACGCGCCGTGTTGCAGCTCGGTTGCCTTGCGAGGAAGTGAACAAGGCGTCTCTAAATATTAACGATGGCAGCTGTGGGAACAATGCAGGATGCAGCGTTAAAGAGAAAAGAGAGGCTAAAGGCTATGAGCGGCGGGAAATTGAAAGATGATGGGCCGCCTTCAAAAAAGAAATCTGATGGTGGAAGCGCGTTGCCCAAGTGAGCGATAATATATATATTTCAGTACTACAACTACTCACTGAAATGTTGTGGGCAGCCAAACTAGCGAATCAACACCGTGGTAGACATTCCATTTTTGGAAGGAGATAAACATGTGAACTCTAGATCTCTGGCTCTATCAGTCTGAGCTGAAATCTTAGTCTTGGACGCTCGTAGTCGTAGCCTCGATAATCTAGCCACTGGAGACTGGAGTGGTCCAGGGCGTTGACGTTGTGTTTTTATATAATTATACACTTACAGTTACAGCCTACAGGTTAATGGGCTGATTTAAGCCATTGGCCTTTGTTGGTGCCCATATCCCAGGCTATTCCAGTGCTTGTCGAGTCTGGCCTTAAACTGTGTGACGGTCTTGGCATCTACCACATGTTGTGGTAGGGTGGTCGGACCAAAATGTTGTTTCGTAAAAAAAAATGTTTTCTCATTTTTCCCTGATAGTAGTCACTATAAGAAGTACAACGGTAGTTGTTTCATGTATCTAAGTGAAATATTAAAACAACTACAGCTTGGTAAAGTTTCGAATTTCATGACATTTTCTGACGGTTTTCTGACAGATCTAATTTTGCTTATAAATCACAAGAATTTTTTTTCATTATTTTCCCCTGATAATAGTCACTAATAGAAGTGCAATGGTGCTTGTTTCATGTACATCAATGAAATATTAAAGAAACTGCAGTTTTGTAAAATTTCTAATTTCATGTTTTTTTCCAACAATTTTCCGTTAGATTTGATTTTGCATATAAATCACAAGGACAATTTTTTTTTTTTATTTTCCCACATAGTGGTCACTATAAGAAGTACAATGCTATTCATTTCATGTAGCTAAGTACAACATTAAGAAAACTACAGTTTTGCAAAGTTCAAAATTTCATGAATTTTTCCAAATATTTTCTGACGGATCTGATTGTGTACATAATTCACAAGAAAATTACTTTTTATCATCTTGAGTCTTTTGCCATCTATAAAGAAGGCCAATACAAAATTACATGTAACAATAAATACAAACATAAAAAAGTAAATACGCACACACACATCATGTATTACAATAGCATTAAATCATGAACACGACACAGCAACTGAGCAAAGATGATCAGTGTGGTTCTATCTTTGTAACATTAAAACAACTGTATGAACTTACAACCACATGAAAGGATTTGTTGATTGTGAATTAGAACCACAAACTGACAATACTAGTATCCCATTACACAACACTTGTTTTATTGGGCAAAGCCAATGACTGCTATGATTGACAAGCCAATTAACTCGTAATACACTGTGGCACAAAATGCCAATAATAGTCCCCCAATACACTACACTTGTTACATTGGGCAAATCCCATAACTACTATAATTGCCAAACCAATTAACTTGTAATATACTGTGGTTAAACCCATTGTTATCATCAACAATAGGGCGTACTATTATACTTACTTGTCTATGATTATATACAATTAATAGATACAATAAATCATAATGTTTACTTAATGTATATTATTTTATGTATACTATATAGTGACAAATACAAAGATATACTCTTATTCTGTAATCTTAATATATAAAAAAACTGGTATATACATATCAAATACAAAAACAGTAGGCCCTACATCAAAATAATTTATAACGATACAAAATTTTATAAACAAATAATAATACAATAAATTAATTTAAACATAAATTATCATAAATTGTAATAATGTAACCAACACACAATATTATGTATATGCTAAATAGCTCAACAGTTGTATAATTAAACTAAAGTAATACCAATAAATAAACTAATAATATATTAATATAAACATCAATAAGTTACATTAAACATGGCAGCAATGAATTACTCAGGTGTAGGCATATGTACTTGGCAGTATTAATCAGAGTCACCCGCTGTCGATCACATCGCTATCCGAGTCACGAGTGCATTGTATACCATGATGCACTGCGCGCATACAGGGAAGAAGGCAAAATGGCGATATCATTTTAGACGGGGGTTCCATAAACGGACGTTGTGCATGTTTGTGCTATCAATTGGTAAGCCATCACCGTAATCACGTTATCGTTCACACAATTCTTTACCCATCGGCATATGCTTTCCGCTGAAACCAACTAACTAAATACTCACAAAACATCGTCAAACATAGACCATTTTAAATCCATAATTACTATAATTTTTTATCGATGGATTACAATTATATTTTCAGATTCATTTCCCTCTGAATTTCCTCTTTCTTCATCACATTTCAATATGGATGTACTCATTAACATAATCTCGCAAATCAGTTTGATAGGTGGGGCCTGTCAACGTGATCTAAGATGGCCGCACGCGTAAATCAAGAAAACCAAAATACGACACTGAGAGTAAAAAAATAATTACCGCTAATAAACACCGCCAAAAAATATTTTTTCAGCGCAGGTACACACATTGACATTATTACAACATAAGAAAATTCACAAACCAACAGGTAGAATGCATGATAATAAACTATGGCCACTAAACTGGGACCCCTGTCTCCCATGTTGTCAGAAGGGGAGGTAAATTGGTCTGACCTCCCTAGTTGTGGGAGCCTGTTCCACTGATCCACGGTTCTAACTGAGAAGTAATTCTGTCTGACCAGCAGTCTTGTTCTTTCTCATGTGTCCTCGTGTTGCTGTACTGTCCCTCTCCTGGAAGAAGTGACGAGCTTCAACTTTGTCGATTCCGTTAAGTATTTTGTACGTTTCAATAAGGTCGCCTCTCTGACGTCGGTAATACAACGAGTGTAGTTTCAGTTGTTGTAATCGTTGTTCGTATGTGAGCTTTGCTACGCTGGTAACCAGCTTGGTTGCTCTTCGCTGTACCTTTTCGAGGATGTCAATGTCCTTTGCCAGATATGATCACCCTGCTTGTACAAAAAATTTGAGGTGTGGACGGACATATGCCCGGTAGAGTGTCACAAATTATTTCTTGGTCATGTGCTCAAAACTTCTCTTTACCATGCCAAGAGCTTGCATGGCTTTCTTTACTGCTTTCTGGCATTGCAATGTCAGTTTTAGGTTGGTGGTCACCCACACCCCAACGTCCTTTTCTTCGTTTGTTGTCTCGAGGTTCACTATGGCTCCAATCTTGTGTGTCATAGTGTACGTTTTGTGTGGCGATTTCCCCACTTTCATTAATTTACATTTCTCGGGGTTGAATTGTAGCAACCATTCTTTACTCCAATCTTCGAGGGTGTCAATGTCATTTTGCAGTTGGTCTTGGTCTTCCTGGTTACGGATTGTTGCGTATAGCTACGTGTCATTGGCAAACATCTTAATGCTGCAGTGGACCAGGTCTGGGATGTCATTCACGTAGAGAATAAAAAGAAGCGGTCCTATGACAGATCCATGGGGAACTCCACTGATGACAGGGGCCCACTCTGACTTAGATCCGTTGATTACCATTTGCTGAGTTCTATTAGTCAGGAAAGTTTTCAGCCATCGAACCACTTTGCCTCGGATGCCGTAAGCTTCTAGCTTCTTTACCAGTCTGCAGTGAGGAACTGTGTCGAACGCTTTCTTGTAGTCCAGGTATATGACGTTCAGACTGTATCCTTCGTCCAGTGTTCGTGTCCATTCCTCAAAGGTTTCTAGTAAGTTGGTCAAACAGGACTTGCCTTCCAGAAACCCATGCTGGTTATCGTTGATGATGCTGTGTTCGTTGAGAAACTTGATCATGCTCTCTCTGACGATTGCTTCCAGAATCTTGCAGGGTATGATGTTAGGCTGATTGGACGGTAGTTTCCTGCCTTCTCTTTAGACCCCCTTCTTGAAAATTGGTGTGACTAGGGCTTGTTTCCAGTCTGTAGGGATTAGACCAGTGTCTAATGATTGGCGAAATATCCAGTACATCGGCTTAGCAAGGGTTTGCTGCACTCTTTCAGTACCCACGGGTGCAACCCGTCTGGGCCTGGCGCCTTGTTGGGATGGATACTTTGTAGTTTCTTGCGTACAGTCTCTTCTGTAAATATGATGTCAGCTACACACTCGTTTGTTCTTTGGTGAAATTCTGGGATGGTAGACTTATCCTCATTTACAAACACTGACTTGAAAAAGTCACCCAGTACATTTGCTTTTTCCTGGTCATTTTCTGTTATTCTGCCGTCTTCTTTCTCCAACTGGCTTACTGTTACCTTTACCTTCTGTTTTGATCTCAGGTAACCGTAGAATTTCTTTGGTTTTTTTATAAATTGTTGATTAGTTTCTCCTCGTAGTCTTTCTGTGCCAGTCTAATTTTGGCGTTTGTCTCATTTCTCTGTTTGACATATGCAGTATAGTCTCTGTCCAGCCCCGAACTTTTGTAGCATTTACGTAAGTCATACTTTCTCTTCACTGTTCTCAGCATTTGTTTACTCCACCATGGAAGTTTGTTAGCCATCTTGCGTTTTCGTTTCCTGAGAGGGACATTTTCTCTCACTGCCTTTGACATCTCCTTCTTGATATACGAAAAACTTCCTTCATTAATATATTATGCTATTGTTCTAAGCTGAATAATAATATTTAAAATTAAGAGTCTCTCTGGCAAGAATACTAAGTAATATGTATTATGATTTAAAGATGAGAAATTGTAGCACAGGTCTACTGTCCATATTATAGACTATACCTCTATAAATGATTCTGCTAAAACAGACCATGTCAGGACACATTTATTATGTTATTTCATAATGTTACAAGAAATTGCTAGCAATGCAATTCAGGATGTAATAAATGTATTAAATTAGCTTTAACTTGTATGTAACAAAAGTGTGTGGGATGTTAGTCTCATGTACAATTTTTTTGGGAAATGATGACGAAAAACCCATCATATGGTGCTGCCCTCTGCTGATCGTCATGTAATACTGACAACAGTAGCCGAAGGATATTGCCGAAGCCGCTCACAGAAACATCTGAATGTTCAAAATTGGAGTGTGGGTGTCTCCTGAGCTCTAGGGGCACATGAGCTGGACCAACAATAGTGCTTTTCTTTATATCTTTTAAAAGTAGAAATGTGAAAGATTATCTTGGCAAAACGACATCAAACTTACATTTTCACAAGTATAGGAAAGAAACATGTTGTATTTTTCACAACCTTATACTAAACTCCCTACAATGTTGTTCTAGTTATAAACAGTTTATTATTTTACCTTTAATTCAATGTATCACATTAATATGTCAGATATCGACCTCACATGCTCATCTTTCGTTGAAGTGAGTGCCCCTAAATGCAAAGCCGGGCCACGTCAAAACGATCGGATGCAAATCGCCCGACGAGTAGCAGCTTCAAGGCACGCTTATGTAATAACCGTTTCAAGTTGCAGCGAAATCAATAATCCTAAACAATACTAGTTAGTTAGTTAGTGTAATTTTATTCAAAAGAAACAAAATTATGACCAATGTTTTGTTACGTGGAAACAAGTTGGAAGTCGGCAAAATCTTAATGGACTTTGGTCCGACCTCCCATTGACATACCTACTTAATTTACAACTATGCCCTAGTATTTCTCTATTATAAGTCATTCTGTTCAAACCTGGGAAAACAGGTTACTTTGTACATCAGTTCCTTTCACCATCATCATCACCATCTGTTGGCCGAAGCGGTTGAACCATCCTCGCACGCCAGGGGTCGCTACTGCTGATTATGTCAGTGCCAGCCAGCAGTACCCTCTGGCTGATCGCTTTGCAAAACTCTGAATTTAAGCTCAGCCTATGAAATCGCTCACTAGATCAGTAGATGTCGGCAGGTCAGGTGATCATAATAAAACTAATTTCAACCATACAGAATACCACTCAGCTGCTCGTGCTAATGGGCGAACGGGTCATTATATATTGGGATTCCCAGAAGTCGTTTATCCGTCTTCAAATTGGGGTGGGTATTTGCGCTGTTCTCACGGGTGATACAGTCGCGACTGGCGAAGTCAATTACTAGTTTGACTCAGCTAACTTCCGCACTTCGCATAGGGGATCTGCCAGGGTTAGTTTTGCATGGCAAACTGCCCTGGCTTGCGAGGATGGGTTGAACAGATGAGCCGTTGTTATAAGGGTCGATAGATTATCAATATGGCATGATGTATGGTGATATGGTTTTTATTTCCCAACCTATATCCAGAAGAAACATGGATAGTAAGTATTAGTAACCAAAATAGTATTACAAGCAGGGTTGCACTCTAGCCAGTCAAAACCTGTTTTTACCACTAGCCTGTCAAAACCTGTTTTGACCACTTAAAACCGGTCAAAACCTACTAATACTATTGAAAAGTCTAAAACTAACCCAACATACACCAAACTTCTCCTAGCTTATATTTAGCTTATACATTAATTTTAATAATAATGATAGAATGTAAATATCTACTTGCTTAAAACAAGCATAGCTGGAGAATATGAAACATCAATGCTGAATTGTCATGCAATTACTCTGAAGCAGTCCTTGTTCTTGCACAACTGAACTGAATTGACACACATAAATAAAAGCATGTGTATGACACTTATTCATTATTGTAAAGTATTCACCAGTTACAAAGTTCTTTATATGCACAAATATTCTAGAAACTATTTTGGCAGAAAAAAGGTGGCTGTGTTCTTGAATAATTCACATAGACCGTGGCCTGACCCTAAATCTACGCTACGGAAACGGCCTGGCTATGCCGAGTTCGAATATGTTGTCTGGTGTAAACATTTCAGAAATAGGAATATGTGGGAACGGTATGTTTTGCATGAAGTAAAAAGTACTTGTAATCATTTCTCAATGACCCTCTTCAGTATTTGTTTACCCTTTCTTCACATTGCTTCATGCACAGGTAGAACTGGTCAGCTTTTATTTTGTGTAGCTTAAGAAGCGGTACCAGCCACTGATGCCACATCACCCTCTGCCGATATCTGCAAAGTTAACGTTTTGCACAGTGAGCAAACATTAACCATCTGCCAAATGTGTAATTGAACTGGCTTCAATAGTGCTTCAGAAAAAACTCATACTTACTGATAGGTTTTACAGCTAGGTTTTTTGTTTTACTGCCAAATAGGCACCTGGTTCATTTTTTCAAGGTATGACTTCCACATCATATGAACGGATAGATTGCATGGCAGGTAGCGTTTTTTGTGCCTGATTTACCATAATGTGCAACACGATACGGCATCATACGGGTAACGTCTGATTTGAGTGTCAATTTTTTCCAGCAACATGACATCAACAGTGGCGTGGCTGTCATCATGACTTCGTTTGTCTTTAGGTGACAGCACTCCATCTCTCACCAAATTGCACAATCTCCTGACACACTGACCAGTGATTCCATGAATACTTAAGAATGCCTTGAATGACAAAATGTTGTCCATCAACCAAACGGACCTAAAACAGAGCATCAAATTATTGATCAAGCAGACATATATATAGGGCAAAGTCAGTATACTGGAGTTAGTCAGTGCAGTAAAAGATTTTTCAACACATTCATTTGACAAAGATCAAAACGTGTATGACACTTGCCATTAATATTCCTGAACCCATAATCCTGTTGACTGTTCTTAGGTTCACATTATTGTGGAAAACGGTCACCAAAACCTTTATACACACATGGGCAAGACATATAAATAATATTATAATATTAATCACACACAATCATTTGAAAAATGGTTAGTCCTAGATTAGAGACATTCATGGTAGAAGTAAGAAGTGCCATCTTTGTGAGGTCCTAAGTCATCAAATAAGACCAAAATTATTTCAATTTGTTCAAAAACAATCAAACCAACTCTTAACTATGAATACATTCACAAGTCAGACCAAAAATACAATAATTATTTATGTTTTATTACAAATCACATGCAACACTTGAAACATATCTCTATATTATATGATTATCTTTTTTAACATGTTTTTGATTGTACATAACATATAATTTTGTGTTGAACGTCATGCCTCTTATTTGAAGTTGGTAAAATACTTTTACACATATTTATTAAAATATGTAATACTTAGCTCTTAGATTATAGTGGCAAAATAAAAAATGCGATTCATCATTACTGATGATGATTTGATTCCAATATATTGTTTTATCTGTGTGTCGTTAACATACAAGTGTTTGTTTGAACCGCAGACCCACCTTCCGAAGCTACAAGCCAACAGATGAGACTCTTAAAGAGAACCAGTTGCCAGCCATCGGCCCTGCAGAAGGTGAACCCATTTTAAAAACATGTTTAAACTATTTCATGTACATGTAACTGGGAGTCACGCACGTACACAAGCACGCACCCACAAAGTTACATATTTGTAGATGTTATACCTTGCAACCACACAAATACCTTTTGGCTTTAGAAGTTAATTTGGTTATCTGTTCTAAACATTCTGTTAACTATCCATTAGTAAAGTATAACAGCAAGTTTTAGTAATAATGATGACAAACATCTATGATGCCTAAATCCCCACAAATCTGAGCTCAGAGGCACAACATTCAAGAATCATTGGGCAAAATCGTTAACAGGGACAAGCAAGCGTCGTCATTAGAGCAACGGACCATTAAGAATAGAGTTAGACTGACCTGTGTATGTGTGTCTGTTTGCAGTGAAGGACCATTAAGGATAGAGTTAGACTGACCTGTGTAAGTGTGTCTGTTTGCAGTGAAGGACCATTAAGAATATAGTTAGACTGACCTGTGTAAGTGTGTCTGTTTTCAGTGAAGGACCATTAAGAATATAGTTAGACTGACTTGAATATGTGTGTCTGTTTGCAGTGAAGGACCATTAAGAATATAGTTAGACTGACCTGTGTATGTGTGTCTGTTTGCAGTGAAGGACCATTAAGAATATAGTTAGACTGACTTGAGTATGTGTGTCTGTTTGCAGTGAAGGACCATTAAGAATATAGTTAGACTGACCTGTGTATGTGTGTCTGTTTGCAGTGAAGGACTATTAAGAATATAGTTAGACTGACCTGTGTATGTGTGCCTGTTTTCAGTGTAGGACCATTAAGGATAGAATTAGACTGACCTGTGTAAGTGTGCCTGTTTTCAGTGAAGGACCAGTAAGGATAGAGTTAGACTAACCTGTGTATGTGTGTCTGTTTTCAGTGAAGGACCATTAAGGATAGAGTTAGACTCACCCGTGTATGTGTGTCTGTTTTCAGTGAAGGACCATTAAGGATAGAGTTAGACTGACCTGTGTAAGTGTGCCTGTTTTCAGTGAAGGACCATTAAGAATATAGTTAGACTGACCTGTGTATGTGTGTCTGTTTTCAGTGAAGGACCATTAAGAATATAGTTAGACTGACCTGTGTAAGTGTGCCTGTTTTCAGTGAAGGACCATTAAGAATATAGTTAGACTGACCTGTGTATGTGTGTCTGTTTTCAGTGAAGGACCATTAAGAATATAGTTAGACTGACCTGTGTAAGTGTGCCTGTTTTCAGTGAAGGACCATTAAGAATATAGTTAGACTGACCTGTGTATGTGTGTCTGTTTTCAGTGAAGGACCATTAAGGATAGAGTTAGACTGACCTGTGTATGTGTGTCTGTTTTCAGTGAAGGACCATTAAGAATATAGTTAGACTGACCTGTGTAAGTGTGTCTGTTTTCAGTGAAAGACCATTAAGAATATAGTTAGACTGACCTGTGTATGTGTGTCTGTTTTCAGTGAAGGACCATTAAGGATATAGTTAGACTGACCTGTGTATGTGTGTCTGTTTTCAGTGAAGGACCATTAAGGATAGAGTTAGACTGACCTGTGTATGTGTGTCTGTTTTCAGTGAAGGACCATTATGGATAGAGTTAGACTGACCTGTGTATGTGTGTCTGTTTTCAGTGAAGGACCATTATGGATAGAGTTAGACTGACCTGTGTATGTGTGTCTGTTTTCAGTGAAGGACCATTAAGGATAGAGTTAGACTGACCTGTGTAAGTGTGCCTGTTTTCAGTGAAGGACCAATAAGAATATAGTTAGACTGACCTGTGTATGTGTGTCTGTTTTCAGTGAAGGACCATTAAGGATAGAGTTAGACTGACCTGTGTATGTGTGTCTGTTTTCAGTGAAGGACCATTAAGGATAGAGTTAGACTGACCTGTGTATATGTGTCTGTTTTCAGTGAAGGACCATTAAGGATAGGGTTAGACTGACCTGTGTATGTGTGTCTGTTTTCAGTGAAGAACCATTAAAGATAGAGTTAGACTGACCTGTGTAAGTGTGCCTGTTTTCAGTGAAGGACCATTAAGAATATAGTTAGACTGACCTGTGTAAGTGTGTCTGTTTTCAGTGAAGGACCATTAAGAATATAGTTAGACTGACCTGTGTATGGGTGTCTGTTTGCAGTGAAGGACCATTAAGAATATAGTTAGACTGACCTGTGTATGTGTGTCTGTTTTCAGTGAAGGACCATTAAGAATATAGTTAGACTGACCTGTGTAAGTGTGTCTGTTTTCAGTGAAGGACCATTAAGAATATAGTTAGACTGACCTGTGTATGGGTGTCTGTTTGCAGTGAAGGACCATTAAGAATATAGTTAGACTGACCTGTGTATGTGTGTCTGTTTTCAGTGAAGGACCATTAAGAATATAGTTAGACTGACCTGTGTAAGTGTGTCTGTTTTCAGTGAAGGACCATTAAGAATATAGTTAGACTGACCTGTGTATGTGTGTCTGTTTTCAGTGAAGGACCATTAAGGATAGAGTTAGACTGACCTGTGTATGTGTGTCTGTTTTCAGTGAAGGACCATTAAGGATAGAGTTAGACTGACCTGTGTATGTGTGTCTGTTTTCAGTGCAGGACCATTAAGGATAGAGTTAGACTGACCTGTGTATGTGTGTCTGTTTTCAGTGAAGGACCATTAAGGATAGAGTTAGACTGACCTGTGTATGTGTGTCTGTTTTCAGTGAAGGACCATTAAGGATAGAGTTAGACTGACCTGTGTAAGTGTGCCTGTTTTCAGTGAAGGACCATTAAGAATATAGTTAGACTGACCTGTGTAAGTGTGCCTGTTTTCAGTGTAGGACCATTAAGGATAGAATTAGACTGACATGTGTAAGTGTGCCTGTTTTCAGTGAAGGACCATTAAGAATATAGTTAGACTGACCTGTGTAAGTGTGCCTGTTTTCAGTGTAGGACCATTAAGGATATAATTAGACTGACCTGTGTATGTTTGTCTGTTTGCAGTGAAGGACCATTAAGAATATAGTTAGACTGACCTGTGTATGTGTGTCTGTTTGCAGTGAAGGACCATTAAGAATATAGTTAGACTGACCTGTGTAAGTGTGTCTGTTTTCAGTGAAAGACCATTAAGAATATAGTTAGACTGACCTGTGTATGTGTGTCTGTTTTCAGTGAAGGACCATTAAGGATAGAGTTAGACTGACCTGTGTATGTGTGTCTGTTTTCAGTGAAGGACCATTAAGGATAGAGTTAGACTGACCTGTGTATGTGTGTCTGTTTTCAGTGAAGGACCATTATGGATAGAGTTAGACTGACCTGTGTATGTGTGTCTGTTTTCAGTGAAGGACCATTAAGGATAGAGTTAGACTGACCTGTGTAAGTGTGCCTGTTTTCAGTGAAGGACCAATAAGAATATAGTTAGACTGACCTGTGTATGTGTGTCTGTTTTCAGTGAAGGACCATTAAGGATAGAGTTAGACTGACCTGTGTATGTGTGCCTGTTTTCAGTGTAGGACCATTAAGGATAGAGTTAGACTAACCTGTGTAAGTGTGCCTGTTTTCAGTGAAGGACCATTAAGAATATAGTTAGACTGACCTGTGTATGTGTGCCTGTTTTCAGTGTAGGACCATTAAGAATAGAGTTAGACTGACCTGTGTAAGTGTGCCTGTTTTCAGTGAAGGACCATTAAGAATATAGTTAGACTGACCTGTGTATGTGTGTCTGTTTTCAGTGAAGGACCATTAAGAATATAGTTAGACTGACCTGTGTAAGTGTGCCTGTTTTCAGTGAAGGACCATTAAGAATATAGTTAGACTGACCTGTGTATGTGTGTCTGTTTTCAGTGAAGGACCATTAAGAATATAGTTAGACTGACCTGTGTAAGTGTGCCTGTTTTCAGTGAAAGAACATGTGATAGAACAACTGGAGGCGAGCAAGCCACTACCACTTGTTGACGAAGTGGTGGGTGAAAAAACAAACTCACTAGTTATAGATATCCTATGAATCTCTCTCTCTCTCTCTCTCGCTCTCTCTCTCTCGCTCCCCCCTCTCTTGCTCCCCCCTCTCGCTCCCTGTCTCTCGCTCCCTCTCACACTCTCTCTCCCCATCTCTCCTTTATCTTTATGGCATGCTGTTGTGTATTTAAACAAACTAAGATTTCTTTTTCATTGTGTTCTTAATATGAAAAAAACTATGTTGAAGGCATACTGCCCCCTAAATTGTGTTTAAGACGCCTGACACATTGTTCGGAATGATATGTTCAAATTGTATTTAAAAAACTGCCTGAATAGTGAACACAGCTGTTGCAAAGACAACAAATACCTGCAATAGCTCTTTGAAGTTGAGCTCTCAGTCTGTTTCCCCCAATCTAGACAGCAAGTGGGCCAAAGTATTGCCCTCTTGACTTGATGATTTTGGGTGATGCAAGTAGACAAGGTCGCCTTAAGACAACGATGGGCCAAATCCAGTTGTGAACTGATCTCACTAGTCAGCCAAACCCAGTTAACTGATCTCACTAGTCAGCCAAACCCAGTTAACTGATCTCACTAGTCAGCCAAACCCAGTTAACTGATCTCACTAGTCAGCCAAACCCAGTTAACTGATCTCACTAGTCAGCCAAACCCAGTTAACTGATCTCACTAGTCAGCCAAACCCAGTTAACTGATCTCACTAGTCAGCCAAACCCAGTTAACTTATCTCACTAGTCAGCCAAACCCAGTTAACTGATCTCACCACTAGTCAGCCAAACCCAGTTAACTGATCTCACTAGTCAGCCAAACCCAGTTAACTGATCTCACTAGTCAGCCAAACCCAGTTAACTGATCTCACTAGTCAGCCAAACCCAGTTAACTGATCTCACTAGTCAGCCAAACCCAGTTAAAAGAATCCATCATCACTTCGAGGCTATATTTGGCGGAGATAGATCGTAGAAATTGGTGGTGCAGAAAAGTTGATAAACAAGTGGAATTACAGATTGACAAGTATTATTCTTGCCTTAATATCATTCATAAAGTTGCAATAAACACATATTGAGTAGCAGCTGTGCTTAAAGTTAGTTAGTTAAAGTATTTTAGAACACCTTAGTATATTGAGTGATAATAGGGTAACTCACTTAGCCTTCGGTAAGTTGTAAACAAGATTTAACAAACCTGATTATGTGGTAGAATATATAGGAGATAAAGTAACAACCATCAAACTTCTTACCTAAGATAATATCTGTGTAAGCCAGCACTTGCTAGATATTTTGATTAGGTAGCATTGTCGTTAAAACTAAGCAAGGGCGATAGTCGGGCGGCGTAACGTAATTGATTGTATTTAAATTAGGTCACCACCGGTAATGTTAGCGTTCGTGACAGGATAAATAGTCGGCTGTGTAACTGAAATTTGTAACCTAAAGTGTGCTGTAGTATACAGGAAACAGTCTTTATATAGACTAAGTTAGTTAAGTTATTAAATAAATTCTGATCGGGATATGGCGCCTTGCAAACGGCAAGTGAAGGTAAAGCGACACTTGGTGTGTGATCACTGCCACAGCTGGGTAGATTTTGCATTGTCCGGCTGTGGGAAGTCATGGAGGAAGGATTCACCTTTCAGTGCATTGGGTGTTGGAAGGTGGAGTGTCTGCAGAAGGAGATAGTTAGGTTGACAGATATTGTGAAGGGAATGGAGATGGGAATTAGCAAGGAGGCAGGTCGAATGGAGAGAGACGACAGGGAGAAAGGTGAGAATACTGCAAGACTGAAGGAGAATAGCAGTGACAACAAAACTGATGAAAGGAGATTGAGAGGAGGGAAGGCGATTGGAGGGGAAGAAATTGGAAAATCGACAACAGAAAACGTGACAAGTGTGAAGGTGACAGGGAAAAAAGTGACCGTAGAGAAGGAGGGAGAGAAGATGGGATGGGAGAGGAAAGAAGAAAATGAGATGGGACGAAAGATGAAGGGACGAAAGGAAGTGAGAGCAAATGTGATAGAAGAGAAGTCGATAAAAGGGACATTGACAGGAGGAAAGGTGACAAGAGAAAAAGCGACAGGAAAGAATGGATCGGAAGAGAATGGGACAGGAGAGAAGACGACAGGGGGGGAAAGACAACAACCAGACAGATGCAAACCGAAGAAGGAGCTATTCTAAGGCAGTGATTGCGGGGGCAATGAGGAAAGAGAGGGTGTTTATGGGCAACTCCATTATGAGAAAGACAGACAAGACACTGAGCGAGGGGAAAGACGTCGTTGTTTGTCTACCGGGGGCTAGAATTGAACATGTCACTGACAGGGTAGAGAACGTATTGGGACATGGCAAGGGGAGGTCTATACTGGTACATGTAGGAACAAATAATGCAGACAGGGAGGGAACAACTGCGATAGTACAGAAGTATAGACAGTTAGTGAGGAAGCTAAAGAAGACAAGAGTTGAACAGGTTATTTTGTCAGGAATTTTGCCAGTAATGGGAGGAAGGGGGGCAACGTATAGAAACTGCAAGAGGATGGCGATCAACGCACTAGTTCAGCAGATGTGTGAAGAAGAGGGGGTGGGATTCACAGATTTATGGGGATACTTTGTTGGGAGGGAAGATATGTACATGAGAGATGGCCTCCATCTTAGTGGAACGGGGGCAGAAAAGCCTGAAAATGAAGGCATAGATAAAGACAGCACAAATAAATCAGCAAATAACAGTCTGGAAAACTCTTCTGAAGCTAGATATAAATGTGTGTGTTTAAATGCAAACAAAACAAAAGAAATGAACTAAACATTATGGTAGAAGATATTGACCCTCATATAATAGGTATAACTGAATCCTGGACCATCACCGATATATCAGATGCCGAATTGGGACTGACAGGATATGTAATGTTTAGAAAAGATAGAATAGGAAGAAAGGGAGGTGGAGTTATTTTATATATTAAAGAATCTATCCAGGCTAATGAAATAAAATTAGAAAGAGAAGCAGATTGCGAAGAAGCTGTTTGGTGTAACATAGTTACAGGTAACTCAACGTTAACAGTTGGGTTAGTTTATCGAAGTCCAAACATAAGCATATAAGAGAATGAAAAAATACAAAACGCTGTAAGGGAAGTAAGCAAACGGGACTGTATTATTATGGGGGATTTTAACCACGGGCATATACAATGGAAATCTCTTCAGAGTATGGGGAGTGACGACCACAAGTTTTTAGTGTTAGTTCAAGATACTTTCCTTTCTCAACATGTGCTAGAACCAACCAGGAGTGAGAATGTGTTAGACATAGTTTTGTCCTCACAGAATGAATTAGTTGACAATGTCACGATACGTCAGCCACTGGGGAGTAGCGATCACAACCAGATACATTTTACCATCAAAGTAAAATCAGAAAGGAATAATAAAAAGCAGTATAGGAGAAATTTCCACAAAGGAAGATATAAGGACATGAGGAAATATTTAGCAAAGATAGACTGGAATAACACACTGCAAAATAAGACAGCAACAGAATGCTGGAATATATTAAAGAGTGAAATTAAGTGCATAGTCGACAAATTTGTACCCTTCAAAAAACAAGGGACACAGTCCAAAAAGAAACACATCGAAAGAAGCCATTAGAAAAATTAAGTATAAACAAATGATATAGAAGTCATATAGATGTACTGGAAATGATGAAGACTACAACAGTTGTAAAGAAGCACTTAACCAAGCTACAGCTGAAATTAGAAATTCAAAGAGAAGCTACGAACAACAATTAGCTAGTAATATAAAACATGACAGCAAGAGTATTTATGCATATGTTCGAAGCAAACAGAAAGTTCAAGATAAGGTCGGTCCTCTAGAAGATAGTGCTGGAAATATAATATCAGAGGGATTCTTAATGGCAGAAGACCTGAATGAGTACTTTAGTTCAGTGTTTACCAGAGAGGATATTAGTTCACAGCCAGTACCAGAGGCTAAGTTCAAGGGGGCAGATTCAGACTATTTAGGACAATTAATTGTAACCCCAGAAATGGTAGCTAAGAAAATAAGGGCTATGAAGGATAATAAATCACCTGGAGTGGATGGGATTCCGCCCAAACTACTATTGGAAATTGTAGAACAAATTAGCGTACCGCTTGCAACAGTTTTCAATTTGTCATTAGAAGAGGGAGTGGTTCCTTCAGAATGGAAAGAGGCAAACATTATACCGTTATTTAAAAAAGGTTCGAGAAACAAGTCAGAGAACTATAGACCAGTGAGTTTAACATCAGTGATTTGCAAATTATTAGAAAGATTAATTAAAGATCACATGGTGGATTTTCTTGTTAAACAAAACTTGATCAACCCATCTCAACATGTTTTTTTTAAAGCAAGGTCATGCTTAACAAATATGTTATGTTTTTTGGAAGAAATCACTAAGTGGGTAGATGAGGGATCACCAGTAGATATCGTCTACTTAGATTTTCAAAAAGCTTTCGACAAAGTACCACATCAAAGATTACTGCTGAAACTAAAGGCCCATGGCATAGGAAATGGTATAATAAACTGGATAGAACAATGGCTGATTGACAGAAGACAACGTGTAGTAGTTGATGGGGAGGCTTCAAACTGGAAATCGGTATTGAGTGGGGTACCACAGGGATCAGTATTAGGACCTATATTATTCTTAATATATATCAATGATTTGGATGATGAAATAACAAGCAAGGTGTTGAAATTTGCAGATGATACAAAAGTGTTTAGAAGGATTAAAAGTGATGGAGATAGACAGCATTTACAAGATGATCTTGACAGGTTGATCAAATGGTCTGAAAAGTGGCAAATGCTGTTCAATTTTGGGAAATGTAAATGCCTCCACACAGGACATGGGAACGAAGAAGTAGAATATACAATGGTGGGTACTGTACTAAGTACTACTGTAAAAGAAAAGGACTTAGGGTTAACCATTAGTGCTGATATGAAGGTTTCAGAGCAGTGCGGAATTGCAGCTTCAAAGGGAAATCAAATCCTTGGATTAATTAGGCGAAACATCGTATAAGGAAAAAGAGCTAATAATACCGCTGTACAAAACAATAGTTAGGCCTCATTTAGAATATTGTATTCAAGTGTGGAGGCCATATCGCAGAAAGGACATTGATACGCTAGAAAGAGTGCAGAGGAGAGCAACTAAAATGATACCAAAACTGAGGGATCTTAGTTACGAAATACGCCTAAAAAGTGCAGTTTAACAACACTAGAGACCAGGAGATTGAGAGGAGATCAGATAGAAGTGTTTAAAATATTGAATGATTATGAAAATATTGATAGAAATATATATTTTTCAATTAAGAAAGATAGAAGGACTAGAGGACATGAAGTTACATTAGCAAAGGAGCAGAGTAGATTAGATATAAGAAAGTTTTTATTTTCACAAAGGACTGTAAATGAATGGAACAGATTATCTGCTGATTGTGTGGGTGCTAGTAGCGTGAATATGTTTAAAAATAAAATCGACACATACCTTAGACGGGCGGGATACACATAGATAAAAGGGTCGGACTCTCGATAAGCCAAAGGGCTTCCTTGTCCACCTGCCACCTAGAGTTAATTCTCTGGGTGGCAATCTTGTTAAATCTATTCAAGTGGCCCAGTCTTGCAGATGGTTTTATAAAAGATAGATATCTGGAGTTATCCTGCGTCTGGTTAAATGTCTGGAGAAGCATGTAGTAATGGAGAATTAAGGTGGTGTCATGAATTGAAACCACATTTTGAAGATTACATCAAATTTACAGTGTATAGCACCCAAAGTGTTTTCTATAGATGTGTTGTTAGTGTAACATGTTGTAGGACCTGATGAATCTGGCTCCCCGTAAGCCGGACTGGGATCTGAAGCGAGACGTCGCTAAGAAGCTGGAGAAACTGGAGCGGCGGACACAACGTGCCATCGCAGAACTCATTCGTAAGTCAACTGGCTCTATCTATATGCCACATTGGACTGTTGTGGACGTGTCTTCCATAACTACCAACTCAACTAAAGTCTCTATTTTAGACAAATCACCAGCTATTACATACCGTATACGCTGTGTGACTTGTGGGTCAAAAATTAGTAAATCTATAAATCTCAGTGTTTTCAGTCTGTTATAAAATGGCACACATTAGTCGAGTATGCCGGACTGTCAGTCAAGGGGACGGTAGTCCAGTCGTACTTGCCATCATTTCGAAACATCAGAAATTTAGTTCACCTTACCTTAGATATACTAAAAGCTGAAGGATCCTTCTATCTGATATCTATGCCAGGGGAAGAAATAGTTCCCACACAGGACAGAAAACACGTAACCTGTTATTGACTCACAGAATGGTGGTCTCTACCTTTAAGAGCGACTACAAATGGGCAAGACAGACCTGGCAGAGGCTGTGAATGCTGTTGTTTCAGTCAGTGCTGTCGTTTCAGGGGAGCGACTACAGATGGGCAAGACAGACCTGGCAGAGGCTGTGAATGCTGTTGTTTCAGTCAATGTTGTTGTTCCAGGAGAGCGACTACAAATGGGCAAGGCAGACCTGGCAGAGGCTGTGAATGCTGTTGTTTCAGTCAGTGCTGTCGTTTCAGGGGAGCGACTACAGATGGGCAAGGCAGACCTGGCAGAGCCTGTGAATGCTGTTGTTTCAGTCGATGCTGTTGTTTCAGGGGAGCGACTACAGATGGGCAAGGCAGACCTGGCAGAGGCTGTGAATGCAACAGTGGAGGCAGAGGGCCAGGGGGAGGAGGACGACTGATGACAGTTCAGTCGACTCAACCACTGCCTCGCAGTCCAGCCACTGAGTCCTGTCAGACTTCAAGCGCCGAGTACAGTCAGAGTCCAAGCACAGAGTCCAGTCACTAAGTCGAGGCTGGCGTCACTGACAACTGACATCAGGGAGTGTCCAGCGGGTGGGTGGATTGTGTTGGACTAAGACAGAACGCAGTCAACGTGTTAAGATGTTGTTTCTGGAGACAGACATAATGCAGTGAGTCGAGTGTGTGACAACAGACAATGCTCTTACAAACTTGGTCATTGCTGGGGCAATTTTATTCACACCACATTGCCTAAGTTCACTTGGCTATAGTGTTAACGAATGTGTTAAAAATGTTGTCAGGCAGTAATTACACCAGGCTGAATACTTCCCACAGAAGTGTCGCACACTTTGAGCAGTTCTAAGTTATAACTTACCTATGAATTAACATTTCATAGAGAGAAGACCTTCAGTGAATTTATCTGAAGACAGCCAACTTTCTAATATCAAACAGCATCTTTTGTATATATTTTCACATGTGTAAATAAAGTACGTTGAGGCATAGTACCCTGCCATTAAAATGTGCACTACTGCTTCCCAGAGAAGGCGAGATGGTGTTCGATTGAACATATAATACTTGGTTTAAAAAATAAACAAGGTGGTATCAATATTAAATTGTTTTTAATGCCTTTGTTGTGTTAGCAGGGCAAATGTTATTGTATTCACCCTACAGTTTAAATTCACCCGGCTGAATACGTAAATTATACTTATGGAGTGGTGGGTAAATCTCCCAGAGGGTGATTTGAACCCAATCGAGCATGAAATTAAACATTGTCTTTTTGGTTCAAATGTTTGTTGCTTTCCTAACGTTGTATGCCTGTCCCAGAAGGCAAGATGAATTATATGAATGCGTTGTATGATGTTAATAACGCGCTTTTCAACCGCCACATTTTATAGACATGTACATAAATGCAGTATTCTAAAATAATGTCATTTTTACTATATAAAAGGTGTTGTGTTACTGAGTATTTGCATCAGTAATAAATGTATTATGATGTTAAAGTAACTTGATTGCTTTGTTTCTTCCTTCAAGTAAGTAAATATTATTGATGTTGTACATTCACTTTCTTTAAAAAAACTTGTTTAACTCGGAAGGCAACTCTAAATTCAAAAATCTGACCGGCGGTGAAGCGACACGCAAGATCTACTCAGTTGCTCATAATTGTTTTCTAGTTGAGTTTCTAGTCTAATTTCCACACAAATAAAATTGTTACTCTAGTGATTTCGTATTTATTTTCAAACAGATCATTCTACGTTATTGTAACCCCCAGGTAGGTGACCAAGTGCTGCTCCAGCAGTTCTTAACACCTAAGTCACCATATTTGGGTCACCAAGCAATTTTGAGTCTTTGTATTTGGCTGTTCGAGCTTTCATTTAGTGTCCCAGTTGTCTGTAGCAGGTGCATGCGAAACAAAGCATTTATGCCAGATAAAATGCTGTGTGATATGAATGTTCATTCATAATTTATTTATATTATACCTTTTATAACTTATCACAAGTTAATTGATTGAAGGTGTGGGTTGCAGCCAAAAAATGTTAAGGATCTCTGTTATAAAATAAGATAAATGCATCAAATTGGCAGTACAAGGCGGTATTAACATATAAAACTGTTTATAATATAATTAAATGAATTCTTTTTTAAGTGTTGTCATTTAAATACACTGGCACATCCAGTAATTTCAATAGTAATTTATAGATCTTGTGGCACAGACCACCGTTTGTTGTCATACTATTTAAGCCTAGTTTGTAAAAAAAATGCCATTTTGGAGTTAAAGAACACGGTATGTTATAAAATATGTCAAATGCGAAGGGTAATTAAAATCTAAAACAGTTTGTTTATAGCATAATTGGATGAATTATGATAAACGTTGCAATGTAAAGGTTCCAGAATAGTCTCCAGAAGCCGACATGAGATCTACATTGATGCAGCTAAAACTGTGTGTATGATTTTGGTCTAATCGCAGTTGGTCGAACTACATAAGAATCTGTCAAAAGGACACATTAACGAAAGGTGAATGAAGGTAATAGCTGTGGAGATTTTAGATTCAAAAAACGCTTTGTTCCCCCAGAGATCCTAAATACACCACTAGAACTTAGTAGACTTAATCATATAATGATGTTAGCGCAATATCACTGGCTGGATAGATCTAGGTTAGTCAGATGAAACAGATACAAGTACAGGCATACAGGGCGGTCGTCGGTGTAATGGTTAAGCTGTTACCAACCCAAACCATAACTGATTTCAACCACAACTATAATTTTAACATTAAATAATGAAATTTCACACTAACTATTTAGTCCCGTCATCTGATTGGTTCCATCTATTACTCTTATAGCTAACCCCAATCATAAGTAATAATAATAATTTTAACCCCACTAATGAATAAGGATATTTCACTCAACGATTAATTCATGTCGTCTGATTGGTTCCAGCGATTACCATAACCCCAACCATAAGTAATAATAACCTTAACCTAATTAATAAGGATATTTCACACTAACTATTTCTTTCATCGTCTTTTAAAGTTCTTCTTCCAACAGTTTGGGCGTTGCGCAATGGATATAGAAGACGGCTGGGAGTCTTACCCCACAAAGTGTTGTCGCTCGCCACGCCGTGTGCATCGTCGTGTGGTTATTGTACTGTTCCCTCACGACTAAAGGTCTATTAGTTTGTGAATAAATATGGCAAACACCCGTTTCCAGATTCATCATGAATATTGAGTTTATTCATCCGTACTTCAGATACAACGTCCGTACATCGTTTTACATACGCATCATGATCAACGTCAACGGCTTCTTAATTGTTCGTCATATAATTGAAATTTAATGTGTCCGGGATTTTAGAGTTTCAAACATACAACAAAATATAAAATTGTATTTTCATATATGTACGCTGACGATACGCAGCTCTACACAACATTCGAGATCCCCGAAACACTGTTAATTGCCACATCTCAGCTAGAAACATGCATTGCTGACATCAACGGTTGGATGACAGCAAACAAGCTTCAATTAAATGGTGACAAAACTGAAGTTCTGCTCACGGGATCAGATGCGCTGCGCAGAATGATGCCTAAAACAACAAAGATCGACATTGGAGACACCCAAGTGACCCCCGACCCAGTACATGTGTCAGAAATCTTGGGGTCATGTTCGATGCTGGACTTACAATGGATCAACAAGTCAGTGCCATCTGCAGACCTTCTGGTCTGCAAATCCGAAATGTGGGTAAAATCATCGAATTTCTTGCACCAGGAGCTGCCGAACAAATCATCCATTCATTTATAACGTCCAAGTTGGATGGTTGTAATTCGCTGCTGTTCGGAATTAACAAGTGTCAGCTACGTAGAAGGCAATGCATTTAGAACACGACAGCTCATCTAATCACACGAACAAGGAAACACGAATACGTAACACCAGTCCTGAAACCTCTCCATTGGCTTCACATCCAAGGAAGAATTACGTTTAAAATTCTCCTGATCACCTTCGAAGCACTCCACGGACTTACACCGCAATACATTTCCGAGCTTCTTGTTGAGTGTCAGCCACACGCTCCCTCCGATCAAATTCTGCTTGTTGTGATATGTGCTATATTTATCGTCGGAGATTATCCGAGATTGATGTGCGACACTGTTTCGACCGGAGCTAAAATAAACGAGTTGGTTTCTATTTTCGTGATCACTAAATAGCTGCTAAGTTCTTATTCTACCAAACAACAAACATGCAAGATGGTGGCAGCGGTGTTTATTCGAACATACACGCACACATGTTGCTGCCAGGGTTCATACAGAAAGTATGAAGTCAAATTCAAGAACATTTGGGGGGGGAATAGTACTTTTTCAAGAACCTTTTTAGGAGCGAACCGCTTGAAAGTTGTACAATAAAAACTTCAAACAACAGTTTATTGATAGAGAACAGTTGTGGTACACAACCCTGGCTACCAAATACATTAACACAAGGTAACTGCAGGCCAGTGGTCACATCAGTGCGATTCACAGCTCACACTCCCAGGCTTGAGTGTGGCAAGTTTGGTTTCAAGGTCCTGCTTAACCGCAACCAGTTCACTGCCCTTCAGTTTTGCCGACTGTCGCAGAGCATTGCTTTTGGCAACAAAGCTGAAGTCTCTTTTTCTCTGCAGTGATGGCAAATTCATCAGCGCACTTGGTGAGTTCACTGATGTCTGTTTCTAGTTGATGGCGCTTGTCTTTGAGGTCGTCAACCTCATCAATCACACATTTTCTCTTCTTTGACCCGACTTCACCCAGCCTCTTCTGGCGAGCCTCCTCAAGATACGCTGTGTACATTGAGCGTGAGGCACGGCATGATGCCAGCAGTTCCTTTGTTGATGTCAACGGCCATGATGTCACCGACTGAGGTGAGATGGTCATTCACAAGACGTTCTGCAAAGAATGTCTCATGGCACATGCTGGTCCGCTCCATCTGCTTGTTTATGGAAAATCCTCGTTCGACACTTGCTTGCCCGTGCGACAGCATTAGGAGCTGTAAGACGACATCCCAGAGGTTGCAATACTCCCTCTTCGTCATGTGTTGTCTGCAAAAAAACTGATGTAGGAGTTGTTGCGCTAGATCGCTGGTGCATATGCTTCTTGTGTTGGTCGGATTTCAAGTGGCTTTGCAAAGATTGCACATTGCGACCTTGTCATATGTGCGATCTTTTGCTACCCAATCTTTAAATTGTACATGAACCAACCATTCGTCGCGAAACTTACAATTTCCGTGTTGACGAGGCATGATCACAAACGTCGTAACATGTGCAAATTCAAAAGCCGGAATGAATTTCGAAATGAAAAATTATGGCGTAGTGTAGAAAATAAAAAGAGAACACGGCTCTAATTGGTCAATCACTCCTGAACGAACCAATAGCAAACGGGCTCAGCACACTGTCAGTTTTCCCATTGGCGACCATGTTAACGTTTTGTGTGATTATAAGAAAACGTGACCTATAAAGTTTCTTAAACTTCTCACCTGCTGTTATAATCATCTCATTGACATGCTGGTCGAGTTTAGTCAAAATCTAATATCTCTAGCTCTTGCAAAATGCCTGTATGTATGACACCCGTCAATATTTACAACTGGATTCAGGCAGTAAACCGGCTAAAGTGTCAACTAGCCAAATTGCTGCCAGATACCCTTCCGCTTAGTAAAATCAGCTAAAAAGACACAATTTTACTGTCAACAGCTTCTACAATCACATCTAGAAATCTGACTACTCAAATGCACTTATGTCAGAGCAAGTGAACATTGTAAAAAATCATTTCTCAAAAATATACTGCACTTTTTTTCGTCTGTAATCAAGCAGGAAGTCCAACAGTGTGCTGACCCCAAACGTTGTAGGCTTGTAGCACTAGCCTATTTCATGTGGCGCCATCTATCGAATCAAGTAGCCACCAATTTGTCATCTCCGCCATTTTGATTTACAATCCGCCGATTTTTAAGACAAACATTAGTAAGTTACTGTAACAATTGTTTGACAAAATGCTAGTAAAGATTATATCGTCATACAACTCGCTATCAATGTGCTTGAAAATTCGGGAAAATCGGATTCAAGAACATTCAAGAACATCCAGTCAAATTCAAGAACTTTCGAGGGTACTCGAACGAAAAAACGAAATTCAAGAACTTTCGAGACTTTCGGCGACCTTTGCGAACCCTGGTTGCAGCTAAGTATAAACGAAAACAAGAGAACTTTGTAAACGTAACGAAACGATGTCGAAGTTCCGGGCGCCCGATAATTTCGATTTCGCACAACCGGCGCACTGGGAAGAGTGGATTACACGTTGGACACGATTTCGAGCAAAGGTAGAAACTGAAACGGAATTCAAGTTAGTTCGCTTTTGTATACTATGGGCCCCCAGTCAGAGACTGTGCTAAAGGCATTGGGGCTCAGTGACGTAAATCAGAAGAACTATGAAATGGTAGTCGCGGCACTAAATGTGTACTTTAAACCCAAAAAGTACGTTATTTACGAGAGAGCAAAGTTCTACAAACGATAGATTTAGATTTAACAAGATTGCCACCCAGAGAATTAACTCTAGGTGGCAGGTGGACAAGGAAGCCCTTTGGCTTATCGAGAGTCCGACCCTTTTATCTATGTGTATCCCGCCCGTCTGAGGTATGTGTCGATTTTATTTTTAAACATTCACGCTACTAGCACCCACACAATCAGCAGGTAATCTGTTCCATTCATTTACAGTCCTTTGTGAAAATGAAAACTTTCTTATATCCAATCTACTCTGCTCCTTTGCCAATGTAAGTTCATGTCCTCTAGTCCTTCTATCTTTCTTAACTGAGAAAAAAAAATTTCTATCAATATTTTCATAACCCTTCAATATTTTAAACACTTCTATCTGATCTCCTCTTAATCTTCTGGTCTCTAGTGTTGTTAAACCGCATTTTTTTAGGCGTATTTCGTAACTAAGATCCCTCAGTTTTGGTATCATTTTAGTTGCTCTCCTCTGCACTCTTTCTAGCATATATATGTCCTTCCTGCGATATGGCCTCCACGCTTGAATACAATATTCTAAATGAGGCCTAACTATTGTTTTGTACAGCGGTATTATTAGCTCTTTTTCCTTATACGTTATGTTTCGCCTAATTAATCCAAGGATTTGATTTCCCTTTGAAGCTGCAATTCCGCACTGCTCTGAAACCTTCATATCAGCACTAATGGTTAACCTAAGTCCTTTTCTTTTACAGTAGTACTTAGTACAGTACCCCCCATTGTATATTCTACTTCTTCGTTCCCATGTCCTGTGTGGAGGCATTTACATTTCCCAAAATTGAACAGCATTTGCCACTTTTCAGACCATTTGATCAACCTGTCAAGATCATCTTGTAAATGCTGTCTATCTCCATCACTTTTAATTCTTCTAAACACTTTTGTATCATCCGCAAATTTCAACACCTTGCTTATTATTTCATCATCCAAATCGTTGATATATATTAAGAATAATATAGGACCTAATACTGATCCCTGTGGTACCCCACTCAATACTGATTTCCAGTTTGAAGCCTCCCCATCAACTACTACGTTGTCTTCTGTCAATCAACCATTGTTCTATCCAGTTTATTATACCATTTCCTATGCCATGGGCCTTTAGTTTAAGCAGTAATCTTTGATGTGGTACTTTGTCGAAAGCTTTTTGAAAATCTAAGTAGACAATATCTACTGGTGATCCTCATCTACCCACTTAGTGATGTCTTCCAAAAAACATAACATATTTGTTAAGCATGACCTCGCTTTAAAAAACCATGTTGAGATGGGTTTATCAAGTTTTGTTTAACAAGAAAATCCACCATGTGATCTTTAATTAGTCTTTCTAACAATTTACAAATCACTGATGTTAAGCTCACTGGTCTATAGTTCTCTGACTTGTTTCTCGAACCTTTTTTGAATAACGGTATAATGTTTGCTTCTTTCCATTCTAAAGGAACCACTCCCTCTTCTAATGACAAATTGAAAACAGTTACAAGCGGTATGCTAATTTGTTCTACAATTTCCAATAGTAGTTTGGGTGGAATACCATCCACTCCAGGTGATTTATTATCCTTCATAGCCCTTATTTTCTTACCTACCATTTCCGGGGTTACAATTAATTGTCCTAAATAGTCTGAATCTGCCCCTTGAACTTAGCCTCTGGTACTGGCAGTGAACTAATATCTTCCCTGGTAAACACTGAACTAAAGTACTCATTCAGGTCTTCTGCCATTAAGAATCCCTCTGATATTATATTTCCAGCACTATCTACTAGAGGACCGACTTTATCTTGAACTTTCTGTTTGCTTCGAACATACGCATAAAACTCTTGCTGTCATGTTTTATATTACTAGCTAATTGTTGTTTATAGCTTCTCTTTGAATTTCTAATTTCAGCTGTAGCTTGGTTAAGTGCTTCTTTATAACTGTTGTAGTCTTCATCATTTCCAGTACATCTATATGACTTCCACATCTTTTGTTTATACTTAATTTTCTAATGGCTTCTTTCGATAAGTGTTTCTTTTTGGACCGTTTTCCTTGTTTTTTGAAGGGTACAAATTTATCGACTATGCACTTAATTTCAATCTTTAATACATTCCAGCATTCTGTTGCCGTCTTATTTTTCAGTGTGTTATTCCAGTCTATCTTTGCTAAATACTTCCTCATGTCCTTATACCTTCCTTTGTGGAAATTTCTCCTATACTGCTTTTTACTATTCCTTTCTGATTTTACTTTGATGATAAAATGTATCTGGTTGTGATCGCTACTCCCCAGTGGCTCACATATCTTGACATTGTCAACTAATTCATTATGTGAGGTCAAAGCTATGTCTAACACATTCTCACCCCTGGTTGGTTCTAGCACATGATGAGAAAGGAATGTATCTTGAACTAAAACTAAAAACTTGTGGTCCTCACTCCCCATACTCTGTAGAGATTTCCATTGTATATGCCCGTGGTTAAAATCCCCCATAATAATACAGTCCCGTTTGCTTACTTCCCTTATAGCGTTTTGTATTTTTTCATTCTCTTCTATGCTTATGTTTGGACTTCGATAAACTAACCCAACTGTTAACGTTGAGTTTCCTGTAACTATGTTACACCAAACAGCTTCTTCGCAATCTGCTTCTCTTTCTAATTTTATTTCATAAGCCTGAATAGATTCTTTAATATATAAAATAACTCCACCTCCCTTTCTTCCTATTCTATCTTTTCTAAACATTACATATCCTGTCAGTCCCAATTCAGCATCTGATATATCGGTGGTGGTCCAGGATTCGGTTATACCTATTATATGAGGGTCAATATCTTCTACCATAATGTTTAGTTCATTTCTTTTGTTTACTATACTCCTTGATATCAGAGGCCCGGCGAGCCAGCTGAACAATTTATCAGATCACTGTATGAACTGGCCGACAAATGTGACTTCACGGATCGAAGCACGCAGATACGCGATCGACTAGTGGTTGGCATCTTGGACGATCGTCTCTCCAAGGAAATGCAAATGATGGAAGACGAATTGCTGACCGAGGAAAAGGCGGTGTCGATGATCCGTCAGTCCGAGTGTGTCGACAAACAGACAACAGAGTTGAGATCGGCTGGGCGTTCTGAGAATGTGCAGTGTGCGAGCAAATTCGTACAAGAAAAGCAACGCTAAAAACCCATGGAAGTCCGCTTCAAAATTGACACCACGACATCAGTGCCGTAGATGCGGCAATCAGTCTCATCCGGTACAACAGTGCCCGGCGAAAGATGCTGAGTGTTACAAGTACAAAAAGAAGGGACACTTCGCGAAAATGTGAGAAGTAAAGACGACTAATGAAGTCAAGGTCGATGAACCACAGTTCCTGGGGGAATTAACGTCGAACAAGACAGACTCTTGTAGTGCTGTGGTGGCTGTGACAGTATTATCAGCTGAGGATGAGGTCTGCTTCAAGTTTGATACGGGAGCATCTGTATCCGTTATCGCGTTCAAAGTGCCCATCCTGAGACAGGTGGACCTTATAAAATCGGACAAAGTTCTGATGGGTCCGGGTCAAGCGAAACTCGATGTTCTGGGACAGGTTACGACAACGATTACCCACCGCAACGTTTCGACTCAGGAGGTGCTGTATGTGGTCAATCGACAAGAACAGTCGCTACTCTCAAAGGGGGCGTGCGAGCGACGTGACGACAGCCTGGCGAAGTTGAGCAAGGCTCGATTCTTCAGCCGGCTCGACGCAAATTCGGGTTTCTGGCATATACCGCTGGATCCTGAGTCGCAACTACTCACCACGTTTATAACGCCGTACGAGAGATTCTGCTTCCATCGCCTGTGTTTCGGGATAAGTTCAGCCCCGGAAATTTTCCAGAGGACGATGAACAAAATTCTCGAAGGTCTTCCTAGTGTGATCTGTCACATGGACGATGTTCTGATACACGGCACGACCAAGGAGGAACACGACCAGCGGGTCGATGAGGTGATGGAGAAAATCAAGCGAAGCGGCATGACGTTGAACAACAAGTGCGAGTTCTCAAAAACAAGCACCAAGTTCCTGGGCTTCATCATTGACGAGGACGACATTCGCGCAGATCCATCGAAAATCACTGCAATTTCCAAGTTTCCGGCGCCACAAAACGTAACCGAGTTGCAACGATTTCTTGGGATGGTTAACCAGATGGGTAGATTCGCACCCAACATGACGTCCTTGACGGGTCCGCTCAGAGAGTTGCTTCGCAAAGACGTAATGTGGACATGGGACACTGCCCAGCAGAGTGCCTTGGAGGGCATCAAAGCAGAACTGTGCACGACACCGACGTTAGCATGGTATGACGCGAGCAAGCCGTTGATCATATCTGCAGACGCTAGCTCCTACGGACTGGGGGCAACACTTCTACATGAAGAACCGAACGGCGGTCGTAAAGTCGTTGCATCACGATCGATGACGGACTGCGAAAAACGATACGCCCAAATCGAAAAAGAGGCTCTCGCCATAACGTGGACGTGTGATCAATTTACTCAGTACATTACTGGTGTACACATCCTCCACGAGACGGATCATAAGTTGCTGATTCCATTGCTCGGGCAAAAACTGCTAGACCAATTGCCGATATGGGTCCAGCGCTTCAGACTACGGCTAATGCGCTACTCATACAACATTGTCTATGTGCCAGGCAAGAACTTACACACCGCAGATGTGCTATCAGGAGCGCCAGTTGCTGAGAATGACGACAAAGTCGAGGACTTTGCAATGCAGGTTGAGGCCTACGCAGAGTCGGTGATGTACGTCCTGGAGAGTACTGTGGCATCAACGGCCATGATGACGCGAATTAAAGCGGCGTACGCGGACGGTCCCGTGTATATGCAGGTGATGGAGCACTGTGAACATGGTTGGCCGTCAATCATGACGGAGAATCCAGCATTGTGTGAATTATATCAACTTCGCGACGAGCTTAGCGTTGAACGAGGACTCCTGCTGTTGGGGTCTCGAATCGTGATACCAAGTCTACTGCGGGCAGAGACACTCGAGGAGATACACACGGGACATCTGGGCATACACAAATGCAGAGAGACCGCCCGAAGGAACGTCTGGTAGCCATGCATGTCAAGTCAGATAACAGACATGGTCAGAACATGCAACGTATGTCGACTAAATCGTTCAGAACATAGCGAGCCCCTCATGCCACTTGAGTTTCCAGAGAGGCCATGGGAACGCATCGGGACAGACTTGTTCCATTGGCAGAACTCGGAGTATCTTGTCGCTGTGGATTATCACTCGCGATTCTTCGAAGTGGCCAAACTCCAACGAACCGATTCTGAAACGATCATCGAACACCTGAAGTCGTTCTTCGCCCGTCATGGTATACCAGAGGTAGTAATGTCAGATAACGGCCCACAGTATGCTGCGGAAACGTTCAAACAATTCTCCATCAAGTACGGTTTCGTACATGTGACCAGCTCGCCGAGATACCCACAATCTAACGGTGAAGCTGAATGGGCTGTTCAGACAGTGAAGAACTTGTTGTGGAAGAACGAGGACCCATATTTGGCTCTTCTTGCTTACCGGAACGCACCACTGGCGAATGGATACAGTCCTGCACAGCTACTCATGGGTCGACAGTTACGCTCAACCGTTCCGGCATACACCGAGACACTGAAGCCAAGCATCCCTGACTTGATACACCTGAGAGCAAAAGAGTCAAGCTAGAGAGGTTACCAGAAAACAACCATCGACGCCCGACACCGCGCGCTCAACTTACCACCATTGGAGATAGGGTCGCGAGTGTTCGTAAAGGACACAAAGCAAAACGGTGTTGTCACCGGACGAGCACAGACACCGACCAAACAACAAACATACAAGACTGCTGACGTACAGTACTGTTATGTATTGTGGAGTTTGCATGTTTAAGGAGACATATTTCGAATAGTAATCAACTACATATGAGATTGGCGGTATCCCAGAGTGCCTGAGTATTGCAGAAACGATGCAAAACACGGGCGGACACAGGTGCTTGTTCTGTTTGCCCTCCATGACTGACCGGATCGACCACTACAGGCTCTGTCTCGGATGTCACGACAATGGGAGGTGCAGTCGCGACATCGCTCCAAACTTATGGTGTAGCTGGGTGGTCATCATTCGCGACCATGTGGTCCACATGAACGGATCGCCTCCTGTTTCCTGGCAGTCTGACCAAATATGTTAGTGGCCCTACAACTCTGACCACCTTTCTCAGTGACCACTTGTCCATTCCTCATCTCATGTTTCGGACTCTCACTCTCTGGTAAACGTCGAACTTGCGAAGGCGTGAATGAGCTCCATCATGCTTTTGTTTCTGCTTTAATTGCCGATCTTGCACTTTTGCTTCGAGACTGGGTTTCGACATCGCAAGTCTGGTGCGTGGCGCTCGGTCCAGGAACAACACCGACGGCGTTTTATCCGTAAGCGAATGCGGTGTGTTACGGTACTGGAACAGTATGTCCGACAGACGGTGTTGCAATGGTAGTTGGCTGTTCGATTTTGCAAGCATCTTCTTGGACATCTGGGCATTCCTCTACGCGAGGCCGTTCGTCGCCGGGTGGTACACGTAGGTTAGACACAGTCTATGCTTGACGCCTTTCGAACTGAGGTCCGTTGTCAGATACCACCTAGCGTGGTAAGCCAAATGCTGTGAACATTCTTCTCAGTTGCATTGTCGTCTTGCTTGCAGTGGTGCGAGACATTGAGACCACTTCCAGCCACTTTGAATGACTATCCACCACGACAAGGAAGTTATGTCCGTCTTTTTCTGCAAAATCCACATGGATACGTTCCCATGGTCCCGTATCCCACGGCCATAGAACCATGCAGTGGTGCTACCTTCGGCGTTTTCGCTACCTGGCTGCATTCCCGAAAGTTTCGGACACATTCCTCGATATCCGCATCAAGGCCAGGCCACCAGACGCAGCTTCTATATAGCGATCGACTTCATTCTGATCATGCCCGGATGCATCACATGCAGTTCTCGAAGTATCTGTTCTCTGAACACTGCTGGAATGACTACTCTCCTCCCCCAGAGAAGACAGCCATCTTCCAACGATCTTTTCTGCATCGATATGCATTCACCGACTCATCGGTTGAGCTTGGCCAGCCTCGCAGTGTGAATTCATAGACATTGCCCAACGTAGGATCCTTTCTGGTAGCCCCTGCAATAATTTTAGCCGTTACTGGAAGTTCGGCCACCGACAACATGCTGACTGCTGCCACCGTTTCATCAGGATCAGCCGACTCGGGCGATCCCACCGGCAATGTGCTCAATGCATATGCGTTCGCATTTTCTTTTGATGACTTGAATTGGATCTCATATTGATAAATCGCCAGTATCAGAGCCCATCGCTGTATCCGAGCCGCCGTCATCGTAGGTACGTCAGTCTTTTCTCCGAAGATGCGAACCAGCGGATGATGATCCGTCACCAGTGTGAAAAAGCAACCAAAGAAGTAGATATTGAACTTGATCACTCCGTATATTATCGCCAAGGCCTCCTTTTCGATCTGGGAGTAATTTTTCTCGGCTTTGCTCAGCGTTCGCGAGGCGAATGCTATCGGCTTCTTTGATCCATCCTTCATTTTGTGGCTAATAACTGCGCCAATACCATACTGGCTCGCATCGGTAGCCAATATCAGCTCTTTTCTCTGGTCGTAGGTGCAACTAGTCAGTACTCTTTTGCACTGAGTGAATGCTGCCTCACATTCCTCATCCCACGACCTCTTGACCCCTGCATGAAGACGTCTAAAGAGAGGCTGCAGCAACGAGGACAAATTGGCCATGAACCTCGCGTAATATTGGACTAGACCAAGGACTTTGCAACTCCGTCAGATTGGTTGGCCTTGGTGCCTTTCTGATAGACATACGTCATTATGGTGAAAGTCGGGGAGGAGACGCTGCATGGTGGGGCACGTTTGTCATAGTAGTATCTGTCTGTCCTCCGCTATCGAGTCAGCAGCCAGGTCGTCCACAGCTAAGACCAGCTGGATTTTCGCATAATCCTCGCTATTGAAATCCCTGCAGATGGTGAGTTTCTGGAGGAGCTTGCTGACACATTTACATATGCGGCATGTCCGAGTAGGGACTAGAGTCGATTTTTTTGTCAGTTTATATGTAACTCAATAAATTTTGCTTTTACAAAATCACCGGTCCCCATGGCCGGCCATCAGAAAAAAATTGGTTGGCCATAAACCCCTCCAAATGTCACTGCTGTAAGATCACAATTATGACAATGTGCGCGAGTATACGGAAGGATGACGGTAATACCCATAGGCACGGGAACAGCTAGGGTTAGGGTTATAACCTAGTTTTGAACACCACTGCCCCCCCAACGGAGCGGCGGCGAAAAATTTGTCAGTGATTCTGAAGCTCCGGTAGTCCCCCAATATGAAATTCGTTCCCGCGCCGCTGGTAATACCTGTTTAGAAACCTCCCAACACGTCAATCCTGGGTATGCCCCTGAACATATAGACCTACTTTGAAGGCTTTTGTGATGGAGAGACTCTAAAATGTCATCGATTTTCGCTCACTGCGCGCTTCACTCACTGTCGGCGGCACCAAACTGAATGACTTGTGGCTCCCCAGATCCACGCGAGACGAATACTTTGTTAACGCCAGAGTTTGAAATGCCATGTTACACTATATCACCCAGCGTTTTAAATGCATGCAATAGTTGGTATAAGCTTGTAATTTTTCGTCTCGCATGCTTCTGGTACTGGAAAATTGACAACGAAGATATAGGTTCGGACTGTCACTCGAGACTCTTGACGACCATTCAAAATGGCTTGGCGATCCAATTTTGGGTCGAGACACAGGGCATAAGAATCGTAGTTCTAGCCCATGTATTAATTACACCGGTGTTAGACTGCATCGTCACGAAGGTGCACAACCAAGTGTACGACGATTACATGTGTAACGATACATCGAATTATCGATGTATCGCAATAGTAAATGTGACGATACTGTGTCGTTATACCTACTCCTAATTAACATCTACTTACGCATGTCGTCAGGTGTTCTCCCTTTCTTCGTCTCGTTCTGCCCGGTCTCGCCTCTGTAGCTTTAACATTTACCTCGTCCAGTTAAACCTTTCCTACTGTACACTTCGACCTCAAACTGTTGATGTAGAGCGCAGTGGCGTAGTGTTTAGAGCTTCACACTCAAGATATTCTGTCTCTAGATCGTTCCTATCGCTGTAGTATCTACCTCGTCCAGTTTAACCTTTCTTTCTGTGCACTTATACCGCAACAGTTGATTTTAGAGCGCGGTTGTGTAGGATTTAGAGCTTCACACTCACGATATTCTGTCTCTAGGTCGTTCCTGTCGCTGTAATATCTACCTCGCCCATTTTAACCTTTCCTTCTGCACACCTCGACCTCAAATTATTGATGTAGAGCGCGGCGGCGTAGTGTTTACATATTCACACTCAAGATATTCAGTCTGCAGATCGTTTCTCTCGCTGCCGTGTCAAATCTTTCGCAAGTTCATTCACTCCACGTTCGTCCAATTAACCCAGCTGTATGAATGGGTACCTAACTATAAAAATCGGTGGATATTTGTGTACGAATACTCCTCGCGCATTAACTGCAGCATGACAGAATGCTTCTCAGAGATTTGATGATAATGTTTGAATAGATATATCTGCCAAAGGTGAAGTGTAAAGCTCGTAGAAGAGTCATCAGGACTGGACACTGCGCTATAGAAGAACACACGACTTTAGAGCGTGAGCGACGACTTCCTGTCGTTGTAGACCTATTTATGACCACCACTTAGCATAATAGAATACATTCATTACTTCTTCTTGCAAGTCCAGGCCGTCCAATGCCAACACAGCACGTAACAATATAATAATTATACGTTGGGCACAGTGGTCGAGTATTTAGAGTGCTGGTCTGTCGTTTAGAGGAACCGGATTTCAAACCCGACCCAGTGCCTCCGGGCTGCGCATCACTCCAGTTTTATTATGTAAGGTAGCAGTTTGGACACCTACACATGTTCATAGTTATGGTGTAACATGCTAATTAAGAGATGGAATACATCTTAATTTTCATTCAAATGTCGCTACCAGCCACAATATGGCAGCACCATATGCTAAGTAGATGACGGATATTGTCACATTCTTTATTTTGTTAAACTACATTTTCATGATTTAATTGTTAAGGTGTTGATTATAATTATATTTAGGTAATTAATTACTATGAGTAACCAGCTTGAACAGTATGAGATAAACCCCAGAGACACTGGTCACGTGTATTTTCACCAAGAATTGGTACAGCAGCTGTGGGCTAGGCTGGCTCAGGTTTCGCACAACAAGGAGGAGACAGTTATTTTTGGTGAGTGTCAACTTGTTAAATAATACTTTTAAGGTATTATTTCCCTTTTCTAATTGTACCACATCATGAATTGAAAGATGGTCCATCATTAGACCTAAACTTGACTGGATGTTTTAAATCAATTATTTAGTCAAAAGGGTTTTCACTATATGGAAAATTGCTTTGAGTGGAAACTCCAGGATGCTGTGGTTGACCCCCACTGGCTGGTTGTAAACACTAGTGGTCTTAATGAGTATTAGAATACTTGCATTCTGCTGGTGATATAACTTGCAGAGTATACAGTTTTAATCATGTTTAATCAGGTACTGTGTTTTGTATTATGATGCTTAATCTACGTGCTATTAGGTTAATATACGGCAATAATATGCATTTAGCAACAGAATGTGTTCTATGAAGCTATGCAGTCAGTATCAGAAACTGCCCAGTGGCCACTAATGTCCTCGTGATTAATCACCCTATGGAATTGGCTGGGTAGGATGTGGAGCATATTCCCTAGAGACTGACACTTGAAAACAAGTTGGGAGCCACCCTGGATAGTGTAGCTAGATGGTAAACACTGGCCAAGTGTTTGGTTCAGTCATTTAACAAGTCATAGAATAGGTATACTGTGTAGTAAATTGGAACAGAATATGGTAACACGAAGTAGTATATGAATATGAGTAGTAATATAGGTGGTCTACGAGGGACGCAATCCGTTTGTGGTAGAAATCCCATGTTAAAAGATAGGGATTTGCACCAGGGCGCTCCCGGGTTAAAGGATAGGGAGTGGAAAAGTAGTTACAGTCCCATGTTAAAAGATAGGGATTTTGCACCAGGGCGCTCCCGGGTTAAAAGATAGGGATTTTGCACCAGGGCGCTCCCGGGTTGAGATAGGAAATTGTCTCCATGTTAAAGCATAGGAATTTTGCACCAGGGCGCTCCCGGGTTAAGAGATAGGAAATTTTCTCCACGTTAAAGCATAGGAGGTATTATCGTAAAGATATCCGACGACTTTTTGAAAAAATAAAATATACCAAACAGCATTTTAATATGTCACACACGAGATTGTTTGGCCCGTAGGCCGAAGTTCTGCCAAAGGACCGAGCCCTTATTTGGTTGATAATGACATGTCTAAAATGTGATGTTATAATAAGGCGTAATTTAAATAATAAAAGGATTATAAATTCAGCGGAGGTCGTTTTATCTGAAGTAATGTATACGAAATGTAGACTACATATAGGACTACGTTATATCAGAACCTATAGCCTCGATTTTTCGAAAAGAGCGGCCATCTTGGAATTATACGTTTGGTATCATTTCCGTACGGTAGTACCCAAATTCGTGTCTCTTATAAATCCCGTACTCGAGACGTGTCTGGACATGTTAGTCTGTTGCGAGCTTAAGCGTGCGCACTCTGTATGACGTCATGGTATGCGCAGTAATTTTGTACGCGAGGTGAGTTGGTTATACAGGTAGTGATTTGGTTAGACCTTGTTTTGAACTTGCGCATATGTAATGTAATTCCATCATTTGACGTCATGATACAGTGACATCATTAAATTATAAACTGCTACACGCAATAATTTTGTACGCGAGGTGAGTTGGTTATATAGGTAGTGATTTGGTTAGCCATTGTTTTGAACTTGCGCGCTTGAATATAATTCCATCATGTGACGTCATGATACAGTGACATCATTAAACTATAAACTGCTACGCGCAGTAATTTTGTACGCGAGGTGAGTTGGTTATTCAGGTAGTGATTTGGTTAGCCATTGTTTTGAACTCGCGCATTTGAATATAAATCCATCATGTGACGTCATGGTCAGTGATGTCATGGTACGCGCAGTAATTATGTACGCGATGTGAGTTGGTCAAGCAGGTAGTGATTTGGTTAGACCTTGTTTTGAACTTTCGCATATGTAATGTAATTCCATCATTTGATCATCAACAGTGAGTTCAAATTCACCTGTAAAATCTCATTCTAGAAGTTTCTTTGATACTTTTGTAAACACCCTTCAAAACCGACACTACTGGGTGCTACTGTGCCTGGAGACGTGTCTGGACTTGTTATTGGTTGCGGACGCGAACGCGCTCGCGTCCTGTATAACGCCAAAGCTATCATTGTGATTTGGTTAGCCGTCCTTTGTAAGAACTTTATTAGAAAATTCAATCACGACCTTCAGAGTAAAATCATCGTTCACTACACTACAGGCCTATCACGCTATAAGCAAACTGGCAGTATGAACTGGTAACCAAGGCTCTATTTGTTGGAAGAACATCCGTGTATTTGTCTCGTGTTAAGCCATAGGGAATTATAACACAGTTACTTATCTGTTAAAACACTCAAACTGCCAGCTATTTATGTAGGATTTTGGTCAATCCCTTTGACCTGTAACATTATCTAATAGTTAATACTCTTTTGTGAGAAGGTGGTTGGCTCTGAAAAGAACCGTTTAAATACTGTTGTAGAAATTCATTAACGGGACCTTGCCATCAAAGAGGCGACCAATTCCGATAGCCGCCGACATCACCAAAAAGGCCGTCACCTGCAGTCTCTCCGTCGCCACCAGCAGCAGCTTCTCCATTGCAACAAGATTCACTTGTACCACCAACTGATGTGTCGGTGCAAGAAGTGTGAAATATGGCTCCAATGCTCCGAAAACAGCATCCAAGGGCGCAAAGACGTCCGTCAAGTCAGCAAAATCAGCCACAAATCGGGCAAAATAACTACGAATAAAATAAGGCGCCTGGTAATGTGTGTAATTTCTTTATATAGCAGTTCGATAGAACATAAAGGTCACGTGGGCGTGCCGAAAGATTATGGATTGTAGGATAGTACATTAAGGTCACGTGGGCGTGCCGAAAGATCACTGACTTCAGAGTGCAAACTACACATGCGCAGTCGGTAGATTAGAAAAATTCAAAAACGCGGACTGCAAAGTAAAACTAGCTATCAAGCGCTCGCGTCCTGTATAACGTCAAAGCTATCATTGTGATTTGGTTAGCCATCCTTTGTAAGAAATTTATTAGAAAATTCAATCACGACCTTCAGAGTAAAACATCGTTCATCACACTACAGTCATATCACGCTATAATCAAACTGGTAGTATGAACTGGTAACCAAGGCTCTATGTGTTGGAAGAACATCCGTGTATTTGCTCGTGTTAAGCCATAGGGAATTATAAAACAGTTACTTATCTGTTAAAACACTCAAACTGCCAGCTATTTATGTAGGATTTTGGTCAACCCCTTTGACCTGTAACATTATCTAACATACGACATTTGGACTTACCAGCCGTATCTCACTTGAGCGTCGCTTGAAAACTGAGTCCAAACTGGTTCCAAACTGTTTTGGATTGGTGTTCCCTGTTCAAGTCTCATCTGTGTTTCGTCTGCATCTAGAGATCAACAGTATTGTTTCAACCTTTTATCATGCTATGATTCTTAACTCTTCGACCTTGACATCAAACGTATCGAGTAAAGAATTGGTTGCAAACCTCTTTTTCGAAACAGACGCGTAACAAAGTGAAGCGTTATGATCAACAGTATATGACCATAATAATCTCCCAGATAGGATATACCAGTATTTATATAGTTTACCGTATTAAGGGTCAAGTGTATAAAGACGCATTAGATCGTTTTTGATCTGTTTTCATACTGTAGTATTTAAATTCGTGCTTGTTCGGTAAACCTTTCAAACAATATTCTATCATAAAAGCCCTAACCTGGCATCGGTAAACGAAAAATGGATCTATAGAGATTTACATACATAGATTCTCTTCAGTCCACCGAATACACAGGTGTGTGTGTGTGTGTGTGTGTGTGTGTGTGTGTGTATGTGTGTGTGTGTGTGAGTGTGTGTGTGTGTGTGTGTGTGTGTGTGTGTGTGTGTGTGAGTGTGTGTGTGTGTGTGTGTGTGTGTGTGTGTGTGTGTGTGTGTGTGTGTGTGTGTGTGTGTGTGTGTGTGTGTGTGTGTGTGTGTGTGTGTGTGTGTGTGTGTGTGTGTGTGTGTGTGTGAGTATGTGTGTGTGTGTGTGTGAGTGTGTGTGGGTGTGTGTGTGCGTGTGCGTGTGTGAGTGTGTGTGAGTGTGTGTGTATGTGTGAGTGTGTGTACTAACTACTCCATCATCGACACACTTCCGGGAATGTTAGAACTGTAGAGTCAGCCATTACAGTCACATGACTTGAGGTGTAACGGAACTTCTAGCGTAGCAGTCCATGTCTATAAATACGCGGGTACCATCTAACGGGTAACCAATTCAATAGTTGGAACTTATACTTAGATCGACGAATTCCAAGAGTCATTCCGTTCTTTACATTTGAACCGTAAACAACTACATCATGAGTTTATTGCCTATTCTACCGGCTGTCAATAAGTCCACACCATCATCGTTCCAGTGCCCAGATTGCAAGAGACATTTCTCACGTCGGGACAGCTGGAAACGGCACAATTTTCTGCAGTTTCAGTGGACCATCGACAAATGCTAGGTCGCTGAATTCTCTTGTCTCTGTGCCTACTACGACGACACATGTGCCTCTGGCCTCAGCGACAAACTCGACATTCCTGTCTCCATCTCAGGTGACCATGGAACATACAAAGAAGATGGCACTGGTCGATCCCCGTATTTTGGAAAACATTCAACCGCAACGTCCTTCGATTAATCCTTTAGGGAGTGTCCTGCGACGACTCGACAACGAAATGGAAGACATATTAGAACGAAACGATATAGACGTGAGGGAAAAAGTCGTGTTGTATAACCAGGTGTTGAGTTGGTACAACGATCTTTCCGACAAGCGTGTGAAGGAACCGCTGTGTGTAGCCATCAATAAATTTCCCACCAAAGTCGAAAACAAAGTACAACCTGCTACCGAAAATGAAGTCGTCGAAAAGGAGAGCATCGAAAACAAAATCATCGACAGCGTTCCAAAAACTATGAAGCAGAAAGCACGAAGACTACTCGATAAAATGAAAAATGCCGTTAGATGGACGATCGTGGCGAGAAGAAGTACAGAAACAAGGTGGTACCCGGAAATAACATTGTAGATCTCGTGAATGACGTGTTGAGAAAACGGAAGTCGTTTGAACCGGTGGGATGGGAAACCTTCGCTCTTAGTCTCAAGGACGTCAACATGCCAATGGATTTAGTTGGGAACTCAGATCGTTGGCTTTACATGCAGACAGCGTCAGTGGACGACGACATGTCAAAGGAAACCAGCAGTTCGTTTGACAGCGTTCGTCATTGGAATCGTAGACGACCTGCATCGTCGCGGCGCGCAGCTCATTCGGCGACACCTTTGCAAATCACACGTTGGGAACCATATTAGTATTAATGATTTGGAATATACAGGAACAGGGTGCAACAGAAATCATGTCGGGAATATTCTGTCCATTATTTATCAGAAATATATGAAATGACAAATAAGATCGTGTTAATGCTATGGACGAGTGTGTTTGTTTTTAGTTTTCATAGTCATCAAGATACACCTCACTTTTACCCGTTTCAGTGACAACAATTCTACACTACACTAGTTTTCGGCGTCATCTCATTTACATAACCAATCAGACCGAACGTACATCACGTGACTTTCCTTAACACAAAAACTGTTCACGTTTCTGAGAGAGGCGACATCCGACGCCACTCAACGGACACCAATGTAATTAGTCAGAGTATTGCCATCTACCGGACATGATAGATCTCTATTCGTTGATACATTTCCGGGAATACCGGAAGCATAGAGGCCGCCATGACAGTCAAGTAACTTCCGGTGCGACGTCACTTCCGACGTACCGTCGCTAGTAGAGGCGGCCATGACAGTCAAGTG
>CM034533.1:49057270-49147270 GCA_020002185.1 Paraescarpia echinospica | reverse complement strand
AAACAATGGCTAACCAAAGCACTACCTGTATAACCAACTCACCTCGCGTACAAAATTACTGCGCATAGCAGTTTATAGTTTAGTGATGTCACTGTATCATGACGTCACATGATGGAATTATATTCAAGCGCGCAAGTTCAAAACAATGGCTAACCAAATCAGTACCTGTATAACCAACTCACCTCACGTACAAAATTACTGCGCGTAGCAGTTTATAGTTTAATGATGTCACTGTATCATGACGTACTATGATGGAATTACATTACATATGCGCAAGTTCAAAACAAGGTCTAACCAAATCACTACCTGTATAACCAACTCACCTCGCGTAAAAAATTACTGCATGTACCATGACGTCATACAGGGTGCGCACGCTTACGCTCGCAACAAACAAACATGTCCAGACACGTCTCGAGTACGGGATTTATAAGAGACACGAATTTGGGTAATACCGTACGGAAATGAAGCCAAACGTATAATTCCAAGATGGCCGCTCTGTTCGAAAAAACGAGGCTATAGCTTCTGATATAACATAGTCCTATATGTAATCTACATTTCGTATACATTACTTCAGATAAAACGACCTCCGCTGAATTTATAATCCTTTTATTATATAAATTACGTCTTATTATAACACCACATTTTAGACATGTCATCGTCAACCAAATAAGGACTCGGTCACTTGGCGGAGGCTCGGCCTACGGGCCAAGCAATCTCTTGTGTGACATATTCAAATGCTGTTTGGTATATTTTATTTTTTCAAAAAGTCGTCGGATACCTTCACGATAATACCTCCTATGCTTTAACGTGAAGACAATTTCCTATCTCTTAACCCGGGAGCGCCCTGGTGCAAAATCCCTATCTTTTAACCCGGGAGTGCCTTGGTGCAAAATCCCTATCTTTTAACATGGGACCGGAACTACTTTTCCACTCCCTATCCTTTAACCCGGGAGCGCCCTGGTGAAAATCCCTATCTTTTAACATGGGATTTCCACCACAATCGGATTGCGTCCCTCGTAGACCACCTATATTACTACTAATTTGGAATTGAAATACTTGTTTAAATAATTATCTGTGTTCTGCTATAAATGACATGTTGCACCATGCCATTGCAGGAGGGAGCCAGGCCTGGAATGAATGATGTGAGATTCATTAATGAGCCTCAAGAGCAGTGTTGGGGTGAGTATGGCCATTACAGTCATGGTAGATTATATAAATATGCATCTGTTAGATGCATATACTTGTGTTGTTGATTTACATACAATTGTATTCCCAGTATAACTTGTACAACAATTATATATCTTTAAATTACTTTATACTGGATTAATTATATTACGCATGCGTGCTGTGTGACATGTGTCCACGCATCATAATCATTAATATATCTACTTACGTATATTTGTATTGTTAGTACTGTATTGACAAACTGCTTACTTTGTTTAGGTTTCTTTTTGTATCCGGAAGTAAGACCACAAACAAAGAACTTGATCGAAAAGATTGGAGCCGACTTGTTTGTTGTAGAAATTGGCCCCGTCACAATTACTATCCTGTCACCAATACACGTTAGTTCGTGGTGCTATGTCGGTCAGTACAGGGGTGTTGTGGCGCAGTGACCAGAGCATCGGACTGTCAATCGAGAGAACCAGGGTTCGAATCCTGTGTTGCCGTTTCGAAACTTGGGCAAGCTCGTTCACTCTATGTTGCTCCAGTTCACTCAGCTGTACGACTGACTACCTGGGTATAGACAGTAATGGATATTTGTGTACGAATACTCTTCTCGCATTAACTGCAGAGTGGCTGAATACTTCCCAGAGAAGACTCGATGGTATTCGATTAAACAAGACTGTCAGGGAGTAAAAGACTGAGCGATTTGAACAGTCCAAAGGACTGTGTATTGCAAGATACAAGAACTTACCTTCTCGGGCTCTAGAGATTCACGTATGTACATGTGTTGGCCTTACTTGGAAGGGTTCATTATAATTATTATGCGCAATGATAACATTAATTTGTGTTATGTTACGTATACGGTCAATGCTCATGACAAAAGAATATTCATATGGTAATTCAGATATGGGAGAGGATATGTCGAGTTTACCTCAATTCAGCTTATTAGCTAGATTCATGTATTTATATGTAGACCTTATATCAAGAGGTCATTATAATTATTATACACAATGTTCCCTATTAGATGTACTAATATTACAAAATGTTGTGAATGTAGCTGTCGTACCTATACTACGAATTTATTCGATCTACAATTTAACAACTTACAAGCGTCGGAAGGTTTGTTATATTGGCGTCATTTTATCGTTAGCTTGACGCGATTTAACAATAAGGTAGATTTCTTTTGACCTAGAGTCAAACCAATAAATGGAATTTTGTGGCAGTAGTTCATCTGTCGAGTCTACGTGCAGAAATGACGGCACACAGCCACCGTCGCCCGCGCACGCACGCACGAATGCACACACGTACGAGCGTACGTATTTGTAGCTAAACAGGTACGTCAGACACACATGCCTACCCTCGCAGTCGAGTCGAAAACATGTAATAGTTACTAAAGCCACAGCCGTGCAGAGATGTTCTCGTGCGCAGCTGAGCATTAAAATGTCGCCAATCCTACACCAATCGAACGTTGTAGCGTCAACAAAAAGATGTGCACTAAAACTGCAACAAGATGAAGAAAAAACTCCGAACTGACTATTATCAGATAAATCATGTAACAACCGCATTATTCAACGGCGACGGCTATGAAAAGCCATTGTTTCTAAAAAAAAACTCCTTCGTTAAAGTTCCTCAACCAATCGTTTGCCCATCGCCAATCCGGTTCTTTTAGGTGCAGATGTGTAATGTGTGAATAGTTTAACTAGTGTGCACAGTCGGTTTAATAAAAAATACGTACTTATTTTTTAATCGTCAAAAAACAAGATTCAACGAGAATTGCAACTTGCGAACGTCAACACTCGAGTCAGTCTAACTCTAAGACTGTCGACTCTAAGGCTAAGCCAGTCACCATGTCCATGACCATATTATCAGCCAGAGATTCAGTCAGAGGCTGTGTCAACGAGCATAATATTTGATATGCATTGTAATTTGTATTTGGTTACGTAGGATCTTGGTAATAAACTATGTTATTGCGACAATACATGTAGAGAATAGATGACGTGAGGCTGCGAAATGACAAATAACATTGGTTTGGCAATAGGCCCCTTGATCGTGCAAGTAATTTAGTCAGGGAGCATACGTAATTTCGTGCAACATAACGTCAAACACGGGAGTATTATATAGGTGATCATAATTATTAAAACAGTGTTTTGTGACGCATATTTTGATACAATTACTGCAGAATGTTGTTGATTTGCATTGTAGTTTATGCAAAATAATTGAGATTTGTTATATTGACGACCATGATGGTGATGATGATTTTATTAAATATAAAAATGCAAACGTGTAAATACATAAAATATAAATACAGTTAAAGTACACCATATATAAGGATTAAACAAGATAATGCTCGCACTTGTTTCCGTTGTGGTCCTTGGTGCCTGGCTATAGTTTATGTAATTGGTATCCTGCGATACCTTTCAACTGACATATGCCAGCTATTCTTGTGTATTTACTAGTATGTGTATATATTCTCACCACAGCAATATATGAATGCATGATACGTAACTTGAATTATGATGTCGCTAGAGGCCACACTGCAACCCAAGAATGGGAATGAGAGGAGGCAGAAGAGGAGCTAAGGCGGTCACCTGGGTCAGGCAGACTCAGGGAGGATACATAGTCTGCGGGAGGCCCACATTTGATCAATCCAGGTAATTTCAAATTTATAACAATCAACCACATATAAGTTATCAAAAAAATTTAATGTTCACATTTACATATATATTTGTTTTCATACACATTTTAATAATAACATCTTGGACGTGGAAAACTAAGTTGACTTCTGCACTTATATTATACCCACAGACATATTAATACACCTTTAAAAGTATTTAGCATACGGCGATGACTCAGAAATAAGTTTATAAAATAAATTGTTCATTTTGAAGAAGGTAAACATACATGTTATGAACCTTTGAATACTTGGCGAGTACTGTTAGCATCACTGAAAACAAAACAAAAAATATTAATCCTCTTTACTGATTAGCAGAATTCAAATCGGTCTATAATATTGACTAAGATCAGGCATCACTGTAATGAAATTGAATTTTTTTTAATTCATTTAATGACAATGAACACCTTATAAAGAAAAAATAGTTAAAATTGTTCACCATTTTGAAAAAGAGCACATTCTACTAATGTCTGCATGCTGTATCAACCCACCCTCTCCCTCCTCCGGAACAACCCCGGTAAACACTGACTGTTCCTAAGATATCAACATGTATAGATGCAGCTGTAGTAGCACATTTCTTGTTGCCGTTTTTCTTGTGAAATGCTGCAGGTCACACATGAAACATTTTACATTTACTGATTATGAGAATGAACATTCCATAATTATTTACTACCAACACTACAATAATACCTGTTTTTGTTTACCGAATATATGCTTTTCTTTACAGGAGATTGGACTAGTGTGCTTAGTATCACTAGTTCTCCAAGTTAATATGGCATACTGTGCAGCTGTATTTGTCCAGGATCTCGGACAAGATTCTACAGCCATGCAGCATGCTGCATATTAATGGTTTGTCATGTGAATGTCCACTGGCTGATCCCAATTGTGTCGTGTGTTGCATCTGTGACAGATTCCCCAGGGTCGATGGGGTGTACACTGGCTTCCAGGTCAGTCAGTTAGCTTAACTGACTAAAAACCAATGTAGAATGCAGGTTGCTCGACATACGAATATGGTGACGCCTGACTAGCTCGTGAGACAGGTTCAGTGTCGAGCATTCTTCGGTGAACTACATCGGTTTGGATATCGATGACATCAATGTATGTGTTCGCTGTCTTCGATGGTACTGCATACCAGCCTCCTGACATTTTGCTGTACATCCGCATCTACCTATACCAGAGACAAAGTGACAATTAGCATGGCTCTGACATGTATTATATTTTATATGTGATGACACATTTATCAAAAGTCAATAATACACGGTATTTGTATTCAATTCAACTTTAACTTTTAGCAGTGTCTATGACAAAATACATCAATTATCCAGCATTGTTACAGTGGTAGGGTTTCATTGTCTTTGTGTTGCTGATAGTCAGTGGCAGCCAGCTGAGTTCTTGCAACGTACATCAGGTACTTGTTATGTACAACAACACAAGTTTGTGATGAAGTAATGGTATTGAAAGCCTTTTCACATTTTGCAATAACAATCTGTTGATACACTGACAGCAGCATTTTACTTGTTTAAGTTCTCTATGTATCATGAGGACTGATATTATACTTTTCATGCCACGTTTCATATTTCTAAATTATTCTTTTGTATCACTGGTTTATATTTTCACAAATAATTTACATTACATTTTCACTTCGCATGATGATTATACACCTGTACTGATATGGTGTAGTATCCAGTCCTCGGAATTGCTCAAAGCACTTTAAACTTTAATCCCTGGCAGACCTGTTAATTCGAACACCATCTCGACTTACGTGGGAAGCGTTCAGCCACACTGAAATTAATATGCGAAGACTATTCATACAAAAATATTGCGGTCTGTAGCTGGTACTCTTCATACAACTGAGTAAACCTGAGCAATGTAGCATGTAGTGATTGTACATGTAATTCTCAGTCACATGGTGATGACCCTGACTAGTCTAGTCACTATTATTTGAGAGTTGTAAACATACATACCAAGCATTGCATAAACTACAAAATTTTCTAATTTTCTAATCATTGATGTTTTTTTAACAAAGAACCATAAATTATGATTCTTTGTTAAAAAAACAATTATGATTCATAATAGTTCATTTGTTCAACTAAACATCTTCCTAAGTAATTTGTTCTCATTGGTTTACTTTTTATGGGCATGCGATATTAAAAATTGTTGTTAATACACATAATTGTTTAGTCACTAATTTTGTGAGTTGTAAACATACAAGGCATGTATAAACTACAACTAGCATTTGACATCACGTGTACTAGTGTTGTTTTTTGTAACAGAATCTTGATAAAAGTATCTTTTTGTTTTTTATATATACCTGACATTTTTTCAACCTCTTCCTATTTTGGTTTCTATTGTTGTTTTGCATTTGATGTGCATGTGATATTAAAAAGTATTACATTATACACATCAAGTGCAGTGATTGTATCTGTAGTTGTATTGTACTTTTCATTATTTTGTAGTCAATCTCATCAAATAGTTTCAATACAATGTTTTTACTTTACATTGTCTTTAATTCACATGCATTTCTAACAACAATATGCAATTTAACGAGGACACCACATTACTGCAAAATCATCATGCAGACAAACAAAACTATCACATACAGGGGTGGATCCAGAAATCAAGTATGGGAGGCACAAAAACCTCCACTGGCGGCCAAACCAAATGGTGTAGTCTAAATTTTATCGCTACCACGCTGCCATAACATCATCTGCTCCACTGGAGTGGTGATATTGGAAGACGCCATAACTTCAGCTTATTATTATCATCTAAACTGGGGCACATTTCAAACGGTCTGGGAGGACAGTCGCGTGGGCCCATTATAAAAGATTTGCAGACACGCCAAATTCTTATGGTCTAGGGGGGCACCTGTCCCGCCTGGATCCGCCTATGACATACTTGTTTATTGCTTGTATTTATAATTTTTATAACAGGTTTGGTGACAGAGTAACCACATTTGATAACACTCGTTTACCTGAAGGTGAAGAGCTTTGAAGCATACATCTGCATGTGGTGTCGACACACCTCAAGTTCTGAAAATATAGTACATGTATTAATAGTCAGCACTGATTGTTTCTAACAATAATCATTTTAATGTACTTGCAAAAGTTGCAATGCAATGAATGACCATGGTCAAGAGTTATCTATATAATATATACATGTTATGAGCATTAATGTCCATGGTATTGAGGGGCGCTGGTTTTCTGAACATAACAAAAACTCACAGAAGGGACAATATTCAAATTAAATGTCACATAATAGTATTTTTTAATATAAAAGTAATAAATTTGTTAAATTACTATTACATTACTGTTTTTAGTAAATTATGTACATATTGGTTCAATAATTATAATGGTTATGGATCATTTATAATGCATTTACACTATTACTATTTTCCCAAGCCTACTTAGGCTACTAGCCTACTACCATATACGACATAGACATAATATAGTCACTATAGGCGTACATCGACTGAGGAACTGTGCTGTAGAACACTTTTTTTATGAATATGTATTTAATCAATTAATTTATTTCTATTATATAATGTATTCTAATTAATTGATTATTATTTATCTTTTAATACAATTTTATATATCATAATGTATATTCTCTTTCTTAATTATATTAATATTTATGCAAATATGTCATGTATGTTGGTCACATTATATATATATATACAATCTTGTAAATCTTAATAATTATTACATTTACCAGCTTTTTTATACATATATATTTTTTACATTTGTTTCCATGTACGTTTTATAATGTGTGTACGCGCCTATGAACGGGCTGGTCCCGGAGATATGGCGCTATAGAAATGCTAGTAATAATAATAATAAACTATCATTGACATACATTGTAAGTATATGCCATAGACATAGCGTCGTACTGTTAGCTGATATTAGTCTATAGCAGACCTGGGGCCCGAGTACATTTTTATGAGTATGAGTACTTTGATGATGGACGAGTACGACTACGAGTACATTGCTAAAAGCTGAGTACGAGTACATTCTCACGAGTACAAGTACATTTTTGTAAATATAAATATTAAATAATAACGTATCGTAAAATCGACAATTTAGTGGATCTCTCTGCAATGTAGGCATGTGGTATCACTGTCATGATATATCTAGGGGCAATATTGAGTCACCGACCAACTAGGCACATGTAAACCAATAATAAAGTACGATTGACATTTGAGAAAAAAACTTAGCCAATCAAGTTGATATCTGTCTTTGATCTTCATTTGATGACAAATGAGTGGGTAAAAGAGACTGACCAGTGGATACCCCCAGCCAATCATTTGAACTTTGCTGGTTGTCTCCAGGTTAAGCATGTAAAACAAAGCAACCAACAGGAGGATTTGTTACCTGGCATCCCACTGGCTACATGTCTTTGTTTAGCATTTCTCTTATCTCTGCTCCCTCAGTGTGTCTTCTCTCTGACCTAGACTATCATGCCACATGGCTTCACACTAAGTTGGCACCGGATTATATTAGTGTAGGGTGACGTCTGACTTGAGCCACCTTACTTCTACAGAGGAAGACTGGCAGTTCTTGTTCTTAGCAGTTAGCACTGTCGGCCAGTGCCAAGTGGCATGGTCTCCAGACTACATTAAATGCATTCCCTGTCTAACAGGTGGGTTAACTGCTACTAGTAGTTGGCTCTTTATGGACATCCTGGTGGCTTGATTAAACTGTTTTATGGCCTGAACTGATAGCCTACAATTATTGTTTGCTTAACAGGGTGTTTCTGACTGGGGAAAGATGCTGCCTGTTGCCATGTTAGGGTATCATAGTCATGGACTCATGGCTATCAGAGAATGAGGATGTACTATGTGTAGGGATGGCAAGGTGGCATTCTATGTGAAATAACAAAGTATTTAAAAAAATAGTTGAGCATTTCAATATTTCAGGAAAGTTTGATTTTATAACTGCAAATAAATTAATTGTTCCCAGTATATATTGAGAAAGTACTCAGATGTACTCGTAAAATCTGAGTACAATGAGTACGAGTACATGACCCATAAGTTTTACGAGTACTTCAAAAATGTACTCGAGTACCGAGTACTTCCGCCCCAGGTCTGGTCTATAGTAAACAGGGCCCAGCCAGGCCGCCCATACTGCCATTGCCAATGACTGAAAAGGAAAACAATCAAATAAATTTAGTACAAACATACTCATACGTCTAAATATACGTGATTATAGCTGAATAAATCGAAATTACTAACCTGTCTGGAAGAACCTTTGCGAACGCTGCATCTCGTCTGTTGATATTGTGACTGACACCACGGCACGGGCAACGGCCACAGACACAGTCCACTGGCACTGTCGCCAGCTCCTTCTGTTTGCTTTGTTTCTTCCATAGTCGTTCTCTAATAGAAATACACCTTTATGCGTGGGTACTGTTTTTGTCTGTCTAATTTAGCCCATTTTGCCGTGTCGGTGGCATGTTCGTGGACGTCCACTCGTTGCCTAAACTCGGAATTCCATAACATCAACAGCGCCAAAGGGTGGGGGTCAAAGGTCAATATAGCCCATAATTCGCGATCACGAGAAGACAAGAACGCGATTCCATTCCGAGTTCAATGTCCATACTCAGCTAAAATTGAAGCAAAAAACCGGATCCGGTTTTTACTAAAAACGAAAGAGTTCGCAGTTTTTATATTAATTTTATAAAAATGAACTAATACGTATGCATAAACGAATTAGGATATCATTGGGGAGTACTTGATTCCTCTGTTTTTTTTGAAATTACTAAGAAAAGCGAGGAGCAAGACAATCGAATTGGTTGAGTACCTTTGATTTAAATTACTGCCCATCCTTTGTCATCCCAGATTATTGAACATACTTCGTTAATTAATTTTGCCCATCGTGAAGAAGGTTACGTGATATTTAAATTTGTAATATGTCAGTAACTACATTATTATATATGCAGTCGGTTTAATAAAAAAGCATACCATTGTCATATTTCTCAAAGAACCATTTTGACCGGACCGGGACAAAAATAATTCAATATTTCGATTATATTACAAAAGCTAAATATCTGTGAACGCACCAATACGTCGTGAAGACAGTATGGACGTCATATAGGACCCCACGTAGTACTCAAAGACAATTGAGGCAAAGACCACAGGCAGTGATTGTGCTTCCTGGCAGACGATTATGTCTAACATAAAATCCAGATACTATTCAATAAAGACGGGCACCGGAAGCTGTTGTATCCCGGCAGGCAGTGCCTGTTTCTCCTCCAGCGTCCGCCTGATGACGCAGCAACATATGGGGTCAGCACACTGTTGAACTTCCTGCTTGATTACAGACGAAAAAAAGTGCATTATATTTTTGAGAAATGATTTTTTACAATGTTCACTTGCTCTGACATAAGTGCATTTGAGTAGTCAGATTTCTAGATGTGATTGTAGCAGCTGTTGACAATAAAATGGTGTCTTTTTAGCTGATTTTACTAAGCGGAAGGGTATCTGGCAGCAATTTGGCTAGTTGACACTTTAGCCGGATTACTGCCTGCATGCATTTGTAAATATTGACGGGTGTCATACATACAGGCATTTTGCAAGAGCTAGAGATATTATATTTTGACTAAAATCGACCAGCTTGTCAATGAGATGATAATAACAGCAGGTGGGAAGTTTAAGAAACTTTATAGGTCACGTTTTCTTATAATCACACAAAACATTAACATGGTCGCCAATGGGAAAACTGACGGTGTGCTGAGCCCAAGTAGAGAGCCTGGCAACGAAAGCACGCTATAGTCATTGCACAATGTCGGAGGATGCGTTTTACTTCAAATATCTTGAAATAATTACTGAAAATACGTGTATGGCAAAACTACAGTTGAATGGGACAAACCGTTTTTGGATATTACAGACTTCTCATCAGTCTGCAAGTCAAAATCACAGTGACGGAACACATGTCTTATAAGGGGGGTGGGGTGCGTATGCCAGTAGTTAAGCCTCAATTTGAAAATCTGAATGAAAATGAACCAATAACATTGCAGCAGGGTGATTCATCAATCGTTTTTTGTTTACTTCAGCTAATTAAACACAAGTGGATATGTTGTCATTGACCCTAATAAAGTCTGAGGACAGTGATTAGCTGGAGTAGGCCATAGCCGGAGCCTGTTATCAGATTTGTCTACTGACTGGACCTTTTGGCCAATTAAGCAAGTGGCATTGTTTTCTGAATGTCTGCTAATTAAGCTGTGTAATATTATGTAATTGATTGCTTGAGACGTCTGGCCTTTGAGGATTTCACACCCTAAGGTGACTTTTTGTTGATGTTTACCTTTGTAAATAGAGCACAAGGTAAACAAATCAATATACATTTGAATGTAACGTAACAACTGCCTGTATTGAATTTTCTTATAAAACACTTATTGGACTTTCTGGAAAACTGTATCAGGAGTTCATAGTGTCACCTGAGAACGTTGTGCTGGATTACAAATTGTCCAACAGCGAAGTGCTGATTTTTCTGGTGCCTTGCCAAGTTTGGTGGCATCTTTGAAATGTACATAAAACACAAACACCTGGAGGGATTACAAAAATAAAAATTGCACAGTGCTTGTAACATTGATGCCTATAAAGTGTGTTGTTTTCAACATTTTTCTCCAAAATCACCATGCCTATTTGGGGTCAGCACACTGTTGAACTTCCTGCTTGATTACAGTCGAAAAAAAAATGCATTACATTTTTGAGAAATGATTTTTTACAATGTTCACTTGCTCTGACATAAGTGCATTTGAGTAGTCAGATTTCTAGATGTGATTGTAGCAGCTGTTGACAGTAAAATTGTGTCTTTTTAGCTGATTTTACTAAGCGGAAGGGTATCTGGCAGCAATTTGGCTAGTTGACACTTTAGCCGGTTACTGCATGCATTTGTAAATATTGACGGGTGTCATACATACAGGCAATTTGCAAGAGCTAGAGATATTAGTTTTTGACTAAAATCGACCAGCATGTCAATGAGATGATAATAACAGCAGGTGGGAAGTTTAAGAAACTTTATAGGTCACGTTTTCTTATATTCACACAAAACATTAACATGGTCGCCAATGGGAAAACTGACAGTGTGCTGAGCCCTATTGCATGCGTTCAGCGGGCGATAATTGTGTTCCCGTGGGTCAATTCTTTTTCAGTTCATGACCAACGCACGAGTCGGTGCTCTAACGAATTACACAATGGGGGGGGGGCATTCAGACTTAGGTTGAATCATATATATTCGTTTATGTGAACATTTTGTTAAATTGTGTATTTTTCTAAGCTGGGAAAGTCATTTCCGTAATTAGTTAATGTGACAAACTGAACTAAGAAGACGCCAATCCTCATTTTCAGATAGTTTTTTGTGTCACCATTAAAAGTGCAGGTTTGGAACAAATTATGCACAATTTGCTGCCACTCTTTATATAAAAGGAAAGTACTTGTGATACATCAATTGGTAGTGAACACGGCAATTCGTTGTAACTGCCGCGAAATTACAACGAGTTTAATTCGGAGATGAATTTTATTGTTTAATCCATTCTTCCCACAATAAAAAAACTGCATTATGTAGCCATCGTAGTGAATCGCAGGTGGGCCGGTGTCGTGAGAGAATGAACAACTTTCACACAAGTCGTTTCTGGAGAGTAGTGGCCACAGCCGGAAATGTATCTCTCATTCATTACGTTTACATAGACTTCTCTGTAAACGTGTTGCATGTTCGTCAGACGCAAGCAATTGGAACACATTTCCTGTAGTTGTTGCTAAGGTGAAACATCAAATGATCTCAATATTGGATCTGGTTTATTGGTGAGAAGGTTGTCTTTCATTCCCATGAGCTTATTTGTATATATATATATATATAAGGCGATGTTTCCGACTCCTACTTCATATCGATTTTCGGTTCTTTTCGAGATGGCTCAAGTAAATGTGAATCAGCGCGGCTTGCGTTTGAGATGTTTGGTCATCGCGACGAGATCGACCAGGAGGACAGTCACCTGGTTGCAAGCGAATCGCCTGCTTGCAGCAAACCTCAACTGTCCGGCGTGCCACGTGGCATGTCGTTGGGAGGTGACGGCTGCGTTGGCTGATGGCTACGCATGGCGCTGTCCCAACCAGCCATGCCGAAAACGCCTTTCTATACGGCATGGTAGCTTTTTCGCGAAAAGCCACATCTCGCTGCAAGATCTTGCACAATTTATGTACTGGTGGAGCATGGACAGCGTCGGGTATCCCACCATCCAGTCCGAACTCGGGATAGCTTCAGGGAAAACGCTGGTAGATTGGAGCAATTTCAAGCGCGACATATGTACTCAACACATCCAGATCAACCCGGTACGCATCGGCGGTGTCGGCCACACAGTTGAAATCGACGAAAGCAAGTTCGGAAAAAGAAAATTCAACCGCGGACGTCGCATTGACGGGGTATGGGTGCTTGGCGGCGTCGACAGAGCTGATCATGGGGCGATTTTCCTAGTCCCGGTTTAACAGAGGGATGCCGCAACGCTGATTCCTATAATCCAGCAGTGGGTTCTGCCTGGTACGACGATCATAACCGACGAGTGGCGTGCATACGGCACCTTACAGCAACTTGGGTACAGGCATAAGACGATAAACCACAGCCAGCACTACGTGGACCCCAACGATGTGACACTCCACACGAACACCGTTGAAGGCGTGTGGACGCAGGTGAAAAGGAAGTTCAAGAGGATGTCGGGAACGACGAAGAATGGGCCGCTGCTTGACACCTACCTCCAAGAGTTTATTTGGCGAAGGCGCTACAGGGATGTAGCATTTCACCACATCGTGAACCACGTCGCCCAACTGTACCCTGTGTAGAGGACGAACAGATCGAGAACAAAAACAACGGCTCTTTTAAGAGCCAAGAAAAAAAACAACGGCTCTTTTCAGAGCCAACCAAAACTTCCCCAAAAGAGATTGCTACTATGCATATATGGTGATATTGATAAGAAAAGCACTAAGATATTAATAATTATTGTTTTAGAATGCGATCAAACCGTTAAAAACTTTGTATTTTTTGTACCATTTATTTCCCATCCCATATTCACATTTCGTGTAAATATAATTTATTCACTATGCTTAACAAGTAATGAATATCAAATAATTTATTAATATTATTATTAATACAAATCCGATGGTAGCATTATATTTTATTAATTGAATAATAATTCGTATTAATTTTCTTATTAAAAGAACGTATTGGTGTACGTGCACACGCACGCACGCGCGCGCGCGCACGGAAACACAATTATTGGCTATTCGTAAGACTTATTTTGTTTTTTACATTAAGTAGAAACCTTTCATTACCTGCAAACCATACTGATGATAATAATCATGCCTTAAATAATCGAGCAACTTTTTAACTGAAACAATGCCAATACAAAATTATTATAACTACTACACGCACACACACTAACGCGCCCGTATATATTAACGATATATTATATTTATATCGCGCGCGAACATGCGTACAGTAATGATAGCGCCATTGTACATAATTTCTGTGAAGCTTGACACAATATCAATTTTACGGTAACCGCGGAGCACCGGATAGTCGCCGCCGTAGAAGTCGACTTTTACTTAAGTTTGTATTGCGAAATTTGATCGTTGTAGGAATGTAAAATAATTCTTTTTGTAACGTATTGTTTGTATATGTATGTAAGATATGTGAGGAGAAGTTTGGCGGTTGTAGGTGGTCGTTTTCATGGTTAGGTCGGAAAGTAAGAGATCGCCCCCAGTCGACTTGTACACCCAATCGCATTCGTTGTTTTGTATAAAATTCGATTCATGTGGAACCGTAAGAAAACTGCTTGTTCCTCTATGATGACTAGTGTTTGTATGACGTCGGAATATTGCACAATAACTCATTCTGACGCTCGTTTCGACCCAAAAGCTATACTTGTAAACATGCTCTGAATGCATGGAAAGGGTCGGCCTGATGCGAGTTTGAGTCATAAGTGACGTCACATCTCGGCATCCCGAAAAGCGCGTCAAACATATGCATATTCGAAAATGTCCGGATGCACAGCATAAAATGTGGAATTTCTAAATTCATTGAATTTGTTGGCTTGGTGGACGTGGAAATGGATAGCAGGATGTAATATAACATGAATTCAAGCAATAGGTGTTTTTTATTCCCTTTTTAACTCCAGACGTGGGGATAGATCACAATTCATATTTCAATAATAATTATAAGTTAATAAAACGATATTTCATTAAAATTTAAATGAATTAATTAAATAAGGTTACATTAAATTTAATGTTGGCAGCAGCTGATAATACAGTTATTGGTTTGAATAATGATTGCTGTATTTTAATATTGTCCATCAGAGGTAATTTATCATGCTATGATACAATATATATCATTTTGTTTTTACTAACAATTTATTTGTTGCAAAATTTAATGATGCATATTATTTTATGTTGTACTGTGCTATTCCTGTTATATACATTAAACATAATAAACAATAATAGTATAATTTAACAAGGACAATATAGTAGTGGTCAGATTTAAGTTTGAGTGGCCATTTTATCATGTTGCTAAATTTACCAGACGGCCATTATAACGAACGTATATTCTGATGCCAGTAAAAGTACGCAATGCTCATTGGTTAATAATTTATGTGAAATTTCAGTATTTTGCAAGAAACAAATGAGCCAATTCTGGTTGTTGGACATGTGTATTTGCGTTATATATATTTTTAATATAAAAAACCGGTGAAATCAATAAGTTTAATGCGGCTTGGCAATCCACACTCAATGTTGAGCGTATGCTGCCAAAAGGTCCATAAGTTTGGAGATGTGATGTATGCATACGTACCACCTCGTTGTGGTAAAAGAGTTTCACTTGTGGGAAATCAGTTCCGTTTACGGTTTAAATAGGGGGTGCAGTATGATATCTCAAGAGAGGTTTTGGGGAGCCTGCAACAGCAAGTTGATAAAATAATGCACCTCCAAAATCATTGAGTCTAATTTGGTTGTAGTTTGTAGTTTCACGAGGAAAGAACTTCCACCCCACCATAGAAAGCTGTGAATATTATAACATATAAGGTGATGAAGGCGAAACGTCGACGAAACAAGCGAGAGTGTGGCACAGCGAAATGTCAAATTCGGGATGGTTCCATTCCAGGACATCCATCCTCTTGGACGTCTGAAGGGTTTATCCAGTTTGACCAGCTACACGAACATGGTGGACTGCAGATATCGGAAGAAACAACAACAACACACGGTTCTTTTTAGAGCCGACCAACACACAAAATATATTGAGACATGAAAGTTTATTCATAAATATCACTTCTCCAAACATTCACCAATTCATCTTTAAAAAGGGCATAATTGTCATGTAACACATAAATTAGAAATTTACAAACAACTTAACATTATCATGTTTTACCAACAATTAAATACAATAATCTGCCAAATAATATTTCATACAAAGGTTTTCATGATCATTAATACTATGTCAATATTATAATAAAGTAGTTTGATATAGCTATTTTTGTTAATGTCTAAGTCCTACCAACTCTAACAATTTCTAAGTCCTGTCAACTATAAAAATTCTCGTTGGTCTAAGTTCGATTCGTGCAACTCATTGGTCTAAGTTTAGTGTTTCGTTTGTGGAACTCGCTGGACTAAGTTTGGTTCGTGCAACTTGTTGGTCTAAGTTTAGTGTTTCATTTGTCCGACTAGTTGGTCTAAGTTCGATTCGTGAAACTCGTTGGTCTAAGTTCAGTATTTCGTTTGTGCAACTCGCTGGACTAAGTTTGGTTCGTGCAACTTGTTGGTCTAAGTTTAGTGTTTCGTTTTTGCAACTCGCTGGATTAAGTTTGGTTCGTGTAACTTGTTTGTCTAAGTTTAGTGTTTCATTTTTCCGACTAGTTGGTCTAAGTTCGATTCGTGAAACTTGTTGGTCTAAGTTTAGTGTTTCGTTTGTGCAACTCGCTGGACTAAGTTTGGTTCGTGCAACTTGTTGGTCTAAGTTTAGTGTTTCATTTGTCCGACTAGTTGGTCTAAGTTCGATTCGTGAAACTTGTTGGTCTAAGTTTAGTGTTTCGTTTGTGCAACTCGCTGGACTAAGTTTGGTTCGTGCAACTTGTTGGTCTAAGTTTAGTGTTTCGTTTGTGCAACTCGCTGGACTACGTTTGGTTCGTGCAACTTGTTGGTCTAAGTTTAGTGTTTCATTTGTCCGACTAGTTGGTCTAAGTTCGATTCGTGAAACTTGTTGGTCTAAGTTTAGTGTTTCGTTTGTACAACTCGCTGGACTAAGTTTGGTTCATGCAACTTGTTGGTCTAAGTTTAGTGTTTCATTTGTCCGACTAGTTGGTCTAAGTTCGATTCGTGAAACTCGTTGGTCTAAGTTCAGTATTTCGTTTGTGCAACTCGCTGGACTAAGTTTGGTTCGTGCAACTTGTTGGTCTAAGTTTAGTGTTTCATTTGTCCGACTAGTTGGTCTAAGTTCGATTCGTGAAACTTGTTGGTCTAAGTTTAGTGTTTCGTTTTTGCAACTCGCTGGACTAAGTTTGGTTCGTGTAACTTGTTGGTCTAAGTTTAGTGTTTCATTTGTCCGACTAGTTGGTCTAAGTTCGATTCGTGAAACTTGTTGGTCTAAGTTTAGTGTTTCGTTTGTGCAACTCGCTGGACTAAGTTTGGTTCGTGCAACTTGTTGGTCTAAGTTTAGTGTTTCATTTGTCCGACTAGTTGGTCTAAGTTCGATTCGTGAAACTTGTTGGTCTAAGTTTAGTGTTTCGTTTGTGCAACTCGCTGGACTAAGTTTGGTTCGTGCAACTTGTTGGTCTAAGTTTAGTTTTTCATTTGTCCGACTAGTTGGTCTAAATTTGATTCGTGAAACTTGTTGGTCTAAGTTTAGTGTTTCGTTTGTACAACTCGCTGGACTAAGTTTGGATCGTGCAACTTGTTGGTCTAAGTTTAGTGTTTCATTTGTCCGACTAGTTGGTCTAAGTTCGATTCGTGAGTGAGTGCGTGAATGAGTGCGTGAATGGGTGAGTGCGTGAGTGAGTGAGGGATTCTCGTTGGTCTAAGTTTGATTCGTGCAACTCGTTGGTCTAAGTTTAGTGTTTCGTGTGTGCAACTCGCTGGACTAAGTTTGGTTCGTGCAAATTGTTGGTCTAAGTTTAATGTTTCATTTGTCCGACTAGTTGGTCTAAGTTCGATTCGTGCAACATGTTGGTCTAAGTTTAGTGTTTCGTTTGTCCGACTAGTTGATCTAAGTTCGATTCGTGCCACTTGTTGGTCTAAGTTTGATTCGTGCAACTCGTTTTATACCTATCTATTGTGTGGAAATTGTCGAATTCCACGCGTTATACCTGTCTATTGTGTGGAAATTGTCGAATTCCACGCGTTATGCCTGTCTATTGTGTGGAAATTGTCGAATTTCACGAGTACTATGTGTCCGTTGTGTGGAATTTCACGAGATAAACTTGCCCATTGTGTGGAAATTGTGGAATTTCACGAGTTATACCTGTCGAAGCAGTTAAATTTGCTGAGCTCTGCTGTGGAAAGTACGTTTGTTTCGACGTATGTCAGTGAAAGTTTGCAAATTTGTAAGTTTAAAAGTCGCCAATGAAACTGAACAGGACATTTGGATAAACCCTCGAACGAGACTCGGACTGATGACCAAAGTAACAGCAGTGGATGGTTAACAGGAGCGTGACTGTCAGATCCATCAGGTGGAAGAAGACAAGGTAATATTAGGCCCACTACAAGAAGACATCACACCGAAGACTGAAGATCTACCTGAACTTCCATTCAGTTTAGACATACATGAGGACAACCTCAGTGAAGAACAAAAGAAGTTGCTACACGCCATGCTACGCAGGCATGTCGGTGCCTTCAGTCTCGGTGATGATGACCTTGGTTACATTGACAATGTGAAACATGGAATACCACTAACTGATGAAACGCCCATAAGGATTCCACATCGTCGAGGGCCGCCCAACCTACAGCAGGAAGTGCAACAACATCTAGAAAATTGGATGCGGCAAAGCATTATCCGAAAGAACAACAGCCCGTGTGCATTTCAGGCAGTTCTAGTGAGGAAGAAGACTGGAGAGCTGAGAGTGTGTGTCGACTACCGTCCTTTAAATCTAAGAACGCGGAAGACGCATACCCCCTGCCAAGCATTGACGAGGCGTTGAAAGCACTCCGAGGAGCCATATATTTTTGCACTTTGGATGTTGCCCAAGGATACATGCAACTGTTGTTACTGTTGTTACTTTGGTCATCAGTCCGAGTCGCGTTCGTGGGTTTTGCCAATTGTCCTGTTCAGTTTCATTGGCGACAAACAGAACAACCCATCCCTTCTCAAGAATGGTCAAGGCATCCTGTACCTTGATCCCTTGAGGTAGATGTATTTCAACCCCAACTCGCTCCACCAACAGCTCGCCGGACATTTTCTTATTACCAGTACACGGTACTGACGTCACTGTCCGTGCTGGTAGAAGCACAGGCATCTTACCTGCTACCTTGGCAAGACAAACGTGGTATTTTTGAGTTGTTTCCTCTGTTTCAGTTGCGTGAAGAGGCAGTTCGCTAAGCCAATCTGCTCCATCTGGGTGTTTCTGAAATTCCTCAGTTCCCGATGTATTCAACACATGTTTTAAGATTCGCCGCAACACATTGCATCCTAGAAACCTCAATACTGCTCTGGAGACTCATTAATGAATCTCACATCATTCACTCGAGGCCTGGCTCCTAGCCTATGGCTGCTGTACAAATGCACACGTGACCAGTGTCTCTGAAGATAGTTTATTTCATACCGTTCAAAGAATTGGTTAATCATAGTAATTAATTACCTAAATATAATTATAATCAACACCTCGGCAATTAAATCATGAAAAGGTAGTTTCATAAAATAAAGAATGTAACAGTATACACATCGTCTACTTAGTATATGGTGCTGCCATATTGTGGCTGGTAGCGACATTAGAATGATAATTAACAAGATTGCCACCCAGAGAATTAACTCTAGGTGGCAGGTGGACAAGGAAGCCCTTTGGCTTATCGAGAGTCCGACCCTTTTATTTATGTGTATCCCGCCCGTCTGAGGTATGTGTTGATTTTATTTTTAAACATATTCACGCTACTAGCACCCACACAATCAGCAGATAATCTGTTCCATTCATTTACAGTCCTTTGAGAAAATAAAAACTTTCTTATATCTAATCTACTCTGCTCCTTTGCTAATGTAACTTCATGTCCTCTAGTCCTTCTATCTTTCTTAATTGAAAAAAATATATATCTATCAATATTTTCATAACCATTCAATATTTTAAACACTTCTATCTGATCTCCTCTCAATCTTCTGGTCTCTAGTGTTGTTAAACCGCATTTTTTAGGCTTATTTCGTAACTAAGATCCCTCAGTTTTGGTATAATTTTAGTTGCTCTCCTCTGTACTCTTTCTAGCATATCTATGTCCTTCCTGCGATATGGCCTCCACGCTTGAATACAATATTCTAAATGAGGCCTAACTATTGTTTTGTACAGCGGTATTATTAACTCTTTTTCCTTATACGTTATGTTTCGCCTAATTAATCCAAGGATTTGATTTCCCTTTGAAGCTGCAATTCCGCACTGCTTTGAAACCTTCATATCAGCACTAATGGTTAATCCTAAGTCCTTTTCTTTTACAGTAGTACTTAGTACAGTACCCCGCATTGTATATTCTACCTCTTCGTTCCCATGTCCTGTGTGGAGGCATTTACATTTCCCAAAATTGAACAGCATTTGCCACTTTTCAGACCATTTGATCAACCTGTCAAGATCATCTTGTAAATGCTGTCTATTTCCATCACTTTTAATCCTTCTAAACACTTTTGTATCATCTGCAAATTTCAACACCTTGCTTGTTATTTCATCATCCAAATCGTTGATATATATTAAGAATAATATAGGTCCTAATACTGACACCTGTGGTACCCCATTCAATATCGATTTCCAGTTTGAAGCCTCCCCATCAACTACTATACGTTGTCTTCTGTCAATCAGCCATTGTTCTATCCAGTTTATTATACCATTTCCTATGCCATGGGCCTTTAGTTTAAGCAGTAATCTTTGATGTGGTACTTTGTCGAAAGCTTTTTGAAAATCTAAGTACACGATATCTACTGGTGATCCCTCATCTACCCACTTAGTGATGTCTTCCAAAAAACATAACATATTTGTTAAGCATGACCTTGCTTTAAAAAAACCATGTTGAGATGGGATGATCAAGTTTTGTTTAACAAGAAAATCCACCATGTGATCTTTAACTAATCTTTCTAATAATTTGCAAATCACTGATGTTAAACTCACTGGTCTATAGTTCTCTGACTTGTTTCTCGAACCTTTTTTAAATAACGGTATAATGTTTGCCTCTTTCCATTCTAAAGGAACCTCTCCCTCTTCTAATGACAAATTGAAAACTGTTGCAAGCGGTACGCTAATTTGTTCTACAATTTCCAATAGTAGTTTGGGCGGAATCCCATCCACTCCAGGTGATTTATTATCCTTCATAGCCCTTATTTTCTTAGCTACCATTTCTGGGGTTACAATTAATTGTCCTAAATAGTCTGAATCTGCCCCTTGAACTTAGCCTCTGGTACTGGCAGTGAACTAATATCTTCCCTGGTAAACACTGAACTAAAGTACTCATTCAGGTCTTCTGCCATTAAGAATCCCTCTGATATTATATTTCCAGCACTATCTTCTAGAGGACCGACCTTATCTTGAACTTTCTGTTTGCTTCGAACATATGCATAAAAACTCTTGCTGTCATGTTTTATATTACTAGCTAATTGTTGTTCATAGCTTCCCTTTGAATTTCTAATTTCAGCTGTAGCTTGGTTAAGTGCTTCTTTATAACTGTTGTAGTCTTCATCATTTCCAGTACATCTATATGACTTCCACATCATTTGTTTATACTTAATTTTTTTAATGGCTTCTTTCGATAAGTGTTTCTTTTTGGACCGTTTCCCTTGTTTTTTGAAGGGTACAAATTTGTCGACTATGCACTTAATTTCACTCTTTAATATATTCCAGCATTCTGTTGCTGTCTTATTTTGCAGTGTGTTATTCCAGTCTATCTTTGCTAAATATTTCCTCGTCCTTATACCTTCCTTTGTGGAAATTTCTCCTATACTGCTTTTTAATATTCCTTTCTGATTTTACTTTGATGGTAAAATGTATCTGGTTGTGATCGCTACTCACCAGTGGCTCACGTATCTTGACATTGTCAACCAATTCATTCTGTGAGGACAAAACTATGTCTAACACATTCTCACCCCTGGTTGGTTCTAGCACATGTTGAGAAAGGAAAGCATCTTGAACTAACACTAAATCTTGTGGTCCTCACTCCCCATACTCTGAAGAGATTTCCATTGTATATGCCTGTGGTTAAAATCCCCCATAATAATACAGTCCCGTTTGCTTACTTGCCTTATAGCGTTTTTATTTTTTCATTCTCTTCTATGCTTATGTTTGGACTTCGATAAACTAACCCAACTGTTAACGTTGAGTTACCTGTAACTATGTTACACCAAACAGCTTTCTCGCAATCTGCTTCTCTTTCTAATTTTATTTCATAAGCCTGGATAGATTCTTTAATATATAAAATAACTCCACCTCCCTTTCTACCTATTCTATCTTTTCTAAACATTACATATCCTGTCAATCCCAATTCGGCATCTGATATATCGGTGGTGGTCCAGGATTCGGTTATACCTATTATATGAGGGTCAATATCTTTTACCATAATGTTTAGTTAATTTATTTTGTTTACTATACTCCTTGCATTTAAACACACACACATTTATATCCAGCTTCAGAAGAGTTTTCCAGACTATTATTTTCTGATTTATTTGTGCTGTCTTTATCTTTGCCTTCATTTTCAGGCTTTTCTATGAGTCCCCCCTGCGAATCTAGTTTAATATGTATACCATATCTTAATTAGCATGTCAACACATTACAACATGTATTAAACATAATTAATATTTTATGTAATTTCACACTAACTATTTATTAATGTTTTCTAATTGGCTCCAACGATCACGAATCAACCCTATAGTGTATAGGATGACTCCCAAAGGTGACTAATGTAATTGGCTGATAGGGCATATTGACGGTAGTGTTTTTTATTTGGGTAGTGTTTTGAGTGTACGTACGCCAGGCCCGTAGCCTGGGGGCGTTCACGGGGTTCACGTGAACCCCCCTTTTTGTGGACATAACTTTCTCCAAAATGTGAACCCCCCTCAAAATTGCAAATTATGTAAACCACTAATTATATTCCACATTTCTCAAAAGCGTTAGTCCCCCTCCTAAAAGCTGCTGGATATTGTTCGGGCATTACAACTATATAATACGAGGAATGCCTGATTTGTACAGATGTTAAAGGGAGAACCCTTATCTATTAAGTGATTATCACGGAATGTATGGGAGCCTGGCTGAGGGGTCTTTCTCTAATGCCATGTGTGAAAAGGGCAGTTAGTAGAGGAATTTTAGTCAAAAGACAACTGCATCCAATTAGCAATGCATAAGGACTTCACACTATCTCAGTGTCTCCTGTTATGTAAAAGCATGGGGTAACAAATACACAAGAAGCCAGTTTTATACCAAATGTAAAATCAATAGTCCTAATTGTAATCACTGAGTGGTGACAGATGCAAACAAAATACTGGTGAATGAACGGGGTGACGATGATTTAACAAATATGAGCATGTAAATTAAGCCATATAAAATAATTCTTAAAAAGTAAACGATAGGTGCGGTTTTATTTTTAGTATGCTGATTAAGGAAACTACTGACTGTCAAAGAGGCTATTCTCAACAATCAACAACTTAAGATGTGTAGCGAATATATTTCGTACAAGCTACGAATAATTGAATTTAACCAATACACAATAAAGTTTAGCTTCACCAATTTTAAATTGCGCGTGCTGATGAGAAATCGTGTAATTGTGTGGCTGTATGGTTGCCGAAATATTGTGGTTGCTAGTTGCATGTTTGTAGATCTCAGAAAGGGGAGCATTATCGCTGATGAGGAGGTAAGAATGTGTGATGGGCCTTTATTATCAATTATTATATCCATTTTGTGTTCCGTATAGTTGTAAAATACAGTTTGTGTGTCTTGGAGTCAGTGTTGTGTAGAGGATATGGTACTTGACTGTTTGACACCTAGAATTTAATTCAAATTCCACAAGAGGACAATAATTAATGAACTATAAATACAATTAATGTAACAGCTATATAGTAGTTTACCCAGTGGCAATTAACACAAAGTTCAGCTTTCAATGTACTTAATTACTATTGACAATAGCCTGAATAGGGCCAATTTTATTGCTGTACTCACAGGTGGACAAAGCCAAAGGGTAATTATCCAAGGTGCCAGGGACGGGTGATTACACCCCGGGGGAGGCACTACCCTTACATGTGGGTAGGGGTGTGCAGCTGAAGGTAAAATACCACTACCCTAATAAGGGCATCCAATATCAAAAAGTTTACCCTTGATCTAGGAACAAATGTAAGAAAGACACACTTTTTAAGTAAATGTTTAATTCATATTTAAACATATACATATAGGTAACCGTGAATGCTGCAATAAAAAACTTGCCTTTTTCTAGGGAGATCGCGAGTTCTTCGAAATGGTACCCTTGTCTAGGGAACTTCTGTATAATGTTGGCCCTTGTTCTAGTGAGAACATGTGAAAAACAGACCCTTGATCAAGGGAGCCTCGGTAAAAAAACGACCCTTGAAGTCGGCACATCCATAGTAGGGCCTACTGCTAGTATAGGCAGTGCACCCCCCGGGGATTACACTCACTCACTGTCCAGCTGTAAGCCCAAAGCCATGCCGGCACTTAATTGTGTAGTATCCAGACCCACCTCGATTTCGCCGTTATAATTTGAGTTTTGCCTAACTTTGATACCTCAGAGGGCTAGTTCCATCATTCAACATCATCCCAGGCATATTTATATTACGAAAAGATTGTGTCTTAGCGCACTTTTGAAGCCGAAATAGCAACCCGGTTTGCACTAGTCAGCACCGCTGCGGTCGTGCGTTACCGCATCGCGCTCATAAAATGTGCGATATAGCGGCGTATGTTGATGCAAACCGGGGCGTTATTTACGCCTCAAAAAACGCTAAGACGCAATTAATATTCTTAAACGTAAATATGACTGGGATAATGTTGAATAATGGAACTAACACACTAAGGTATCAAATTTAGGCAAAGATCAAGTTATAACGGTGAAATCCAGGTGGGTCCGGTGTCGCGCTTAAGCGGGGATTAAATTTTATCCGGGTGAAGTATATGTGCTCATGTAAGACATAGTGATAAATAATATCCAGTAGAGTTAAATATGTTTCGTTTGTTGTCGTAATACGAGCGTTATAGTTAGTGTTACAATCAGTACATAATTATAATTGGCTGTTTCAGATTTGTGACCAAGTATAAGAGTAAGTCACGTGACGTGTGCATGGAGAGGAAACTGTTTTACAACATAAATTGTTTATGTCTGTGGGAATCAAACATTTTATAATTTATGTATGTATATATATATATATATATATATATATATATATATGCCTAGAGTATAACAAGATTTAACAAGATTGCCATCCAGAGAATTAACTCTAGATGGCAGGTGGACAAGGAAGCCCTTTGGCTTATTGAGAGTCCAACCCTTTTATCTACATATATCCAGCCCTTCTGAGGTATGTGGCGATTTTATTTTTAAACATATTCACACTACTAGCACCCACACAATCATCAGATGACAGATAATCTGTTCCATTCATTCACAGTCCTTTGTGAAAATGAGAACTTTCTTACGTCTAATCTACACTGCTCCTATAATTACTAATGTAACATCATGTCCTCTAGTCTGTTTATCTTTCTTAACTGAAAAAAACATATTTCTATAAATATTTTCATAACCATTCAATATTTTAAACACTTCTATCTGATCTCTCAATCTCCTGGTCTCTAGTGTTGTTAAACCACAATCTTTTAGGCGTTTTTCATACCTAAGAGTATAGATATACAATTAAGCCAAACAGGTATTAAATCTAGCCTTTAATCAGCAGAAACAGATACACTAACTGAACCAATAGTGGATCGATCGAGACATCCTGATTGGTTACTTTACGGGATAAAAACATGAATCTGATCTTATAAAAATATAATTGACCCATATTTGACGATCACGTGACTCCATGACGTTTATAATTACGTTGGAGGTTCCCGCATGGAGGCGCACTCGCTCGTTCGCACTGACAGATCGCTACAGCTAAGTCTGTTCCATGTTTCATAGAACATCTGTTCGCAGCATAAAAGTCACGGTTCACCGGTACGTATATGCATATATGTATTTCATTACAAACTATCTACTAACACTAGACAGTGATTGCAGACGCCGTTCGCCTAATCCAGAGAGCTATCATCGCACGTCGACCCAAGTGAGGTCAACGGTCAGGCTAGACGTAGTCTAGTCGCCGCTATCATGCGGCTATGGAAAAGTACCATCTCAATTATATATTTATTACTGTGGGCAAGACCGCTTCGGACGTTGCGTCTCGTTTGTGAATTTATTTAATTTTGCCTGATTATCACGATGTCATATCGTCGTTGTCATGTTGTTTGCTGTACAATAAAACCTAGCGGAATAACGGTTAACCTAGTTTAAAATAGACTAAAAACCTATACAATTAATTCGTGGCTGGCGATAATCCGATAGTATTGTTGTTTATTTTATGTTTTTGATCGCGGTGCTGTCTGTTTGTGTTTTTGGCCATGGTGCTGTCAGTTTCACTCAACAATATGTCAATGATGGCACAGACAGTGCTGGTGATAACAATCATTCTGATTCCCGTCTACAATCGCCAATCGGGTAACAATAAACTGTTCAACAATTATAGACTTAAACGTGTTCTTTTTATAGAAAACATCAGTTTCTTTCTGTACCTGTCTACATATAATAACCATTTGTCCGCCCTGCTCACAATAAACATCACATGGAGGATAAAAGGAAGATCACTGCCACTTAACTTGTGGATTATTATTATAAAACTGCTCTGCTACTGCTTGGTGGACAGTTAAAGGAAATAAAAATAAGGCATTAGCTAAAATCCTTTTTCCATGTGTACACAAAGTTTAACATTGTATGTAACATTTGACAACATTAAACAAATACAGAAAAATACATTTGTACCATAAATTCGATTTTAAGCCCGTCTGTGAAGCGATTCCCGCGGAAAATAAATTTTAATGAGGTAGGCGATCACGTGGTATCGTGACGTCACTTATGACACACACTCGCATCAGGCCGACCCTTTCCATGCATTCAGAGCATGTTTACAAGGATAGCTTTTGGGTCGAAACGAGCGTCAGAACGAGTTATTGTGCAATATTCCGACGTAATACAAACACTAGTCATCATAGAGGAACAAACATTTATCTTACGGTTCCACACCAACGGGAGATAGTCTACACCAATAAACATACATAGCAAACATATATTGTATCCAGCTACATAAAGTAACGTGTATAATCTGATAATATCACTAGAATATCGATATATGAAGGAGTTGTACAATTTATCATAACAACTTAAATCAGTCAGAGAGTTTCCGTTGGTCCCGCTAGCTCAGTGGGTAGGCGCGTTGGTTACCTCCTTTTTGTTTCACTCTCGGGCGACGCCGGTTCAATCCTGACAGCATGCAAACCTTTGATTTTCTTTACACTTTTTTTGTTTTGTTTTCACGAAGTAATATAAACAAAATCATTTTATACTATAATGCACTGTTTGTAAATATTTTTAATTTTTATAGTAACTATTTATTCGCCACAAAAATGAAATTCGCCACAAAAATGAAAATATGGTCATTATATAACGATGTTTCTAAATTGTATTTATCCAGACAGATCTCAATCTGTTTTCACATATATAATTACAATATATTAGCGTACAATATATTTACAATTAATAAATTATATATCCATTACATTATATTTGTTTGGATAAACTCCTTCATATATCGATATTCTAGTGATATTATGAGACTATACACGTTACTTTATGTAGCTGGATACAATATATGTTTGCTATGTATGTTTATTGGTGTAGATTATCTCCCGTTGGTTGCATTTGATATAATTATTCTGAAAACGAGCCCAAGCTCGGCGAAACCTAGACCTAGTCGACTTGTACTTTGTAGGCCCATTCGCATTCGTTGTTTTGAATAAAATTCGATTCATGTGGAACCGTAAGATAAATATTTGTTCCTCTATGATGACTAGTGTTTGTATTACATCGAAATATTGCACAATAACTCGTTCTGACGCTCGTTTCGACCCAAAAGCTATACTTGTAAACATGCTCTGAATGCATGGAAAGGGTCGGCCTGATGGGAGTTTGAGTCACATAAGTGACGTCACATCTCGGCATCCCGAAAAGCGTGCCAAAAATATGCATATTCGAAAATGTCTGGATGTACAGCATAAAATATGGAATTTCTAATTCATTGAATTTTTTTAATTTTTTTTGCTTGGTGGACGTGGAAATAGATAGCAGGATGTAATATAGCATGAATTCGAGCAATACATGTTTTTATTCCCTTTAATTAGTGGCTCAAATTCAAATACATCAGGACTTTTTTCACACCTACACCTCACATGGTAGTTTAGGCTCAGTAGTGTGCTAGCAGCCACTAAACCATAGGCTTGTGTGAAAAGGATAGTTGGCAGAAGAACTAACTTCAAATCACCATTGCATCCATTTAGCCAGGCAGCAGTCACACTGTCCCAGTGTCTGATGCTACCTTTTGCTCTCACATAATCTGTCCTCTTAGTGTTACACATAAAGACATAATTTGGCATAACTTGATAAGTTTTTGTAGCAGCACATTTATACTTTTAGTGTATTAGTGCAACATAACATACATACTGTGTGCTACATTTGAATGTCATGCATGTAATATTTCCACGCAATCCATTTGCATATATAATGTAAAACTTCAACAGCCGTTTTCTTCATTTTCACTTTTTGAACCCTACCATGTTCAATGCTCCATAACTTCGCTAATTTTTATAGCAGTCATATAATTTTTGAAACCGTGTAAAGCACCCTACCCAACCTTTACAAGGATGAAAGAAAACAATGTTACAATTTTTCCGACTTATCACTCATGTGCAATCGGGATTCCGATGCAGACGCACACGGCCGACGTAGTCTTCAGGTATCGTTGGCTCTGTGCTAAAGCGCAGCGTCAGCACGTATCAATCGAATTCCTCTGCATCGACCTGAGTCGCGCCTTCGACACCATACGTCGCGACAAGCTTGATACGCTACAAACATTCCTCGGCGAGTCGGAACTGCGGATGATTCGCTTCCTACTCGCCGCCACGTCGCTGGAGCCGCGTCTCTCAACAGGCGATTGTCATTCATTCGCCACATCCATCGGGACGCCGCAAGGCGACAGCCTCAGCCCGGTGTTATTCATTGTGTACCTTGAAGTGGCACTCCGTGACCTTCGTTCGCGCCTCCCGACACGTCCGCCAGCCAATGCCACCCTACCGCTGGACGTCGAGTACGCTGATGACACGGACTTCGTCAGCTCTTCTCGGTCGTTCCTCGACGAGATCGAGCGCATCGTGCCAGCTTGCTTGGTGGAGTGGTCGCTGACGATCAGCGCGTCGAAAACAGAATGAACAAGTATCAGTGAAGCCGAAGACGTCGCTCGCCGAAATCAGCTGGCCAACGTCGCCTTCCGCAAGCTGTGGACACTGTGGTTTAGGCGATCACAAATCTCTCTACAGCTGCGGCTACGGCTATACGCATCCTTCGTTGTGCCCGAGCTGACGTACAACATGGGTACATGGGGACTCACGAAATCAGAACATCTGGATGCGTACCACCGTCGTCATCTACACCAGATCAATGGCATATGTTGGCCACATCACATTTCCAACGAGGCACTGTACCACCGTTGCCGATGCCGTCCCATCAACGAAGCTGTCATAACTGCAAGATGGAGTCTATTCGGGCACGTGCTCCGTATGCCACCCGATGCACCCGCTCAGTGAGCGATCGACAACTATTTCGCTGCGGACACAGGTGTCACGACATACATGGGTCGACCGCGAACGACTCTGCTGACAGCGCTGAGCTCGGACCTGTGACGCATAGGGCATATGCTACATTGCCGTGCCGATGTCGACGCTCTGTGCGCACTCGACCGTGAACAGTGACGACAATTGGGGCTGGCCATTTCAAAATAAGAAAGCATCATATGAATCTATGGAATTGACCTTTTTAAATTATTTATTTACATTTTTATTACTTTTAGTGCAATTTCTACTGACTTTTTAACGATTATTTTATATATATTTTTTTATCATATGGACATTTTAATTATACATGTATCTATTCATTTAAATATTTAAATTTATTTATATATCTATTTATTTCACTTCTACAAAGGAACTGTGATGGTACATTTCGTGCGGAATGGCACAAGCGAAACAGACGCGAACTACATCACGTCTGCCAAGCGAAAGTGCACATAATAATAAAATTAATAATAATCACTGATGTGGTCAGCCGGGGTCACATATAGATGTATTAGTCCAAAGGACTTCAGGGCCACATGGCCCATTTTTAGTCCTTTGGGCCGAAGGTCCAAGGGACTATTGCCATCACTCTGCGTCCGCCGTCCGCCATTAGCTGCCGTATCTCAGAAACTGTTCAACAACTTTTTTTCTAATTTTGCATAGACGTATCTTAGGGTACTGCCACTGTGCACAAGAAATCTGTATTTGATTGAATCATTCTAAGGACCCCGTAGGGCCCCCAAGGGCCCAAAAAGCTGGTAATTTGTTACATTTTGCCTATTTTTTCAAAAACTGTTCAGCAACTTTTTTTCTAATTTTGAGACCAACTCCAACAGTAGATTTTGTGAACTGTGCCAGAAACAGCTAGCAGCCTCACTCCACTCTGCAGCCTAGTGCTATTGTTCCATTGAGACCTTGACTAATCTTTAATTGGTCACAGGCAAAGCAGACACACTTGACCCCTGTTAGACTGAACAATTGCCTGAAACTTTTAAACTGTATCTTCAAAACTATCGATTTTCTATAATTGCAAGTTGTGTTTATTTTAATGTTCATTTAATTATTATAAAATGGTGTGACTGTGGTGTCTATTGGTTAACCCATTAGACCACAGCCAGTTATATTGGCATGTGTCCCTGTTTCCCAGGCTGCTGCCACAGATCTCAACATTTATGGATGTCTGCAGTTTTTAAGCTGTATCTTAAAAACTATTGATTTTCTATAATTGTGTTATTTTGATGTCCATTGAATTATCTTTAAAATGATGTGATTGTGGTGTTGATTGGTTAAATATATGTTGTTATTTATAGGTGACAAACCTAGAAAATTTATATTCTGGACAACTGTTGAGTGGAATATCATATATTTTATTGACATCAAATGCATTGTACTGTGAATTTACTTGCCATGCCTGGCTTAGACATGAGATAGTGTAAATCAGTTCACTTTGTATAAATATAGACAGCAAACACAGCTTTATAAGTGTTCTATCTTGGTTGCTATCATCCTACATATGGCTTCTGTGTCGCGTCAATGTCAATGTTGACATTGTGATCACTAGCGTATTGACACCTGAAACAACCAAATGTCAATCATTAGAAGAGTTGACATAGTTCCGCTATACACAAGAAATCTGTATTTGATTGAATCATTCTAGTGTCATCAGCATATAGTAGAACATACATTTTCAAGAAAATGTCTACATCATCATCACTAAGGTTTTTGTAAATTTCATTGTTGTCAATTTCACCAGCTGCCATGTCGAGTCCCTTATAATTATGACTAACAGTGTTCAAAATTATTCAAGTAAATAGCAAATAACAAAGGACACAAGTTTTCTCCTTGCCGTACATCTACATCACATGAGAAGAAGGCTGACACAGCCTGGCCCTGTTTTATACATGATTTAGCATTTTTGTACATGTTGTATACAACTTTCAACACATTACCATTAATACCGCATGAAATTATCTTAGACCACAGTGAGGACCGGTCTACTAAATCAAATGCTTTCTTATAATCGATGAAGGCACAATGAAACCTTTTGCGTCGAGACAAATACAATTCAACCAACGAGTGCAAAAGAAATATATGATCAAGAGTGGAATACCCCTATCTGAACACTGCCTGTTCTTCACCTATTACATTCGCTTTGTTTAGGTATGTGGTCAGTCTGGCGGTCTGAACAATCACTAAGGATTAATGAACACTTGTGCACAATGTCACCCGCTTGGCAGGTTTAATTGATCTATTCAGCAATGAGGACACTGCTTAGGCCTCACTCTGGACACTGTCACTCACAGTGTCGTGTATTGTCTTAGTTGGTGCATTGAGCTAATCAACTTGACCATGAATCAGTGGTGGCTCTGGTAACTTTGGAGGATGGAGGATGAATCCAGTTGTTGGCAGTGAACATTAGTGCTGAGAGGATAGATTACCACCTACCAGTCTCCAAAGCTCTATATTTTCAAAAACTGTTCAGTAACTTTTTTCTAATTTTACATAGATGTATCTTAGGGTACTGCCACTATACACAAGAAATCTGTATTTAATTGAATCATTCTGCGGGCACCTCAAGGCCCCCCAAAATGCAAAATTGTCCTCCTGTTTCTCTGCTGCTCCCTCCTGCAGTCCCACTGATCCCTTTTCCTACAACATCTGTCACACGTGGAGTCTGTGTCTTGCATGGATCAGAAGTTGTCTTTTGTGTTATTTTAAAAACTGTTCACTAACCTTTTCTCTAATTTTGCATAGATCTCTCTTATGGTAATGTTACTGTACACAGGAAATTTGAATTTGATTGAATCAATCTAAGGGCACCTCAGGGCCTCCTAAAAAGCTAAATGTTCACATTTTGTCTGTTTCTGCCTGGACTAGGTTGGCATTGTGCCAATTGATTGTGTATTACACCCATCCACCCCCATGTAGGTTTTAAGCTGTGTCAAACAGTGGGCTGTAACTAATGTGTAATGGGAATCCCTACTGCACTGGTAGAACCCGAGGAACTTTAAAACAGCAGTAGACATAATTATCAGTGCAATATAAAGATATGACCTAGGATAAAAATAAAATAACTTAGGTATAAAATAATATATAAAGTAAAATAACATAGGTTTACTCGAAAAGGTTAAAGCATATTTAGCCAAAATTATAAGGAATATTATTCAAATGTTTTACTATACATGTTGCAGCTATTCCGTCACTTCTGTTATATCAGTATTATGTCGTTACTACTGTTTTTAACTGTCATTACTACTGTTTTTAAGTAAAGATGTATGCTATGCATATGTACCTTGTTAACAAATAAAGTTTTTATCATAATTCATCTCTTTCTTCTTCCCATTCTGGGGGAGGGTGGTAGGGGGGAAATGAGAACAGGTAGTGCGTGTGCATTTTCTTAAACAATGTTTTACAGAGTATCGGGATAAAATCCGACAGTAAGTTTTAATAACACATTAACTAATATATACAATATTCACGAAATGGTCTACTTGAATAATTTATTTCCAGGTGTATCTTCACTGGCATGCATACAGTCTAGAGAGCTACTAAACATGTCAACACTTTACTTCCGTCATAACTCTTAATGATCTGTAACTACAATTCACCAAAAACATTTCATTAATAATTACAAACTCACAATATAGTCCAAAGGACTTCAGGGCTACTTTGGCCTATTTTTTTATCTTAGAAGTTACCTAAACATCATTTCATAAAAGTGGAATAATCTTGATTATAAGATACAAAACATCCAATCCAGACAAAAATTCAAATTGTTATTATCCAATCAGTATCTAGACAACTATCTTAGCCATGTGCATTGCCTAAATCCCAGATGTGTGGAGTGCAATTAAATATATGTTTACTTTTTATATCTATCTTTGGATCCGCGCAAATTTCTTGTAATTGTTTTCTAACAGTAATTTCCTACAATAATTTATTTTTTCTCCATCGCATCCCCTGTTGTCATACAGAAGTCTGTTGTCTTACAGAAGTCTGTTGTCATACAGAAGTCTGTTGTCATACAGAAGTCTGTTGTCATACAGAAGTCTGTTGTCATGCAGAAGTCTGTTGTCATACAGAAGTCTGTTGTCATGCAGAAGTCTGTTGTCATACAGAAGTCTGTTGTCATACAGAAGATATCATACACTCATCATGACTCATGATAATCATCATGTACACATATATACAACTGTATATATATTTTGAAATTGATGTTTATTGGGTGACAGGAAGACGGCATATAACATGCCATGTGATCACCATGCAGCACAACTTTACTTTTTAAATGGATGTTTTGTGTATGTAGTATGTACAGTGTATACTGTTATGTTGTCGGTGCAAAATTAATTTGATTTGATTTTGATAAAGTGATACACCCGTGAAGATTATATTTTTATGCTGGATTTTGTTTTATAATTTTTATATTACAATGTAACGACATCAAAAAATGTGTGGATCTTTTATACATGTTTTGCTAATTTTGTTTCAGTCTGATTTAACAAAACATTGACCCGTGTATTATTACTTTCAGAAGTTTTTAACCTTTTTTGGCAGCGGCCCAAATTCTGGTCGCCGGACTTGCATTGGGACCCATGCCGGCAAAGAGTTAATTTGTGATGAATAATAAAACTATGATAACAAATAATTAAAAATATAATGTTTATTAAACTAGCTTTTTAAACCTGGAGCAACCACCAAATCAGTGTCGTTCACTGGATTATTGATAAAAAAGAGAACACCTTACAAATTAAAAGCAAAGATGGCAGATAAGGTCAGGAAGACCAGGAGACAGACAGTCCAAAATATCACATAATATGCATGGATATGTTGATTAAAGCGATATTTTGTCTGTGACAGCGTATTTTGAAAGATTCGATAAGGAGTGAATAGAAAACGGCACTAAGTTTCGCTCAATGGTTTATACATTGATGATATACATACCAATCAATGTGCCCTAGCTGTCCCTAAACATTGCCTTTTTTACACAGTTCTCAACAATTCATAAATTGATTACAAAGTAGAATAATATTTTATGAGGGTCTTGGTTTGTACCGATTCTGGCTCAGTTGTGAACAAAAGAACAGTGGTGTGGAGCAAAGGGTTAATATGTCCAGGTGAAGTAAGGTGAACCAGAAGGGGGTAGACGTAGATGAATACATTTGATGAGTATAAAAGGAGTATTGAACGAGTGAATAGTTTCCAAATCTCGCATCTGATTGACCTTTGTCATTGTAATTGTCTAGTAGATACTTCCAGTAGACCTAGAGGTATTGTAGGACGTTTGCCGTTGTTTGTGATCTATTTCCATAGTCATGAAATATGTCATTGCCCCTTGTAAGCTCAGTTTGATCAGCTTGAACGAACAAATAAACATGCATTTAATAATTCATTGAAGCCTGCTAGAGTGATTATTCATTATATTTTAGTAATGAGTATTTAGATGAAGTGTCAGAGCACGTTTCTATCTTTGGGACTCATTGAAACCTGTTTTCCTTAGCTCAAGTAAATAAAACATTTGGCGACTGGGGTAGCCATGATATTGTTCATGACCAAGATGTGCAAACTAGGATTTGCATGGTGTAACTAGCTTTATTGTTTGGTGGACATCATGTAATAAATATACACTATTTTCAGATCTTTTAAAAAATATATATAGTAAAATATTACTGTTTATGTTTTACAGAAATGGCATCCAATGGAATAAAAGAACAGGACGGTTGGTACAGGATTTTATAGAACCTTAGATTTTAGATCTCTAAGAAGGCTTTTTCTTTTCATACAAAAATATATAAAGTTATGACTGACGCTGGCAGAAGCTTGTGACACAGTAGTGACTGCTTTAAACATACTTATATATTAATTTTTAGGGTCTGATAATGTGATTCGTGAATTTATGGCATCCATTTTAAAAAATATGTCTAGAATTTTAATTGTTTTCTGGCAGCCCTGTTGATGATGATGAAAATACATAAATAAAAGTAAAACAGACATAAATAATAATAATAACATTAATATATACATTTAAATATAATATGTAAACATTTGCGTTTTAGACAATAAATATGTAAATGATTAATATGCTACTTGTTGTAGGTGTGGGGGACCATTTCCTGACCTGTCTCTTTGACATGATGCTCAAGGGAGTGATTGAGAAGTCAGCTGATGCCAGTAGGTGGGTCATTCAGAGTCTAGGTGTGTCATTCAAAGTTTAGGTGGGTCACTCAGAGTCTAGATGGGTCACTCAGAGTCTAGATGGGTCACTCAGAGTCTAGATGGGTCACTCGGAGTCTAGATGGGTCACTCAGAGTCTACACTGGTCACTTAGAGTCTAGACGGGTCACCCAGAGTCTAGATGCGTCTCCCAGTGTCTAAGCGGGTCACTCAGAGTCTGTGTGTCACTCAGAGTCTAGGCAGGTAACTCATGGTCTAAGCAGGTCACTCAGAGTCTAGGCGGGTCACTCAGGCTCTAGGCGGGTCACTCAGGGTCTAGGCAGGTCAACCAGAGTCTAGGCGGGTCACCCACAGTCTAGGCGGGTCACCCACAGTCTAATCGGGTCACCTAGAATCTAAACGGGTCACCCAGAGTCTAAATGTGTCACTCAGAGTCAGAATCTAAATGGTTCACTCAGATTCAAGTCGAGTCACTCTAAGTGTACAAGTCTACAAGTGACATGAACAGCTGCGTGAAACATCCAAACAAGCCAGATGTGGTAGTTGTGCCAAAGTTCACTGAATCTGTTACACTATGCCGTAGTTGTGTTCACCGGCCACGGGTGTAACTGTGGGGACTGGGCAAATGCCATTGCCTAATGTCAAAGGGAAACTCCACGGAATCCCAATACAATTAGCCCTCCAACCATTCACCCGAGCCAGCGGCGGTGTACGTTTCTAGTGCATGGTCTGACTGGGTCCGACAGTCAGTCATTCATCTTACATATCATTATCATTTGTATTTGCGTACCAGGTATTGTACACTACATATTGTATACTATATTTGTTGTGTTTAGACATTTTTCTTGTTAGGCTTCTATGCATGTATTCATATAATTCTAGTGTGATGTGAAGTGCCATAGAGCACTTGGTGAATACACTACTTTGTTCTGGAGACATGGCACCCTCACAGTTTGATTGGGGAGTTTGTGGGATGATGTATTAGTTGGAACTTGATGCAGGTTGATGCAGACTAACATAAAGTCTGATCTATGCTAATGACCTGGAAGGACCATGGTGAATATAAGAACATTTCACTTTCAGTAAAGTGGTTGACTTCAAACACCCAAAGGAGTTAAAGAAGTTGATCGACCTGGCGCTGCATGACCGTGCGGCTACGGACGAGACTCTGCTCAAGTTCTGTGAACAGATCATCGACTACAGTGTCAAGACAGGTGAGACAGCACTGACTAGTGGACGGACATGCATTCTCCTGTACAGCCACACTCCATGGTTGAACTTAAACCGTGGCTTGTTGGTTACAGATATGGTTATTATTGATGAGACTTGGTAATTCCATATCTTGTAATCCATCAAGTAAGTGTGCAGAAGACAAGGTGCTGTCGACTTATAGAACACCAATAACACTCCTATGCTCAAAAACTGCTCTAAATTAAGACCAGACATGGCAAGTAGATAGGACTATTTTTTAATTTGTGCAATTTGTGTGCAAAGTATGGAATGGATCATACTAAGTAAAATATGTACTGAACTTTTTTAACCAGACCTTACTTCCATGGTAACAACCAAAATGTCTGCCATTTTTATATTTGGAAAACACTCATTCTATTTTTGAATACATATATAATAATAATTCTTGTAGTATGTAATTGTCAGAGAAGTGAACTTTATTGATAGTATGCATACAAAGGTATATTCTGGCAGAAAACCATTTTCAGTATTTAAAAAAACACCATTTCAACTGGGATGTCTGGCCTTAACACTAGTAAATCAAAGTAACACAGATATTCGCTGACCAGCAAGAATCAACTGATGTGTTGTCCTTGTTTGTGTCATTGTGATCAGACTCCCTGTCTGTCCTCCAGGTCATCCACACTTCTTCAACCAGCTGTACTCAGGACTTGACCGCTATGGCCTGGCCGGAGCCTGGCTGACCGAGGTCCTCAACACCAGCCAGTAGGTGCCAGCACTAGCACAGTCACATGTCATCAACCCGGACCTGAGTCTGATAAAGGTTAATTCAAGGACAGGTCAGACTATTCCGTACATTAAAGGAAATAAAAATAAGGCATTAGCTAAAATCCTTTTTCCATGTGTACACAAAGTTTAACATTGTATGTAACATTTGACAACGTTAAAAAAATACAGAAAAATACATTTGTAGCATAAATTCAATTTTAAGCCCGTCTGTGAAGCGATTCCCGCGGAAAATGAAATTTTAATGAGCTAGGTGATCACGTGGTATCGTGACGTCACTTATGACACACACTCACATCAGGCCGACCCTTTCCATGCATTCAGAGCATGTTTACAAGGATAGCTTTTGGGTCGAAACGAGCGTCAGAACGAGTTATTGTGCAATATTCCGACGTAATACAAATAATAATAATAATAATAATTTACAGCATTTCTCTGCGCCATAAATCTGGCAGTTACTACCATTCAGAGGCGCATTACAATCCTAAAAACATGACATGTAGGTATTAAGATTATTAAATAAAATAAAATATATAAATAAATAAATAAAATAAATCAAAGCATTAAAATATACATACATATACATATCAATAGTAAATAGATGAGGATAGTAATAATACTAATACTAATTAAAAAGACAAATTAAGAGAGAATAATAATAAAAATATTACTATTTAAAGGTAGGTATTAAAAAGTCCGGAGTTCGCCACTGCCCACACATAACTTAAAGAGAAAAAGCATGTTTAAAAAGAAGTGTCTTTAGTTGCTTCTTGAACACGATGAGGCAGTCTGTAGCATGCATGGCAAGGGGCAGATTGTTCCAGAGGCGTGGCGCGGCGCGTGAAAAAGCTTTGTCGCCTTGAGTACAAAGCTTGCTGCGCAGGACCTCGAGCAGGTGAGCGTCGGCGGAGCGTAACGTGCGAGTGGGCTGGTGTTAAGTTAGCAGGTCTGCCAGGTATGACACAGTCATGCCGTGCAAACTGCGGAACATCAGCAGGAGTAGTTTGTACTCGATGCGCTGTTTAATCGGCAACCAATGAAGCGCAATTAGATCAGGAGTGATGTGGTCGATCTTCTTAGTTCTTGTTATGAGACGAGCTGCAGCATTTTGCACTCTCTGAAGTCTGGTGAGGAGATGGTCAGAAATCCCGTAAAGCAGGCCATTTCCATTGTCAAGACGAGATGTCACGTAGGTATGCACCATCATCTCTGTCGTTTTCCTATCTAGGAGATTTCGAATTCTTCCAATACTGTGTAGATGGAAATATGCTACACGACACATGTAGTGTACATGGCTGTTCATGTTTAGGGCATCATCGAAGAAAACACCAATGTTCCTGGCCACAGTGGAAGTAGACACGATGTTATTGGCAAGTTCTATGTGCGGCATAGAAAGTTTGTTCTTGATGTGCGGTGAACATATCACGATAGCCTCTGTTTTTTCAGCATTGAGTTTGAGTTTATTCATGCGCATCCAAGCTTGTATTTCAACGACACATGCTTGTATGCGCTTCACAGCTTGGGTTGTGTCTTCCTCCGAGAGAGGACTGAAGGCGATGTAGAGTTGGGTATCATCAGCATATAGATGCATGTTGATTCCATGCCGACGGGCGATGTCTCCGAGTGGTGCCGTGTAACAAATGAACATGAGCGGGCCGAGAACGGAACCTTGAGGGACTCCGAACATCACTGGATTTTTTTTTTTAAACTGTTGTAACATATTTAACTTATTTATTTTTTTAACCGATATAACTTTTATTACTTTTATTCTTTTTATTTTTACATTGTTTATATTGCATGTACATTTGTTTTACTTGTCTTAATATGCTGTTCTACACTCCAAATTAATTTCCCTCCCAAGGGACAATAAAGTATTGTGATTGTGATTGATTGTGATTGTGATCCCGTGGTCGATTGTGTCGAATGCTGCTGAGAGATCCAGTAGCACAAGTATGGCAGCCTTGCGCTCATCCAGTATACAAAGCAGATCGTTGCATACTCTCAGCAATGCAGTCTCAGTGCTGCGGTGCGGACGATAAGCAGATTGCATTTGCTCATAGAGTTCGTTGTCAGATAGGTGTTTGGAGAAACGGGCGGCAACGACCTTCTCCACAATTTTTGACACAAAAGACAAGTTCGACACTGGACGATAGTTCTTTAGGTCATTTGGGTTCAGTGTTGCTTTCTTCAAAAGAGGACTTACGACAGCCTTTTTAAAGGCAGAAGGAAAGACTCCTGTCGTAATAGATAAGTTCACAATGTCGGTGATGACTGGTGCCAAAGTAGATATGTTGGCCTTCAGCAGATGAGTCGGAATCGGATCCAACTTGCACGATTTACAAGCCGACTTGCCGACCAATTTGGTGATCTCGTGTGTCGTGGTCGGCAGGAACGATGATAGATGTGACAAGACAACACAGGTTTCGTCCGGGCGCAGCAATGTATGTTTGTTGTAGGTATCAAGATCGCGTCTAATAATGTCAATTTTGTCCGTGAAATAGTTGCTGAAGTTGTCTAGCAATTGTCCAGGGTGGATGTCGGGCAGTGCTGGCAGGTCTTTTGCATGCAGCAGAGAACCAACTATCCGATACAGAGTTTTGGGGTTGCCAGCCTGTTCGTTGATTTTGTTGGTATAAAAAGTGGCTCTGGCAGTGTACAACATCTTCTTCACTCGTTCTCTCTGGTTGATGAAGATTTCTCTGTCGATGGTCAACCTGGACAATCTCCATCTTCGCTCCTTCCGGCGCCTCTCCTTCCTGGCTGATAGAATGTCGTCATCGACCCACGGTGCATCAGGTCGGATGGTGAGCCATTTCGTTTTCAGTGGTGCGTGTTTGTCAAGCAGTTCACTCAAGACATTGTTGTATTGAGCTACAATGTCGTCTAATGATTGTTCACGCTTTGTGTGTAATGTGGAGTTCACAATATCCGACGAGAACGATGTGAGATTAATCGTCTTTATCTTGCGGTAAGTCTTCTTTTCTCTCCGAAATGGAGGCTTGCGCATTGCAAGACGGCAGTGCACAGCATGGTGATCAGAAATAAGCTCGGCGACCACCGTGTCAGCGACACAGGAGTTAGTACGGGCTATTACAAGGTCTAAAATATGGCATTCTTGATGCGTTGGTTGTTGGACATACTGCATCATGTCATGGCAGTGCAACATGTCATGGAAACGTTTCACGTGAACGTCAGTGTTAACGTCAAAATGAAAATTAAAGTCGCCAACTATAACAAGTTCATCAGGTAGTGTCGCATACGTGTCGAGAATATCTGCGAAGTCATTGAAGAAATTGACAACCGATAATCCGTTCTTCTTAGTTGGTGGTGGGCGATAGACAACAAGCAAGATTATACTTTTTCCATGTGATGTTAATTTCGCGCTCATCGCTTCGAAGTTTTCACTGATGTTGTTTTGATCGAATCTTTATGCAGTATCGCAATGCCGCCACCACGACTACTGGATCTAGGATGGTGAATGAGTTTATAATCAGGTGGTGTGAGAGCCCTGGTTACAGGGAGGTCGGAATCTTTGTTAGAAAGCCAAGTTTCGGTAATGGCCACAACGTCGAGATCGTGTACGTAGACGTGGTCTAAAATGTCGGTCGTTTTGTTGCGAACAGATCTTGAATTGATAAGGCATAAGGAAGCTTGTGTAGTCAGACAGCATAGTGGATTTGGGGAAAGAGTCACGGAAATCAGGTTGTCATGTACTTGTGAAGATGTGCGCACGTAGTTGATGGGTGGTCGATAACTGATCACTGTGGAGATAGGTAATTGATTACTTCCACCTCGGCATCCACGCTTCGTTGGTCATCTTGACACAATGCCAAGTTCAAGTAAAATGTTCCAAGCACTGGCATTGAAGCGTGAAGAATTGGAACATGCCCCTTGAGCCAGTTGATACAGCTGACAAGCTGTGTATGTGTAGCAGGCTTGGTCAGGTGTGGTCATAGTGGGTAGCAATCACTGAAGCGTGACGGCAGAGCTGCACACTGGTTCTGCAGGCTGGTTGGTAATGTCGCCGATTGTTGTCACGCACGAGTAATCACTGGCACAGCATATCAAGTAAAATTACAGTTCATAAAAACATTTAAAACTCACAGATATGCTGCATATATATATAAAATCGTCCGTTGAACAGCAATCCAAATGTGCTTGCAATTTCCTCTGTCAAATAGTAGCGGTGTTAGACAGTTATAACTCCTACAAAATCAAATTCTCATGGAGCACTTATAAATTAGACACTAGTCATCATAGAGAAACAAGCAGTTATCTTACGGTTCCACATGAATCGAATTTTATTCAAAACAACGAATGCGAATGGGCCTACAAGTCGACTAGGTTTCGCCGAGCTTGGGCTCGTTTTCCGAATAATGATATCGAATGCAACCAACGGGAGATAATCTACATCAATAAACATACATAGCAAACATATATTGTATTCAGCTACATAAAGTAACGTGTATAATCTCATAATAGCACTAGAATATCGATATATGAAGGAGTTGTACAATTTATCATAACAACTTAAATCAGTCAGAGAGTTTCCGTTGGTCCCGCTAGCTCAGTGGGTAGGCGCGTTGGTTACTTGTCGTTCATTTTACAATCGGGCGACGCCGGTTCAATCCTGACAGCATGCAAACCTTTGATTTACTTTTCACTTTTTTGTTTATGTTTTCACGAAATAATATAAACAAATCATTTTATACTATAATGCACTGTTTGTAAATATTTTATATATTTTTGTAGTAATTATTTATTCGCCACAAAAATGAAAATATGGTCACTATATATAACGATGTTTCTAAATTGTATTTATTCAGACAGATCTCAATCTGTTTTCTATATAATTACAATATATTACCGTGTCACAAAATCGAGTGTAAGTATTAATAAATTAATAAATTGGCAGTACCCGATTTGACATAGCAAGTTATAGGTTCAGGTGCACTAGGATTCGGAGTGAACGAGAGACATAACGTGACATCAGATATGTATGTACGAGAAGCCAACTGGCGTTCCCATTTAATACAACATAAACATATGCGGTTCAGTGATAGTTGGCCAACCGTTACGCTGCTATGACATTATATTTATAACACCATACATTGTACTCGACGAGTATGCATCTAAATACGAAATTACATGGGAGACAATTTAAACAGCTGGTCACTTACATGAAGATGGGTATACATCGTTGTAAAGTCTATGAACTGTAACCAATGAATGTCTCGTGATGTGCGAATGTCAACGTTCGCATTGGTCGCGTTCGGCGAGATGTCAGGACAAAGTCGAAAGTCGCTCGGCGTTCGGCGAACGAATTCACGTAGATGAAAGCAGGCAACTCGGGCGATCAAGTAGATGGTAGATTTGCCTTGTCGAGAGACCAGGCGACAACACGGAAACGATGTCACGACATCGGCGATGTCTAGAAGGTCTGTCACAAAGTCTGTGTTACGACAGCTAGCAGACGACACGGTGGTGGCCTCGCATTCGATTTATTTCGAAGATCACATCAAAACGGAACTGCAGTCGGTTATCGCTCAGTCTTCTTCAACGTGTGAGAAGTGCAGCGTCTCACAACTAATCAGTACTGTTGAAATCGTAGAAGTATTTACTACAGGCGTTGGGCGGACACACGTTTCAGCCCAATTCCTGGAGACGAGAGTGCAACACTTTCTTCTGCTCAAATGTTCGTCTGGCCACGAATGGCAATCCGGCCCTTATATAGCTTGACGACCGAAAGTTAGTCTGACCAATTACAACACTTAATACAAATTAAAGTCGCTTCAAAAACTGGCTCCCGAAACCATTCACACTTCGAAGCAATCCATTCAACTCGCTGAGTTTAAAATAGATTTTGCGAACTAAACGTATGGGTATATAAGTGCTCATTCAATCTTTAACTTACGTGAATTACTTACATAATTAATATCACTAGATTCCCTGTATCGAGCCGGATACCACAATATTCATTGTACATTCCAACTCTCATGAATTAATCCATAATTTTAATAAAACACGCACTCTATTCATAAGCTAGGTGTGACCCTAGTGTTTTTCACACCTACATTTCTGTAAACAACTTTTATAAGTTCATAATATAATCTTCTTATAACCACAACAGAAGTAGGTCACCATATTACCAGTCATGTTAAATAATTTCTACTGGTACCAAATTTGGTATACCTAACCGTAGAATTAGTGGTGTACGCTACTAATGAAATTAATTAAATCTGAATCGTCGGCAGTTAAAACGTTACACGCCTTAATCGCCAGAGGGCACCAGCATATACCTCCGCGACAATACATACCAGAGATGGCAGCACCATCCCATCAACCATACTTTGTATACAAAACCACTGTTCTAAAGCCTGATTAAATTCTATACAAACCACTTTGTGACATACCGTTCAATATATTTACAATTAATAAATTATATATCCATTACATTATATTTGTTTGGATAAATAAAATTTAGAAACATCGTTATATAATGACCATATTTTCATTTTTGTGGCGAATAAATAGTTACTACAAAAATAAAAATTATTTACAAACAGTGCATTATAGTATAAAATGATTTTGTTTATATTACTTCGTGAAAACATAAACAAAAAAGTGTATAGAAAATCAAAGGTTTGCATGCTGTCAGGATTGAACCGGCGTCGCCCGATTGTAAAATAAATGACAAGTAACCAACACACCTACCCACTGAGCTAGCGGGACCAACGGAAACTCTCTGACTGATTTAAGTTGTTATGATAAATTGTACAACTCCGTCATATATCGATATTCTAGTGATATTATGAGATTATACACGTTACTTTATGTAGCTGGATACAATATATGTTTGCTATGTATGTATATTGGTGTAGATTATCTCCCGTTAGTTGCATTCGATATAATTATTCGGAAAACGAGCCCAAGCTCAGCGAAACCTAGTCGACTTGTAGGCCCATTTGCATTCACTGTTTTGAATAAAATTCGATTCATGTGGAACCGTAAGATAACTGCTTGTTCCTCTATGATGACTAGTGTTTGTATTACGTCGGAATATTGCACAATAACTCGTTCTGATGCCAAAAGCTATACTTGTAAACATGCTCTGAATTCATGGAAAGGGTCGGCCTGATGCGAGTTTGAGTCATAAGTGACGTCACATCTCGGCATCCCGAAAAGCGCGCCAAAAATATGCATATTCGAAAATGTCCGGATGCACACCATAAAATGTGGAATTTCTAATTCATTGAATTTTTTATATTTTTTTTGGCTTGGACGTGGAAATAGATAGCAGGATGTAATATAACATGAATTCGAGCAATAGATGTTTTTATTCCCTTTAACTATATCACAGGATATGTAGTTGTACAGGTAACACAGCTAATGGCAGTGGTAGAGTTTGTTGTTGATAACACCAGGTGCACAGTTGTGCAAGAAACTTCTGTTAAATTTCTATTTTTTATGCAGGTAAACAAACTAACTCAGTTGTCCTCCATCCTTCTTTTTTGTCCATTGTGATATTTTGTATTTACGTGTGACAACATACACCTAGTAGAATAAACCATGGTTACACATCCCAGAATCATGAAAGATGCAGACCAACACTGAGTTGACCACTCAAGACCAGGCCTGATACGATCGGGGTTATTTATATCAACAACACATTTGGTTTCAGGTACACCTATGAGGTGGCGCCGGTGTTCACATTGATGGAACAAGTCGTTCTGGGTGAGATGTGCAAGGTGATTGGCTTCAAGAATGGCGACGGAGTCTTCTGTCCAGGTCCGCATTATCTGTTTTGTGTTTGTGGTAATACCCTATCATAGGTAACTCGTCTGTAATTACGTGTTTTTTATTACGAAAACCTGTGTTGTAATTAATGTAAAAGAAAACACAATATGCAAATTATGAATGTGTAGTCTTGTGCATACATCTTTATTTCCTTAATGTTCACTCTAAGAACATTCTCCATGTTATTGTTGACACTACACAAAATAAGTCAGTCAGCGAGTGTTTTTTCAATAACAACATAATACATGCACAGTATACAATACATAAAAATGCCAAATATACAATTGTAAATCACAGTTTTGAAGTCGAAAAGGGCAAGAAGAAGTGTCACTTATAACACCTGCCCAAATTACAATTGGTGTAATTACAATCAAGTATATATTACAGTATGTAACATGTGTGATTATTACATACAATTTATATTTTTAAAAGAATGAAATATATATCACCAATACCACTTGTGTTAAAGAATAACAATTTGTGAAGTCCGATATAGACAATACATTTTTAGTAAGTAAGCAAAATATTATCAGTGTATTTTTTAAGCAATGGACGTTTCTAGAACATATTAAAGAATTGTCTAGAGAATTCCATAGTGTTACACCTTTAAACGAAAGACACATTCTCTTTAAATTGGTGTGAGCAAAATGTTGTTTAAAAGTTGGGCTTTGTCTGTACAAAGTAAACAACTTTTGTATGTTCACTGGTAGCAAAATGCTATTTGCCTTGTACGTATTAAGTGCAGTTCATAATTCAAAAATATCCAATACTTTCAAGATACGTAATTCAGAGAATAGAGAAGAAGTGTGATCCAACCTCTTAGCTCTACAAATTAAACACACCACTCTCTTTTGTAACAATACTAAACAATTTAAGTATTGCCCCATACTTCAATGCAATACATAATGTATGGAAGAAAAAGGGAATGGTATAAAGTAAGCATTCCACGTTTGTCAATGACAAAGCTGGCTCTATCCATTATGGCACAACTCTGAGAGTTTAGGTTTTATCACAGAAATGTGTTTTTTCCATGTTAATTTATTATCTATCAAAACGTCTAAAAATGTTGTTAATTCAACCTTATTTATTTCTTCCTTACAGAGAGAGACATGTCTTTATAATACGATTACCAAATAACATGTAATTTGTCTTTGATATATTGAGAGAGCCTGTTTACTGCAAACCATACATGTAACTTTTCCAATTCAATATTTGTCAACCCGACAAGTTCACCTATATCACTGTCACTGTACAGGTGTAGGACATGTTGGTATCATCAGCAAATAAGATGAACTTAAAGATGTTTGAAACATTACAAATACCGTTTATGTACTAAAAGTGAATTATCACAGAAATTTATTTACAATTTTAACTGCATGAATTTATTCTAGTTTCTCTACTTGGTTTTATAGAAAACTGTGACCAATGCCAGCTAGAATTAAACCTTTAAACTGACCTCGCCTGTAGGTGGCTCCATATCCAACATCTGTGGACTGAACGTTGCTCGTTTCAAGAAGTTCCCGCAAGTGAAGGCTCATGGTATGCAGGCTCTGCCCAAGCTGTGTGTCTTCACTTCAGAACAGGTAGGAACATGGAGACGACATGAAGCAAAGGAACAAGGTGGATATCCATTCTTACAAGGGACATTAAACGAATGAAACAAGTTATCCACCGATTGTATTTGTAGCAATCCTAGCAATGTAAATTTTTTTTTAAACAGTTCAATTATCTCATAAGTTGAAGCATAGTGTTTATCACTGTGCAGGGTTTATGCCAGAACAACAACAAAAAGTCACTGCAGGTTCAGAAGGCTGCATAAATCATTCCTTTGGCACCCTCTTAAACTCATCCTCTACCTCCTATATGCAGGGGGTAGCTGCCCAATCACAACATATACCCTTTGGCATGGAAAGTAAAGATATCCAGTCATCTACATTTGCCCAGGGTTATAGGAAGAACAACTTCCAAGCTCGATGCCATCTTTGTCTCTAGCACGAACAAAGAAATACGTCACCCACCAACCAGCCCCATTTCTCCTTTGTAAATGATAGGAGGGTCAGTATCTCTAAGGGGATGGCTTGACACCCAGATGGGCAATTGCCCCAGATGGGTTCAGACCCAGGATTCTGATCATGTGGCAGCAGTCACATGACCATTGATCAAGTAGCGGGCCCAGGATTACGTACAGTCATGTGAAATATCCCGGCTTGATACCCAGAGGTATGCAGACCCATGATTCTGGTCATGTGGCCTCAGTCACATGATCAAGTAACTGACCCAGGATCACGTCCGGTCATGTGAAATATCCTGGTCTTGCATCCTGTTCTCAGGCTGTCACAGCTGGCTCCAAAGAGATCTGGCCGGACTGTCCCATTTTGCCATAATAAATTTGATGCATTTATCAACTGAGTTGTGTTGTTCTGCCATAAAGACATTGATTTATTAAAGTCTCTGTAAATTTATGGCGTCCTTGTCCACTTCTTGCTATGTGGCTTATTTCCTTCCATGGCAATCTTGGTCAATCTGCTGCATGCATGCATGACTGCGTGTGTGCGTGCGTGCGTGTGTGCATGCATGTGTGTGTGTGTGAAATTTTATTTTATTGACATTCACACACACGGGTTTTTTTTGTAAACATGCATATTAAGTTTAATACAGCTTCATAAACATTTTGCTACAATGTTGAAAGACAGCAAAAATCCGTACTGCATTTTTGGCACGACCCCTTCACCAAACATAAAACCATCCCGTGCAATTTTGGGTAAACACAAGTCGAGTTCATATGCCAAGTTTGTAAGTATTGTAGTTTTTATAAAAAGTTACATTAAGTAATACTTTCTGGTTGTTACAATTAGAAGGGTGTCACAAGATGCTTGTTTTTTGCTTAGAAATGTGACTTTTTTTACTGGCATGTGGCTTATTTCAACACAATTTGACAGACACTTCTATTACTGAGATTTCCCCCCAAGGTTTTCCCGCCAAGTTGTCTCATGATATTGTGTTACGAAGGGCCATGTGTTGAACTTGTTGTGGTAGACAAGATTGATTGACACCAGCTGGGGTCAGTCACTTGTCATTGCAAATGGATTCTGTTGATGAGTTCATATTGCTGCTGGGCTATTGTGGTACTGTTGACTATGCTGATGATATATCTTTGGTAGCTCCATCGATATATGCATTGAACAAAATGTGTGATATATGTCTAAAATTTGCATATGAATATGATTTACAATTCAACCTGGCAAAATGTCAACTTATTAAATGCCCATTTTACTTTGATGGTTTAAAAGTGAAACAGTAAAAAAGGGTTACATTTAGGCCACATTATTGGTCCTGACACTCACCAGGCTATGGTAAAAGATATGTGTCATGATTTTATATGGCGTGTAAATGCATTATCTGCTAATTTTGGGTTTTGTAATACAAACATAAAACGTCAATTATATATGTCGTACTGTACATCTTTCTATGGTTTATGTCTGTGGAACTTACAAAACAAACATCTTGATATGTTTTATACTACGTGGCGCAAATGTATCAGAAAACTCTTTAATCTACCAGTTTGCATGCATTGTAATATGGTGCCACTTTTAGCAGACTGTTTGCCGATTCAAATTCAAATTATGAATCGAATGGTACGATTTATGCAGAGTTGCTTGAAATGCAGTAACTGCAGTTTGAAAATGCTCTCTCATCTAGCCCTTCAAGGTAGTGGGTCATACATGTCTAAAGGTTTTAACTATATCATGTCCAAATACAAACTTGATGCCAAGACATTCTTTCGAATGAAGTCTAATCAGTTTTATGGTATGATTCAAGACCACTACCAGGAGGGGCTGGATGATGAACTAGTATGTAGTCTCATTTGCAAAAGGTATATTACATAATGTAGATAATGCGGGTAGCTCTTCTTTTTTAGCCATTGACGAGCTCCGCTCATTGCTTACTGTTTTATGTACACAGTAACTTATATACATTGATTTAGTCGAATTGTACATTGTTTTAGTACGAATAAATGTATTATTGACTTGACAACATGTTCATTTTATTTTATTAATTTTTTATTCTATCATCAATTATTATAGACGGTTATTACAGAGTCACTACTCTATGAAGAAGGGTGCGGCTCTGCTCGGAATTGGACTGGACAATGTCCGACTCGTGCCATGTGACTCACGGGGCAAGATGGACGTCACAGCTCTGGACAGCATGACCGAACAGGCCAAGGCTGAGGTAATGCTCTGACACTGTGTGAAGTAGTTGTGACACATAAGCCAAGGCTGAGGTAGTGGTCTAACACTAAGTGAAGTAGATGTGTAACATAAACCAAGGCTGGGGTAGTACTGTACCACTAAGTGAAGTAGTTGTGTAACATAAACCAAGGCTGGGGTAGAGCTCTACCACTAAATGAAGTAGTTGTGTAACATAAACCATGGCTGGGGTACTGCTCTACCACCAAGTGGAGTAGTTGTGTAACATAAACCAAGGCTGGGGTAGTGCTCTAACACTAAGTGAAGTAGATGTGTAACATAAACCAAGGCTGGGGTAGTACTGTACCACTAAGTGAAGTAGTTGTGTACCATAAACCAAGGCTGGGGTAGAGCTCTACCACTAAATGAAGTAGTTGTGTAACATAAACCATGGCTGGGGTACTGCTCTACCACCAAGTGGAGTAGTTGTGTAACATAAACCAAGGCTGGGGTAGTGCTCTACCACTAAGTGAAGTAGATGTGTAACATAAACCAAGGCTGGGGTAGTACTGTACCACTAAGTGAAGTAGTTGTGTAACATAAACCAAGGCTGGGGTAGAGCTCTACCACTAAATGAAGTAGTTGTGTAACATAAACCATGGCTGGGGTACTGCTCTACCACCAAGTGGAGTAGTTGTGTAACATAAACCAAGGCTGGGGTAGTGCTCTACCACTAAGTGAAGTAGATGTGTAACATAAACCAAGGCTGGGGTAGTACTGTACCACTAAGTGAAGTAGTTGTGTAACATAAACCAAGGCTGGGGTAGAGCTCTACCACTAAATGAAGTAGTTGTGTAACATAAACCATGGCTGGGGTACTGCTCTACCACCAAGTGGAGTAGTTGTGTAACATAAACCAAGGCTGGGGTAGTGCTCTACCACTAAGTGAAGTAGATGTGTAACATAAACCAAGGCTGGGGTAGTACTGTACCACTAAGTGAAGTAGTTGTGTAACATAAACCAAGGCTGGGGTAGAGCTCTACCACTAAGTGAAGTAGTTGTGTAACATACACCAAGGCTTGGGTAGTGCTCTACCACTAAGTGAAGTAGGTGTGTAACATACACCAAGGCTTGGGTAGTGCTCTACCACTAAGTGAAGTAGTTGTGTGACATAAACCAAGGCTGGGGTACTGCTCTATCACTAAGTGAAGTAATTGTGTGACATAAACCAAGGCTGGGGTACTGCTCTATCACTAAGTGAAGTAATTGTGTGACATAAACCAAGGCTGGGGTACTGCTCTATCACTAAATGAAGTAATTGTGTGACATAAACCAAGGCTGGGGTACTGCTCTATCACTAAGTGAAGTAAGTGTGTGATATAAACCAAGGCTGGGGTACTGCTCTATCACTAAGTGAAGTAATTGTGTGACATAAACCAAGGCTGGGGTACTGCTCTATCACTAAGTGAAGTAATTGTGTGACATAAACCAAGGCTGGGGTACTGCTCTATCACTAAGTGAAGTAATTGTGTGACATAAACCAAGGCTGGGGTACTCCTCTATCACTAAGTGAAGTAATTGTGTGATATAAACCAAGGCTGGGGTACTGCTCTATCACTAAGTAAAGTAAGTGTGTGATATAAACCAAGGCTGGGGTACTGCTCTATCACTAAGTGAAGTCGTTGTGTGATATAAACCAAGGCTGGGGTACTGCTCTATCACTAAGTGAAGTCATTGTGTGATATAAACCAAGGCTGGGGTACTGCTCTATCACTAAGTGAAGTAATTGTGTGATATAAACCAAGGCTGGGGTACTGCTCTACCACTAAGTGAAGTAATTGTGTGATATAAACCAAGGCTGGGGTACTGCTCTATCACTAAGTGAAGTAATTGTGTGATATAAACCAAGGCTGGGGTACTGTTCTATCACTAAGTGAAGTAATTGTGTGATATAAACCAAGGCTGGGGTACTGCTCTATCACTAAGTGAAGTAATTGTGTGATATAAACCAAGGCTGGGATACTGCTCTATCACTAAGTGAAGTAGTTGTGTAACATAAACCTAGTCTGGGGTAATGCTCTACCACTAAGTGAAGTAGTTGTGTAACATAAACCTAGGCTGGGGTACTGCTCTATCACTAAGTGAAGTAATTGTGTGACCTAAACCAAGGCTGGGGTACTGCTCTATCACTAAGTGAAGTAATTGTGTGATATAAACCAAGGCTGGGGTACTGCTCTATCACTAAGTGAAGTAATTGTGTGATATAAACCAAGGCTGGGGTACTGCTCTATCACTAAGTGAAGTAATTGTGTGATATAAACCAAGGCTGGGGTACTGCTCTATCACTAAGTGAAGTCATTGTGTGATATAAACCAAGGCTGGGGTACTGCTCTATCACTAAGTGAAGTAATTGTGTGATATAAACCAAACCTGGGGTACTGCTCTACCACTAAGTGAAGTAATTGTGTGATATAAACCAAGGCTGGGGTACTGCTCTATCACTAAGTGAAGTAATTGTGTGATATAAACCAAGGCTGGGGTACTGCTCTATCACTAAGTGAAGTAATTGTGTGATATAAACCAAGGCTGGGGTAATCACTAAGTGAAGTAATTGTGTGATATAAACCAAGGCTGGGGTACTGCTCTATCACTAAGTGAAGTAATTGTGTGATATAAACCAAGGCTGGGGTACTGCTCTATCACTAAGTGAAGTAGTTGTGTAACATAAACCTAGTCTGGGGTAATGCTCTACCACTAAGTGAAGTAGTTGTGTAACATAAACCTAGGCTGGGGTAGTGCTCTACCACTAAGTGAAGTAGTTGTGTGATATAAACCAAGGCTGGGGTAGCGCTCTATCACTAAGTGAAGTAGTTGTGTAACATAAACCAAGGCTGGGGTAGTGCTCTACCACTAAGTGAAGTAATTGTGTGATATAAACCAAGGCTGGGGTACTGCTCTACCACTAACTGAAGTAGTGTGATATAAACCAAGGCTGGGGTACTGCTCTATCACTAAGTGAAGTAGTTGTGTGCTATAAACCAAGGCTGGGGTACTGCTCTACCACTAAGTGAAGTAATTGTGTAACATAAACCAAGGCTGGGGTACTGCTCTATCATTAAGTGAAGTAGTTGTGTGATATAAACCAAGGCTGGGGTACTGCTCTATCACTAAGTGAAGTAGTTGTGTGATATAAACCAAGGCTGGGGTACTGCTCTATCACTAAGTGAAGTAATTGTGTGATATAAACCAAGGCTGGGGTACTGGTCTATCACTAAGTGTGATATAAACCAAGGCTAACCACTATGTGAAGTAGTGTGATATAAACCAAGGCTGGGGTACTGCTCTACCACTAAGTGAAGTAGTTGTGTGATATAAACCAAGGCTGGGGTACTGCTCTACCACTAAGTGAAGTAGTTGTGTGATATAAACCAAGGCTGGGGTACTGCTCTACCACTAAGTGAAGTAGTTGTGTGATATAAACCAAGGCTGGGGTACTGCTCTATCACTAAGTGAAGTAGTTGTGTGATATAAACCAAGGCTGGGGTACTGCTCTATCACTAAGTGAAGTAGTTGTGTGATATAAACCAAGGCTGGGGTACTGCTCTACCACTAAGTGAAGTAGTTGTGTGATATAAACCAAGGCTTGGGTACTGCTCTACCACTAAGTGAAGTAGTTGTGTGATATAAACCAAGGCTTGGGTACTGCTCTATCACTAAGTGAAGTAGTTGTGTGATATAAACCAAGGCTGGGGTACTGCTCTACCACTAAGTGAAGTAGTTGTGTGATATAAACCAAGGCTTGGGCTCTACCAGTAAGTGAAGTAGTTGTGTGACTAAACCAAGTCTTGGGTACCACTAAGTGAAGTAGTTGTGTGATATAAACCAAGGCTTGGGTACTGCTCTACCACTAAGTGAAGTAATTGTGTGATATAAACCAAGGCTTGGGTACTGCTCTACCACTAAGTGAAGTAGTTGTGTGATATAAACCAAGGCTTGGGTACTGCTCTATCACTAAGTGAAGTAATTGTGTGATATAAACCAAGGCTGGGGTACTGCTCTACCACTAAGTGAAGTAGTTGTGTGATATAAACCAAGGCTTGGGTACTGCTCTACCACTAAGTGAAGTAGTTGTGTGATATAAACCAAGGCTTGGGTACTGCTCTACCACTAAGTGAAGTAGTTGTGTGATATAAACCAAGGCTTGGGTACTGCTCTACCACTAAGTGAAGTAATTGTGTGATATAAACGAAGGCTTGGGTACTGCTCTACCACTAAGTGAAGTAGTTGTGTGATATAAACCAAGGCTTGGGTACTGCTCTACCACTAAGTGAAGTAGTTGTGTGATATAAACCTAGGCTTGGGTACTGCTCTATCACTAAGTGAAGTAATTGTGTGACATAAACCAAGGCTGGGGTACTGCTCTATCACTAAGTGAAGTAATTGTGTGATATAAACCAAGGCTTGGGTACTGCTCTATCACTAAGTGAAGTAATTGTGTGATATAAACCAAGGCTGGGGTACTGCTCTATCACTAAGTGAAGTAATTGTGTGATATAAACCAAGGCTGGGGTAGTGCTCTATCACTAAGTGATGTAATTGTGTGATATAAACCAAGGCTGGGGTACTGCTCTATCACTAAGTGAAGTAATTGTGTGACATAAACCAAGGCTGGGGTACTGCTCTATCACTAAGTGAAGTAATTGTGTGACATAAACCAAGGCTGGGGTACTGCTCTATCACTAAGTGAAGTAATTGTGTGACATAAACCAAGGCTTGGGTACTGCTCTATCACTAAGTGAAGTAATTGTGTGATATAAACCAAGGCTTGGGTACTGCTCTATCACTAAGTGAAGTAATTGTGTGATATAAACCAAGGCTGGGGTAGTGCTCTATCACTAAGTGATGTAATTGTGTGATATAAACCAAGGCTGGGGTACTGCTCTACCACTAAGTGAAGTAATTGTGTGACATAAACCAAGGCTGGGGTACTGCTCTACCACTAAGTGAAGTAGTTGTTATATTTCTGCAAATGTTTTGTTTATCTTTTCTAGACGGTTATGTCAGAAATAATAGAAGCTGTAAATGGTCACAATTGGTTTCATTCTTCAGATACGTAGATGTAGGTGTGTCCAGGGGTCACAGTCTCAATCTGTTTACCTGTCTCTCACTCCGTCTCCTGTCGTTACAGGGCTTCACGCCGTACCTGGTGAATGCAACAGGGGGCACCACTGTACTGGGGGCGTACGACCCGATAGCGCAGATAGCGGATGTTTGTGAGAAGCATGACATGTGGCTGCACATCGACATGTGCTGGGGAGGTGGCGCCCTCTTGTCAGCCAAACACAGATGTCTCCTTGACGGCATTGACAGGTATGGTCGCTCACTCAACAGTCTTACACTTTTATTGTATTTCACTCCTAGAAACGTGCATGAATTCTAGTAAACATGTTGTTTATGTTTATTATCACTAGAATAGGGGTGGCTTGAACGACATGCATTTTGTGTTCATTAATTGTGCAAAATGTGATCATTTTGATTTTGACTCATTCGCTGGCACTGATTTCGATAGAACTCTGTCTAGTAAACTTGCTGCGGTTAGACCTTCTGTTTACCTTGTCAGATTGTATTTTTAAATTAGCCAATCACGTGAAACAGGTGACCTAGATTGTACGTACAAGAGGCAGGTAACACACATTTTGCATTTATGTTTAACGAAATCTTTTGGAACATCTGTTAAATTGAGTTCCTTAAAATGGCACCTAAAAACAATAATTGGTGGTTTCTACATCAACATATCTACTTGATAGGAGAGCCTCTTGAAGACTTATACAATAATTGGTGGTTTCTACGTACTAGACATCAACATATCTACTTGATAGGAGAGCCTCTTGAAGACTTATACAATAATTGGTGGTTTCTACGTACTAGACATCAACATGTCTACTTGATAGGAGAGCCTCTTGAAGACTTATACAATAATTGGTGGTTTCTACGCACTAGACTTCAACATGTCTACTTGATAGGAGAGCCTCTTGAAGACTTACACAATGTATATGTAAGAATTCAACATATTGCATTGTGTTAATAAACACCAAATGTGAGTAGAGCAGAGAGTGAAGTACTTGTTGTATATTGTAGAGTGAAGTACGTGTTGTATATTGTAGAGTGAAGTACATGTTGTATATTGTAGAGTGAAGTACGTGTTGTATATTGTAGAGTGAAGTACGTGTTGTATATTGTAGAGTGAAGTACGTGTTGTATATTGTAGAGTGAAGTACTTGTTGTATATTGTAGAGTGAAGTACGTGTTGTATATTGTAGAGTGAAGTACTTGTTGTATATTGTAGAGTTAAGTACGTGTTGTATATTGTAGAGTGAAGTACGTGTTGTATATTGTAGAGTGAAGTACTTGTTGCATATTGTAGAGTGAAGTACTTGTTGTATATTGTAGAGCTGACTCTGTGGCGTGGAACCCTCACAAGATGATGGGAACACCGCTCCAGTGTTGTGCCTTCCTCAGCAAAGAAACTGTAAGACACATTCACAAACGTCTTGTTTACTCAGACTGTGTCAGATATATGTCAGTTCTGCAGAGCATTTACAATGTTTATCATCAGTATGTGTAGCATACAATAGGCCAGTAATCAGTTTGCATAATGGTAACTAGATAATTCTTGGAAATTCTGACGGGGGTAGTTTTGTGGAACTGCCTGTGGAAAATGTAATTCATACATTTTCATTTTTTATTTGTTCTAACAAATAATATATTAAGTTGTTCAATGAAGTAGTTTGGCTGAACGAAATTGTACTTTTTATAAAACTGAATTTGTTATATTATCTAATGTTTTAAAAACTAATAAACATAATATATTAAAAATGATATTCTGGACCCAGGGCATCCTACAGCAGGCACACTCAGCCAATGCGTCGTACCTGTTCCAACAAGACAAGTTCTATGACGTATCCTATGACACGGGGGACAAGTCACTGCAGTGTGGACGCAAGGTCGATGTCCTTAAAGTGTGGATGATGTGGAAGGCCAAAGGTCACACGGGCTTCGAGGCGAAGATAGACAATGCGTTTGCAATGGCCGGGTAGGTGGTGGTGATGAGACATTTCGGAAACTGTGTCCCCAATGCCTACCATGGTCATAGGGCAAGGATCAGCGTTAACTTTTCAGTAATGTGGCATATTAACAGGGATGGATCCAATTATAAAAAAATTAAATGTATTATTTAAAACTGTTCATTTCAGTTACAGATGTATTATGCTGTATCAACTGTTTTTTCCAAAGGGTTATCCGGTAGTTGTTAATTATATGGCTTGGATGTTGCCGAGTTTGGTGGATATTGTAGATATGATTTTCAGGTTGTGTAAGACATAAATCTTAAGGCTTAAACAACAACAACAGTAAGAAAGCATTCCAAGTGGTGAAAGACCTCACGAGGAACAAACAAGCAAGGGTCAGGACTATACAAGACAAAGATGGGAAGCCTCTTACAGAAGAAAAAGACATCATTAAAAGATAGACTGAATACTGCTCTGAATTGTACAACCACCAGACGAATGGAGACCCAACAGTCCTTGACAATGTCAAGTCCACAGAAGAGGACAGTTTCCAAGTCTGCGAGAAGAGGTGGAGGCAGCAATACAGTCACTCAAAAATGGAAAGGCTGTAGGAATCTACAACATTCCCTCGGAGCTCATGACACAAGGAGGAGAACCGACCATCGATATGCTCACCAAGATTTGGAGCAAGATCTGTCAAGCAGGGGAGTGGCCCTCCTCATGAACTCAGACTCTAGTGATAACGTTACCGAAGAAAGGCAATTTCCAGCAATGCCAAAACTATCACACTATCAGCCTTATAAGCCATCCCAGCAAAGTACTACTGAAGGTCATCCTCAACAGGCAGAAACATCATAGCTGAGGAACAAGCTGGTTTCCGTGCTGGTAGACGCACAACAAAACAAATTTTCAACCTGCGAGTCCTGTGTGAGAAAAGCAAACAGCATCAATGTGACATCTACCACGTTTTTGTGGACGTCAAAAAAGCGTTTGACAGAGCGTGGCACGCAGCTCTATGAAACAACATGAAGAAGTACAACATCAGACAGAACCTCATCCATGTCACTGAACGCTGTATACAAAGGCCAGCAGCGTGGTTCTTGTCAACAGTTCCATGGGAGAGTGATTCTGCACCACAGTCGACGTGAGGCAGGGCGGCCTCCTGTCTCCGACATTGTTCAATATCTTTCTGGAAAGAATTATGACAGACGCCCTTGAAGATCATGAAGGAACAGTCAGCATTGGAGGTTGTTCTGTCTCAAACCTCCATTTTGCAGACGACATTGATGGTTTGGCAGGCAGTGAAGAAGAACTTGTGCGCCTGGTAGATTGCTTGGAGATGACATCATCCAAGTATGGAATGGAGTTCATCGCGGAAAAGACAAAGCTGATGACTAACAGTTCAAAGTGCATCGAGGCTCAGATCACTGTCAACGACCAGAGATTGGAGATAGTGACACAGGTCAAATACCTGGGAGCAGTAATTCCAGACGAAGGTTCCAAATCTGAGATACTTGCCAGGACTGCACAGACAACAGCTGCCTTGGCAAGACTGAAGCCCATTTGGAGAGACAGGAAAATCAGTCTCAAATCCAAGCTCAGACTCATGCGTGCCCTGGTCATGTCCATCTACCTGTTCGCTTGCGAGACTTGGACACTAGCAGTAGAGCTTGAGAGGAGAATACAAGCTGTGGAAATGAGGTGTTTCCGAAAGATCTCGGGCATCAGTTACACTGACCATGTCACCAACGAGACTGCGCCACATGATTGAAGCACACACTGGGCCTTACAAGGAACTGCTAACATCAGTGAGAAAAAGGAAGCTCCAGTGGTGTGGCCATATAACAAGATCGGGTGGCCTTAGCCAAGACCGTTCTCCAGGGCACGGTGGAAGGAAAAAGAAGACCAGGAAAGCAAAAGAAGAAGTGGGCAGACAACATCCAAGAATGGACCGGGATGTACTTTGCTACAACCCAAGTCCTTGCCCGAAACCGCCAGAAATGGGAGGGAACTGTCCCGAAAGGCATCAGTGGTGCCCCCACGACCTTCGGTTTCGGGATTGAGATGAGATGAAGACATAAATGTTGGAGATACGCCATCTCGATGACTACAGTTTGTAATTCTACAAGTTGTCACTAGTGCAGGGTTAATAAATGTCACACAGGTGTACAGCTGATGTACAGCAGAACTAGAAATGGTTGACATTATGACTTGTTTTGTATTGTTTTGTATTGTTTTGTATTGTTTTGTATTGTTTTGTATTGTTTGTGTTGCAGCTACCTGACTGACAGGTTAAAGAAACAGGAGGGGTTCAGACTCATCAATCCAGAGGTTCGTTGATTTTAGGATTGTATCGATGTACCTGTATATCATGATATATGGTCTAATACGATATATCAGTAGCAACACAGCACATTGATTCAACACATATTTTGAATTGACGTTTCTCATCACTTTGGGTGAAGAAACAAAATTGTTTGTACAAGCTTCAAATATTTTCCATTTTATAAAAACCTACTAAAAAGTAAACCTAAGTTCTTACATCGCTTGGGATCCAACCTTTAGGACAAAGCGCTTTACTACATGGAAGACCTTTTCAATCATACACCATCTTGACTTCTGTGGAAAGCATTCAGCCACACTGCAGTTACTTTGCGAAGACTAAGATGCTTCATTTTGACAATATTTTATTGATTAATATTTTTAGGTTTTATTATACTGTTTGGGTTTAGGATGTGACTTGTATCTACAATCAAACAATCCACAAATTATTTCAATGACATTACATTCTCAAACTTTTTTCTTCACCATTTCATCCAGCCCAAATATCTGACATGAAATATAACAACAGGTTTAAACACATTGCGGTATCACACATATAATGTTGATGTTTCGATATGGGATTTAATACTGTGGCACTTATTTATTTGCAGCCCGAGTGTACGAATGTGTGTTTCTGGTTCATCCCCCCGAGCATGCGAGGGCAAGAGGAGAACGCCGCCTGGTGGCAGAAACTAGGCAAGGTATGCACTGTACACGTGCTCGGTCAGTTTTGAAAAAATCTAATTTCTGGTATGGCATCAGTTTCGGACATCCACAACAGTCACCATTGCTGAGGCCAAGGACAGATTGACAGATGCTGAATTAGTGCCAGATTTGGTGTGATGTATGCTGTTAATGGCGACTTTGTATGTTTTTATACCCTTTTAAATAATGATGATAAAATAAAAAATGTCTACTATGTCACAGTCACAAGGTATCGTATAGCATGTTACAATACTCTAAATATTAATAGTGTATTTATTGTTGACACCAATGAACACTTTAAAATCAGAAAGGAATAGTAAAAAGCAGTATAGGAGAAATTTCCACAAAGGAAGGTATAAGGACATGAGGAAATATTTAGCAAAGATAGACTGGAATAACGTACTGAAAAATAAGATAGCAGCAGAATGCTTGAATATATTAAAGAGTGAAATTAAGTGCATAGTTGATAAATTTGTACCCTTCAAAAAAGAAACACTTATCGAAAGAAGCCATTAGAAAAATTAAGTATAAACAAATGATGTGGAAGTCATATAGATGTACTGGAAATGGTGAAGACTACAACAGTTATAAAGAAGCACTTAACCAAGCTACAGCTGAAATTAGAAATTCAAAGAGAAACTATGAACAACAATTAGCTAGTAATATAAAACATGACAGCAAGAGTATGTTCGAAGCAAACAGAAAGTTCAAGATAAGGTCGGTCCTCTAGAAGATAGTGCTGGAAATATAATATCAGAGGGATTCTTAATGGCAGAAGACCTGAATGAGTACTTTAGTTGAGTGTTTACCAGGGAAGATATTAGTTCACTGCCAGTACCAGAGGCTAAGTTCAAGGGGGCAGATTCAGACTATTTAGGACAATTAATTGTAACCCCGGAAATGGTAGCTAAGAAAATAAGGGCTATGAAGGATAATAAATCACCTGGAGTGGATGGGATTCCGCCCAAACTACTATTGGAAATTGTAGAACAAATTAGCGTACCGCTTGCAACAGTTTTCAATTTGTCATTAGAAGAGGGAGTGGTTCCTTTAGAATGGAAAGTGGCAAACATTATACCGTTATTTAAAAAAGGTTCGAGAAACAAGTCAGAGAACTATAGACCAGTGAGTTTAACATCAGTGATTTGCAAATTATTAGAAAGACTAATTAAAGGTCACATGGTGGATTTTCTTGTTAAACATAACTTGATAAACCCATCTCAACATGGGTTTCTAAAAGCGAGGTCATGCTTAACAAATATGTTATGTTTTTTGGAAGATATCACTAAGTGGGTAGATGAGGGATCACCAGTAGATATCGTCTACTTAGATTTTCAAAAAGCTTTCGACAAAGTACCACATCAAAGATTACTGCTTAAACTAAAGGCCCATGGCATAGGAAATGGTATAATAAACTGGATAGAACAATGGCTGATTGACAGAAGACAACGTATAGTAGTTGATGGGGAGGCTTCAAACTGGAAATCGGTATTGAGTGGGGTACCACAGGGATCAGTACTAGGACCTATATTATTCTTAATATATATCAACGATTTGGATGATAAAATAACAAGCAAGGTGTTGAAATTTGCGGATGATACAAAAGTGTTTAGAAGGATTAAAAGTGATGGAGATAGACAGCATTTACAAGATGATCTTGACAGGTTGATCAAATGGTCTGAAAAGTGGCAAATGCTGTTCAATTTTGGGAAATGTAAATGCCTCCACGCAGGATATGGGAACGAAGAGGTAGAATATACAATGGGGGGTACTGTACTAAGTACTACTGTAAAAGAAAAGGACTTAGGGTTAATCATTAGTGCTGATATGAAGGTTTCAGAGCAGTGCGGAATTGCAGCTTCAAAGGGAAATCAAATCCTTGGATTAATTAGGCGAAACATAACGTATAAGGAAAAAGAGCTAATAATACCACTGTACAAAACAATAGTTAGGCCTCATTTAGAATATTGTATTCAAGCGTGGAGACCATATCGCAGGAAGGACATAGATATACTAGAAAGAGTACAGAGGAGAGCAACTAAAATTATACCAAAACTGAGGGATCTTAGTTACGAAATACGCCTAAAAAATGCAGCTTAACAACACTAGAGACCAGAAGATTGAGAGGAGATCAGATAGAAGTGTTTAAATAATGAATGGTTATGAAAATATTGATAGAAATATTTTTTTCTCAGTTAAGAAAGATAGAAGGACTAGACGACATGAAGTTACATTAGCAAAGGAGCAGTGTAGATTAGATATAAGAAAGTTCTCATTTTCACAAAGGACCGTAAATGAATGGAACAGATTATCTGCTGATTGTGTGTGTGCTAGTAGCGTGAATATGTTTAAAAATAAAATTGACACATACCTCAGAAGGGCGGGATACACATAGATAAAAGGGTCGGACTCTCGATAAGCCAAAGGGCTTCCTTGTTCACCTGCCACCTAGAGTTAATTCTCTGGGTGGCAATCTTGTTAAATCTTGTTAAACTCTTTAAACTTAATTTCGAGTGGTGTTGTTACTCAGTACTAATATTACTCCGGAGATCGAGTTACGCATAAGAAGATGTCATCATGGAGTACACAGAATGTGGTGAATTCTTCAGTGCATGGTTATAGGGCATTCCGATCATGCATTCAGTATATCAATACTTTGCTCATGAAAACTGTTTGATGTCTTTGTTGCTGCCAGGTGGCGCCCAACCTGAAGGAGCAGATGGTGATGAAAGGGACGATGATGATTGGCTACCAGCCTCTCGGGGACAGGGTCAACTTCTTCCGAGTTGTCGTCTCGAATGAGAAACTCACAACGGCCGACATGGACTTCATTATAGATGAGATAGCAGACTGTGGCCAAGACATGTGAACATGGGACCGACCACAACATATCAGTGTATGGGGAGATAACATGAGACACAAATTATATTTGTGGTTCTTATGCCACCAAATGTGACCAATTTACGCAAAAGTGACTTCTTTAGAAGATTATTGTTGCTGTTGCCATTACTGGGATCACACCAAATGTGTCACTCACTACAGAATGACCATTTATATTTTTAACTGAGGGATGTCATTGTTTGTTCCTTTGTTTTGTAGAAAACATTCGCTGCATTTGCATCGTTAGAATGCAGGCAAACATAAAATTTAGCTAAGGGAATAACTAAGCAAGTAAAATTTTTGTACTGAGTATATGGTGTATTTTACGTGAATAGTATTTATAAAGCATTTATTAAATGAACAGTACGATGGGTTTCGGTAAATAAACTGCTATATTACTATGTAAAACTGTAATCAAAGTTCATGTGGAGATTTGTTATGACCAGAATGCCTGCCAGATTTCTGTACCATTCAGACAGTTAGGTCTCTCTATAGGGACCAAGTTGCCATTTGTGCAAGCTGTTTCCCGCATGTGATGCTCCGTACCCCCAGGGTACAAGAAGGGTGATCAAGAGTGTAGGGCAGAATAGGGATTTAAGACTTCCTGTACTTCTATTTTGCTAGTTGTCAGCCTGTAAATATGTTATACTAACTACCACCGGGTAGGTGTTAGATTGTCCGGTTGATACTCGTGGTCAGCTGCTGTCAGTCTCTCGGTAGATCATAGTTCTAACTCCGGCAACATGTTCAGGCCCCATATACAAACTGGCTGCCTCAGAACCATCATGTTTTCTCTGGAATCACAACCCATGATGTACAGCATTTATTATATTCTTAAATTATTACACAAGTGGAATTTCAATGTTTTATTATATATATATATAATGTGATATAAAATCGAGTCTGGGTTTTTCAAGAACCCCATTTAATAAGTGTCACAACTGTTAATTTTCCAAATTATTTTGTTCAAACAACTAGAAATGCATTGTTTTGTATTATTTGGTAAATTTCATGTACCAGTATGTTTGTCGTCACCAATGACTTTTACGTTTTTACATCTAGCGGAATGAATGTAATCCGGTGTTAATACAAATATCCCATATCATTGATATGTTTATTGAATAAGAAGTATTTTGCTAGAATTGGTTGGAAATGTATTTTTGTGAATAAATAGTTCCCAAACAAAAAAGATAGAACTTTCAACCGGTGAAGTTCAACCCAAATTCAACTGAAACTTGGTTGAGTTTCAATTATGGAGGAGTTGAAAATTTCACATGCAAATGAGCTCACGTTCAACTGTTGAATCACAGTTGAGCTTCAGCTATGTATTTATTATACAAATAGACAGTTGAAAATTTCACATGCGAATGAGTCGAGTTTCAACTGGTGTTGAACTTGGGTTGAGTTACAAGTCGCATTCAACTGTTGAATCTCCATTGAGTTTCAACCCACGTTCAACTGTTGAATCTTAGGTGAGTTTCAACCCACATTCAACTGTTGAATTTCTGATGATGAGGAGGTAGCCTTCCATTTACGTAGCTGCATGTGTCAAATAGCAAAGGTCACACCCCTTTTTAACTTGCGCATCATATAGCACAGCATCTCATGCGTCATCGCGCACAGCATCTCATGCGTCATTGTGCACTGCATCTCGTGCGTCATTGCGCACTGCATCTCATGCGTCATATTGCACTTCATTTCACACTGCATCTCATCCTTCATCTGGCACAGCCTCTGACACGTCATCCCACTCTGTGTCATGACATCCCCCACTGGATTATGACTTCTCGGACTGTCGTGGAATCCTGCATAACATTGTCGTTGCAGGCTGGACTGGGTGACTTGACTTAAAGGGTATCGGTTCCTGTACTGTACACTCCAGATATGCATTTCTTCTCAAAGTAATACCACATTTGAAAAAATACCCATATTACCTAGAGGATTTTGAAAAATTCCTTACTCATATTCTGGTGTATGTCTAAATAGGATATTAAAGCTAACCATAGATTTTTAGTCCTTTGGCCGAAGGTCCAAGGGACTATTGCCATCACTCTGCGTCCGCTGTCTGCCGTTATCTCATAATAGATTTTAGGAAAAATCCTACTTCTCCCAAGAGACTGTTCATTAACCGAGAATGTGTAAAGAGAGTAGATGAATATAAGTATCTCGGCACTATCATTGATGCAAAGCTCACATTTGGTGAAAACACAGCGGTAATTAACAGAAAATTCCAGCAAAAGCTGTATTTCTTACGCAAGCTCAGGTCACTCAGTGTCAGCACACATGTTCAACAAACCTTCTACAGATGCTACATAGAAAGCTCTATTACATTTGGGTTTCTTGTGTGGTACGGCAGCTTGAGTATCGTGCATCGCAACACTCTGGCACGAACAGTCAGGGTTAGTGGCAAGGTGGTGAAAAAAAAGCAGACCACTAGAAGATCTATACAGGCAACGGGCAGAGAGAAAGGGAAGGAACGTCTCCTCAGACCCCGAACATCCCCTGTTTCCGTGCTATAAACTACTTCCTTCTGGCCGCCGCTTTCAACTCCCTCACTGCAGATTGAACCGCACGCGAAACTCTTTCGTTCCCTTGTCAATAAGACTAATGAATAAGTAACTGACCTTCGTTCACCTCCATCTCTGGCAGTCTGACACTGAGTGAGCCTGAGATGATTAGACTTTTTTTAAACTGTTGTAACATATTTAACTTATTTATTTATTTAACCGATATAACTTTTATTCTTTTTATTTTTACATTGTTTATATTGCATGTACATTTGTTTTATTTGTCTTAATATGCTTCTCTACACAGATGTATCTTAGGGTGCTGTCACTATGCACAAGGAATCTGTATTTGATTGAATAATTCTAAGGGGCCCCCAAAGTGCAAAAGTTTTACATTATCTAGTGATGTGGTTTTGAGAAGGGCCCTTGAGACCACCCCCAACAGTAGATTTTGTTTAATGTGCCAGAAACCCAGCAGCATGACTAAACTCTGCAGCCTAGTGCTATTCTTCCATTGAGACCTTGATTAATCTTTAATTGGTCACAGGGTCCAGGCAGAGTAGACACACTTGACCCCTGTTAGACTGAACAGTTGCCTAAAACTTATAAACTGTATCTTCAAAACTATTGATTTTCTATAATTGCAAGTTGTGTTTATTTTGATGTTCATTTAATTATAAAATGGTGTGACTGTGGTGTCTATTGGTTAAAGATGTATTGTCTGTAGAAACCTGTAGGTGACAAACATAGAAAATTAATATTCTGTCACCTTTGATCACAAACATAGAAAATTAATATTCTGGACAACTATAGAGTGAAATATTCTACACTTTATTGATATCAGATGCATTCTACTGTTCTGTTTACGCTTGCCATGCCTTGTGTAGACATGGTACTGTGTAAATCAATTGTATCAATATAGACTAATAATTACAGATTCACAATATAGTTGACACCTGAAACAACCAAATGTCAACCATTAGAAGAGTTGACATAGTTCCGCTATACACAAGCAAGAAATCTGTATTTGATTGAATCATTCTAGTGTCATCAGCATATAGTAGAACATACATTTTCTACATCATCATCACTAAGGTTGTTGTAAATTTCACCAGCTGCCATGTCAAGTCCGTTATAATTGTGACTAACAGTGTTCAAAATGATTCAGGTAAATAACAAAGGACACAAGTTTTCTCCTTGCCATACCTCTACATCACATGAGAAGAAAGGTGACACAGCCTGGCCCTGATTTATACATGATTTAGCATTTTTGTACAAGTTGTATACAACTTTCAACACAATACCATTAATACTGCATGAAATTATCTTAGACCACAGGGAGGACCGGTCTACTAAATCAAATGCTTTCTTTTAATCGATAAAAGCACAATAAAGCCTTTTGTGTCGAGACAAATACAATTCAACCAATACCCCCATCTGAACACTGCCTGTTCTTCACCTATTACATTCGCTTTGTTTAGGTATGTGGTCAGTCTGGCGTTCTGAACAATCACTAAGGATTAATGAACACTTGTGCAGAATGTCACTGACTTGGCAGGTTTAATTGATCTATTCAGCAATGATGACACTGCTTAGGCCTCACTCTGGACACTGTCACTCACAGTGTTGTGTATTGTCTTAGTTGGTGCATTGAGCTAATCTACTTGACCATGAATCAGTGGTGGCTCTGGTTGTGTATTACACCCAGCTGTGGAGCTAAGATTCTCTGCCTGCTATTGTTTGATGGAAACTATGACTAACCTGTAATTGGTCACTGGCAGTAGCTTGTGTCAACAGACAACTAGACCCCTGTTAAACTGAACATTTGCCTGTAGTTTTTAAACTTTGTCAAACAGTGAGTCTACCTTTTGCTCTCAAATAATGTGTCCTCTTAGTTTTACACATGAAGACAATCTGGCATAACTTTATAATTCTTTCTAGCAGCACATTTGTACTTCCAGTGTATCATTGCAACATAACATACATATTACATACTGTGTACCACATTTCAATGTGTGCATGTAATATTTCCATGCAATCCATTTGCATATATAATGTAAAACTTCAACAGCCGTTTTCTTCATTTTCACTTTTTGACCTCTACCATGTTCAATGCTCCATAACTTCGCCAATTTTTGTAGCAGTCATAATTTTTGAAACCGTGTAAAGCACCCTACCAAACCTTTACAAGGATGTAAGAAAACAATGTTACGATTTTTCCGACTTGTCACTCATTTGGTCAGCCGGGGTCACATATAGACGTATTAGTCCAAAGGACTTCAGGGCCACTTGGCCCATTTTTTAAATATGCCAACCCTCTACACACCCCCTACCCGGATTCTGTACCAATTTGTCATAGGGGTCCTCTTGCTCGCGACCCACATGCTACAACAATGGGGGAGGAGACAGTACAAATTACCTGCAATCTGATTCATTATTCACTGTCAAAAGACTGATCCCTGACCAATGCCAGCCTAAGCTAGAGGGAAGCCCCTCTCAACTGCACTCTGCGCCTATCAACTCTCCCTTTCTCTCTAACAATTGCTTTATATAAAACAGTGGCTGACCACTAGTCATTTTAAACTGGTCAATGGGTATAATCCAGCCAACTACCCAGTGGGCAAAAGTTGTATATTTTGATGTTTAAAAGATGTCATTTTAGACGTCTAAAATATGTTGAATGTAGGTAGCTAGTAAAAAACTAAATTGCGTCTCATATTTTTACATCTTAGACATCATAGAAAAGACATCTAAAAGACGTCTTTTTTCAGACATCTAAACGACATCTTTTTTAGATGTCTAAAGGATGTCAAGTTTAGGTTGCCAGTGAAAGTCTAAATTGCGTCTAATTTTTTACATAAATATTTAGTTATCATAAAATATGTCTTAGTGACGTCTTTTAGACATCTGTTAGTGGTCAATTTTAGGTTGCCAATGAAAATGTAAATTACATCTCATTTTATGTAAATGTTGAGATGTCTTTTATATGTCAAAAAAACTTCTAAATTATGTATATTTTGAAGCCTAGTAACTATCAAATGTATGATTACATGATGACGTCTCTGTTTATATACCCTGAAATATCAAGTTTGAGACATATTTTAAACATTACAAAAATATCAGACATGTTTTTATAATATATTGAGACATCTTCTGTATGCCTCAGATCTTGAGAAGTATTTAGATGTCAAAACAATATATAATAATAATAACTAGTTTGCTTTTATACTTCTGAAAACATCCCTTTTAGTTATACTTTCATACATCAGTATAATGTTGAGAGGTTATGAAACATGCCATAGTTTTGAAAGACATCCTTGATATGAGAAAGATGAGTCGGTATCTCCTACAATGCACTGATATTAACTTGATATAATATACTATATCAAGGTCATAGATAGATTTGACAGTTTTCAATTTTACCATAAATATACTCCACTGGAAACAACTTGATAATATTGGTGGGTGGGGCACCATGCTCTTACCATATTTGGGTATCATGTTTGCTGTGCATTGTTCGAGATACACCAAATTTATAGTTAATGATTTAAAGGGTAACAAAAGGCAATTGTATCGGTCTATGCATCTAAAAGTATTAACAGAACCTAATCTTTTGCAACTACAATTAAGACTATCATGCCAGTAGTTTACTAGAAAAACCTTGGATCCTTTAAAATAACAAAATGCATGCATTACTTGTGTTCAATATGAGTTTTATAGAATGACAAAATCACTGCATTCAACTTGCTTGTGTTCAAACTGAGTTGTTGAAAATTACAAAGTCCCTGCTTTTAACTTGGATGAATTCATGAAAATGACTAAGTCTCTGCTTTCAACTTGCATTCAACTGCTGTTGAAGTGGCAGGCAGGCAGGCAGGCAGGCAGGCAGGCAGGCAGGCAGGCAGGCAGGCAGGCAGGCAGGCAGGCAGGCAGGCAGGCAGGCAGGCAGGCAGGCAGGCAGGCAAATGGGAGGGAGCGAGGGAGGGAAGGAGGGAGAGACATTCACAGACTTAGATAGACACAGATACATAGAGAGAGGGAGAGGGATAAGAGAGAACGGATGTTCAACCAAAGTATTAATAATGAAAGCGGAAAGTGAGTAAAGATGTATTTTAGTAACCTGTTGTTTTAGCTGATATGGTCGGTTTTGTGTATTTTGAATGCGTTGGTTTGTAGCACTATTACTTAGGCCTCATATACTATATTTATTTAATGGTATAGTGTGTCTATAAGAAACATGGTTTACTAAACAAGACTTGAAACACAAATATCTTGCACAGATCTTTCCATGGGATTGGTGTGTCAACAACTGACTATGCAGACGGCATAGTACATGGTCGTCCACCTGGTGGAGTTACAATTATGTGGAATGTTAAATTTGAAAACTGCATAAAACCGTTAAATTTGAATCTCGATTGGTGTGTAGCAGTAGAAATTACATTAGGGTCAAAGAAATCTGTAGTAATATGTGTCATATCAGTGTAATGACAATGAACCTGGTTATTTAGAAAAACTTGGTGTAATCAAGGCAATTACAGATGAATGAGACAATACTTGCTTTGCCATAATTGGTGATTGGAATGCTAATCTAAGTGACATGGATAACTCATTATTTGCTGGTCACATGATGAACTTCTGACCAGAAAATAATCTTCAAATTTCAACCTATGTACACCTACCTGAAAACTCATACACATGTCAGTGAAAGGTGGAATACAACTTCATGGTTGGATCATGCTGTGACAAACTATGATTTTCATAATACTGTAACTAGGATTGACATGATCTGTATGATCTATATGACTTAAGTGACGTGGATCATACACCACTCAAAGTGTATGTTAACAGTGACTATATTTCACAACTAACAGATCATACTAATATGGATCCACTAAAATTAACTGGAACTGTATGACAGAAAACGACGTAAGCAAATATTGTATGCTGACTGACAAATACCTTCTTGGATTACATGTCCCTACCGAGGCTGTGGGCCGTAAAGATAGTCATTGTGGTGATTCAAATCATGTACATTCTATAAATAAACTGTACACTGACATTGTGTGTTCACTACTCGATGCTAGTGAACAAATTATGCCTAAGAACAAGACAAAATATACTAATAAGCCAGGGTGGGCAGAGTATGTGGACGATCTGTATGAAACCTCCAGAGAAACTAGAGACGTGGATTAATGCTGACAAACCCAGACAAGGTCATATATATATATGACTTGCATCTGAAATGTAAAGCAAGATTTAAATATGCCCTGCGTTTTATTAAAAACAATGAAAACATGTTACGTAAGGAAGCACTGGCCAAGAAACTAACTGAACTTAACCCTGAAGCCTTCTGGAGAGTGATTAAGAGTATAAATAATTACAAAACTCCACTTCCTGCTAGTATAGAAGGCATATCTGGTGGGACTGAAATTGTAGAACTACAGAGGAAACACTTCAGTGACTTGTTGAATTGTGTTAATAATAGTCGCATCGATACTTATGATATACCTAGGTAGTTGTGATAGTTCATATGAGGATCTTGTGGTCACGGCAGATGAATTAATGCGATTAAAAAGCTCGATGCAAATAAAGCATGTGGGGCGGATGGTCTATATTGAGAACATATAAAATATGCATCCAACATACTTATAGCATTACTTACTATGTGCTTCACGGGCTTCATGGTTCATGGGTGTCTACCCGAGGCAATGTTCTCTGTCATACTTGTACCAGTTATTAAGGACAAAGCTGAACAAATTTCCTCCAAGGACAATTATCGTCCAATTGCATTAGCTAGTGTATTTAGCAAATTAATTGAAATAATTATATTAGACAGAATTGAAATGTACATAGATACGAATCCAAATCAGTTTGGTTTTAAGAGGAAACTTGGTACAGATCAATGTATGTGTTAAAAGAAATTATCAATTTATACAGATCTCTTAATGGTAGCGTATTTGTATGTTTCCTTGATGCCAGCAAGGCTTTTGACAGGGTAAATCATAGAACATTGTTTTGGAAACTTGGGGAAAGGGGTGTCCAAGGATATTTATTGCGTATATTGATTTACTGGTGTAGTAACCAGGACATGTGTATTAGGTGGGGGAATATATACTCTAGTAACTTTAAAGTAACTAATGAGGAGGGATTTTATCTCCATATTTTTTCAATGTATATGTAGATGAACTAAGCTGAACAACTTAAACCATGTAATGTTGGATGTAATGTGAATGGGCATTTGATTAATCATATAATGTATGCTGATGACTTAATTTTGATATCACCATCATCAGCTGGACTATGTGAACTATTGAATGGATGCGAGAGATTTGGAATAAGTCATGATGTTAAATACAGTGCTAAAAAGTGCCATTATGGTATTCAGGTCTAAGAATATTAAAGGATGTCATATTCTTAACTTTAAACTGAATGGGGTCGTACTGAATGTAGTGACTAAGTATAAGTATCTTGGACATTTCATCACAGATCTCTGCTGATGCAGATATTAACCGACAAAGGAGAACATTATGTGTTCAAGGTAATATTATACTGCATAAATGTTATATGTGCTCATTAGAGGTGAAACTCACTTTGTTTCGAACATACTGCTCACCGATGTATACTGTGCAATTACGGTGGAATTATAAGAAATCAACAATTAATAGATTATATGTGACATATCATAATATTTTCATGTTGTTCCTTGGTGTATCTAAGTATGAAAGTACTAGTTTGTATGCACCTTATTTGATGTACAGTGTTGCCAATCTGTAATCAGGAACTTAATACATCGCTTTATACATAGACTTGATTGTTCTGTTAATCATATTATAAAGGATATTCTTGCTACCAGCTCGCGGTATTCATCCAGAACACGCAAACACTGGAATCAGCTATTGTATCAGAATACTTGATATATATTATATAACTACAGAATATATACAGCAGTACATTATTATATTTATAATCTTTAATGTATGCTGGACAACAACATATGGACCCCAGTTTCATGTATGTGTATGTATCATATATATATATATATACAGCTGTATATGTGCGTGTACTGTCGAATCTGGAATAAAGCTATTGAATTGAATATGCACGCGTCATTAAAATGATTGAGATGCATGGTCACACGTGTGCAATTTATGTTTAGTGCTTCCTTTATATGGCATTTTAGATACATCAGTTTCTTTACTGTAACATGTGCAGTAACTGAAATATATATAACTACATAAGCATACTATAATTCATTATTTATTATAGACTAGATAATCGATGCAGCGCTCTGTTGTTTCTACAGGAATAGTGGCGCCACCGTGTGGTCTCAGAAGCAAGCAACCCTTCTACGGCACTCTCGCCCAAAACACGCAACGCGCGAGACTCACATAACTAGTTGTACGCATGCGTAATATGCCGTAGCCATTTTCCAAGAGTTTGTCGAAATTCGAGTAGATGACAGAAAAATATGGGTTGATTTTTCTAAAATCATTGTCGCTACTACCAAGTGACGCGAAGTGGCCAGAAGATGAATCAATGTAATTTGTTACTGTAGATTTAAAAATGGCGTTTTTATGGATATCTTGCAGAATATTACTCAGGTTTCGCTTATGTTTGCCGGAAATTTTGAGTTGACAGCCAAACATCATCCATCGATTTGCAGAAATTGGACAGGTGGGTTCATTAAAAGTTATAATTTAATCATGTCGCATGGCAGTTGCGTTTGTCAGTGACACGAACGTTCAACGTGGAATTACATGCAATTGTTTCACAGCATAAAGATTAAGATCAGGCCGACTTCTGACAGCGTGCTGTCAAATTTTGTTTACGCTGTCGGAGGCATGTTGGCATCGTCGCCGTCGGACATGCTTCGCTTGTGGCTGTGCAGTTGTCGTCAGTATTTATTTACAAAGACTTGTTTCAGATCATATGACATTTAGCTGAAATATTATACTATTTGTGCATGTCTTCTTGCATGTGCAAACTTTCCGAAAATGGTCGGAAACGCCTGTGAACGTCCTTGTTAAGTTAGGCCAGACTTGTTTAGAAAAGTTCAGACCGAAGTCTATCCGTTTTGGCTACCGAGTTTGATACCTACCGTCACTACAGCGGCGCTGGCTCTGCTCTGTATCATTACCTTGTAACATGTGTATATTATGTTATCATTTCTCTAATCAACTGTGGAATGTTAGTATGTCAACTGAACATGTAACTACGTGGTTTCGAAGCTAAACATATTAAACCATTCTTTCCAGTAGCATTACCACAGTGGCCGTCGTGGCTGTTGGATCTGGCCAGTTCTGATGCTAAACTACGACAGGCCACCAGTCCATCAGCACTTACATAATTCGGTCTGCCTTAAATAATACATATTTAATATCACTGAAACGACAAGTTGATGTTCTTTACAATGGTATAATGTTTTTGAAAGTATTCCTTTATAAGTTTATTTGACGAACTTGTCATTCATGATTTAGCAATGATGCATGCCAAAAATGCCACATGCGATGATACGATTTTTGTAAAAACAGGTCGCGGCAAATTTAAAACCCGCACTTGTAAACCTATTTGGATCGTCATGAGATCTGTTCGACCAATTAGAAGAGGTGTTCGTCTTCACAGCAGATTTTCACGAAGTTTCCGCAGTTAAACAAACAAAAGTTATCTCGAGTTATCGTGTAAACATAAATTTTTGATAATGTTATCGCCTCAAATTCAAGTTCATGTTTATACACACCAACATTTCAGTATCACACCTTTCAGATGATACATGTTATGTGACATTTGAAAAAGGTTTACAAGTGCGGAAATCGCATTTTGTGCTACCTAGTTGCATGGATTTCGAGAATGCCACTGCAAACGGTGATGCTGTGCTAAAAATAGACTGGTAACATCCGCGTCTCGCCTGGCAGACAACCACGTTGCACTGGTTGTCTGCTAGGCGGATTTGGTGCCTAGCTGTCATGCAGGCAATCCATATTGACAGTACACTGGCTACACTTAATAATTAATTGATTTTAATCTTGAAATTCAGGAACCTGTATTCCGACCTTATAAGAACTTATTACATTTGGTTTTTTTTACTAATAGTAATAATTAGCTAGTTTAAGATGGGTATTTCCACCATTATAATATTCAGTTATTGCAATAATTATATTATTGGTATGTATAATTATATATTAATTAATAATTATAAATTCCTACGTTTATATAGCTATTGTAACAACACAGACTAACAATAAAATTTGAGTTGTTGGTGCAATTATTCATTTTTTAAATGCAGGTATCTCTCATGGACCCTTTCTGCAATTCATATGGCTAAGTATAACTAGTATAGACATAAATTATGCAAAGTGGGAATTAAGTGACATTTAATTATAGTTAAATGAATGAACGTTTATTCAGAACATTGATAACAATATATATACAAGACTACCAAACAAGTTTAACTATAATACAAGTGAGAATATACAATGTTTGAAGGGGGTAAATACAAAGTCATTGACAAATTTACCCCTGACATATATTTATATATAATTATATACCTGTATGCATACGTTCATGTATGTTGATACATCAATATTATATTAATCGAATTTGCTATTCATCTAACCATCTAGCTACAATAATTGAAAACATTTATGTAATGGAATATGTGTATATTCAGCATTTAAAGTGTGTGATAAGTACACATCTTTACACATATTGTAGTTTCCTCAATGGCATGATTATATTTGTGTATATTTTGTTTAGATTTCCACAACCAGATATTTGTAAAATAAAAGGTTCTTGCATTTACGCTTAAATTCAGTAATAGTATTAGTTTTTAAACGATCACAGAGAATTCCATAATTGCACTTCCTTTACACAAAGAGACATTGATCGCATGGTAGAACAGACTCTCTGTCGTTCTAAGTCATGATTAGCTCGCGTTGAGTATGCTATTTCCCGTCTAGTAAACAAACACTGAATATTTGATGGCAAACAGCTGTAGTAAGCTTTATACATAAATAATTATGTTTTCAGTTCTATGATATCTGGAAATTTTAGAACATGTAATTGTTGGAAAAGTGAGTTTGTATGATCCAACCGTCTTGCACCAAATATAATGCGGATTACTCTTTTTTGTAATAAGAAAATACAGTTAGTATTTGTTGGGTACGTGTTTCGCCATATCTCTACACAGTAATTTAAATACGGCAAAAAGAGAGAACTGTATAGAATACGTCTACTATTTCTATCAAGTAGATGACTGCATCTATGCATTATAGCTGTACTTTTTGAAAGCTTTGATTGTACGTATTTTATATGAGCTTTCCAATTTAGTAGATCATCAATAAACACACCCAAAAACTTGGTGACCCTTAATCTTTCGATATTAAAGGAAATAAAAACAAGGCAATAGCTAAAATCCGTTTTCCATGTGTACACAAAGTTTAACAAGGCATGTAACATTCGAGAACATTACAAAAATACATTTGTAACATAAATTCGATTTTAAACCCGCCTGTGTAGCGATTCCCGCGGAAAATAAAAATTTAATGAGCTAGGCGATCACGTGGTATCTTAACGTCACATATGACTCTTTCTATGCATTCAGAGCATGTTTACGTGGATAGTTTTGGGGTCGAAACGAGCGTCAGAATGAGTTATTGTGCAATAATCCTATGTAATACAAACACTAGTCATCATAGAGGAACAAGCAGTTATCTTACGGTTCCACATGAATTCAATTTTATTCAAAACAATGAATGCGAATGAGCCTACATACAAGTCGACTAGGTATCGCCGAGCTTGGGCTCGTTTTCAGAATAATTATATCGAATGCAACCAACGGGAGATAATGTACACCAATATACATACATAGCAAATACATATCGTATCTAGCTACAGAAAGTAACGTGTATAATCTCATAATATCACAAGAATATCGATGTATGAAGGAGGAGTTGTACAATTTATCATAACAACTTAAATCAGTCAGGGAATCTCTGTTGGCCCGGCTAGCTCAGTTGGTAAACGCGTTGGTTCCTTGGCATTTATTTTGCAATCGGGCGACGCCGATTCAATCCCGACACCAAACCATTGATTTTTTACACTTTTTTGTTTATGTTTTCACCAAGTAATATAAACCAAATAATTTTTATACTATGATGCACTGTGTGTAAATATTTTTGTAGTAATTATTTATTCGCCACAAAAATGAAAATATGGTAATTATATATAACGATGTTTCTAAATTGTATTTATTCAGACAGATCACCATTTGTTTTCACATATATAATTACAATATATTACCGTACAATATATATATATATATATATACAGTTAATACATTCTATATCCATTACATTATATTTGTTTGGATAAATATAATTTAGAAACATCGTTATATAATTCCCATATTTAATTTTTTTGTGGCGAATAAATAATTACAAAAAAAATATTTACAAACAGTGTATCATAGTATAAAGATGATTTGGTTTATATGTTTATATTACTTGTTCCTCTATAATGACTAGTGTTTGTATTACATCGGAATATCGCATAATAACTCATTTTGACGTTCGTTTCGATCCGAAAGCTATCCGTGTAAACATGCTCTGAATGCATGGAAAGGGTTGGCCTGATTCGACTATGGGTCATGTGACGTCACATCTCGGCATCCCGAAAAGCGCGCCAAAAATATGCATATTCAAAAATGTCCGGATGCACAGCATAAAATGTGGAATTTTTAATACATTGAATTTTTTTGCTTGGTGGACATGGAAATAGATAGCAGGATGTAATATAATATGAATTCAAGCCATAGATGTTTTTATTCCCTTTAACATTTTGTATTTTTATATTAACTTCTTTGTTGAGCATACGATTTCCAAATAACATATAACTGGTTTTAGATATGTTCAGAGTTAATTTATTTACTGCAAACCATGAATACATTTGGTCCAGTACTTTACATGATGTTTCGTTTAGTTTATTGATGTTACTATTTGCATAAAAGATATTAGTATCGTCTGCAAAGAGAATGTATTTTACTAGATTAGATGTGTTACACATATCATTAACGTATAGAATGAATAGTTTGGGGCCCAAGATCGAACCTTAGTAATTAAACTGTTTATGTAGTACTATGATAAGAAGCACTAAACGTTAAATGATAATTCTTTTGAAAAATTGTATAACACAAATGGGGATTCCACATTTACTATGTCTGCCATTTTGTTTTATGACAATTACATAATCAGTTATGCCAATTATGGCAACTAACTGAGTTCTAAGGAAAAATTTTGTGTTATACTATTTTACTATGCCTCACATATTTATGATGTGCTTTTGGAAAAATATGTATTAAAAAATTGGGATTCTACATTTAATATGTCTGTCATTTTATTTTATGCAAATTATGCCATTAATTATTCAACTTGTGGTAATTAATTGATACCAATGGAACAGTTTATGCTGTACTACTGTAAATATCATTACAGAGTTAATTACATGCTCAGAACAACAATTTCTCATTCAATATGACTGCCATTCAATATGACCGCCATTTTGTAATACTTATGCTAATGATGCACAAATTTTGCAGAAAAAATGGCATTGGAATGAGCTATAATGAAACAAGATATGCTACACTTTCTAAAACCCTGTAATATACACTAAACAATTAATGACATGACGTAAATTGCATCTTGTTACAGTCTAGGATCCAATATATCGGCCATATTATGCTAATTAGGTCATGAAATATGCAAATTAGGTCGACAAATTTGCAAAAAAATTAATTCCTCGTGAAAATACCTACTAGGTACGCAACATTTAAAGTCATTAACTCAATTAGTGACTTATCTGTTGTGAAAACAATGACATAAATTGTAAAATAGGGTAGACTGGGAATATTTTGATCATGTTCTTTCTGTTTTATTTTTCATGCTCACCGTTCCATCGAAAACCCCTGGGGCAGTAACCTTTTCAACTTAAAAACTTTGTTAGTAGTTGTCCGATTTTCATGAAATCAAAAACATTTACTTCAGAAGAAGAAGCTCCTTATATGTATAACAAAACATGTTTAGGACTGTAATTCAGTTTTTATTTTTCATGTGGTAATGCTATTTACAGACATCTTGCTGCCATGTTACACTGTCACCTGGACAGTTGTATGCTGCTCTGAACCATGTCATGGTTCAGTAGACAGAGTTGTGTATTAGTAAATTACTACTGATAAACCTTTGGCATATGTCACAACACGGTTGTTCCATGTCAAATCACCACATTTTCTTAAAATCCTACGCACTATGCTTCAGATCTCTTTTATGTTTTTTTAGATAATCTGCAAGTTTTAGCTCTGTACTCCTAATTAATAGTTTCTGAGATAAAATAGTTTTAAGATCTATGCCCATTTTTGCACATAAATTACTTACATTATAACATTTGTCAGCAAAGTTTGATGTCCAATAACTAAGTAATGTGTAGGGCTAGGCCCTGACATTTTGTGTGCATATTTACCCTAACCTAAAGAGTATGTACTTTGATTTCATTCACACATACGATGGTTATGTATCTGGAGCCAGAGAAAGTTTGTAAAATCACAGATGTCATTTGGCACGGTATCATATTAAAGTTGTACAAAATTGCACAAGTTTATGTTAGCGATATACCAATTAATTTAGGCAAGTGATTTGTTACTTTTTGTTTTACCCATCTGGTGGTGCCATCATTCAGTTTAATGGACAACAGACATCACTTAATTATGCCCACCAATCATGGTTGGTTCAGTTTTAAAACCGTGATTCGTAATTGTTTACCACTACAATTACAGTGGTCAACATTGTAATTTTTTTTGTCAGAATTGTAATTGAGTTTGTATGATTCTATATAATTGTTATTGAACCAACCCTGGCAGCAAGCATTCATGAATTCACTTAGAACCTACTAGATATAACAATTACAATAATGTAATCTTTATAAAACAGTGTAGTTGTACTGACAGTTGTACATTGTTTTGTAATTTATTTTTGAAGTGCCGTGATTGCAATTTGGTTTATATAATTTTTATTGTAATTGATTTTTTTTAAGTGATGTAATTATGTTTTTACACTGCTATGTAATTATAGTTAACAAATGTAACCATGCTACCTGTTGCCTTGCTCATGGACACACGATTACAAGCTAGCATCTGGAGAATTGGTAAAGGTTGTCATTAATTCACCAACTGCATACTTAATATTGGCCTTTAAAATATTGTTACAGTCCATAGGAAGCCTGAACTGATAAATTTCACAAAACTGCTGGGCTGCAATACTTACTTACAGTGCATGTCTTTCTTATTCTCAACGAAATTGCTCTGTGCATCGAAATTTACGTAAACATGGCAGCTGACATAAATTTATAATTTTATATTCTTTACCATTTGATTTTGATACAAGATTTAACAAGATTTAACAAGATTGCCATCCAGAGAATTAACTCTAGATGGCAGGTGGACAAGGAAGCCCTTTGGCTTATCGAGAGTCCAACCCTTTTATCTACATATATCCAGCCCTTCTGAGGTATGTGTCGATTTTATTTTTAAACATATTCACACTACTAGCACCCACACAATCATCAGATAATCTGTTCCATTCATTCACAGTCCTTTGTGAAAATGAGAACTTTCTCACGTCTAATCTACACTGCTCCTTTACTAATGTAACTTCATGTCCTCTAGTCTTTCTATCTTTCTTAACTGAAAAAACATATTTCTATCAATATTTTCATAACCATTCAATATTTTAAACACTTCTATCTGATCTCCTCTCAGTCTCCTGGTCTCTAGTGTTGTTAAACCACATTCTTTTAGGCGTTTTTCATAACTAAGATCCCTCAGTTTTGGTATCATTTTAGTCGCTCTCCTCTGTACTCTTTCTAGCATATCTATGTCCTTCTTGCGGTATGGCCTCCACGCTTGTATACAATATTCTAAATGAGGCCTAACTATTGTTTTGTACAGCGGTATTATTAGTTCTTTTTCTTTATATGCTATATTTCGCCTAATCAATCCAAGGATTTGATTTCCCTTTGAAGCTGCAATTCCACACTGCTCTGAAACCTTCATGTCAGCACTAATTGTCAGCCCTAAGTCTTTTTCTTTTACAGTAGTACTTAGTACAGTTCCCCCCATTGTATATTCTACATATTCGTTCCCATGTCCTGTGTGAAGGCATTTACATTTCCCAAAATTGAACAACATTTGCCACTTTTCAGACCATTTGATCAACCTGTCTAGATCATCTTGTAAATGCTGTCTATCCCCATCACTTTTAATCCTTCTAAACACTTTTGTATCATCTGCAAATGTCAACACCTTGCTAGCTATATCATCGTCCAAATCGTTTATATATTTTAAGAATAATATAGGTCCCAGTACTGATCCCTGTGGAACCCCACTCAAAACTGATTTCCAGTTTGAAGCCTCCCCATCAACAACTACCCGTTGTCTTCTGTCAATCAGCCATTTTTCTATCCAGTTAATTATACCATTTCCAATGCCATGGGCTTTTAGTTTAAGCAGTAATCTCTGATGTGGCACTTTGTCGAAAGCTTTTTGAAAATCTAAGTATACGGCACAATCTAGGTCTGTGAATAGTAATTATACTTTCAGTATGAAACTACAAAAGTACAATAAGTATAATGTTGTTTTTACTAACTTTAAGTTAGTAAAGGAATCATGTAATATCAAAACTTATATAACTTTCCAAAATATTAATGTCGTGCAACATTTGGTGAACATTGCTGAGTCAAACACTAACCGCTGCTGTAAATTGAGTCATGGAAATTTACTTTTTCTCTTATTTGGGCTGTAATCCTTCAATAATTTGCCTAAAAACTTGTGTTACATTGGCAAAGTAATTCAACATTATTTGCTAGGTATCAAGTCTGATCAAGATTTTCTTAGTGCTTAAATATGGTCATGACCGGATGCTCAGAGAAAAATTATTCTGGACACCAACTCATTAGCTATGAAAGTAGTATGATCTGACTGATTTTTGTGTGTGATTTTCATTGTGACAACTTTACACAAAGATTTACAGAAATTGTTAAAACATTGTGAATGTTTTGTTATTCTAAGTTATCCATCTTACATTTAAAACAATATACATGTACTAATATTCTTTACATAATTGGCTATCAAATAAAATGTTGTAAAGTTATTTAAACATTGAGTAACCATTTTGTGTTGATGTGTCAGATCATAGCTAGTCATGTTTTTGTGTTAGTAGCAAATTGCTAATAGTCAATGAAAGTAGTAAACTACAGTCAAAGAAGTATTTAACATCTTGAGGATCAAGTTTCTTGGGCAAATGCTACTATGCCTATAGGAGGGTACATATAGATGGTTGCAGAACGAAAACTACCATAAATAAATACACAAAAGTATATACTTTCTGAAGCACCATTGATTTCTCTACTTGAAGGCACAAGAATAACTTGTGCGATTACTCAAGAAAAATTGAAAAAATTATTACAGAAAAAATAAAGTAATTTTTTTTTGAAATTGTTAATTATTATGGAATCCCTGCAAAAATACACATGCAAATATGTGTTTCACTATGATAGACAATATGTACTCTGTAAATTAGAATAAATAAAAAAAATTACTGTCATTTCAAACAAATATGTAAAAAATATGTCACAGCATGCAAGCAGTGTGAGTGGAGAATGCAGGCACAGATAACCAATGGTTCAGTGTGTTGAACTATAAAATCCATGCTGTTCAAAACAGTTATGTCAAAGTATATATTTTTTAATCATTACACTTTTCTGCACATGTTGATACTAAGGATGTCATTGGTTGACTATGTCACACTAATTTGCATATAATTTGTGTATATAAAGAAATGAGCTGATCCAAATAAATTTTGAAAATATGTGTTACTCTGACTGAATTACAAACATTAATACTAATATGCTTTTACGGATAAGTAATATATGAGTAAAAAGCGTAAACTAGTCTGAAATATTCTCAATATTTTACATTGTTGTGTCTTCAGCTATTGTGAGATTGGTAAAATTGAAAAAAAATGTATCAAATATCCTTTCATCTATGACATAATAAAGGAAACAATTGACTGTCCTGTATGCATTCTTTACCGTTACTAATAATGTACAAAATATAATGAGTAGAAAAGGTGCAACGAACAGCATTACAATGTAATTGAACAAACACACTGTGATATCGCTCACCCTATTCCAAAACTGACATGCCCAACTACAACCGAGTGCCCTGTTTGACAGCTGTGAAAACATGGTTGGTCGTGGCTGCTGCCTCCTACCTTTATGTTTTCGATCTTATTTACTGATTTCTAAGACGTACAAGTTCATTTATAGACGTAAAGAACATTATTATGTTGGGAGACATCATTATTATGCAATGTTACCTGTGTTTGCACCTGAATAGCAAAATATACCAGACATTTCGCTGCCCGAAGCATCTGGTGATGGCACATATTCGTCCAAATCGTCGGCCACATCGATCTCGCTGTCAACAACGCAGCTCCCATCAGATTCATCCGAGTCTAAGCCAATAGCATCCAATGCCGGTTTGTAGTCGTCAATTCCTTGAATCAGGAATCATCGACGATCCATGCTCAACTTCACAAAACTCTCAAAAAATGAAATACAACGGGAAAATTCTCAGAACGGTCTCAAAATGGCGACAACTTATCTGGCTGTATATGGGTCATTCGATCACGCCTTTGCACAGAAATGCTGCATACTTTAGTACACGTCACGTGACTAGCATTCAGGTTCATCACACTAACACAACAAACTGTGTATGAAATGTAAAAAGTGCAAGTACAGATTAACCACACACAATTGGTGTACTTTGTCCTGGTTATAAGAAAGCCACTGTTTGTGTGAGAGGATCCAATGTGTGATGTCTGCCAATTGTACTTTCATCAACATTTTTAGCAAGTGTCTGTAGATCATTTAGATGCCCTAGACAATGTGGCCGTACATGTCATGAATGGTGACTAGAAGGTTGACATGTCATGAATGGTGACTAGAAGGTTGACATGTCATGAATGGTGCCTAGAAGGTTGACATGTCATGAATGGTGCCTAGAAGGTTGACATGTCATGAATGGTGACTAGAAGGTTGACATGTCATGAATGGTGACTAGAAGGTTGACATGTCATGAATGGTGACTAGAAGGTTGACATGTCATGAATGGTGACTAGAAGGTTGACATGTCATGAATGGTGACTAGAGGGTTGACATGTCATGAATGGTGACTAGAAGGTTGACATGTCATGAATGGTGACTAGAAGGTTGACATGTCATGAATGGTGACTAGAACGTTGACATGTCATGAATGGTGACTAGAAGGTTGACAATTCATGAATGGTGACTAGAAGGTTGACATGTCATGAATGGTGACTAGAGGGTTGACATGTCATGAATGGTGACTAGAAGGTTGACATGTCATGAATGGTGAATAGAGGGTTGACATGTCATGAATGGTGACTAGAGGGTTGACATGTCATGAATGGTGACTAGAGGGTTGACATGACCTGGTTGTGTAACAACCGGATACTGTCATTGGTCAGTGATGAAGCTGGCAGTAGGGCTAGGGTGCCTATGGAGGGGTAGCCAGATGTTTTGGTAAAGGGCACTTTGGCCATTGGACAGTTGGGCAACAGATATTTAGGTAATAGGACATTTTAGTAATCAGACATTTTGGTAATAGGACATTTCGGTAAAACTATTGAAAATAATTATAATTATTTGGTCAGTTTTAAAGATGTCCTTATGTGTGTCTGGATTTAAATGTGTGCAGCTAGCCACTGATTGGCTGTAGCAATTGAACACTCTAACCTGCCCCCTCTAATGCATGAATTTACCTATCCCATATCCCCATGACTGACTACTGTTGCCTGGGAAGCCGTGTTCCCTTCCTCTGCCTTGAAAGTTCGGTCTGTTACAAAAATGTATATAATTATCTTTAAAAATGATAAATTAATTCTGGGTGTCCTTTACCAAAACGTCATGGATTCCTACGAAGGACTGTTTCACTATTGTGACTGTGATAGCTGTATTACTATTGCAGTATTATTTGTTCTCACAAACATATCGAAGGGTTCCCTAATGGTTTTTAGTCCTTTGGCCGAAGGTCCAAGGGACTATTGCCATCACTCTGTGTCCGCCGTCCGCTGTTAGCAGCCGTATCTCAGAAACCGTTCAGCAACTTTTTCTCTAATTTTGCATAGACATATCTTGGGGCACTGCCACTATGCACGAGAAATCTGTATTTGATTGAATCATTTTAAGGGCTCCCTAGGGCCTCCAAGGACCCCAAAACTGGTAAAAATGTAACATTTGGCCTATTTTTTCAAAAACTGTTCAGCAACTTTTTATTTTATTTTGCATATATGTAACTTAGGGTGCTGCCGCTATATACAAGAAATCTGTATTTGATTGAATCATTCTAAGGGCACCTAAGGGGCCCCCAAAGTGCAAAAGGTTTACATTATCTAGTGATGTGGTTTTGAGAAGGGCCCTTGAGATCACCCCCAACAGTAGATGTTGTGTAGTGTGCCAGAAAATCAAAAGCTGTGACTAATTTCTACAGCCTAGGCCATTGAGACCTTGACTAATCTTTAATTGGTCACAGCACCCAGGCAGAGTAGACACACTTGACCCCTGTTAGACTGAACAGTTGCCTAACACTTTTAAACTGTATCTTCAAAACTATTGATTTTCTATAATTGCAAGTTGTGTTTATTTTGATGTTCATTTAATTATTATAAAATGGTGTGACTGTGGTGTCTATTGGTTAAAGATGTATTGTCTGTAGAAACCTGTAGGTGACAAACATAGAAAATTAATATTCTGTCACCTGTAGGTGATAAACATAGAAAATTAATATTCTGGACAACTATAGAGTGAAATATCCTACACTTTATTTATATCAAATGCATTCTACTGTTCTGTTTACGCTTGCCATGCCTTGTGTAGACATGGTACTGTGTAAATCAATTGTATCAATATAGACTAATAATTACAGATTCACAATATAGTTGACACCTGAAACAACCAAATGTCAACCATTAGAAGAGTTGACATAGTTCCGCTATACACTATATATGTAAATTTAACCAGCTGCCATGTCAAGTCCATTATAATTGTGACTAACAGTGTTCAAAATTATTCAGGTAAATAGCAAATAACAAAGGACACAAGTTTTCTCCTTGCCATACCTCTACACATGAGAAGAAGGCTGACACAGCCTGGCCCTCATTTATACATGATTTATCATTTTTGTACATGTTGTATACAACTTTCAACACAATACCATTAATACCGCATGAAATTATCTTAGACCACAGGGAGGACCGGTCTACTAAATCAAATGCTTTCTTATAATCGATGAAAACACAATAAAGCCTTTTGAGTCGAGACAAATCTGTGAAGCTAAGATTCTCTCTGCCTGCTATTGTTTGATGGAAGCTGTGAATAATATGTAATTGGTCACTGGCAGTAGCTTGTGTCAACAGACAGCATTAAGCCACTGGACTGTTAAACTGGACAGTTGCCTGTAGGTTTTAAACTGTGTCAAACAGTGAGTCTACCTTTTGCTCTCAGATAATCTGTCCTCTTAGTTTTACACATGAAGACATAATCTGGCATAACTTGATAAGTCTTTGTAGCAGCACATTTGTACTTCCAGTGTATCATTGCAACATAACATACATATTACATACTGTGTGCCACATTTCAATGTTGTGCATGTAATATTTCCAAGCAATCCATTTGCATATATAATGTAAAACTTCAACAGCCGTTTTCTTCATTTTCACTTTTTGACCCCTACCATGTTCAATGCTCCATAACTTTGCCAACTTTTGTAGCAGTCATATTTTTTTAAACCGTGTAAGGCACCCTACCAAACCTTTACAAGGATGTAAGAAAACAATGTTAAAATTTTTCCGACTTATCACTCATTTGGTCAGCCGGGGTCACATATAGACGTATTAGTCCAAAGGACTTCAGGGCCACTTGGCCCATTTTTTATAGTTTTATATTATAATTGCAATTCCTATATTATTACAAAATTCTTATATTTTACTTCTACTTCTAGAGAGTTAGACATTTCTTGCAATTCATCATGCTGATAACACCAGGCCTGGGGTAATAGTAATATGTAATAGTAATAGAAACGGTTTTCAAATTTTGAAGTAATACTAATAGGTTGAGCAAAAATTCAATGTAATAGTGATAGGAAGCAATGCAATAGTAATTAACCTATTACTTTTATATTATATTTATATAGTGAATTTATAAGTGAATTTCAACTACATAACAATTCCACTGGTTTCTCCTAGTTTTATGGTTGCTCCCCCCTCAACTTCAGCATGGCCCTGGTGAAGTTTTACCCTAGAGTTTTATGAGCATTTACATAGCAAGAGGCACTGGTAGTCCGGTACAGTGTGGCTGCTGCTTTGACTAAAGGGAGTAAACTGGGCTTTCACTGCTTTGAAGCCAGTTCTGCCAAGTTGCCAACTACCCTTTTCAAGTAAGCCTATGGGTTTAGTGCCTGCCTCCAGGGTGCACACAATTCAGCCTAAACTACAGTGGGTGTGAAAAACATCCTGATGTATTTGTACTTGAGCCAATAATTAACTGTCCACCAAGCACCAAGCAGCAATAGAGCAATGTGGTTTAATTAGACTGTAATATAATCCACCAAGTTATGTGGCATTGACTATTGGTTTTGTCTTTCATTCTAGTATGGTATTTAAATATAAAATGGAACATATATGTTCTATCCTTAGTCAATGTAGTTAGTAGATTGTACTAAATATGGTATATACTATATATATATATATATATATATATACATGTATATATATATATGTATATATTTTGTTGTAAATATTTATGAATTTTGTTATACTTTATAATACTTCCCTAATGATGAAAGTATGTGACATTCTCAAATATTATTTCAAATATTTTGGACGTGGGTATCATTGTACTATCAATAAATGACAAGTTAGATTTTTTATTCTCCTGTCTTGTTTAACTTCTTGAGACTGTGAGTCAAACAATTGTACTTATTGTATTTATGCATACAGTGCATTATACCATAAAATGTTCCCATGAAAAATGTCATAGTAATTGCTTCAAATGTAATAGTAATAGGAAGAATTCCGCATGTAATAGTAATAGGAAGGAAACAAAGTAATAGTAATAGATTACATTGCAATGTAATTGACCCCAGGCCTGGATAACACATACTTTAATGTTGCAGAGATGATTGGTGTACACGTCCCTCTCCTGGTGGCAGTGGCATGCAACCCGTCGCAGCGCCCCAGTGGTCAGCGATGAGTGAACCAGGGGGAACTCAGCCGCTCCACCCCCACTTCCCGCAGCCGCTCCCCCCGGAGCAGGTCGCCATGGTAACTGCCGCCAACTATGGGTACTCACCCTATAAGTACACCGAGTACCCCATAGGGGGCGCCATGCCAGCCCAGCCACACCCCCAGTTGCGACCGTCCCTGCCGCCCCAGGGCAGCTATGGTGCCAGCTACGGCATGATGGGTAATGTGTACGCCAACAAGAAGTACGCGATGTCGTCCCCGGTCGTCAACCAGCACTATGAGAAGTCACAGCAGGGGATGATGGTAGCTGCCCCACAGCAGGCCCACCCCCTTACCTACCAACAACCCACACAGGCCTACATCTCGACCGCACCAGCACACAGGATCATGGGATACGTGAACCAGCAGTCGCCGAGGATGATGGGATACATGAACCAGACGGGGTATGGGGCGCAACCCCCGCCCCAGATGTACAACGTGCCTAAGCAGTCAGCCATGTGTGAGAGCTACATGGGGGAGAGTCAGTCGCAGTGGGTGGTGGAGGCAGGCGGGGGGATGGCACACAATGTGCCTATGGCGGTTGGGTACGCTGACGGCATGGTCAACCAGACATACAACATGACAGTGTATGCACAGCCCGACCCGGGACACGTCTACCAGGCGGACATGACACATCGACAGCCCACACTCCCCAACAACCTGCACACTCCCACCGTCGTCATGAACAACATGGCCGCCCGCCAACCGTTTCCACAGCAACTGTATCAACAACAGCAGCAGCAGTTCTGTGTGCAGCAGCCAGAGGGCGCCTTCTCTCCATGTGCCAACATCGCTCCAGCCGTGTACCGCTGCCATAGCGGGGCGCTGCAAGGGAACGAGAGCCCCACCTATGATGGTCGACAGCAGTGCATCAGTACGATGGCCGGGCTGACCTGTCCCAACACAGTGGCATGTCTGACCACTTGTGTCACGTCAGTGTCCACTCAGTCGGCCAGTCAACACTGTCTCTACAACAACCTGCAGTACCACGCGGGGGCGCCAGTGGGCGGTGACAACAGGGTCATCATCCATTATCCCCAGCACGGAATGTATGGGAGTGAGGCTGTCGGAGGGAATGTCACAAAGATGTTGCCCGGCGTCAACCCTGGAATGTGTGAACTCAAACAGCCATTGTTATCGTCAGCCATGACGCTGTCGGTCGTGTCAAATAGCATAGTTACCCAGACTGCAATGCAACACTCTGTCGCCACGACAACGTTTACTACCTTGCCAACCAATCAGACGATGTCTGGTTGCCATGGCGGTGGTGGCATGTCATGTTGCCAAGACAACCGTCACTTAGGTGCCATGGGGGGTGAGCAGGAGGGGTACACCGCCCTCAGACAGTCCTTGCCTCTCTACAACTGTCCAAATGCAGCGGTCAACCCAGGGGTCAGTGCTGACCACAACACTGTGCCCCTGTCTCATGTGAGTGGCTGGACCAAGGACAGTGCATGTAGTGCTCCGGTCACCACGGACACAGCCAGCTGTGTCACCGTACCCTTTGGGTGGAAGCGCGTCATTGAAAATGGCATCGTCGTTTACTACAGGTAGGCATTGGTTGTCTGTGCATATCTTGGAACAGTTATCCGGTTTGTCATATTAATAATTGTGGAGTACTGATAATAGTAGACTTTAAAAAGACACAGTTGTATTTGTAGTTTTTATTTAGCCAAATGTATCTGATTAACCCCACATGCATGCATGCGTATGATCTATGTTTATGATCACCAGTGCCCAATGTTGATATGCTAGTCAATGTATGGCTATGTTTAAGTTTTCACAAAGATTACAAATTTAACAGCTTGTAAAGAAAATTCTATATGTATAAACCAGACTCCATTGATCATTTATTTTTAAATGCATTCCATTAATATCCATCCGAAGTTTAGCAACAAAGTATGTATAAGCTGAATAGGGGTGAAATAAATGTTGAAAATAACGTATTCCATTGACCACCCTAGACTTTTTGCTCTCCAAATGAAGAGCCAAAATGTAACATGAAAAATAACGCCACCATATATATGAAAA
>CM034533.1:48781795-49056270 GCA_020002185.1 Paraescarpia echinospica | reverse complement strand
CGTCGGAGGTCGGAATCAACAGTGGCAAGCCGATCTCGTCGACGTGTCTAGTCTGAAAAAAGAAAACGACGGTATGACGTTCCTACTCACGGTGATCGACGTCTTCTCGAAAGTCGCCCGATGCGTTCCTCTGAAGAACAAGTCGGCGACGGTGATGGCGAAGGCACTGGACGGACTCTTCGCCGACGATGGCGTTCGGCCGCTGTTGTTGCAGACCGATAGAGGTCTGGAATTTTTTAACCGTACCGTTCGGAATGTATTGGACAAGCACGTTATCCAACACTTCGCCACCTACAACGAGGAGACCAAGGCGAGCGTCGTGGAACGCTTCAATCGCACACTAAAGACGCGGATGTGGCGATACCTGACACACAAGGAAACGTGGCGATACATCGATATCCTTCCGGATCTGGTGAGGACGTACAACGACACACCCCACCGCAGCATCGGGATGGCTCCGTCGCAGGTGGATGATACTAATCAGGAAGAGGTGTGGCAGACCTTGTACGGTGGTCATCACGGTAAGGGCGTGCCCAAGTACCACGTGGCGGATCGCGTACGTATCAGCAAGGTCAAGAGACGATTCGACAAAGGGTACATGCCGAATTGGACAGAGGAAATATTCACGATACGCGAGGTGCATCCGTCCGATCCGCCCGTCTATCGTCTGACGGACGATCTCGGAGAGATACTGAACGGCACCTTCTATGAACCGGAGTTGCAGAAGGTGACGATTCCGATCGATAAACTGTACCGCGTGGAATCGATAGTGCAGAGACGCAAGGTAGGGAGGCGAAGGGAGGTGTTGGTGAAATGGTTTGGATACCCTTCGAAATTCAACAGCTGGATCGATGCCAAGGGTCTCGTTGGACTATAAAGACTAGTCACCTGTTCGACGAGATGTCATTCATCCACACATGACGGACGAGACGACAACAGTTGTCGAAGAAGAAGAAGTTGACGCACCGCCGCCACCACCACAGAGGACTCCGTGGCACATCTTCCGCACCGCGTGTCCCAAAGAGGAGATCGTTTTTGTGTGTCAGGTTATCGTCTTGTACAGTGTAATATTGATCAGTATCTATAACCTATCCGTCGGTCACGAGAACCCGACTCTGTGGACGGCTCTTTTGAGTAGTTCGTTGGGTTACCTGCTACCCAGTCCGACGTTGCGACAACAACAACAAGATGACCGCCAGCAGTGATTTCTATCTGACGCTACCTAGCAACGCTTCCATGCACACCCATCCCGACAACACGTTGACCCACTACATCACGATGCTACCGCAACGTGTCAACTTGACGAAGGATCGGTGGGAGTGTGGTCTGTCGGAGATAATCTATCCCCATAGTTGGTACAACGTGAGAGAGAGTGACACGTGGTTCGGTATAGGACTAAGAAATGACGATGAAGATGACGACCAGGAGATCAGTACGATGAAAACCAAGATCGAGGGTGGGTATTATCACGGACCGAACAATATCGTCAAAGCGATAAACAAAGCTCTAGGACGTGTGCTATCGGATAATGTCGTGCGCCTAAACTACAGCATCATCACGCACAAGATTACAGTGGCGATGGCATCGAACGTCATATTGACCGGTGATATGTTTAAGACCATTCTAGGCTTCGACGACACCATACTATTAGGAGATATGTCGAAGAAGAAGGAAACGTTGATCGAAGTCGACTACGTGGTGGACATGACGCGGGGTTTCGAGTCGCTCTACGTCTACACGAGCGTTATCGAACCTCGAATCGTTGGCGACAGCCACGTTCCGCTGCTGCGTATAGTTCCGGTGAGAGGTAAACAAAGCGACACCGTGACGTTGACCTTCGAAAAGATACAGTACATACCCGTCCTGTGCAAAGACTTCGACACGATAGAGATTGATATAAGGGACGATACCGGTCGGCACGTGCCATTCGAACGTGGGAAACTGACGACGACACTTCATTTCCGACGACGACGAAGGGCACTGTTCTAGACGATGAATTACAACGACTACTACACTCGACAAGCGGGAGGCGCGCTTCCCTATTTTACAGGTGCCCGCTACCAACGAGGACACGGTCTAGGAAGTCTATTCGGAGGTCTACTGCGTACCATCATGCCGTGAGAGAGGTGCCGTGGCTTTGGGAAAGAGAGCGGTGTCGACCGGCGCGCGCATAGCCAACGACGTCCTGACGGGGGAGAACATCAAAACGTCCGCCAAACGTCGCGCTACGACCGCCGGTAGGGAGATGTTGAGTCAACTCATGTCCCCTGCTGGTGTACAAGCGCGTAAGCCGAGGAATATAAGACGCGCGTACCCTACCAATCGAGTCAGTACAGGCGGAAGACGGACGACGATAAAGACACGCCGCAGACGCCGCCGCCAACGCCCCTCTCTCCAAAGGACACGCGAGCCAGACATATTCGACGACGATGGCGTTCGTTCATAAACAATCGTGTGAGGGAGTCAAGAGCGAACTAGATCTCTTCACCGTGCCTCCGACTCAAACCAGTATCATCGATAGTCACATGGTGGAACATCAACCCATGTCGTCACTCGACTCGGGTGGTCCGATAGAATTCTTTATACCCGGTTCCGGAGACGATTACACGGATGTCGCCGCCACGATGCTACACATTCAAGCGAAGATAACCAAAGCCGACGGAAGCGACCTCGATGTCGCCGAGCCCGTCGGTCCAGTCAATAACTGGCTCCATTCCCTTTTCAGCCAGGTCGACGTCTACCTGAACGGAACGCTCGTCACCCCTTCGACCAACACGTACCCGTACCGCGCCTACATAGAGACGCTGCTGAGTTACGGCAACGACGCCAAGGAGTCGCAACTGACCAGTCAGCTGTGGTGCAAGGACACGAGTAATCGTATGGAATCCGTCGAAATAGACACCGGAGATACGAGCAACATGGGGTTCGTCACCAGACGCGCCAGTACGGTTGGGAGTCACGTGGTCGACATGATAGGTCGTATCCACGCGGACTTCTTCCTCCAGGATAAATTCCTCATCAACGGCGTCGACATGAAGGTACGTATGGTACGCAGCAAGGACGCCTTCTCGCTCATGGCCGGTGGAGGCAACACCGTCTACAAGGTAAAGATCGTCAACGCTGCGCTCTTCGTCAAGAAGGTCACCCTCAATCCGGCCGTGCAGATGGCTCACATCAAGACACTCGAAAAAACCACAGCCAAGTACCCGATGCGACCCGTCCACTGCAAGGTCTTCTCCATTCCCGCAGGTACCCGCTCGTACACACACGAGAATCTCTTTCTTGGTGCTCTTCCAAAACGTCTCGTGGTGTGCTGCATCGATAACGACGCCTTCAACGTATCCTTCGAAAAAAACCCGTTCAACGCCAAAAACAACCACATGAACTTCTTCGCCGTGTACGCGGACGGACGACAGATACCCACCAAACCTTTCCAACCCAGATTCGACAGCAACCTCTTCGTCAGGTCCTATCACAGCCTGTTCACCTCGACGGGTAAGGTGTGGCAGGACGAAGGAAACGGCTTGACTCTCAAGGACTTCCGTCACGGCTACACCTTCTTCGGCTTGGATCTCACTCCTGACGGATGCGACGACTGCTCCTTCCATCTGGTAGAAAAGAGCAACCTGCGCATGGAGCTTCAATTCTCTGAAGCACTGCCGACCACTGTGGACATCGTCGTCTACGCCGAGTTCGAGGCCGTCCTGGAGATCGACAAGAATCGTAACGTCATCTTCGATCATTGATGGAAACCCTGCGGATCGCCCGTCTACTCTTCCAGGATACACACACCAAGGACATCGTTCGTAAGGTCGTACCCAAAGACGTACTCCTCACCCAGACGATAGATGCTTATCCGGTCGCCTTCGTTTGCAACACGCACAACAGGTCGAAACCGGGAGAACATTGGATAGCACTGTACGTGGACGATAATGGTCAAGGCGAATACTTCTGTTCGTACGGCTTGCCACCACGACACGTCGAATTCCGACGATTTATGGATAAACATTGTGTGGAATGGACTCATAATTCAAAGAGACTTCAGAGTCACGTATCTAACGTTTGCGGACAATACTGTGTTGCTTATCTCATGTTTCGTTGTCGTGGACTTCCTATGAAGGAATTCGTGAAAGGTTTCGGCACTGATTTGGTAGCAAACGATTGTCGTGTGTTCGACTGGCTTAAACTATTGAACTAAGATACACATGCGTTTCATTATCATCGTCATCATATGATTCGAGCCTATGGCGCGGTGGTCACACACCCGTAAGCTCACGACCTCTGCCGCGGTGTTCAGTCACCCGTAAGTCGTAATATCATCACGAGCCACTGGCGCGGTGGTCACACACCCGTAAGCTCACCCGTAAGTCGTGTCATCACACTTGTTGCGGTTTTTTACTCATTACGCTTGTATCTTTAGTCAATAAAATTCGTGTGCACATGTATACTTTGGTGTTTCGTTCGTTATTTCATACACGTGCATTCATACACATACACACGCGCACCCCTCCGTCACCGGAGGCACCACTCTAGATGACGGTTAGGTCCACTTCTTTCCGTTAGGGGAAGGTCACGACAACATAAACACGGAAGCACCCGTCAGTTTACGTATTACTATTCTCAGGTCACGTGACAGGAAGTACTTCTCTCTCTGCTAGGGACGCTTAGGTCAACAAATGACGACAGAAAAAGAAAGGAAAAAAAAAAAAAAATGTCCTTAGGTCAACTAAAAAAATGCCCTTAGGTCAGCTAAAATAGACAAAACTGCACATGCACCTGCTGAGTTACGTATTGAAAACGGCTCACCTACTACTGCCGTGTAACAAATGAACATGAGCGGGCCGAGAACGGAACCTTGCGGGACTCCGAACATCACTGGATTTTCCGCTGATTCTCTTCCGTGCACTTGAATACTCTGACTTCGGTTGGCTAAATACGAATCAAACCATGCAAGAGATGTTCCAGTTACACCAAAACGATCTTTGAGGCGTGATAACATGATCCCGTGGTCGATTGTGTCGAATGCTGCTGAGAGATCTAATAGCACAAGTATGGCAGCCTTGCGCTCATCCAGTAAACAAAGCAGATCGTTGCATACTCTCAGCAATGCTGTCTCAGTGCTGCGGTGCGGACGATAAGCAGATTGCATTTGCTCATAGAGTTCGTTGTCAGATAGGTGTTTGGAGAAACGGGCGGCAACGACCTTCTCTGCAATTTTTGACACAAAAGACAAGTTCGACATTGGACGATAGTTCTTTAGGTTATTTGGGTTCAGTGTTGCTTTCTTCAAAAGTGGAGTTACGACAGCCTTTTTAAAGGCAGAAGGAAAGACTCCTGTCGTAATCGATAAGTTCACAATGTCGGTGATGACTGGTGCCAAAGTAGATATGTTAGCCTTCAGCAGATGAGTCGGAATCGGATCCAACTTGCACGATTTACAAGCCGACTTGCCGACCAATTTGGTGATCTTGTGTGTCGTGGTCGGCAGGAACGATGATAGATGTGACAGGACAACACAGGGCTCGTCCGGGTGCAGCAATGTATGTTTGTTGTAGGTATCAAGATCGCGTCTGATAATGTCAATTTTGTCCGTGAAATAGTTGCTGAAGTTGTCTAGCAATTGTCCAGGGTGGATGTCGGGCAGTGCTGGCAGGTGTTTTGCATGCAGCAGAGAACCAACTATCCGATACAGAGTTTTGGGGTTGCCAGCCTGTTCGTTGATTTTGTTGGTATAAAAAGTGGCTCTGGCAGTGTACAACATCTTCTTCACTCGTTCTCTCTGGTTGATGAAGATTTCTCTGTCGATGGTCAACCTGGACAATCTCCATCTTCGCTCCTTCCGGCGCCTCTCCTTCCTGGCTGATAGAATGTCGTCATCGACCCACGGCGCATCAGGTCGGATGGTGAGCCATTTCGTTTTCAGTGGTGCGTGTTTGCCAAGCAGCTCGCTCAAGACATTGTTGTATTGAGCTACAATGTCGTCTAATGATTGTTCACGCTTTGTGTGTAATGTGGAGTTCACAATATCCGACGAGAACGATGTGAGATTGATCGCCTTTATCTTGCGGTAAGTCTTCTTTTCTCTCCGAAATGGAGTCTTGCGCATTGCAAGACGGCAGTGCACAGCGTGGTGATCAGAAATAAGCTCGGCGACACAGGAGTTAGTACGGGCTATCACAAGGTCTAAAATATGGCATTCTTGATGCGTTGGTTGTTGGACATACTGCGTCATGTCATGGCAGTGCAACATGTCACAGAAACGTTTCACGTGAACGTCAGTGTTAACGTCAAAATGAAAATTAAAGTCGCCAACTATAACAAGTTCATCAGGTAGTGTCGCATACGTGTCGAGAATATCTGCGAAGTCATTGAAGAAATCGACAACCGATAATCCGTTCTTCTTAGTTGGTGGTGGGCGATAGACAACAAGCAAGATTATACTTTTTCCGTGTGATGTTAATTTCGCGCTCATCGCTTCGAAGGACCGAATGTTATTGAAAGTTTTCACTGATGTTGTTTTGATCGAATCTTTATGCAGTATCGCAATGCCGCCACCACGACTACTGGATCTAGGATGGTGAATGAGTTTATAATCAGGTGGTGTGAGAGCCCTGGTTACAGGGAGGTCGGAATCTTTGTTAGAAAGCCAAGTTTCGGTAATGGCCACAACGTCGAGATCGTGTACGTAGATGTGGTCTAAAATGTCGGTCGTTTTGTTGCGAACAGATCTTGAATTGATAAGGCATAAGGAGGCTTGTGTAGTCGGACAGCATAGTGGATTTGGGGAAAGAGTCACGGAAATCAGGTTGTCATGTACTTGTGAAGATGTGCGCGTGTAGTTGATGGGTGGTCGATAACCGATCACTGTGGAGATAGGTAGTTGATTACTTCCACCTCGGCATCCACGCTTCGTTGGTCATCTTGACGCAATGCCAAGTTCAAGTAAAATGTTCCAAGCACTGGCACTCAAGCGTGAAGAATTGGAACATGCCCCTTGAGCCAGTTGATACAGCTGACAAGCTGTGTATGTGTAGCAGGCTTGGTCAGGTGTGGTCATAGTGGGTAGCAATCACTGAAGCGTGACGGAAGAGCTGCACACTGGTTCTGCAGGCCCTTTGGTAATGTCGCTGATTGTTGTCACGCATGAGTAATCACTGGCACAGCATATCAAGTAAAATTACAGTTCATAAAAACATTTAAAACTCACAGATATGCTGCATATATATATAAAATCGTCCGTTGAACAGCAATCCAAATGTGCTTGCAATGTCCCCTGTCAAATAGTAGCGGTGTTAGACAGTTATAACTCCTACAAAATCAAATTCTCATGGAGCACTTATAAGGCGCAGCCACATAGGCGCAGCCATGTTGGAAAAAAGTCATAATTATGAACACTAATAGCTGTTCAGACATTTAATTAAAGTTCACTTTTAATGTTAACTACTAATCAGACAACGGTTATGTCATACACATGTAATTCATTATGACGTTCAGTGTTATTGTTTCTTACGTATATGATGTTCAATATACTCGGTAGGAGGTGTAGCAACAGCCAATATTGGCCACCATACTTCATGTTTGCATTTATCCCATAGCATGATGGGATACGACACGTGATGTCAATGTCAAGTTTATGTTGAATAAAGATGGTCCAGCGTCTGTCAAAAACGACTCACTTACGAATTCTATAAATAGCAGAAAGCTTAAACTTTCAAACGACATCAATATTGTTGGGACCCGACGAACCGTAATGGTACTAGCAATCGTTAAAAAGGCGTTTTTGGAACGTGTTTGACAGTTGTTCATTTTTCGCTCGCTTATCTATTTTTGCTTTTATTCATGAATCAAGTGTGTCGATACCTAGTAATCAATTTTTTCTCAAATTTCTGTATTTGAAAAAAATATCTCTGGGAGAAATTACGCTATCTTAATATTGTTTTGAATGTTGCATTCAGCATACTCTTCTCTGTGCAATTACCAGGTACTTGGTTAAAATCGTCTCTAGTTTGAAAGATAAATCAGTATTTGTTTTCAAAAATAACGTTTTTTTCACAGTTTACAAAACAATTATAAAAATACATAAAAGACAATATTTTAGCAGTTATGCACCGAGCATCTACCTGCCGTGTCTGGCCTTAATGTTTTATATTAATATATGTGTTCCAGTCGATATAGGTGGCCATATGCGTGTGGTAGAGCTAGTCACTTACGTAATGCTACCATGGTACACTTTTTTGGACCCTGTAAACTCGCCTGTTGCCCTCAACAGCGGTTGCTTTCAGTCCGATTGCGTTCATTCAAACAGATCGAAATCAACTTTGAATTCAATTGTGGCTGAATAGAGTGAACAGGGCTTATGGGTTGTCACGAAAATATGATCAAAAGTTGTGATCCGTGTCGAATTAAATGTAAACCTGCCATTGCTTTTGTTACTTTTCATTGTATAGACTTATATTAATAGGGGTTTAGGGGTGGGTGTCCCACAAATGTCTATAAATAGTGGCCCGCAAACACGAGAGTGGACCTCTGCGCATCAGAGCAGATGCATGCATTAACTATGATCCAATGTTAGTGTATTAATATATATATAGAGAGAAGAGAGAGAGAAAGAGAGAGAGAGAGAGAGAGAGAGAGAGAGAGAGAGAGAGAGAGAGAGAGAAAGATATATATATATATAAATATTGCAAATGTTAAATACAATTACCTTTATTTCCAATATTTCCAAACCATGCACACTGTATGTAGACTATGCACAAGTTACAGTATAATTCGAACTTGTATTTATATAGTGTGTGCGTGCGTGCGTGTGCGTGCGTGTGCGTGCGTGTGCGTGCGTGCGTGTGCGTGCGTGAGTTGCATGCGCTGTGTGTACATGTGCGCACCCACGTGTGAATAATGCGTGTGTGTATGTATGTGTGTGCGTGTGTGCGTGTGTGCGTGTGTGCGTGCGTGCGTGCGTGCACATTTGTATGCACATATGAATATATTCAAACACACTCGCGGGAGCGCCAACGAACGAACGAACGAACGAATAATTAACAATAATAATAAAAAAATGAAAATTGACAAGAAGCAATACAAACCGGCCCATATTCACACCAAAACGATACACCTATATAATGACTGTGTTTGCCGTCAGAACACATAACTTTGGTACAAATGACATATTAAAAAACTGGGTTATTATGTTGCCATCATTATGAGAACGAAAAATCACTTTACATATATACTCCAGTTATATGTAGAAGGTTACACAAGAAGAATGAAACCATCGGCAAGTGACGTCCACCATCCTCTACCGAGTTTGATAGATATGTCGAATTACGCCAATCAACCATGTTTTCTCCACATACTATAATAACACTTGGTGTATGGAAAGTCAATGCGCAGTGTTAAGTTACACATTTCATAAAGAGACTATATTTCTTGACACGTCTTAGTGTTTATCGACGTGTTTGGTCACTGTCCGTAACGTTCCTACTTCATCACACGTGCCTCTCGTCACGCCGTCACTTGTATGACGGTGATCACGCCGTCACTTGTATGACAGTGGATCACGCCGTCACTTGTATGACGGTAGATCAAGTCGTCACTTGTATGACGGTGGAGTTGACGGGTGGTGTTGAGCTGCGGACGTCGTCGTAGGCCGGCGCTGAGCAGTTACAGTCCGCCGTCGCGGCGCCATGGCAGCAGTCGTCGTCCGTGTTGTCATAGGCGATGTTGTCGAACATGTTGCCGCCAGAAGCCACGGTCGCAGCCATCTTGCGCTTGAAGTTCGGCTGCAAACAAGTCGTTCATAATATGAATGATAACAACACATGGGCTGATGTCAATATATCACGTACCTATAACACTACCGCACAGTGCTTATATGTTGCGTTGGAACCGTAGTTTTTTTGTAAGTGATCACTACAAGTTCTCGCAAGGCTGCCGTCCTTTTGATTTAGTGCGCACGTGCGTGGTATTGCTCTGTCAATTTTTCATATCCTAAGCTTTATGGCAAAATAAACAGAGTGTGACACACAAAAACAGACAGGCAGACAGGCAGGCAGGCAAACAAACAGACACACAGACGGACAGATAGACAGACAGACAGACAGACAGACAGACAGACACTTATACAGACAGACAGACAAATGTGTATGTGTGAGTGAGAGAAAGAGTGTGTATGCATGTGTGTGTGTTGTGTGTGTGTGTGCGTGTGTGCGTGTGTGTGTGTGTGTGTATGTGTGTGTGTGTGTGTGTGTGTGTGTGTGTGTGTGTGTGTGTGTGTGTGTGTGTGTGTGTGTGTGTGTGTGTGTGTGTGTGTGTGTGTGTGTGTGTGTTTGTGTGTGTGTGTGTGTGTGTGTGTGTGTGTGTGTGTGTGTGTGTGTGTGTGTGTGTGTGTGTGTGTGTGTGTGTGTGTGTGTGTGTGTGTGTGTGTGTGTGTTTGTGAGTGTGTGTGTGTGTGTGCGTGTGCGTGTGCGTGTGCGTGTGTCTGTGTGTACGTGTGTGTATACGTGTATGGTGTATGTCGTTGGGCCCGTGGCCGCGAGTATATAGATACTTCATGAAAGATTACAGGCTTACAAAGTGAATAAGTGTTACGTACTCCGGTATGTGTGCATAATATTTAGCACGTCAACGCTACTGGGCCGATGGTAGCGGACAGCAAAGAGCAGAGGGCGAGAACTAAATGATTGAAAGCAACCATTATAAACAAGGTAGTAAATTGTATAAATGTGTGTCATGGTCCGCCTAGAGCCCCTCGACGTACCGTGTCGAGCTCCAACGGCCCCGCCGTCTCGCCGTCGTCCCTCGCCTCCTCCTCCGTCATGAAGCTCGAGTCGAGGAGAAAAAGCTTGCCGGCGACTCGGGGCGTGAACATGTAGAAGACGAACACGGCCGCGCCCACGACTAGAGTCAGCACACCTGACGAGGCGGAGGGAAATGTTCGGGTGTCATTGGAAACAAATCGGCATTACTACTATTACTGTTTTTAAACAAAAATATAAACTGTTTTTGTTATTTGCAAAGCAGTCAGCCACCAGGCGTCGCTTTCGTCTAGGCACTGTTGAAAACGGCGAAACGTTTGCTGAATTTCTTGGGGAGGGGGACAGCTGTAGATGAATATAAGCATCATACCACACGAATAATTATTATATTGGTGGGTTATCGTGAAACAGGCGTCAGCTGGTCATATTTTAATCACAGGAATTATCAAAAAGAATTATTCACATACCATTCACTGTAGTTTAATCATATAAATGTTATACAGATGCAATGCTCTGCTCTGATGCTAGATATATAACATGAATCAATAATGAGTAGCCTAGGCCCATATAGACGTCGGCGGAGGGACATAGCATTTTAATTCACCGAATTCGTCTAGTTAGCCTGCTTCACGGGAATGTCCTACCTGAGATTAAACAGAGCCAGAAGCACCAGCCGTAGTGCAGCCGTAGATACGCATCGACGAAGCGGACGACGAGGGGGGAGGACGGCTGACACAGGGCGTAGATGACGCACGCCGCCACCATCATGACGCCAGTGAGAGTCAAGAGCAGGGAGCCTCGCGCCACGTCAAAACACACCGTGATGTTGGCGACAATCCACGACGCGAACGACGACCTGCAAACAACGACGCCGTGTTTCTTTGAATATTTCGGCCGACTATCTCAGCCTCCCTCGGCGGATCATGGCAAAGGGAAGACGACGGGAGAAGCAGTGAAGGAAAAAGGACAATTCCGTCTTTATAGTCGATGACAGAAGTATGGTTTCATTTCAGAGGTAAAACGATGTCAGAATTGGAGTGGCAAAAACCGGAACGTGAGTGCGTTCAAGAATTACAATAATTATAACCTATCTTCCGATTTCTCCCGACGATTTTTTAAAACTAAATGAATTATGTTGTGAAGTCAACTATCAGCTAATTAAATGTCCCATGTTGGTGTATAGATACGTACACTTTATCTTTGTCTGTAGCTGCGTATAAGACCTAATTAACTAAGTTTATAATTAATTAGATTTTTCGAACCTTAATTTAATTGTATGATCATCGTCTCTAATTACGACGACAATAAAACATAATGATTACAATGTCAAATAACATATGGTCTTCTGCTGGAGTGTCGTATGCGCTAAATGGCATCACTGACCAGAGCAATATGTAGGCGAAATGTCCGGCCAGTCGGATGTTGCGTGTCCAGCGTAGACCGCCCTCGTCCATGTGGAAGTATTCGGCCACGTAGAGAATAGTTTCCGGTAGTCCTCTCTTGCGGGCATCGCGGTACGCTGTGTCCATGTCGGTGACTGAGGAAAACAATATATGAATAGCATGAAGTGGAAGGTCGTTGAATCAGCTCTACACCGTCCTACGTTCGGGCTTGATAATGCGAACTACGCTCCGAAAACAAAATAATAACTTAAAGCTTTCGCGATATACAATTTGAACGCTTCGCAGGTACAACATTCAAATTGCGAACAATGTTTATGGCTCATTAAAAACACTTCGGCGGCAAACAACAGATCTATTATAGTATTACGAACGGTATATTATAACACGAGGAACAGACTTGTTGGTGGTTTTACAAATGTAAACAAGCAACATGCACGTTAGTATCTTCGAAAGTTCGGTGGTAAACCTAACATCCAATTATACACATCTAAATTTATGTCATTTCTCACTTAAGGTGTTCCGTATGCTCAACAGTACACTTGGATACTACAACATATTGAATAATCTGTCTCAATACGTGTGAAGTATCTGTGAATCAGTTATGAACCAGTACGCTGTGCACATGCAACGAATCGATTCAGTTGGCTTACATTCCTTCATGCTGAACCGTTCGTTGTAGTTGTAGGCGCCCTCCTCGATACTTCCTGCAAGCACACACAGAACACGTGCAGTTCGAACTGCATCGACATAAGTACCTTGTGACAATGCTTAGAGAGTCTTATTTATGAAACATTAAATAGGCCTATGTGTAGCATCCTGACGAGACTAAAAACAGCATGGCGCCAATTTATAGTTATAGAATATAATGTTTGTGTAGATAGATCTTCTTAATCCGTCCCAGATGTGACGACAATTAACAAGAGTTACCGAGATATACATTAAGCAAGATTTGATTTTTCACGAGTAAGACAGGTTCGCATCAGGTACGTTATATGTAGGCCCTATAACCGGTGTAGATGTATCGGTTTAGGATAATGTTAAGTTACTACTGCGTAAAATAGCCATCGTTTATCCACCAACGCGCACGCATTCGCATAATATCCCAGTACACGCATTAGCTACCATTGTTATGGGTAGTGTTACATCAATGTTCATCTGTCATGGTGTTGTTGTTTGACGAGTTGTGTTATGACATTACGAGTTGTCTTATGTCAGTATTCACCTGTCATTGTGATGTTGATATTACGAGTTGTGTTATGTCAGTGTTCACGTGTCATGGTGATGTTGACATTACTAGTTGTGTTATGTCAGTGTTCACCTGTCATGGTGATGTTGACACTCTTGAGTCCGATGCGGACTCCGACGGTGGCGGTGACGTCGTCGTAGCCGGGTTGGGCTACGTAGGAGCAATGGGTCCGGACGGCCCCGTCCTGCCAGCTCAGGCCCGTCAGACACACTGCAACAGTGGCCAAGGAGTCGCACACGTCTGTTGTCGTTTTATCGTTAGCCCGCAAATAATGCTTCGTGAAGTTCGTAATTGGGTTAGCCTAGGACACTTTTAGTAAATGTGTTAAAGTGATGCACATCCCGCTTCTAACAGAGACATTGCTGTGTATTACATGTAATTAATAATAATCTTAATAATAATAATAATAATAACAATATGTCCAAATTATAATATAACTGTTATTTATATATATTTATGTTGTTATGATTAGTGTTATTATTAACTATATGTAACAAGCAATAATGTCTCTTCTCTGTTACCATCGGAATTTGCATTAACGCGACAGCAAATACGGCGTATTTGCTGTCGCATTAATGCAAATTCCGATTGTAACAGAGACATTATTGTTTGTTACATATAGTTAATAATACTACTAATCATAACAACAATATTTTATTAATATAACACCGTATATCCGGAATTAAAATATGTTCTGTTTCAAAAATGACAATGATTACACCCGTAATTGTTTACGTACCTAAAATGATCGCCCCCGTTTGGAAGGTAAAAAGCAACTTGCAAAACGTCACCCAACGCTGAAAAGAATACAAAGTTGTAATGTAATTTACGTCACACAGGAAGTTTCCATGTTGACTCACTCGTCGCGGTGGAGTATGACCGTCCTGCTAACTTCATCAAAATGGCACATCTTTCATGTTATACGCCTATTTACGGCGGATTGTTTCAATGTGTAGACAACGGTCGACTGCGGAATCGTTGCAAGACTAATATTATCCACAACCGTAACTAACCACAGCTATAACTGACTCCAATGGACAATAACTATTAAGTTTTACCTACACCATCTGATTGGTTACATTATAACCATTGCAAGTTACTTTAGGCCAAGTGCCTTGTATTTCAACTCAGCATTCAATCACACGAAAACTCACGTCATGTCCCCGACTGCCGACGACGACAAGGAGGAAGGCGACTGAGATGATGAAGACGAAGAAGGCGACGATGATGATTTGCACGTCGAAGAAGACGGGGCTCTGATCCCGACCCGAGTAGTAGGTGTTCCAGCCATTCTCACGGAACGCGTTGAACCAACCCATTACTGAAACAGACAACAGCAATAATAAATGTACTGACTTTTCCGTACTTAGTGTCTCAGTCCTTGTCTTTATAAATAATACTTTCTGCTCCTCAATAGTTATTTTATTGTTTCACCGCAAACATCCTCGCGCGTCAGGGGTCGCTACTGCTGATTACGTCAGTGCCAGCCAGCAGTACCCCCTGGCTGATCGCTTTGCGAAACTTTGAATTTAAGCTCATCCTATGAAACTGCTCACTAGATCAGTGGTTGGTGGCAACCGACCGTGGCTTGTGTTACATGCAATGTTTAGAAAGTAGAAGCAATTATTCGAATACACAATACCGCTCAGCTGGTCATTGGTGGTACAAATGAAATGATTAACAACAGCGTACGTGAACGTAGAGGCTATACGGGAAAGGTGCGTTGTATTTGTCCAGGGTAGCACTTAATGAAGATAATGTCAAATTAACGCACGGTCAAAAGGTTTCTGCACGGGGAACACGAGCACGTCTTACAGTGTGCTGATTTCTGCGTGCTTGATTCTCGGATGTCTCATGTATGCCATCTGTTAGCTATGCCGTCGTTTAACGAACCCTTTCATCGTCACAATACGACAGCCCGAGTTGTATATTTTCAAGCAACGCACTCTTTTGTTGCTGTTGTTTGCCCGATGCTATTTTTAAAGTGGGCTGAGTGACGCTTCCCTTCTGCTGATAATATCACATGTCGTACTTCCTCTAGAAAGCACGTCAGAGCATCATTGCAGAACTTACGGCATTACGTGACTCACGTCTTGTTAGCAAATAGGTCTGGTATTTTCCTTATTGCTTTTTGATTACATCCTGTACATGGTGGTGCGTGCGCGCGCGCACACACACACACACACACACACACACACACACACACACACACACACACACACACACACACACAAACACACACACACACACACATACACACACACACGCACACACACATACACACAGTAATAGTAATATGGGGCCTTAGGCGCCACAAATGCGGCACAATTCCGACATTGCTACTTTAAACGCGGACAAGAACGTGTACATTTAATTGAAGTAATGCGAATATTTCACGCGATCAAACCACAACCATGCACATAAAACGAAATTTCCTTTTTCCTTTTTCGGGCTGTACAGTCACAACCAATATGTAATTTAAATGATACTTTATCGACTTTTTTTGCGATGATGCAATCATGGAATTGATTGAATCATGCTTTAATACCACCTTGATATATTAACGAACACATAATGCATTGTATAAGGGATGATGCACTTAAGCAATGAGCACGGTGATCATAGTTGAGAAAAAAGGCGTCCATTTTAAACGTCGTGTCATGATGAATGGTTCTTGTCACGGGATAGGCAAACAAACGACTGTTCTACTCGGGGCTCGTGTTTTTCTTACTTTGGCTCGTCGTTCGCAAAGAATCGCACTTCCGCGGGTCGCAGACAAATTAATTGTTGTAAAAGAAGTGTAAACTGAAAGTTGAATAACGTAGCGTGTCACCTCGCATTACGACACGTCCTAGCGGCGTTGTCTCGGCAACAGATTGACGTGACAGGGACAGTCCCGCGGTCAGAAGTGGCACTTGTTCGCAGCGACAGGCCAAAAACACTGCCGCATAATGTTTTACGAAACTGTTGGCATTATGGTAAATGTTGTTAGCATATTTAATATATAATATTTATGCTTGATTGTTTGTTGCCAAACAACACTCATTTGTCTTTTCCATTTAAAAAACTTTGTCATGGATTATAATTCTATTTGACTAAACAACAACGCAATCAACATGGCCCTGTTAACAGACATCTTATACCACATGTCTTTAAATACTTAATTTCCTCTGCCAATGGCAGTGTGGCTTAATTTAAAGACAATATTATATAACAATAAAGAAGGCGCCAAATTGTGACGGTATGGGTAGACAGAGAATGTTATGGTGCCCCTGTAAGTTGTCACGTACCACCAACATTGTCTACTGTCACATACAATTCCCGGGGACAATATTACTCGGTCGAGTGCGAAATGCAGTCATCGAGTGCACTGCAGCAAATGACACCAATAAAAGAGCTGTTTAAATCGATTTTTATGTTGCCTTCTTGACTGGTTCAGCACAACGTCAATCCGGTTCTTCAAGTTTGAGTAATATCCGCAGTATGTTTAATAACAAAAACAGCGTGTAGGCCTACAATGTTTAGATGGTCGAAAGAACTGACTTTAGACGTTACATCTAGTAACTTGCAAAACCAGTTAACCAGCCAACATTTCGCCCTCAACCCACTGAATGCTTCGGTCACGTGTTTTTGAGAGAGCAGAAACAATTCGACACTATCGTCTCAAAAACACAGAAGGAGCGAAACCGAAGAAAGAAAATAACGCACGGGGCAACATCTAACGCTTATAACGATGGGAACAGTGTTGGCTTCCGCTACATAATTTAACGTGTAATTAGGTGCATTTACATGCGCGGTGTAGAGAGATATAAATATTGTAACTGCGATAATACGCGCCCACAGAGCATTTGGAACAACACCTTTACACCAGTCGATGGTCACCCTCGAGTACTCAATGTCCGTTTCCTCGCTCACGGAAATGTCACAATATTGATTACCTATGTGCTTCTATAAATAAACATATAATGTTAACTGTCACGATTATAGGGTCTAATGTATTTGTACGGCAGCACTGTGTTGTTAGCCGCAGTTTTAGTAGTTTCGAACTCTAATTAATCTAATGAATATGATACTACAACTGTCCAAGAGGTCTTTGCCAAATCCCTTTAAGTAGACCACTGAGATTGTTTGTGTGCCTATTAAGGATTGATGGGTAGTTTGACTGACGCGAAGGGGGGTGTTGTATCTTGTTTGTCGCCGCGCCATCTGCCGCCATACTTTGGCGTTATCAGATTATGTTCTTCTGCCTTCGTGTTATAAAAGTTCAAGTGTGGTGGCGTTGTGTTTATTGTCGTGATATTGTCTTGTGTCACAATGCCGGCTCACGCGATGACGCAGGGAAAACAACAGCCGCATTAATACTGAGATTGGTGGACGCAAATAGACAACGAATAAGCGTGTTATGATAACGCGCCGGCGTACGATGTTCACTTTGTGCATGTTGCGATAACAGATGGCCATTACGACATGGAGATGATTGTTTTAATGACTGTGAACGTGGTATACATAATTATAAAGAACGATAGCGATGTTGTTGATCATGACAATAATGGTTGTGGTGACTGGTGATAACAACAACGGCGGCGTCGGCGGCATAGACGGCGACGACGAATAGTTCTTGTCCCACGGCTGTTGAATTATAGGCGCCTAAAATGACGAACGGACTACACAAACTGGAGCCTCGTGTTCAACGGCCGCATTGTCAGCATGATTTGATCGAATGGTCGCTTCACCTTAAGCGCATATTATTAGCACTTGCCGTGAACGTATCTACAAAACAACCCTTTCACAATATTGACCTCTACCTAAATGCACTAATATTGCGAGAGCGGCAAAGACCCACCCCACTTGCTTTACGTGCGTGCATGCACGACACGCTGCTGTCCTTGTGGGGTCACCAGAGTGTTTATGACGTACTCAAGCCAATTACTAGTTTAGAGGCTATTTGTGAACAGACTCGTCAATAAATTAACCTTTAATTTTCTATAGACTCGAATTGCAATTATAAAAGTTGCGCCCACCTGATTGTCAATGCTACAATGACAACACTTAAGTTGATAAGCTGACGACCTCGTTATAACATCAGTTTCTCACGGTGCAACCCCGCGCCGTGTTTATACGTTCTATGACGTAGTGGGGAGGCTATACATAGGTCTACACAGTTCTTATCAGATCAGTGGTCTTTATAATGTTTTCATGACCCCTTGAGTAATTTTGATTGTTCGATTAGCCACTGTGTTGTTACTCGAGCAACACGTGACTGGCCGTTGCCGATGTTTGAAGGGAATACACGTATACTTTACGCATTACATTTTCTATGCTACACTATCGAAAAATTCACGGATAACATACGATATACAATATACGACGGACGCGTTATAAGATATGGCTAATTAACGTGGTCTTATGTCGCCAGTAGTGACATTAATAAACATGACTCTTCGCATGTCATGATGACGATGATTACTATTATAACGACGAAGACACTTGTTGGGATGATATTATAAGTATTATTAATGTCATGATTATGATGATGATTATGGCGGTGATGATAATAACGGTGATCATTTTCGCTACACAGTTCCTAAGTTTACTAAGCTGGGTTAGCGAGTGGCTGACCTCAGTTAAATTTGTCCAGTGACTACTTCTTTGCACCATTGAGTAAGTGCTCCAAATAATACGCCGGTCAGTGCACAGTGTAAAGGTGTTTGATACAACCCACGCGATGTATTTAAAACGACCTTATCTCTTCTTCATTATTAACGCAATATGTCGTTAACACTAGAAATATGTTGACGGTATACTGCCCAACAAATTGCTTTCACTACGCCCGAAGCAGTTTTCGCGATTTCATGTTACGCCCATGCCGGGGTTAAAAGGTTTCTTGAATCGATCTTTGCGTGCCTGGTTCACTCGGTCAATACTGGCGAAGACAACGAGATGTAATAAAACTGATTCAGCTAAGCTCTGTTCACGTGTGCTGGCAATACACCAGGGGTAGTGTAATGTTATTACCACCTCCTGGAGCGAGAGGGTGATTCCAGCTAACGGAACAGACAAAGTTGCTTTAACTAATATTTTAATTCTATATACTAAAAACAATATTATATTCAGGGCGACCATTTTGTTTTGAAAACACAATGACTATTGTAATACAACATGTCCTAACATTCTAATAATTAATCAAACTTTAAAAAATCTCAGCGCCATTAGTCCCCTAAACAGAGGAACCACATCCGACAGTAACAGGCCATAGTCGATACAGACTCGGTGGCTACGGCTGAAAGTAATGCCGTGACACTAAAGTGTAGACACGAGAGAGAGAGAGAGAGAGAGAGAGAGAGAGAGAGAGAGAAAGAGAAAGGAGAGAGCTGATAGATGAACCATCTACAGACGATGATACACCGGACCACTTACCTTGGTGCGATGGAGACGCAGACTGATCGAGTGAGAAACGTAGAGCCGACGGTCTGACGGAGTGTAGTGACGCGTCAGGCACCGAGAGTTCTTATACATGTCGCACGGTACACACACGTATCACTGTGTTTGCCGCAGAGGCCACGCTCGGGCGAACACAGGCCCCCGGAAATCGGCGGCCACGCGAGCGTGCAGCTGGACAGAGAACCGGCGTCGCCATACTTGGGCCGATTACTGGCGTACGCCATAATGTCAGCATGTTAATTGGAGGAAACATACTTGCTTACACTGCATGGCTACTTGAAGTAACATGACTTGTCGTCGAACAGGATTTGAAGCTATCGTCATAGTGCAACACTTTGTGAATACAACATAGATTTGCACTGGCGACAATTGCTATTTGTTTAGAGATGGAATATGTTCTGTTAGTCCAATTATATGCTGTCAATAGCCGTATATTGTACACAGGCTTTGACACGGCAATCACAAGAGACCGAATCTGCTCCGGTGTTTGAGACGCGTGTCGTGTTACCAAGGCAGACAGATTATGACGAAGAGTTGGAGAGACCCGATGGGAAATGATACTGGCATTTTAACAAAGCGGTATGCCGTGATCAAAGCCGGCGACTGTGCTATGTTGCCTATATGCATGGATTAGTCAGTTCAAAACATTTGACGTCAAACGTTTAAGATACAATCGTATACGATGGCACATATATACCATATAAGAAAAAGAATGTCCATTGTCGGAAGGTATGACTCGATGGAAGTAGAACATGCAAGACACAAGCCGAACATTGTTCGACAGTAAGTGCTTTGCAAGAGTACGGCTGAGGAAACTACTTCGCTGATCTGAGGATCTTCAAATGTGTAGAGGAATAGGAATATTATGAGCATGGGAGTGAACACTGAGAAAACTGTTTCTGGTTCCTTGATTTGGCAACATCCTTTAATTGCACTGTTATGCGATCGACCATTACACTCTCAAGACCCTCCAGTAATTAATAGGAAACATAGACAAACTCTAACGAACTAAACGACAATAGGTCGAACATTTCGTATAACAATGACACATTTATTTCATTCTGCAGCGCCACAATACGTGCACAAGGAACACAAATTGTGTGTGTGTGTTTGCGTGCGTGTCGCTCTCGTTGGAGAAAAAAGACACAGTCTCCCCTTTATAGTGATCTTGGTCTAGGACAAGGACAAACAGATGTGTCATTGAGCGAGACGTCAATGGATGCTTGGTCACGGCCGGCGCCCGGGGACGTCGCCGCCCGGACTGTCCGCTCGCCGCCGTCTCCATAAGACAATTTGAGAATTCCGTCACGTCCAAGAAGTCGAGTCCGAGACAAAAGACTCGTGCGTGATGTCGCTGCCCACGGCTCACAATGGCTGACAACGAGCGAGTGTGGTCAAACTACTGCCGCTCGCGAGTGCGTTGACTATTAGGCCTGTAGCGACCCGGGACAGTGGTGGACAGCTGGTGTCCTTGCAGACTGACCGCTAGCACGGACCGACGGACAGCCGCACGTGTGTCGTTTGACATTAAACAAAGCGTCCAACAAACATTGTCCTCGCAGACCTTGAGAGTACTCTCTCCTGAAAGAAACTCGCCATCACGAGATGAGACCCATTGACGGGACATAAAAACCAATGTTGTATCTAAGTCGCCCGTAACTGCAGTCACATTACGAATCCCGCGAAAAAATACTGAAACACTGACAAAGACGCATACCTTGCTTTCACAGTTGAATGTCAACATCAAATGAAATGTGCATCGCTTCGTGGGCACAACGCTAAGTGAAAAAAGACGATATAAAGAATCATGGTCGTCAAACACGCGCTGTAGTCACCACGGTGTCCAACTGTTTGCGTTTTAATGAGTGTTTGCGCCTTTGAGGAAAAAACGTTAACATCGACACTTCACCCAATCTTCAGTGACATGTATAAAATATATTCCCCCTTCCAATGACGTCGACATAATGACACTAGTTGCAATTGGCCTACCGCAAACTACCAGTTTACCCGAATGAAGACTACACCCAGTGAACAGTATCCGTCAGGAACGTGTGACCATATACTGTAGCGACAAGTACGCTGTATGACGTCTCACCGAGACGCTTTGGGGGGGGGGGGTGATAAAACAGTTTATGTGATACAAAAATGTTCAAGTTTTAAGTTGGGCCGTTAAGGGCACAAGACAGGCGAATAGGCAAATCAACAAAAAGTGAGATAATGTAGAGTTGGTATCCGCCTACTTGTAACAGTCCTTGGATGTTTCTATTGCGAGATAATGTAGAGTTGGTATCGACCTACTTGTAACAGTCCTTGCATATTTCTATTTGCGAGATAATGTAGAGTTGGTATCGGCCTACTTGTAACAGTCCTTGAATGTTTCTATTGCGAGATAATGTAGAGTTGGTATCGGCCTACTTGTAACAGTCATTGCATGTTTCTATTGCGAGATAATGTAGAGTTGGTATCGGCCTACTTGTAACAGTCCTTGCATGTTTCTATTGCGAGATAATGTAGAGTTGGTATCGGCCTACTTGTAACAGTCCTTGCATGTTTCTATTGCGAGATAATGTAGAGTTGGTATCTACCTACTTGTAACAGTCCTTGCATGTTTCTATTTGCGAGATAATGTAGAGTTGGTATCGGCCTACTTGTAACAGTCCTTGAATGTTTCTATTGCGAGATAATGTAGAGTTGGTATCGGCCTACTTGTAACAGTCCTTGAATGTTTCTATTGCGAGATAATGTAGAGTTGGTATCGGCCTACTTGTAACAGTCCTTGAATGTTTCTATTGCGAGATAATGTAGAGTTGGTATCGACCTACTTGTAACAGTCCTTGCATGTTTCTATTGCGAGATAATGTAGAGTTGGTATCGACCTACTTGTAACAGTCCTTGCATGGTTCTATTTGCGAGATAATGTAGAGTTGGTATCGGCCTACTTGTAACAGTCCTTGAATGTTTCTATTGCGAGATAATGTAGAGTTGGTATCGGCCTACTTGTAACAGTCCTTGAATGTTTCTATTGCGAGATAATGTAGAGTTGGTATCGGCCTACTTGTAACAGTCCTTGAATGTTTCTATTGCGAGATAATGTAGAGTTGGTATCGGCCTACTTGTAACAGTCCTTGAATGTTTCTATTGCGAGATAATGTAGAGTTGGTATCGGCCTACTTGTAACAGTCCTTGAATGTTTCTATTGCGAGATAATGTAGAGTTGGTATCGGCCTACTTGTAACAGTCCTTGAATGTTTCTATTGCGAGATAATGTAGAGTTGGTATCGGCCTACTTGTAACAGTCCTTGAATGTTTCTATTGCGAGATAATGTAGAGTTGGTATCGGCCTACTTGTAACAGTCCTTGAATGTTTCTATTGCGAGATAATGTAGAGTTGGTATCGGCCTACTTGTAACAGTCCTTGAATGTTTCTATTGCGAGATAATGTAGAGATGGTATCGGCCTACTTGTAACAGTCCTTGGATGTTTCTATTGCGAGATAATGTAGAGTTGGTATCGACCTACTTGTAACAGTCCTTGAATGTTTCTGTTGCGAGATAATGTAGAGTTGATATCGACCTACTTGTAACAGTCCTTGAATGTTTCTCTTGCGAGTCTTTTATGTCCCCAACAAACCAACCAACTTAACAAGAAATGAATGCTCGATCATAACATGGTGTAGGAACCTATTCATGTTTATGTGTTTGTATAACAGCCCTGCACACACGCAAACCTAATTAAACCTACATTTTTGCACGCACGCACACACGCACGCACGACAGACAGGTAGAGAGGCCCATGCAGAAGTACCATACATAGGAGCGTAACGGCAAAAGTCAAATTTCTGTTGACGTCAGTCGGACAAAACACGCTTGAAAAGTTTGGCTTTTTTGCCTTTTTTAACGAACTGACGTCAACTCAACATTACCTTTTGTCCTTCGATCGCTAAGCGAGATGCGCCTGGCACAGCGAATATGTTTGATTGATGGCGATCTGCGGTCTTAAAATGGCAGTCGCTTCAGTCCAAATGCGTTAAACATTTGGTATTATATAGACAGGAACATTAAAAATTCCTTAAAAAATTGGCCTAACATCACGATGGTGATGTTATATAATAGTTGTCATTTTTGTGTAGCTTAATCAAACCCTAGCAGGCGCATTTGTTCACAACGAGGAAGACACCAAGAACAACAAACAAAACAAGGAATTGCATGTCGGCACCCAGTGCAGTAAACAGACAAACAAAAGAAGACGTTATTTTAATCGATAACGATACTATGTCAACATGTGAAGTGAATGTATGATGATACGATTACTGGTGTGTACATACGTACATACTTATATGAACTATAACAATGGTGCACTGACCACCGTACTCGGACGTGTCACCCACGGTCACCTGTCCAATCAATGTCCAGCTCGGCCGTCGTAATGTTTCAGTATACCAGGACAACAACATTGGAGTTTCTTGACACACGCACCACGCATGCACGCACGCACGCACGCACGCAAACACGCACTCACACACACAACGTTTCTCGTTGTTATCTTGTTGGCCAAAAATAAATATCATATACACCCCACACACGCACGCACGCACGCACGCACGCAAGCACGCACACACACACACACACAACGATATTGAGTTTTCCATGTTTTTACTCAATACTAATTTATCTGGACTCTACCATTCTGAAATCCTATACGTAGACCCCAGAATAGATAACCCAAGCCAACTGGTTCTGAAATATGGAGCTTTTGCGTATGGAAAACCCAACGTTTTAAATAATAAATTATGTCAGAGGCTGCGTCGGGCTGGCACAATGTTTAAATTTATATTACTGACATGATATACACGACATACGTGTGACATGGTTTTTAATATACAGCGTCATAAACAGAATTGTCGACATTACACGTCCAGCGAAAACACGCCACGAACACGAAGACACGTACTTGCAAACACCAGAGGTCGTCAGTCACTACTTCGCGTACCGTTCTCTAGGATTGACGTCGGTCCTACATGTTTCAACACACTCTTTCCTTCAGCAAGTCTTAGCGAGTTCAAGAACAAACCGGGAGAATGTATGAGGAAGTCTCATTAAACTAGATACACTTTTTGTCTTTATAAGGATACATGGTTTCAACGAAAACACACAGAACGCATACTATTTTGCATTCGACTAAGAGAAGAACCAGTATCAAGATTAATCTTGCGGACACTCACGCATGGCAAGAAAGACAGAAGAAAGCAGAAAAAACACACATCAAGTTGACGTGTGGACACCTAGATGTCGACGTGGCTGACCTTTCGTCACCAATCAACAATCGACCCTTGTGGAGGGTCTCATAATTTACACAAATATAAATCCTAGTTGTGGACTCTCAATAAATCAATGGCGTCCTTTTCCACTAGCCACGTGAGCTTGATCTTTGGACAGCAATTTTGTGAAAACCTTCTTAAGCCAAAATGTCACATCGCCAGTAGCCTTTGCAGGGAATATAAAGAGTTATCTTTGACATCAGCATATTTGTTAACATGTTGTTGCAGTTTCTATCATATTCTTGATATTTACCATATATTACGGTAGTTGTCTCGTTATCTCGCAAACAAAACTTAAGGATATCGCATTTGAATGTGTGCAGTTGTTTTGGATAGGGTAGTATTTGGAGAGGGCTATCGGAAAAGAGGTCGCTCTAACATGACATTAAGATACACCATCGAGAGGAACACCGGCTTCAGTTGGACTTGTCTGGCTGCCACAATGAGAGCCACTATTGAAAGGAACACCGGCCTCAGTGGGACTTGACTAGCTGCCACAATGACATACACCACTGAGAGGAACACCGGCCTCACTGGGCCTTGTCTGGCTGCCACAATGACATACACCACTGAGAGGGACACCGGCCTCAGTGGGACTTGTATGGCTGTCACACTGACATACACCACTGAGAGGGACACCGGCCTCAGTGGGACTTGTCTGGCTGCCACAATGACAGACACTATTGAGAGGAACACCGGCCACGGTGGGACTTGACTGGCTGCCACAATGACAGACACCACTAAGAGGGACACCGGCCTCGGTGGGACTTGTCTGGCTGTCGCAATGACAGACAGCACTGAGAGGGACACCGGCCTCAGTGGGACTTATCTGGCTGCCACAATGACAGACACCACTGAGAGGGACACCGACCTCGGTGGGACTTGTCTGGCTGCCACAATGACAGACACTATTGAGAGGAACACCGGCCTCAGTGGGACTTGACTGGCTGCCACAATGACAGACACTACTGAGAGGGACACCGGCCTCAGTGGGACTTGTCTGGCTGCCACAATGACAGACACCACTGAGAGGGACACCGGCCTCAGTGGGACTTGACTGGCTGCCACAATGACAGACACCACTGAGAGGGACACCAACCTCAGTGGGACTTGGCTGGCTGCCACAATGACAGACACCACTGAGAGGGACACCGGCCTCAGTGGAACTTGTCTGGCTGCCACAATGACAGACACCACTGAGAGGGACACCGGCCTCAGTGGAACTTGTCTGGCTGCCACAATGACAGACACCACTAAGAGGGACACCGGCCTCAGTGGGACTTGCCTGGCTGCCACAATGACAGACACCACTGAGAAGGACACTGGCCTCAGTGGGACTTGACTGGCTGCCACAATGACAGACACCATTGAGAGGGACACCAACCTCAGTGGGACTTGGCTGGCTGCCACAATGACAGACACCACTGAGAGGGACACCGGCCTCAGTGGAACTTGTCTGGCTGCCACAATGACAGACACCACTGAGAGGGACACTGGCCTCAGTGGGACTTGACTGGCTGCCACAATGAAAGACACCATTGAGAGGGACACCAACCTCAGTGGGACTTGGCTGGCTGCCACAATGACAGACACCACTGAGAGGGACACCGGCCTCAGTGGAACTTGTCTGGCTGCCACAATGACAGACACCACTGAGAGGGACACCGGCCTCAGTGGGACTTGGCTGGCTGCCACAATGACAGACACCACTGAGAGGGACACCGGCCTCAGTGGAACTTGTCTGGCTGCCACAATGACAGACACCACTGAGAGGGACACCGGCCTCAGTGGAACTTGTCTGGCTGCCACAATGACAGACACCACTGAGAGGGACACCGGCCTCAGTGAAACTTGTCTGGCTGCCACAATGACGGACACCACTGAGAGGGATACCGGCCTCAGTGGAACTTGTCTGGCTGCCACAATGACAGACACTATTGAGAGGGACACCGGCCTCAGTGGAACTTGTCTGGCTGCCACAATGACAGACACTATTGAGAGGGACACCGGCCTCAGTGGAACTTGTGTGGCTGCCCCAATGACAGAGAGAAAACAGTGGAAACAGCTCGTCCTGTCACCACGCTAAGTGGATGGCATAAGTAAGACATTATTCGGGATCGTCTTTTCTCTCAGTCACTGCCAGTTTTTAAATCGCTGGTTTGCTGGTTTGTTATTCTGTCCGATATTGTAGAACTACCATCTTTACTAATACCTAAAACCCCCATCAGGCAACCAGCAGGATTACACAACTTTTCACTGCTGGCAATAAAACGAAATAATTTTGTATCTAGTTTTTATTCCGTGAGTTCAAACAAACACTGGAACTGGGTTTTCTCGGTTACGGCACCAACGTTTTTTAATTCACTCCCTGGTAATGTTAAGTCAGCTGAAAAAAATGCAGTCTCTTGTCATTGCCCACCGGCACTCCCACATGCGGTCCATTCAATCTTTTATACATCAGTGATACACATACAGTGTAATTGTTTCTTGTCTCGCCGATCGTGCAGTCCGCCACGAACGACATTCAAAGGAAAACACCATTTAGAGGGTGTTTTTTTTTAAGTTAATGTGCAATGTTTGATACTAGAAAAAGGTGGCATATATCGTGCGGCGTGCGTGTCAGTTGCATCAAAACAACATAACGTCAGGGCATGTCTAACAAAACACATCGGGTCATAACTATAAGAAACATTTAGTGATAAATGTGTGTCTAAAACCTCCGTTGCGCTGTGCCGCTAACAGCTACTGTTGATTTGCAATAATTCGCTTGGCACGTGAAACTGCCGTCGTCCAAGAACGGAGTCAGAATAATTACAGCATTTTTGCTGACGCATTGCCTACAAAAAACTCAACCAATGCAGGGTGCGCTACAAAGAGCAAGAGTTGGTAATGGAATGTGCACTAAGAACACACAAAAAGCCACACCCTCATATTACGTATGCACACACTCATAGACATTATATATACATATATATACTTAAATACATACACATATATAATCATACATTGACACATGCACGCGCGCACACGCGTACGAGAGAGGGAGAGGGGGTAATTGAATGTGAGAAATAGAGGATGAAGGGAAACACGAAAGGGTGAAGTTGTATAAATATATTCATGATAAAGTCACGCGGATACAGTCGTGCACTTAGCGATTTTTTTCAATTACCGTGCGCCACTGCAGCAAACGCAAGACAGATTGTACATAAAGCAGGCTAATGATGCGCCAGTCTTTGACGTCTTCGACCATAAAAAGGCTATAACTAAATGCCGTCGCTTTTGTGAAGCATTTCCCGTTGATATATAAGCCACGCTTAGTGCTGTCATGTTGAACGAGGATAATTTGATGATTTTTTATTCAATGATAATGTTAGCGTATTACGACATATCGTTCCATCGGTCGCTAAGTGCGTTTAATTGTGCAATACAGCCCGGGGAGCGTTTACTAATTACCGGTGGTAAAAACGATATTCAAAGCAGATCCGCAAACAAATAAAATCCAAGACTAAGAAGATACAAATAATTTTTTTTAAGTAGCGGACACATGTTGAAAAAACGGGTTATGTTAATTATATACAGTCGTCAAACATGGCGTTTGACTCCCAAAATGTGGCGGGAGCAATTAAATAGCTCCTTGCAATATCTTCTTAGTTTTCTCCCCGTGATCCCTTGCGGGGTGGGAGTCACATCACTATAGTTAGTTCCGTCGTCTCGATGAGTCGACTCCATATACCGGGACCTTCAACCATTCTTTTCCACTCCCGGATGTTGATCGCGCCCCTAGAGATCCCTCTCAACACCATCTCTCCATCTTCATATCGATTGTCTTCTTCTCCTTCTACCACTATCTTCGTTCTCAATATTGTCTCTTTAATCTTTCTTCAGTTATTCTTAGTACGTGTCCTGCCCATCGCAGTCCGCTCCCAATTACCTTCATTTTCAGGTTTTGCTTCATTCTGATTTCTTCCCATAATCTTCTCAGCTTCCTGCTATCTTATCGTTTCACGTTATATATCAGCACAATCAATCCTCTTCGCCAGTATGTTGGTATCTCTCCTGATGTGAAGAACACACCAAACGCCTCCCCAGTCACGCGATTCCCACTAGATCGTTTGCGTTCACAATTTCACTGACAGTTCATCCATTGTTACAGCGTGACCAGTGCTCATACTCCTTAATTACTGTTTTGATCACATATTGTGTTATTCCCCTCAATGCAAGCTCGTTTCTAACATTTATAATATTTGTTTGATACCTCTATCTGACATTCTTCATCAGAATTCCATAGATTTTAATACACTTCTTCAAAACGCCGATCATCTGTTTTGGTCTTAGATATAAAGTCCTCGAAAATTGTCTATACAAACAAACGTAATGTTTTATTAGTCCGAATATTTCAACCAAATCTCTGCCTTCGTTAACAAAATGACTCTCACGAGATTTTAGTCAAGTGACAAGCCCGTGGCGAAGTCATTCCGCCGACAAAAGATAGCGATTCTGAAGAGTGGAACACGGTTTCCTGAGAGGTATTTGTATTTACCAATCTAAAGGGTAGACCAAAAAATCAGCTTATCGAACTATTTAAAATTGTCACATTTCATGTCCAAAAATATACGCGGGCACATTGTTTAGCTGAATGCAGTGAATTTGCACCCGTTTCATTGTAATGTTTCAGTATATCAACTGTATCGAAAATATGCCACCGACTGAGTATGATTCGAGAAATAAAATATTACGACTATTAGACAGATTCTTACGATTGCGCCGATTAGACAGATTTCGCCCGAGTAAACAGGGAAGTCACAGAAAGATAAACCACGATAAGGGTTATCGTGTTGGCTCGTGTGATCATCTCACACACGCAATTACCGGTCCAGGACGTCCGCGCCGTCCTATTATAGTATAGTCAACACCTGCGTCGTAACATTTCATGTGTTTTCGTCCTCAACGAAATGCGTCGTCAACCTGCCGCTGGTGTGTGGCTATCAGGGTCCGTCTAAAGTTTTAAACCCTTACATCCTTATACTCTACTCGGTGGACATGCAATATATCTACTCAATATGAGTCATACGTGTTGTAAAAGAATAATAACACAACACGAAACTAATTGGATATAACATAACTGTTAGTAATAATAATAACAAGTTAACTACAACAACATGTGCTGCGATTTCTATACGAAAAACTAGTCCGCAGTGTGTCCTTCCGCGGACTATATTAACGGCACGTTTGTGCGGATGTCAAGCACCTCATGTCTCAACTTTACTAATGTCACATTCCAGGGCAAAACTTGATATAGCAGCGAGAAAGGGCGATTGCTATTGCAGGACGGTTACCGCCAGTGGGCGAAAGCGATCACAATTAAACAGCGACGACACCAGAGGCGACATGCAACAGTACACGAATATAATGAAGACACCAGGCGGCGCGCGTGACATTTCTCGTCGAGGCAGCGGGTGCAAGGCGACACACGGTTGGTAAGGTGGGGACCACTGGCCGGCATAAATAAAGAGGGCGCGTGTAACACCAGTACAGTTCTCTAGTGACGTCCGCAGGGGTGAGTACGAACACGGTATTACAGTTTACAGCTGAGTCCATTAGTGTGAAGCCGCGTAGGACAATTTCACATCCTTAGCCGGCGTGAATTTCCAGATGTTGTTGCCACATCTAAGCTGTGTTTGTTAGTTTTGCTGCCTGACTCATTAAAGTAATAACCCCAATTAAATAATTGAATAGCCATGGTAGTGTTACGCGACTTGTTTTTTGAATATTTCATTCACGTATAATATTAATTGATTTTAACATATGTTATTTTTATATATTTTTTTTTTTTTTTTTTTTTTTTTTAATCCAAATCACTGTCTTTTTCTGGATTAACTGATGGTTACCCGGAATAATTCTATGTTAGTTTGTTCTTCGTCGTGGTTGCCTTGTGCGGGGGCGAGGTTTAGCTTTTTGTTATTGATACAGTCGAACTACTTTCATCCTGCACTGGTCGCTTGTTTGTTTTCCGAGTTCACGTTTCACAATTTGTGTGGCAAAACTGGTGATGCGTGACTGGTTTCGGAATGAAGCATCGATCACAGCAGTGCGTTAGCTGCCGAGCTAGGATACAACCCGCCTGCAATTATCCTGGTGTGGTACTTTGTGACAAACGTGTAAACATAGCTGACTCTCTTTGGTAGCGTCACGTGATGCCTTGTCAAGCGGCTATGACGATGGTCCATTAGCCGTCCGTAGCACACGAAGCACTCTCCCTCCTCGTGCGGTCCTCGTTGGGCGACATATTGGCGTCCGACTTGTAACCGGAAGACAGCAGCGCGCACGTCTCATTGTGGACGCATACGCAATACAACTTCGTTTCAGATGTTTTTGTGCGAGCGCTTCGATCTGTTTAGGGCAATGACATCTCAGAATTTGGGAATATGTTTTAATTAAATTGCGTTAGTGTGACAATAGTTTTTAAGTTATACATTTTGACTTCGTTTTACCGATGATTATTTTTATTCTTCATCCCCTTACGTTGTAATAGTTTGAAACATTATTTGTTTCTAAATGTATTGGTTATTGTTTATGGAACACGTGATGTCATAGTTAGTTTTGTGCAGATTGCAACTCACATTATAATGCAAACAATGAACGTGGCGAATCCTTGACATCATGACGGGAAACTGAACACGACAATGAGCAACCGAGACTGCTTAGTACTGACGGTGTCCACACGACATACGGCGCTGACGTGATGGCTTCCCGTGCAGCGTCGTTAGTTGAATGGCAAAAAAAGTCATGTCTGTTTCACATATTCGTCACAGTGAATACAAGTGAATGACTGGCATAGTCGGCGGATAAAGTGACACTGTATTAGCGCTACAGCGGACCGATATTGTTCTGTCAACACGGCCTGACAAACAAATAAAACAAACAGACGGGCCACTCAGTCACATGTGGCGAATGTTATGACAGTCAACCTCAAAAATATATTTCTTTGGCAGTTTTACAAGCGTACACCAACAGTAGTATGTCTATACACGAAAAGAAGCATCATTTAGCTGTACCTTTCTGGCGGTAGGCGAGACAAGGCGCTGCCAGTGTGGGCGGGCGGCGTGTGTCATCGCCGACGTATAACGTCTGTCAGGTAGTGACCCCGTGGACGGTGCCTATTTGTTTACTCAGATAACAGCTGCTTGTCTAGCACCGACTTGAGTTGTTTAAGACGTCAATGGTCGCTGATCTTAATATTGGTGTGAAAATGTTTCTTTAAACATAGCACGAGATTGGGTGAGTTTCTATTTATGTTGTAAATTCATCGTATGAATCCAGACCACATGTTATATACACTGTATACGTGAATATGTTATTTGGATGCAGTTTTTATTGATTGGTTATATATGTGTGTGTACGTGTGTGTGTGTGTGTGTGTGTGTGTGTGTGTGTGTTTGTTTGTTTGTGTGTGTGTTTGTGTGTGTGTGTGTGTGTGTGTGTGTGTGTGTGTGTGTGTGTGTGTGTGTGTGTGTGTGTGTGTGTGTGTGTGTGTGTGTGTGTGTGTGTGTGTGTGTGTGTGTGTCATATAAATTGGCGATATACATTTTGTTGTTGGTTTGTTTGGATAGCCGTGAGCTAAATATATTTATATTTATCACAATATATGTGTGTGTTGTTAATTGTGCAGCTTTCTACGTGTCATTGACAGTCAGTTTCCAATGTAATGACTCTAATGGCGTCGACACACATACCAACATAATAATTGTTCCTTTGTGAGGAAACGTTAGCTTTTTAATGATATAATACATGTGTTTTGTGAGGCGTTGAAAAACTAACTTGTCTTTATGTTGAAAATGTGCCTTGTTTGTCGAGGGAGACACTTTTTATGGAAGAGTTTGTCTCTTGTGACAAGAACAAACGCTCTCTGAGAAATTGCTTCCAGCCAGTTGCGCTGTATGTGTGAAATATCAACTTTAGCTTCTCGTGACCTTTCTTACAATATTTTTTTGTTTTACGGAAATTAGGCAATTTTACCATTGTACAGTGCCGTCCATACATTGCCTCCCCCCGGGTGAACGTTCGCTAAGAATGCACTCACAAAGTTGATGTATGTATCACTACGCCGACAAGACATGCTGTGGACACGAATCAGAAGAGTTGTGCAAATGAAACGTTTGCTGGGAATGCCTTGCATCCAATAGAATTCTAGCCAGCGCTGTTTAATCGAAAGTGTTTCTTGGTTTTTATAGAACGTTGGTTTATGTTGATACACACCTAATTAAAATAATAATTTACGCATGCAATGGTCGTTCCGTCCGGCAAGACATAATATAAATATTATCGGGACTCTGCAAGGATATCTGTTATATCCATGATGTTTAGCGTTGAGACCAAATGGGCGGAGCTCTGTAGAGATCAGTGGCGCAAGGTCTCCTACGTTGACACGTCTCACAATTTGTGTCCACAAATCAAAGTGTCACCAGTCGAACTGTACAATAAGCACGAGACGTGACCTTATTAACAGTACAACTCTTTCATAGTAGGCCATACAACACTAACAATAATCCCATCCAAATAACTAATATACATGATTTAATTGGTGTACCTCGACCTGCCAAAGGCGTTTAATGAACTGTAACAATGTCAAAGAATGGTATTTGCCACGCTTGAGGTCTGTTTCCATCACATAATTCTCACGATGCTATGTGTACATTTGCTGCATGGAACACGCACCAGTCACGTGTTCTCTTTTGAAATGTAACCAAATGCAGCCATTGATATATTAAAAACAATGACCCTTTGAGAATGTGTCAGGCCAAAGAAAAGTACACTGACCCCATTTTGAACTAATTGAGAGACCAATAAATGTAACAATGCAACTATTCACCAGAAACCTACACCCAATGTCAACTCGACCAGGTGACTCAGTTGGTATGTTGCTGCGTTCGACTTAATATATACTGCATTATTCGCGAGCAGTCTGCGGGTGTCAAGGTACATACCGATAGCTCAGAAACAATGCCTCTACATAGTTTAGCACAGAACCAATGCATCTACATAGTTTAGCACAGAAACTATGCTTCTAATCGGTCACCACGGCCAATGCGCTCTCAAAATATTCAATCATAACATGCGACGTCGACGTTGTGTCCCAATAGTGTCTTTCTGATGATGACAGTTGTAAGCTGGTGGAAGTAAGTATGGGCCCTGTGCCCAACGAGAGCACGTGTGATGCTGTACAGCCTGCTTGCCTCGAGTGCCGAAGTATTGCGTGAGAGTTTGTTTTGAGAGGTTTCCCCATTCATCTTTCATCAAGGCTCCGTCCGAACTCTACAGAGTGCAGCCGTCCATTAGACTTCTCCACGTGTCTCTGTCATTGTCTCTTCTTGGCCAAGTGCTCCGTCCGTCCACCACAAAGTGCAGCCGTCCATTAGACCTCTCCACGTGTCTCTGTCATTGTCTCTTCTTGGCCAAGTGTTCCGTCCGTCCACTACATAGTGCAGCCGTCCACTAGACCTCTCCACGTGTCTCTGTCATTGTCTCTTCTTGGCCAAGTGCTCCGTCCGTCCACCACAAAGTGCAGCCGCCCATTAGACCTCTCCACGTGTCTCTGTCATTGTCTCTTCTTGGCCAAGTGCTCCGTCCGTTCACTACAGAGTGCAGCCGTCCACTAGACCTCTCCACGTGTCTCTGTCATTGTCTCTTCTTGGCCAAGTGTTCCGTCCGTCCACTACAGAGTTCAGCCGTGCAGTAGACCTCTCCACGTGTCTCAGTCATTGTCTCTTCTTGGCCAAGTGCTCCGTCCGTCCACTACAGAGTGCAGCCGTCCATTAGACCTCTCCACGAGTCTCTGTCATTGTCTCTTCTTGGCTAAGTGTTCCGTCCGTCCACTACAGAGTGCAGCCGTCCATTAGACCTCTCCACGTGTCTCTGTCATTGTCTCTTCTTGGCCAAGTGCTCCGTCCGTTCACTACAGAGTGCAGCCGTCCACTAGACCTCTCCACGTGTCTCTGTCATTGTCTCTTCTTGGCCAAGTGTTCCGTCCATCCACTACAGAGTTCAGCCGTGCAGTAGACCTCTCCACGTGTCTCAGTCATTGTCTCTTCTTGGCCAAGTGCTCAGTCCGTCCACAACAGAGTGCAGCCGTCCATTAGACCTCTCCGCGAGTCTCTGTCATTGTCTCTTCTTGGCCAAGTGCTCCGTCCGTCCACTACAGAGTGCAGCCGTCCATTAGACCTCTCCGCGAGTCTCTGTCATTGTCTCTTCTTGGCCAAGTGCTCCGTCCGTCCACCACAAAGTGCAGCCGTCCATTAGACCTCTCCACGTGTCTCTGTCATTGTCTCTTCTTGGCCAAGTGTTCCGTCCGTCCACTACATAGTGCAGCCGTCCACTAGACCTATCCACGTGTCTCTGTCATTGTCTCTTCTTGGCCAAGTGCTCCGTCCGTCCACCACAAAGTGCAGCCGCCCATTAGACCTCTCCACGTGTCTCTGTCATTGTCTCTTCTTGGCCAAGTGCTCCGTCCGTTCACTACAGAGTGCAGCCGTCCACTAGACCTCTCCACGTGTCTCTGTCATTGTCTCTTCTTGGCCAAGTGTTCCGTCCGTCCACTACAGAGTTCAGCCGTGCAGTAGACCTCTCCACGTGTCTCAGTCATTGTCTCTTCTTGGCCAAGTGCTCCGTCCGTCCACTACAGAGTGCAGCCGTCCATTAGACCTCTCCGCGAGTCTCTGTCATTGTCTCTTCTTGGCTAAGTGTTCCGTCCGTCCACTACAGAGTGCAGCCGTCCATTAGACCTCTCCACGTGTCTCTGTCATTGTCTCTTCTTGGCCAAGTGCTCCGTCCGTTCACTACAGAGTGCAGCCGTCCACTAGACCATTTCACGTGTCTCTATCATTGTCTCTTCTTGGCCATGTGTTCCGTCCGTCCACTCCAGAGTGCAGCCGTCCATTAGACCTCTGAACGTGTCTTTGTCATTGCCTCTTCCTGGTCAAATGCTCAATCCGTCCACTACAGAGTGCAGCCGTCCATTAGACCACTCCACGTGTCTCTGTCATTGTCTCTTTTTTTTTTGCCAAGTGCTCCGTCCGTCCACTACAGAGTGCAGCCGTCCATTATACCACTCCACGTGTCTTTGTCATTGTCTCTTCTTGGCCAAGTGCTTCTGTATAGTTGGTAATGTTGTTTCTTCTGTCTTGTCTCAATTCCCATTGAGTTGTTCGGACTGTGTTCTCTTGTTCGTTCTTACTTGTGGACAGCTTATTTCCACTTTGTTTTATGAAATGTTTTATAACATATTTTAGTTTTGTTCTTCTGATTGTGTTGGGTGAACCTTTTGTTTTAAGCCGCACATTCAATGGTTTCTTTCTGTGACTTTTCATGTACAATTATACCTTACTTGTATTACTAGAGTCAATCACATATAGTATTATTGCGCGAGAGTAGAGCGAGTCGTTAGTCTACGAGTTGCCGTCAGAGTGTCCGAGCACTCGTTGACCATTTCCGACAGCAACTGATATTAGTATTGCTTGGGTGACCGCAAGTGCAAGGCACGACCACGCCGTTTTACAAGCAGTCGTCCGGTTCATTGCGGTCAATCATTTCACGTTAACCAGGGATGAGTTATAGTCGTCACCCAGCTGGAACCTACAAACGAGGATGTGTAGGTTTCAATCAATCAGATGCGTCGCAACAAAAACACGGTTCGTCGCAATGGACACATGCGCTACCTACAGTGAACTGACGACATAGCTTCAGACCATTTGCCTGAAAGAAACGTCTAAGTATAGGTGTTTAATACAAGTAGCCAATGATAGCTTTGTCCGGCATCATCAAAAATTAGGCACTGTTAAAACATGTTTCGAGTGACAGTGTATATTCAGAGATGATATAAACAGGTTGTTCCCGTCAAAACTGGAGGAGAAGCCTATTATATCGCCATCCCCTCAAACTATGGTTTGTTACTAAGCTGAAACCTCGCGTAGCCCGATAATCACCAAAATGTTGGATTACATTTAATTGAAGTACAATGACGTATAACAGTAAACACACATAAGCTCAATAGCATTCGCCAGCATTGAGGCGTAGCGCTAAATATAGTACGTGACGTGTGGTGCTTTTGCACGTGCGCGAACAAATTCCGGAAAAGACGGACAAACATTGACGTTTCGGCATTGTTTACATGTTGGATCATTGGCGATAAACGCTATGGTATTCATGTATTCTAGGTCGCCAGTATAACACTGAGTGTCCAGTATGGTTAACAAGCATTGCAGTTATGGGACTAGCAACAATGATTCAATATACGCTCATTGACAGCACCCGCGGAGTGTTTATTTCTCCCCTTTCCCTAAACTTACATAAAGTCAAAGACTAAACTTCTGAAGTAATCTTAAAGTACGCACACCTCACGACACGACACGACACGACACAACGTGTACCTTTTTAGTTGCAGTTGGTCCGAGGGAAGGCTTCACCAACTTACAACCAATGCCTGGCTCCAGAAGCCTACGGACAATGTATCGACCTTACTGCAGCTAGGGATGTCGATGAAAATGTTTGACTGTATATCCATTTTATAGCTGCCCGTCCTAAATTCGTGCACCGTCCAATTCGTGCACCGTCCAGTGCATTGGACGTTGTCTCGTTTGACTGCTTCGGTGAAAGTGTGTGTTAAACTGGCAGCTACAGTCTTAATAAACCTGGTTGGTGCCACCATTCAGTGCAAGTTTTAGATTTGAGAACAAATTACAATACAGCGGTGCAACAGAATCTCGCGTCGAAACAATAGCACACGAATAAAATCGCCCGAGACCATTGAGGCTGCAGCATCAATGGGCGGTTATTACAAGTCGTTAAAGTTGAAAATAAATATGTATTATTCCCGAAATGTTCCGTTTGTTCACATCCTTACCATAGCGTGGCTTACTCGATTAATGGGCAGATTTGTTAAACTACGTCTATGAATGATGTATTGTATTGATGTAATGGCCTGTTTGGTTTTAATTTAGTACGGTATGTGTTGCTATCGAATTCATATTATTATAGCTAACACATAGGGGTTATAACAAGTTAATGTTGACAACACTAATTATTGTGAACTGAAAAATATCAGCACTATTACACCTTTCAATTGAATACGAACAACGTTTATTTGTGTTAGATAATGTTAATTATTTCACAATTAAGACAACTTTTAAAAATTTCTTTGTACTCAACCGATGATAAAACTAAATAATTAATAATTTAGCATATTGATTCTTCACAAGAAGGTTTCGTCAAATTTATGTAAAAAAAAAATATATTATTATTATTTAAAAGAGTAAGCCTACACACACACACACACACACACACACACACACACACACACACACACACACACACACACACACACACACACACACACACACACACACACACACACACACACACATGCCGTGTATCCGGATCAAAAACGCCTGTCCATATTAAAATACATCATTGGTAAAACATAATCACTATCATAACAATTTACGACAGAATACAAATATAATATGTAATATAAAATATACCTTTGTAAAGAAATAGCTTACGTTATGTGAAATAAAGTATCGAACACAAATAAGTATATACAGCTGTACTGACTAAAGTGGGTATTTAACTAGTATAATATATATTCTTTGTGTATGCAGCGCAGTATCCATTAATGTTCATAGTACTAATAGAAAATAATAGAAAACTAATAGATAATAAACACAATTAGTCGCTGCTTTAATATAAATAGATTACAAACACATTGTTAGTCACTGCTTTAAAATAAATAATACAAACACATAATTAAAATGCAAAAACATCACGTCAGGACGAACGTGTCGAAATCACTTTGATGTTTAACTTTCGGTTTGCTTTTTAACTGTTTTTGTTGATTTTTTGCACTGTTTAAGTGTATGACATCATGCTATTTTAGAAAAAAAAAGATTACTCATGTTGTTTTGGATGTTGGTAATTATGCGTTACTTACCAAAGGACCGTCTTCAAGTATAGTTTTCTTCTTGCACATGCGCGTTACGGGGGTCAGTCTACAGTTAGTTTTCCCGTTGGTTGCCATGTTAGCGTTTTGTATGATTATAAGAAAACGTGACCTACTACAACTCTGAAGTTCTTACCTGCTGTTAACATCATCTCATTAACATGCTAATCGAGTTTGGTCAAAACGAGATATTGGTAGCTCTCGTTAAATGCCTGTATGAATGACACCCATCAATATGTACAAATGTGTGCAGGCAATACTCCGGCTAAAGGGTCAACTAGCCAAATTGCTGCCAAATATCCAGCCACTTAGTAAAATCAGCTAAAATGCACCATTTTACTGTCAACAGTTTCTACAATCACACCTTGAAATTTGCCTACTCAGATGAGCTTATGTCAGAGCATGTGAATTGTATATACAAAATGGCATGGTGATTTTGGAGAAAAACAACATTGTCACTAGCATATTTTAGAGGCACTCCTATCTCAAACACTGTGCAATATTTAATTGTGTCATTCATCCTGTAACGTAAGAGGAAGTTTAACTGGGGCTTGACTCAAAATAGACATGGTAATTTTTGAGAAAAACATTGAAATTAGCATATTTTAGAGGCACTCCTATCTCAAACACTGTGCAATATTTTATTTTGTAATTATCCTGCAACGAAAGAGGAAGTCTAACTGGGGCATGACCACTTACGACACTCCGCAGTCCACATTTCTCACGACCCGCAGCTGATGGGCGATATCGGCTCCTGCAGTTGCAGTCTCGTTTGCGTATTGCGTTTGGGAGTTTCCCACACGGCCATGTCTCAACGCAAAACGTCGTATTTAAGCCGACAGTTTTGGATATAAAATGAAAACGAAGAGGTGCACACTTCGGCTATTGGCGTAGTTATGCACATGTGTGTACACACACACACACACACACACACACACACACACACACACACATATATATATAATAAATATAAACATATATGTTTATATATATATATATATATATATCCTCAACCGACACTCGAGCAACGATCTAGTGCATTGATCAAATCATCGGAAACGTCGGTGAAACTATAAAAAACGAGGCCTGATGCAAGACACCGCCGTATATTCACCGAGTTGGCCGCGTTTTACGTAGTTTGTCTAATGTTGTCTGCGTAGGCCTTAATGCAGGCCCTACCGAGTTTGTCTCACTCACCTTTGTGTTGCCCTGGCGGACATATTAGGCACCCGATCCGGGCCACCTTGCGAGCGGGTTCAGCAGCAGACGGCGTTCATACACGCTAGAGCGGGAAGGACCCGCGCCGAGCGGGTGCGTGCGGGCTGGTCGGTTGAGGAGACTGCGGCGACCCGCCAAACGTGCTGCGTGCATGCTGAGTGTGGGTTTGCATTCTTATGTGTGCGACCTGCATAACACTGGCCCGTCCAGCCCAGCCGTGAGGCACTAGCTGTTTATCGGCCGGCCTTAATATTGTGCCAGGCAGCGTTAGCCCCGGGTGATGAATTTTAATTGTGCAACCGACGAATTTTACGTGTACACATACGTCGTTGTTCTTAATGTGGAATTCAATTCGGCCACGCAAATGACTGCGATGTGTTCTCAACCGACTGAATGTCAACGGAGGTTCCTCCAACGTGACCAGTGACAGACCGACGTTGACTATGACGGATACGTCACGTGTGTGCATTGTTATTACAGTCCACCGTGGTCAAGGGTAAGCGTGACCACAGTTGAATGTGCCACTGTGCTAATGACAATGTTAATTGTTGACGATGGTGACTGTGGGAGCGTAAGACAGGAGACGGTCCGGCAGCGACGTCAACGTGTCCAGACCCCGCCAGACCCGGTCTGAGGTATGACTTCTTGGTCGGCGTAATGACGAATTCACATAAAAGTGTTTAATGTTTTCTGAAAAAAGTTTAAAGACAAATCAATTGGGAGTAGTCTACCTATCGACGGGCTGGCGAGAAAGACGTACACAGTATACACCAAATGCGGGTTGATGTCACTGTAGAATGTAGCGGCGTAAAGGCCTACTTACAGAGGTGCGACGATCACATTGATACTAATGACGTCGGCAGTAAAATGAACGAGTAACGCTGCCTTAGATGTAGCATACGTCATACTGTCGATAATCGCAGCGGCGAGCGGGTTTGTGCCTCCACGTAGTAATAATTATTCTCCACTTTGTAATTTGCTGTTCGCAAAAAAAGTGTAGAATGCGCAGAGGCCATACTGACACGTCAAAACATAGCAAGACAAGTCCAGTTTCAAGTCAATGAATTTCAAATCCATATAGCTTCAAGTCATCTCCCAGAATTCCAAACGGAGTCCCAAGTCTTTAGGGTGGTGTATCCTAGGCATTGACGTAACAAGTACAAGCATATAACGTATTGCAAGATTTGATGTTTAATTGTGTCATAAACTATATTAACAGAGTCCAGTATTATCCACAGCTGTGTGGTTTTAGATTCGAATATTAAATTCCCTCCGCATGCGTCAAAACAATCAATTCAGCAGCACAACTACAATGAGAGCGAGTATCGTACTCTCGGGGATGTGCGAGCGTGGATGGAGATGTATGTAGGTGCACGGAGGTGTACGGATGTGCACGGAGGTGTATATAGTTGTATGAAGGTATACCTAGGTGCACGGAGGTGAACGGAGATCCATGGCGGTATACGAAGAAGTACGGAGGTGTACGAATGTGCTCGGTGGTGAACGTAGGTGTATGGAGGTGTATGAAGGTGAACGGAGGTGCACGGGGGTATGTGGAGGAGAACAGAGGTGCACGGAGGTGTGTGGAGGTGAATGGAGGTGCACGGGGGTGAACGGATGTACGGAGTTGGCTGTACATGATATTTCAACTGGTGTTTTCCGCCAGAACGGCTGCTACTGATAACCAATTGCGAGCGAGTGTGAACGACAACGTAAATAAGTGCGCCAACGAACACACACCTCTGTGTAAATCACCCGCTGCTAGTCGCGTACACGTACACACACGCGCGCGCGCAAACGATGAGATGATGTACGTGACAGTGAGGCTGAAAAGAAGTAGAGAAACAATAGATACGTAAATATATACGTAATGATTGATTTCAACAACGGTGACGACGACGGCAGCGGCGGCGGCGGCGGCGGCGGCCACCACAATAGAGAGAATGGTCGTAACCACTATAACGACACTGGCGACTGTGTCGACTATGCCGACAAACTATTATTACATTAATAATGAACAATAAATGGTCATCCTTAAAACATACTTTCATCACTGTCATCAAGGCAAGACATTGTGACCTCGCAGCGACGTCTGGCACTCACTCCTATAGTCGACGGACACGTAATATATCATACCCGTCTAACGTTGCCATGGAACATCGTGTGTGCGAAAAAAATCTCGATTTGTCTCTGGCTTGACTCGTTTGTTTTGTTCCGCTGTTTTAGCATAGCATCTACGGTCCAGCGAACATGGGGTTGGCGGGGCAAGTCTGCTTTGCTGTCCTCACAGCAATCTGCATTCTACACGGTAAGTGCATGGTACTATCACTCAGCTCATCATCAATACATCGATGACGTCACAGACTCCTCGGGACTCTCCAACCTCGCGATCCTTCCATTGTTGGATACACCGCAATGCCTGGAAAACATGTCTCCCAGGGGCGGATCCAGACAGCATAGTCTAGGAGGGCCCAGACCCTACAATTTCACCCCCCCCCCAATGCTCGCCAATAACCTTCACTGGTAGCCGAACCAAATTCATATTGGGTAGGCTGAGCCGGCGTTTCAGCACCACACCACCGTCACGCTGTCGGATCATGACATCTGGAGGCGGCGGGAGGGGTGTGCCAGAATCAGAGCATAAGGGAGGTCTGGCGGATTATTATGGTGATTTTTTTTCGAATAGCTCTCTCGCGCCTGGTTCGCACAGTTACAACCGAAAACAATGCAAGTGGGATGAATCACAACTGATTCGGCGAACTTTCATGGGCGCCTACATTGTGTAGGCTGATTGCCAGGAGTACAGTGTAGGGCCTAGTACAGCACTAGGTCGACTACCATCCGTGCATCGAGAGGATGGGCTCATCCAAATGACAATAATAGTTGCACGTGTATCAAGAATAAAAACAAAGAAATTAACTAATAATTTTATTATTATGGTCAATTAAACTAATTAATTTGAACAATGTGATTCGTTCGATATTTCGTAGTTTTCTGCAAATGAAACGATTAATTTGAGTGGACAGAAATGTTGTTTGGATTCTTTACATACATTGGCGTTTTATTGTTGCTGTTGTTATTATTATTAACAAGATTTATTTTAGTTCTCTGTGAGCGGAAAAGTTCGCTAAATGTACACGATTTTTGTCATTTCTTTGTGAGGTTATTTGTTTCTTTATTTGTTTCAGCCCCTCACACTACGGCGCATGACATGCGACAACGCTTCGACGGTTGGTTCAACAACCTTGGCAATCCGTCGTGGGGCGCTGCAGGTAAGACATTGTTTCATATTTTGCCACTAGGTCTTTCAGAATAGCCGTAACCGAATCGGTGGTTCCAGACGCCGGTATCTAATAAAATGCAAACCCAAACGGCTCAATGATTGGACATTTAATTGAACAATGTACTAGCGTCTATAAAATTCTGCCTCACAAATATCGATGCATTTTTTGAATAACAAAATGTGTAGAGAGAGTTCGATTGACCTTTAACAGACTAACTTATTTGTAACAGAACCAATAGAAAGCCCGTCTTAAGGCTTCTGTGCACGCAAGTGGTCTAACCTTTCTCTATATTTATGGACGTCTTAACAACACAACAACTCGCGTGTCTCGGCTCACTGTGCTCTGTCTCAGCGGGTGGGAGAGTTGAAAGAACGTTTTGACGATGTTGCTTAACTTGGTTTTGATACGACACACTTGCGACTATGCCGGTCTGTAGTTGTGTAGAATTCGGGCGCACCTCGATTTTGTCGTCTTTATGATTATATATATATATATATGTATATATATATGTGTGTGTGTGTGTGTGTGTGTGTGTGTGTGTGTGTGTGTGTGTGTGTGTGTGTGTGTGTGTGTGTGTGTGTGTGTGTGTGTGTGTGTGTATACATTATATTGTGCCTAGATTTGATACCTCAATGCGTTAATTCCATCATTCATCATCATTTCAGGCATATAACGTTACAAAAAATAATGCGTCTTAGCGCACTTTTGAGGCTCAAAGAGCGCTCCGGTTTGGATAAACATGCGCTGTTGTGTCGTTCAATTCAAGCGTGCGGCGCGCGCGGTAACGCACGGCCGTTGTGACACAGACTGGCGCAAACCAGAAAGCTATTTGGGCCTCAAACTACACCGCCTACGAAAAACATGATGCGACCGTGGTATGGTAGCAACTAACAAATGTTATTCATGCTGTATATACACTTTCTTAAAAAAAACCAGTTAAAATTGATAGTTTAATTCAGAATGCAACTTTAAAACTTGAACTAACTGGACTAAGCCGTGAATCACATATGCACTCAACGCAATGTGTTCGACCTATTCGGACACCACATACGTAACTACCCCCTTGTTGCGTTGACAAAAGTACGAAAAATGTATTGGTTCGCAACAAAAACTGATGGTAAAACATTTGCGGTTCTTTTTTGTGCTCAGTATAGTGCAGAGTGTACACATTCGACAAAGGTTCTCATCCAGTCAGATATGACCATCAAATTGTGTTTATCTACTTCTATATTTATATTTTTTATTATTAATAATTGTCAGTTTGGAATAGTTGTATTAACATAGCACACCTGTGACCGAGGGTTGACGTTTTCTCCTTCTTTCTGCGCATGATTCAGGTGGGTCGTCACGTGCTGTCTTGTCCAGCATGACCAGTTCACCGTTGCATTTGTGTAGCGGACACTCACTGGTGATATGGAGTGCGGTCTGCCTTTCGGCACCGCATTCTCACGAAGCTGATGGTGCCAGCCCTGTCTCGTTCATGTTGTGTTTGGATCTTCTATAGCCTGTTCACATGCGCTCGAGGCGCACCAGTGAATGTCCGAGAAGGGGTGTCGAGAACGCACCTTGAAGGTGCGATTTATGCAGGTGTTTTGTCATGTGTTCATGTAGCCCCATGTCTGTACCGCGAGCATTGCTACCAGTGACATACGCCAAGTATAACCTCATCTAGAGTGCCTCCTGTACTTTCCAGGCGAGGACATCTTCTTCAACGTAGCTCCGGCTTACAGTGACATGACGTACCAGCTGGCGGGAGTCGACCGCCCCAATCCCCGGGTCGTCAGCAACAACATCTTCAACGGGCTCTCGGGTCGAGCCTCCTACCGCAACCACACCGCCTTGTTTGCATTCTTTGGTAAGAACAAACCACACCAACTTGTTTGCATTCTTCGGTAAGAACAAACCACACCGCCTTGTTTGCATTCTTTGGTAAGAACAAACCACAACGCCTTGTTTGCATTCTTCGGTAAGAACAAACCACACCGCCTTGTTTGCATTCTTCGGTAAGAACAAACCACAACGCCTTGTTTGCATTCTTCGGTAAGAACAAACCACACCGCCTTGTTTGCATTCTTCGGTAAGAACAAACCACACCGCCTTGTTTGCATTCTTTGGTAAGAACAAACCACAACGCCTTGTTTGCATTCTTCGGTAAGAACAAACCACACCGCCTTGTTTGCATTCTTCGGTAAGAACAAACCACAACGCCTTGTTTGCATTCTTCGGTAAGAACAAACCACACCGCCTTGTTTGCATTATACGGAAATAACAAACCACACCGCCTTGTTTGCATTCTTCGGTAAGAACAAACCACACCGCCTTGTTTGCATTCTTTGGTAAAAACAAACCACACTGCCTTGTTTGCGTTTTTCGGTAAGAACAAATCACGCCGCCTTGTTTGCATTCTTCGGTAAGAACAAACCATACCGCCTTGTTTGCATTCTTCGGTAAGAACAAACCATGCCGTCTGGTTTGGATTTTTCGGTAAGAACAAACCACGCCGCCTTGTTTGCATTCTTCGTTAAGAACAAACCACCCCGCCTTGTTTGCATTCTTCGTTAAGAACAAACCACGCCGCCTTGTTTGCATTCTTCGGTAAGAACAAACCACACCGCCTTGTTTGCATTCTTCGGTAAGAACAAACCACAAGGCCTTGTTTGCATTCTTCGGTAAGAACAAACCACACCGCCTTGTTTGCATTCTTCGGTAAGAACAAACCACAAGGCCTTGTTTGCATTCTTCGGTAAGAACAAACCACACCGCCTTGTTTGCATTCTTCGGTAAGAACAAACCACACCGCCTTGTTTGCATTCTTTGGTAAAAACAAACCACACCGCCTTGTTTGCGTTCTTCGGTAAGAACAAATCACGCCGCCTTGTTTGCATTCTTCGGTAAGAACACACCACGCCGCTTTGTTTGCATCCTTTTGTAAGAACAAACTATACCGCCTTGTTTGCATTCTTCGGTAAGAACAAACCACGCCATCTGGTTTGCATTTTTCGGTAAGAACAAACCACGCCGCCTTGTTTGCATTCTTCAGTAAGAACAAACCATGCCGCCATGTTTGCATCCTTTGGTAAGAACAAACCACACCGCCTTGTTTGCATTCTTCAGTAAGGACAAACCACATCGCCTTGTTTGCATGTTTCGGTAAAAACAAATCACGCCGCCTTGTTTGCATTCTTCGGTAAGGACAAACCACATCGCCTTGTTTGCATTTTTCGGTAAGAACAAACCACGCCGCCTTGTTTGCATTCTTCGGTAAGAACAAACCACACCGCCTTGTTTGCATTCTTTGGTAAGAACAAACCACAACGCCTTGTTTGCATTCTTCGGTAAGAACAAACCACACCGCCTTGTTTGCATTCTTCGGTAAGAACAAACCACAACGCCTTGTTTGCATTCTTCGGTAAGAACAAACCACACCGCCTTGTTTGCATTATACGGAAATAACAAACCACACCGCCTTGTTTGCATTCTTCGGTAAGAACAAACCACACCGCCTTGTTTGCATTCTTTGGTAAAAACAAACCACACTGCCTTGTTTGCGTTTTTCGGTAAGAACAAATCACGCCGCCTTGTTTGCATTCTTCGGTAAGAACAAACCATACCGCCTTGTTTGCATTCTTCGGTAAGAACAAACCATGCCGTCTGGTTTGGATTTTTCGGTAAGAACAAACCACGCCGCCTTGTTTGCATTCTTCGTTAAGAACAAACCACCCCGCCTTGTTTGCATTCTTCGTTAAGAACAAACCACGCCGCCTTGTTTGCATTCTTCGGTAAGAACAAACCACACCGCCTTGTTTGCATTCTTCGGTAAGAACAAACCACAAGGCCTTGTTTGCATTCTTCGGTAAGAACAAACCACACCGCCTTGTTTGCATTCTTCGGTAAGAACAAACCACAAGGCCTTGTTTGCATTCTTCGGTAAGAACAAACCACACCGCCTTGTTTGCATTCTTCGGTAAGAACAAACCACACCGCCTTGTTTGCATTCTTTGGTAAAAACAAACCACACCGCCTTGTTTGCGTTCTTCGGTAAGAACAAATCACGCCGCCTTGTTTGCATTCTTCGGTAAGAACACACCACGCCGCTTTGTTTGCATCCTTTTGTAAGAACAAACCATACCGCCTTGTTTGCATTCTTCGGTAAGAACAAACCACGCCATCTGGTTTGCATTTTTCGGTAAGAACAAACCACGCCGCCTTGTTTGCATTCTTCAGTAAGAACAAACCATGCCGCCATGTTTGCATCCTTTGGTAAGAACAAACCACACCGCCTTGTTTGCATTCTTCAGTAAGGACAAACCACATCGCCTTGTTTGCATGTTTCGGTAAAAACAAATCACGCCGCCTTGTTTGCATTCTTCGGTAAGGACAAACCACATCGCCTTGTTTGCATTTTTCGGTAAGAACAAACCACGCCGCCTTGTTTGCATTCTTTGGTAATAACAAACTACACCGCCTTGTTTGCATTCTTCGGTAAAAACAAACACAAACTAAGGTTGAGTTACCCACCTATTGACCGACCTTTATTTGTATTGTCCATAGTTGGTAGTTTTGAATTTGAGAGGAGTAGTTTTAGTAGGTAGTCTGCGTGTTGCTTTTTGATACAATATGGTTTATTCACGATTGAAATTTAAAACACAAACTTAACAATTGTCAATTTGTTTGTAAGACGGTGTTCATTAGTATTCGTGACAACTTAGACATGGTGTTCGTGACAGCGAATGTAAAATGGTGTTCGTGACAGCGTGTGTGAGGTGGTTGTCGTGACAGCGACGGTGGGAGGGTGTAGGTGTGGGTCGGAGCAGTTGGGGGTCATGGTACATTAGTGGTGTGGTGGAATTCACGCCAATACAATAGGGTGCTACCCAGTCATTACCTATCCAATGAGCTTCAGACGGAGATAGCTGATGGGAATCAACACAGGACAATGTAAAGTCAAGACTTGAAAATAAATTACTGCCTATTTTTATATGAGATATTCAAACGTTAGATGACTGTAGTCCAAAATATATTTCCGTGAAACATGATACCTACCAATAAGAAAACATCTAACCGCTACTCGCGACGAACAAAGGCAGATAAAAATACAAAAAAACAAGCATCACTGAAGTAAGTATGTAGGTATGCAGATATACTTATATCAGTTCTAAACATTTGCCAAGTTTGGCATATGTTTAGAACTGATATCAATAAAGTTGTATGAAACAGCTGGTTGTTATCAACATATAGAGTGTAAAAAGCTCAAACCAATATTTAGTTTCAAAACGCTTGAAAAGATAATTGTGTAAGACTGCCTATTTGTATATGGCGTATTCAAACGATATAATTATACTTCAAACGTGTCATGTCATAAAGGTTAAAACAATTTATCTGCTACTCGAGACGAACAGAAGCGGATAAAAAAAACCTATCTGGAGATTCCATCGAAGCGATCAAACAATGCATGGAGAGGCTAGGATGAAATTCGATACAGTTTGAAGTAGTTTTATAAAACAAACGAAAACAATGTGCCAGTATAATTTCTAAGAAATCATACAAAACATTATAGAAATACTCCAACTATCAACTCAATGACCGCAACGTGCAAATCAAGTCTCTGGAGGGCGGGATGTGGCAGGAAGTGGGGGTGGGCGGTTACCCCTCAAACAGGTAGAAAACCTTTGCCACACCCTCACCCGTGACATCGCTTGAAGTCACGTTTTCACACACGTCTGTTTCTTTCACATCTACTAAAATAGCAGTAATAAACCGAAACGGTGAATTTATTAATAATACTATTTAATGCAATTATGATTACTACGAGTCGTGTGGGCCCGTGCACCACACATAGTGCCGGGTCCATGCACTACACATAGTGCCGGCAGACGTTTCCACAAGTCGTTGTTCACGCTGTGCAGTCACCATCAGGTAGCCGACTCAGGTGATTGTTAGCGCTTTTTATTACTTTGATGATCTTTTTAATCGAATTCAAAGCAAGATACTGTTAGTTATTAAAAAAAGCTGATGGGCTCAAGTAAAATTAAATATATGGACGAATCACGTCCGACTGGGTTCCGTCACGGGACCGTCAGCCATGTAATTTACTGTCTACAACTCTACCACGTGACTGGTCATCGACAGGTCAGATGGTGTCGTATGAAGTGGCTGACGCCACTGATGGGATGTGTCCACTCGAGATGGTCAAGGTGCCGGTGCCCAAGAACGACTCCCAGTTCGGGTCGGACGGAAACAAGGAGGACTACATGCCCTTCGTGCGGTCAGCCTACAACCGCGACACCGGACTGTCTCCCAACAATCCTCGACGTCCGGTGAGTGACAGTCTCTATCCTAGATTCCTCCACAGCAGTTGCATAACACTGTGATACTTGTTTTCTGTCGATAATTATGTGAATCGTCTTGTTCTATGAGAAAGGCGCGTGAACCGTTCGCCCACGTCTTCTGTTTAGAGAAACTTCGATTTTTGTAAGATTGCTTCGTACCTTATTCGACATCTGATAGTTTCGTGAAACTTCGTCCGCTGTTGAATAGTTTTGTGAACTGTCGCCATGTGTACCGTGCGTGCCTCTGCCGCTAGATCAACCGGGCGAGCAGCTGGATAGACGGCAGCTTCGTGTACGGGCGAGGCGAAGTCTGGTGCAACTGTCTGCGGCAGTTCACGGGCGGCCTTCTCCTCACCACCGACCACCTCGGCTACTACCCCGGCTACAACCACCTGGGGCTACCCCTCGATAACCTGCCTGACCCCGTCAGTCACGAGAAGATGCAGCCAGAGAAACAGTGGGGTAAGTGCCCTACGGTGTTATCGTTGTTCTCCTCTCTGTCCGGCTAGTCCATGGTTACTGAGGATGTCCTTGATACTTCTTTTCGATCTCCTTCCGCCGATGACGTCACACTGCCGTCTCTATCCATACATCCACCTTAACCATCGTTCTCGTTCATCACACCCCTCGAAATCCCGCCAAATCTCTACTTACTCGGGCTTTCTATATGATATTGTTTGTATTAACAACTGGTCAATTAACAAATTAAACATATAGTTTAAGTACTTTCAAATTAATGTTTTAACGTTCCCCTTCGCAAATCATTCACACAAAACCAGTTTTCCAAACACATCAGCCCAGACGAAATGTCCGAACTATGGACTACTGCCAGCGTTAACTAATGTAGGAAACGGGGACATTTCTGAAATTCGGTATTATCACCGGACTATGGGTAATTAATTTTACTATCTAATCATTATGGTATAGACATTACTCTTGGTAATGTGTGGTAAAACTACCTTGCGGTGCTCTCCAGCTTAGACCACATGTCACTCTGTCGGGGTGAACGTCGTTTGAATGCTACGTTTGTGTTCGACGCCAGGATTTGGCGACGCGCACACGCACCAGAACCCAGGCCTGATGGCCATAGCCCTCGTATGGTTCCGCTACCACAACCACGTGGCCGCCCGAATAAGGAACAGTCACCCTGCCAAGGTGGACGAGCGCTGGGGCAACGAACAGTGGAAGGATGAGCAGATCTTCCAGGCCGCGCGTCGCCACGTCATTGCCGTCATGCAGGTGAGACGTCATTGCCGTCATGCAAGTAACACTTCATTGCCGTCCTGCAACAATACGTCATTGCCGTCAGGCAGGTGACACGTCATTGCCGTCCTGCAGGTGACAGGTCATTGTCGAGCGCGTGCGCGTTTTTGTGCGCGTGCGCGTGCACGTGTGGACACGGGTGCGCATGTGTGTAGGCATGTGGCAATGTTGATCGTACTTGTTTATATTCATGAAAGGGGCTCCTATCAAAGCGAACTTTGCATGAACGTTTTAATTTCTGCTTCAGAATATCATCGCGTACGAATACTTACCGGCGTTGTTGGGTCGCGATCTAACGGAATATAAAGGTAAGCAAGTTACTTCATTGATGTGCGCAATATGTGTAGTGCCGTAAAACCGTGAAGGAAATACGGTGGAGGTTGTTGTATAAAAGTGGCTCTACACATGCAACTGTTACCGGCATTCTAGATGTTTTATTCGATATGCATCGTTGGCGCCTTCGGGTGCGACGAGCCGTTTTAAAAATATCACTGGTTCTGCAACGACAATCGGCTGCTTGTATGGCGACACCTAGCGGGGCGCTGGAAATTGACAACTGCAATATGCACGCCATCTAGCGTACAATATGAATATATTCGAACCAAAATTATAAAAATCAATCGTTTGGTTTTCAGGGGTTATTTTTTCTAAATATAGACTATTCATACAAATGCAGATGTGGAATTTGTAAGCATTTCGGTTTGCTGCTCTTAGTGAGTGGGTTAATATTTTATATATTTGACAAACAAAGCTGTTTTGGTGGTTTTATTTGATGTACGTTTGTCGTCTGCTACGTCTACGAAGGCTACAACTCGCACCTGCAGCCGTCAATGAGCGCCATCTTCGAAGCTGCTGCTATCCGCACCTACCACACGCAAATACCGCCCGGGATCTATGTTAGGTGTGTTCTCGAACTGGTTACGTTTTTGGCGTTTTTAATCGCTTGTTAATCGTGATTTGTCACTTCTCCCGTCGAGCAAGACGTGGCACTTGCTTGCCCAAGTCAAGACGTCCTAGAAACTAAAATGAATAAATCAATGGGCGTAAATTCGTGCTACTAAGGCTAAAGCTTTATTTTTAGTATATTGATGACGTGGGCAATAATTGTGGGTAAAATTGTGTTTCGCCATTTTTACTAAAACCTGATCAAATTATTCCATAAGATATTTATGTGCTAAATCTTTAACACATATTCATTCCAATTTCTGCAAACAAACTGTTACAAAACTTGTTTTGAGTGAAGTACTTACGAAAATATACCGGCGAAATCCAAATCTCGTCGAAGACGCCTGCATCAAAAATCGTGGGTCCTATCTACGCTGTGTAAATTGTTCGCGTGTCACATGAATCAGTCCGAGACCATACATCGTATACATATGTGTAAATATAATTCGAAATATATGGTTATGGGGTCACAGGAAGACGGCATATAACATGCCATGTGACCACCATGCAACACAACTAAAAAAAATTAAACGGTTATTTTGTGTACGTCTACTGTTATGTTGTTGTTGTTGCAAAATAAATTTATTTGATTATTTGACCATGTTAATAAATAAGAAAAACGAATTTAAGGAACTCATACAATTGACACACACGCACGCACACACAGGCACACACAGGCACACAGTGACACACATGCATTATCTAAGTAACATTATCAACAATTAAAAATTGCATGTTCAGTGAATTTAAAAAAGTAATATTATTTTAGATTAGAAAGGTATCTCTGAATTGGAATACTCCTTTGCTGTTACGCATGTTTGTTTGAAACAGAGGCAGTAACTGCAGCTTCTATCGATGTCGTTCTGGCAAAGCTATTCGCATGTGTAACGCATACTTCAGATCACAGGCAAGTCTAGTAATTAATATTCATATAATTTTCCTATTTCTTTGTTGTCGGTTTCATGCTTAGATGAATAGTGCTTATTATGTTATCATGTTGAGACCTGTGCACCCTCCATATTCTTCCGTATTTGTTAGTTTTGTTACAGAATTGCTGGTCCCAAAATACAGGAATTTTTTTCTTGTGGAATATGTGGCGCCACCTTTCGGATAAGTTTGCATTTGTCCACTAATAGCTAAAAACGATCTGATGTGCATGCTACGCATTGAATACCTGTATTATCGGGCCAAGTGCAATTCACGTTAGGCCCGTAACGAACATTCAACAAAAATCTTAACCCGCGGGAACGGTTCGCCATTTCGACGATAACGATGGACGGGAAAAGTGATTCGAGTTTGCCTGTGAATATTATGCAAGTGTTTGTTTTTCACATTGAAAGTGTTACTGGAAGTTAGTCAGGAATACTGAACATAGCTTTGAGGATACCGAGAGCTGTGAGATCAGGTGCACAGGTCTGCATGTTATACAATGTACAAGTATGCATGTAAACATACATTTTGTGTATATTAATTTATTTCCACATATTTGAACTGAATTTTGATTGCAGTTTAAGGTATTATTTGCATTCACTAACACAATATTTATACTGTAGATGTTTTGTTAACTGTTCTAACATAATAGGTAAAATTATGTTTCTTACATTTAGGAAATGGTGAAGAAATATGGTCTGAAGGACATTATCCGAGGAATGGCATCGCAGATTGCAGAACGAGAAGATCACATCATTGTGGATGATCTCAGGGGTGAGAGATTAACAAGTTCATGATGCTGCCACATGTATATATCTACTGCCAGTATTACTGGTTTTGTATAATCCTAACTAACAACTGACCATAGCCTGCTAAGTTTTTGATTGTTTTAAAGTGGGCACTTCGGCCCCAGTGTATTTGTCATGTGGTTTTGATAAACACCTGAAAGCAGGGGTATAGTAGTGTTGACTTGACTGTGAAATGATGTCTGGATTTGGAGGTTATTTTTATCTGGATTAACACGATTACCTTTTATTGTACAAAATGCAGACTGATTAATATACAGCTGTATACATAAAAATGTAACTGATTATGTACAGTTGCACAATTTATGGACACTGGCATGTCATTAAAATCTTAACATTTGTAATGTACTTATAAACCAGGGTCCGTATGCATGTAGACCGGATGAAGTTAATGTATGCACAGGTCATAAATACGGCCGTGGATGGCTATCCAGTCATGGCTAGCCTTATAAGGGAGTTTTGGCAGTATTAAGGACGTGAGTAAATCGTGCAAACGCCAATGTACATTAACAGTGCGAGTGATTTATTGTTGAAAAACAGCATATTTTATGCAAATATGGCTTTAACTGGTCAAAGATGGATATTGTTTTTAAAACTAACATTAAAACACATTTTTTAGAACAGTGTGTCCGTCGCACCAAACAATGGTGCTTGGAATGGTGCCTAACTGTTACGATTTGAATTGATAACATTACATTTTATGATCTGCACTCTGGAGATACAGTGGACAAGTATATATATTCATGATACCGAGGTTTATTTGGTGTTGTTTTCGTCTGTCAGCTTTTACCTGTTTACCGACAACATTGTAGTAGTAAATTGTTCCAGTGCCTACAGTGACACACAACACCAACATTATTATATTCTGATTACATCCCTTCTTCTCGTCATTAACAAATTCATGCTCATTCTTTCCTGAAGCTTGAGTCCCTTGACAGTTGTATTTGTTTGCTGTTGGCAAGGGCACCAGACAAAATTAAATCCTCAAGCCAATTGCAGTGTGCTGCAGCGTCGTCTGACTGTGTAGTCCTGTTAGGAATGATTTCCCTCATTGACCTAATTACTTTGGCACTGGCGCTCTGCGTGGCCACGGCATGGCTTCCAGGTCATGGGCGGGAAGAATTTACAAACAACCGTGTGATTTTCAGTTGGACAGCGAAATTTGTTCGAAAAAAGGTGTTCGTAATAACCGTGAATTTGATATACCCGTGTTCGTAGTATGCGTGAATCCTTATAATGGAAAATATAGGGACAAAATCTGTACGTAACAAATTGTTTCGTTATATCTGTCAATTCATTGTATCTGTGTTCATTATAAGAGTGTTGCACTGTACTTTTTTTTTATATCTATGTAAAGCACATCTCTGGTTGCAGGTAGAAACTATGGTCCCCTGCAGTACTTTCTTACACCTGTATGTAAAGTACTTCTCTGATTGCAGGTAGAAACTGGTCCGTGCAGTACTTTCTTACACCTGTATGTAAAGTGCATCTCTGATTGCAGGTATAAACTGGTCCCTGCAGTACTTTCTTACACCTGTATGTAAAGTACATCTCTGATTGCAGGTAGAAACTGGCCCCTGCAGTACTTTCTTACACCTGTACGTAAAGTACTTCTCTGATTGCAGGTAGAAACTGGTCCCTGCAGCACTTTTTTACACCTGTATGTAAAATACATCTCTGATTGCAGGTACAAACTGGTCCCTGCAGTACTTTCTTACACCTGTAAGTAAAGTACATCTCTGATTGCAGGTAGAAACTGGTCCCTGCAGTACTTTCTTACACCTGTACGTAAAGTACATTTCTGATTGCAGGTAGAAACTATGGTTCCCTGCAGTACTTTCTTACACCTGTACGTAAAGTACATCTCTGATTGCAGGTAGAAACTGGTCCCTGCAGTAGTTTCTTACACCTGTATGTAAAGTACATATCTGATTGCAGGTAGAAACTGGTCCCTGCAGTACTTTTTTACACCTGTATGTAAAGTACATCTCTGATTGCAGGTAGAAACTGGTCCCTTCAGTACTTTCTTACACCTGTATGTAAAGTACATCTCTGATTGCAGGTAGAAACTTATCCCTGCAGTACTTTCTTACACCTGTATGTAAAGTACATCTCTGATTGCAGGTAGAAACTGGTCCCTGCAGTACTTTCTTACACCTGTATGTAAAGTACATATCTGATTGCAGGTAGAAACTGGTCCCTGCAGTACTTTCTTACACCTGTATGTAAAGTACATCTCTGATTACAGGTAGAAACTATGGTCCACTGCAGTACTTTCTTACACCTGTACGTAAAGTACATCTCTGATTGCAGGTAGAAACTATGGTCCCCTGCAGTACTTTCTTACACCTGTATGTAAAGTACATCTCTGATTGCAGGTAGAAACTGGTCCCTGCAGTACTTTCTTACACCTGTATGTAAAGTACATCTCTGATTGCAGGTAGAAACTATGGTCCCCTGCAGTACTTTCTTACACCTGTATGTAAAATACATCTCTGATTGCAGGTTGAAACTAGGGTCCCCTGCAGTAGTTTCTTACACCTGTATGTAAAGTACATCTCTGATTGCAGGAAGAAACTATGGCCCCTGCAGTACTTTCTTACACCTGTATGTAAAGTACATCTCTGATTGCAGGTAGAAACTATGGTCCCTGCAGTACTTTCTTATACCTGTATGTAAAATACATCTCTGATTGCAGGTTGAAACTATGGTCCCCTGCAGTAGTTTCTTACACCTGTATGTAAAGTACATATCTGATTGCAGGAAGAAACTATGGTCCCCTGCAGCACTTTCTTACACCTGAATGTAAAGTACATCTCTGGTTACAGGTAGAAACTATGGTCCCCTGCAGCACTTTCTTACACCTGAATGTAAAGTACATCTCTGGTTGCAGGTAGAAACTATGGTCCCCTGCAGCACTTTCTTACACCTGTATGTAAAGTACTTCTCTGATTGCAGGTAGAAACTATGGTCCACTGCAGCACTTTCTTACACCTGTATGTAAAGTACTTCTCTGATTGCAGGTAGAAACTATGGTCCCCTGCAGCACTTTCTTACACCTGTATGTAAAGTACTTCTCTGATTGCAGGTAGAAACTATGGTCCACTGCAGTACTCGCGTCAGGACCTTGTCGTGCAGACCATCATGCAGGGAAGAGACCATGGTCTGCCTGACTACAACACGGCGAGGAAGGCCTTCCACCTTCCCCCTGTGGACACCTGGAGAGATATCAACCCCACTCTCCATGACAGCAACCCTGAGGTCAGTCACCCTTATTCATACACCGCACCTGGTTATCTAATTCACAGTGACAAATATAAGAAGTGTGAGTAGGTTCAGACACCCTCAAAATGGGGTGAAGTAACAAAGAACATGAGACTCAATTAACAGGAGAGCCAGGAGAACCTGGGTTCAAATCCTGTGCTGCGGGGTCAAACCTTGGGCAAGTTCATTCACTCTACATTGCTCCAGTTCACTATGTATGAATGAGTACCTGGCTATAGACAGTGGTGGATATGTGTGTACAAGTAGTCTTTGCGCATTAATTGCAGCGTGGCTGGATGTTTCCCAGAAAAGTCGAGACAGTGTTCAATTGAACAGGTCTGCCAGGATGTAAAGTGTAAAGCGCTTTTGAGCAGTCCTGAGGACTGGATACTGCACTATATAAGAACTTAGACCTTTTTAACACTACAATTCTCTTGCATTCTTTTTAACAGGACAGGGGTTGAATCCTGTTGCTGTCTTTTTAACAGGACTGGGGTCGAATCCTCTTGCTGTCTTTTTAACAGGACTGGGGTCAAATCCTCTTGCTGTCTTTTTAACAGGACAGGGGTTGAATCCTCTTGGTGTCTTTTTAACAGGACTGGTGTTGAATCCTCTTTCTGTTTTTTTAACAGGACTGGGGTCGAATCCTCTTGCTGTCTTTTTAACAGTTCAGGGGTTGAATCCTCTTTCTGTCTTTTTAACAGGACTGGGGTCGAATCCTCTTGCTGTCTTTTTAACAGGACGGGTTGAATCCTCTTGCTGTCTTTTTAACAGGACAGGGGTCGAATCCTCTTGCTGTCTTTTTAACAGGACTGGGGTCGAATCCTCTTGCTGTCTTTTTAACAGGACTGGGGGCAAATCCTCTTTCTGTCTTTTTAACAGGACTGGGGTCGAATCCTCTTGCTGTCTTTTTAACAGGACAGTGGTTGAATCCTCTTGCTGTCTTTTTAACAGGACTGGGGTCGAATCCTCTTGCTGTCTTTTTAACAGGACAGGGGTCGAATCCTCTTGCTGTCTTTTTAACAGGACTGGGGCAAATCCTCTTTCTGTCTTTTTAACAGGACTGGGGTCGAATCCTCTTTCTGTCTTTTTAACAGGACTGGGGTCAAATCCTCTTGCTGTCTTTTTAACAGGACAGGGGTTGAATCCTCTTTCTGTCTTTTTAACAGGACTGGGGGCAAATCCTCTTTCTGTCTTTTTGAGACTTGGGCAATTTTGTGCATGCACCCAACGTTGCTTGAATGAATACCTGGCTATAGACGCTGAATAGATATGAGTCAGTAGTCTTTGTGCAATATTTTAAGTGTGGCTGAATGTTTCTTAAAGAAGTCAGGTTGCTGTCAGAAGGAGAAGGGGGTGAAGTGTAAAGTGATTTGAGTATTTGAAAGGACTGGATGAATACTGCACAGAGTAAGAACTTACCTTCTTATAATAAATATAATGAAATAGTCAAATACTGTTATCGTCTTAACACTGAATAATTTATAGCTAGATTAGGTTCAGGTTCAATAATATTATTTTTTAACTACCAGTGTTCCTGTTTAGAAAACAATTTTTCTGAAGCCACACTGAGGTTGATGTTTAGGTTTCTGTTCGGGCCGTGTAAGTGATAAAAGATGTATGTGGTTGTTTGGTCGGACTGAAGGTGATAAAAAAGCTGGCCGACACCTACAAAAACATCTCTCTGTTGGACATCTACGTGGGTGGTCTGCTAGAGATGACCAATGGCACCCCGGGTCCACTCTTCACTGCAGTCATCCTGGAGCAGTTCCAACGCATCAGAGACGCAGACAGGTTCTGGTTTGAAAACAAGGAAAACAAGTTAGTATAGCAGTAGTGTTATTACACCAGTCCAGGTTCATTCCTGGTTTGTGTAATTCATAATGCTGAATGCGCAGCTATGTATGGGTGCTTCTGTCATGTGTATTGCCACTTATGTGCTTGAAACTAGAGATTTTGTGTTTGTCAATAATAAAACTAAGTTCACTCTTACATGAACAGGTTAACGTTGAACAGACACAAAACAAGTGCTAAGTTTATTCAATTTGCAGCCGTAGAGGTTGAATATTTCCATAGAGTACAGATTGTGTAAAGTTATTTGACTTATTAGAATGCGTACAATGACCCAGACCTGTTTTGTGATAGGATAATTTTAAATGGACAGTACAATGTTAATATAAAATTATCACTTCTACTTATTAAAAATTATCACTTCTACTTATTAAATGCAGAAACTAACTAAATGAGACCGTGATTACTTCACTTGTACAGTATAAATACAATACTGGTTATAGTGTCATCATGTACATGCATTTATGTGTGTGAGTTCATCCCCCAGTGGTGTTGCAGGCTGCTGTCTGACGCGGAGGTGGCTGACATCAAGTCAACCAAGTTCAGTGACGTGATCCGGGCAGCGACAGACCTGCCACAACACGACTTCCAGAGTGACGTCTTCTTCTGGAACCAAGGTCTCATTGTTTATCTATGAAAACTGGCATTGTGGCAAAATATAATTCTCACACTGTACGAAATAACATTTTCATACTGAATTAAATTACACATTCTAACCAAGATAGACCAGGGCTTGGCCAAGTATTACTGATGGGTGCAGTTCTTAGGGTGTCACTGTTATGTACAATGGGCATGGAATAACATGGAGAGATGAATAGCTTTCAGTGGGTGCTGTTACTGACACATGTAGATAGATAGCTTTCAGTGGGTGCTGTTACTGACACGTGTAGATATATAGTTTTCAGTGGGTGCTGTTACTGACACGTGTAGATAGATAGCTTTCAGTGGGTGCTGTTACTGACACGTGTAGGTATGTAGCTTTCAGTGGGTGCTGTTACTGACACATGTAGATAGATAGCTTTCAGTGGGTGCTGTTACTGACACGTGTAGATATGTAGCTTTCAGTGGGTGCTGTTACTGACACGTGTAGATATATAGTTTTCAGTGGGTGCTGTTACTGACACATGTAGATAGATAGCTTTCAGTGGGTGCTGTTACTGACACGTGTAGATATATAGTTTTTAGTGGGTGCTGTTACTGACACGTGTAGATAGATAGCTTTCACTGGTGCTGTTACTGACACGTGTAGATATGTAGCTTTCAGTGGGTGCTGTTACTGACACATGTAGATAGATAGCTTTCAGTGGGTGCTGTTACTGACACGTGTAGATATGTAGCTTTCAGTGGGTGCTGTTACTGACACGTGTAGATATATAGTTTTCAGTGGGTGCTGTTACTGACACATGTACATAGATAGCTTTCAGTGGGTGCTGTTACTGACACGTGTAGATATATAGTTTTAGTGGGTGCTGTTACTGACACGTGTAGATAGATAGCTTTCAGTGGGTGCTGTTACTGACACGTGTAGATATGTAGCTTTCAGTGGGTGCTGTTACTGACACATGTAGATAGATAGCTTTCAGTGGGTGCTGTTACTGACACGTGTAGATATGTAGCTTTCAGTGGGTGCTGTTACTGACATGTGTAGATATGTAGCTTTCAGTGGGTGCTGTTACTGACACGTGTAGATATATAGTTTTCAGTGGGTGCTGTTACTGACATGTGTAGATAGATAGCTTTCAGTGGGTGCTGTTACTGACACGTGTAGTTAGATAGCTTTCAGTGGGTGCTGTTACTGACACGTGTAAATAGATAGCTTTCAGTGGGTGCTGTTACTGACACGTGTAGATAGATAGCTTTCAGTGGGTGCTGTTAATGACACATGTAGATAGATAGCTTTCAGTGGGTGCTGTTACTGACACATGTAGATATATAGCTTTCAGTGGGTGCTATTACTGACACATGTAGATAGATAGCTTTCAGTGGGTGCTGTTACTGACACATGTAGATAGATAGCTTTCAGTGGGTGCTGTTACTGACACATGTAGATAGATAGCTTTCAGTGGGTGCTGTTACTGACACATGTAGATAGATAGCTTTCAGTGGGTGCTGTTACTGACACATGTATACAGATAGCTTTCAGTGGGTGCTGTTACTGACACGTGTAGATATATAGTTTTCAGTGGGTGCTGTTACTGACACATGTAGATATATAGCTTTCAGTTGGTGCTGTTACTGACACGTGTAGATATATAGCTTTCAGTGGGTGCTGTTACTGACACGTGTAGATAGCTGTCAGTAGATGCTGTTACTGACACGTGTAGATAGATAGCTTTCAGTGGGTGCTGTTACTGACACGTGTAGATATGTAGCTTTCAGTGAGTGCTGTTACTGACACGTGTAGATATGTAGCTTTAAGTGGGTGCTGTTACTGACACATGTAGATAGATAGCTTTCAGTGGGTGCTGTTACTGACACGTGTAGATATGTAGCTTTCAGTGGGTGCTGTTACTGACACATGTAGATAGATAGCTTTCAGTGGGTGCTGTTACTGACACGTGTATATATGTAGCTTTCAGTGGGTGCTGTTACTGACACATGTAGATAGATAGCTTTCAGTGGGTGCTGTTACTGACACGTGTAGATAGATAGCTTTCAGTGGGTGCTGTTACTGACACGTGTATATATGTAGCTTTCAGTGGGTGCTGTTACTGACACATGTAGATAGATAGTTTTCAGTGGATGCTGTTACTGACACGTGTAGATATATAGCTTTCAGTGGGTGCTGTTACTGACACGTGTAGATATGTAGCTTTCAGTGGGTGCTGTTACTGACACGTGTAGATATGTAGTTTTCAGTGGGTGCTGTTACTGACACGTGTAGATAGATAGCTTTCAGTGGATGCTGTTACTGACACGTGTAGATAGCTTTCAGTGGGTGCTGTTACTGACACGTGTAGATATGTAGCTTTCAGTGGGTGCTGTTACTGACACGTGTAGATATGTAGCTTTCAGTGGGTGCTGTTACTGACACGTGTAGATATGTAGCTTTCAGCGGGTGCTGTTACTGACACATGTAGATAGATAGCTTTCAGTGGGTGCTGTTACTGACACGTATAGATAGATAGCTTTCAGTGGGTGCTGTTACTGACACGTGTATATATGTAGCTTTCAGTGGGTGCTGTTACTGACACATGTAGATAGATAGCTTTCAGTGGGTGCTGTTACTGACACGTGTAGATAGATAGCTTTCAGTGGGTGCTGTTACTGACACGTGTATATATGTAGCTTTCAGTGGGTGCTGTTACTGACACATGTAGATAGATAGTTTTCAGTGGATGCTGTTACTGACACGTGTAGATATATAGCTTTCAGTGGGTGCTGTTACTGACACGTGTAGATATGTAGCTTTCAGTGGGTGCTGTTACTGACACGTGTAGATATGTAGTTTTCAGTGGGTGCTGTTACTGACACGTGTAGATAGATAGCTTTCAGTGGATGCTGTTACTGACACGTGTAGATAGCTTTCAGTGGGTGCTGTTACTGACATGTGTAGATATGTAGCTTTCAGTGGGTGCTGTTACTGACACGTGTAGATATGTAGCTTTCAGTGGGTGCTGTTACTGACACGTGTAGATATGTAGCTTTTTGTGGGTGCTGTTACTGACACGTTAAGATATGTAGCTTTCAGTGGGTCCTGTTACTGACACGTGTAGATATGTAGCTTTCAGTGGGTGCTGTTACTGACACGTGTAGATAGATAGCTTTCAGTGGGTGCTGTTACTGACATGTGTAGATAGATAGCTTTCAGTGGGTGCTGTTACTGACATGTGTAGATAGATAGCTTTCAGTGGGTGCTGTTACTGACACGTGTAGATAGATAGCTTTCAGTGGGTGCTGTTACTGACACGTGTAGATACATAGCTTTCAGTGGGTGCTGTTACTGACACGTGTAGATAGATAGCTTTCAGTGGGTGCTGTTACTGACACGTGTAGATATGTAGCTTTCAGTGGGTGCTGTTACTGACACGTGTAGATAGATAGCTTTCAGTGGGTGCTGTTACTGACACGTGTAGGTATGTAGCTTTCAGTGGGTGCTGTTACTGACACATGTAGATAGATAGCTTTCAGTGGGTGCTGTTACTGACACGTGTAGATATGTAGCTTTCAGTGGGTGCTGTTACTGACACGTGTAGATATATAGTTTTCAGTGGGTGCTGTTACTGACACGTGTAGATAGATAGCTTTCAGTGGGTGCTGTTACTGACATGTGTAGATAGATAGCTTTCAGTGGGTGCTGTTACTGACATGTGTAGATAGATAGCTTTCAGTGGGTGCTGTTACTGACACGTGTAGATAGATAGCTTTCAGTGGGTGCTGTTACTGACACGTGTAGATAGATAGTGATGTGATCCACCTTTTGAACCAATTGAAAGCAATTATATACAATTATATGTAATATAAGTTGCGTTTTACTGTTGGGAAACTGCATAACGGTGATTAGCAACCATAGCTATATACAACAAGTGATTAGCAACCATAGCTATATACAACAAGTGATTAACAACCATAGCTATATACAACAAGTGATTAGCAACCATAGTTATATACAACAAGTGATTAGCAACCATAGCTATATACAACAAGTGATTAGCAACCATAGTTATATACAACAAGTGATTAGCAACCATAGCTATATACAACAAGTGATTAGCAACCATAGCTATATACAACAAGTGATTAGCAACCATAGTTATATAACAAGATTTAACAAGATTTAACAAGATTGCCATCCAGAAAATTACTCTGGATGGCAGGTGGACAAGGAAGCCTTTTGGCTTATCGAGAGTCCAATACTTTTTATCTACATGTATCCCGCCTTTTTAAGGTGTGTGTCGATTTTATTTTTAAACATATTCACGCTACTAGCACCAACACAATCAGGAGATAATCTGTTCCATTCATTTACAGTCCTTTGTGAGAATGAGAACTTTCTTATATCTAATCTACACTGCTCCTTTACTAATGTAGCTTCATGTCCTCTGGTCCTTCTATTTTTCTTAACTGAGAAAAAAATGTTTCTATCAATATTTTCATAACCATTCAATATTTTAAACACTTCTATGTGATCTCCTCTCAATCTCCTGGTCTCTAGTGTTGTTAAACCACATTCTTTTAGGCGTATTTCGTAACTAAGATCCCTCAGATTTGGTATCATTTTAGTCGCTCTCCTCTGTACTCTTTCTAGCATATCTATGTCCTTCTTGCGATATGGCCTCCATGCTTGTATACAATATTCTAAATGAGGCCTCACTATTGTTTTGTACAGCGGTACTATTAATTCTTTTTTTTTATACGCTATATTTCGCCTAATTAATCCAAGGATTTGATTTCCCTTTGACGCTGCAATTCCGCACTGCTCTGAAACCTTCATATCAGCACTAATGGTTAACCCCAAGTCCTTTTCTTTTACAGTAGTACTTAGAACAGTACCCCCCATTTTATATTTTACCTCTTCATTCCCATGACCTGTGTGGAGGCATTTACATTTCCCAAAATTGAACAGCATTTGCCACTTTTCAGACCATTTGATCAACCTATCAAGATCATCTTGTAAATGCTGTCTGTCTCCATCACTTTTAATCCTTCTAAACACTTTTGTATCATCCGCAAATTTTAACACCTTGCTTGTTATATCATCGTCCAAATCGTTGATATATATTAAGAATAATATAGGTCCTAGTACTGATCCCTGTGGTACCCCACTCAATACCGATTTCAGTTTGAAGCCTCCCCATCAACTACTACACGTTGTCTTCTGTCATTCAGCCATTTTTCTATCCAGTTTATTATACCATTTCCTATGCCATGGGCCTTTAGCTTAAGGAGTAATCTTTGATGTGGTACTTTGTCGAAAGCTTTTTGAAAATCTAAATAGATGATATCTACTGGTGATCCCTCATCTACCCACCTAGTGATGTCTTCCAAAAAACATAACATATTTGTTAAGCATGACCTCGCTTTTAAAAACCCATGTTGAGATGGGTTTATCAAGTTATGTTTAACAAGAAAATCCACCATGTGATCTTTAATTAGTCTTTCTAATAATTTGCAAATCACTGATGTTAAACTCACTGGTCTATAGTTCTCTGACTTGTTTCTCGAACCTTTTTTAAATAACGGTATAATGTTTGCCTCTTTCCATTCTAAAGGAACCACTCCCTCTTCTAATGACAAATTGAAAACTGTTGCAAGCGGTACGCTAATTTGTTCTACAATTTCCAATAGTAGTTTGGGCGGAATCCCGTCCACTCCAGGTGATTTATTATCCTTCATAGCCCTTATTTTCTTAGCTACCATTTCCGAGGTTACAACTAACTGTCCTAAATAGTCTGAATCTGCCCCCTTGAACTTAGCCTCTGGTACTGGCAGTGAACTAATATCTTCCCTGGTAAACACTGAACTAAAATACTCATTCAGGTCTTCTGCCATTAAGAATCCCTCTGATATTGTATTTCCAGCACTATCTTCTAGAGGACCGACCTTATCCTGAACTTTCTGTTTGCTTCGAATATACGCATAAAAACTCTTACTGTCATGTTTTATATTACTAGCTAATTTTTTTTCATAGCTTCTCTTTGAATTTCTAATTTCAGCTGTAGCTTGATTAAGTGCTTCTTTATAAATGTTGTAGTCTTCATCATTTCCAGTACATCTATATGACTTCCACATCATTTGTTTATACTTAATTTTTCTAATGGCTTCTTTCGATAAGTGTTTCTTTTTAGACCGTTTCCCTTGTTTTTTGAAAGGTACAAATTTATCGACTATGCACTTAATTTCACTATTTAAGATATTCCAGCATTCGGTTGCTGTCTTATTCTTCAGTGTGTTATTCCAGTCTATCTTTGCTAAATATTTCCTCATGTCCTTATACCTTCCTTTGTGGAAATTTCTCCTATACTGCTTTTTACTATTCCTTTCTGATTTTACTTTGATGGTAAAATGTATCTGGTTGTGATCACTACTCCCCAGTGGCTCACATATCTTGACATTGTCAACTAATTCTTTCTGTGAGGACAAAACTAAGTCTAACACATTCTCTCCCCTGGTTGGTTCTAGCACATGTTGAGAAAGGAAACTATCTTGTACTAAAACTAAAAACTTGTGGTCCTCACTCCCCATACTCTGTAGAGATTTCCATTGTATATGCCCATGGTTAAAGTCCCCCATAATAATACAGTTCCGTTTGCTTACTTCCCTTATAGCGTTTTGTATTTTTTCATTCTCTTCTATGCTTATGTTTGGACTTCGATAAACTAACCCAACTGTTAACGTTGAGTTTCCTGTAACTATGTTACACCAAACAGCTTCTTCGCAATCTGCTTCTCTTTCTAATTTTATTTCATTAGCCTGGATAGATTCTTTAATATATAAAATAACTCCACCTCCCTTTCTTCCTATTCTATCTTTCCTAAACATTACATATCCTGTTAGTCCCAATTCGGCATCTGATATATCAGTGGTGGCCCACGATTCGGTTATACCTATTATGTGAGGGTCAATATCTTCTACCATAATGTTTAGTTCACTTCTTTTGTTTACTATGCTCCTTGCATTTAAACAAATGCATTTATATCCTGATTCAGAACAGTTTTCCAGGCTGTTCTTTGCCGATTTATTTCTGCTGTCTTTATCTATGCCTCCAGTTTCAGGCTTCTCTGTGAATCCCCCCTGCGAATCTAGTTTAAATAGATGCAGCCTGTCCCACTGTCAACAGATTGCAGCAAGTTCTCTGAGAAAACTGCTGCCCCCTTTCCACTTAGATGTAGGCCATCTCTCATGTACATATCTTCCCTCCCAACAAAGTATCCCCATAAATCTACGAATCCCACCCCCTCTTCTTTACACATCTGCTCAACTAGTGCGTTGATCGCCATCCTCTTGCAGTTTCTATATGTCGGCCCCCTTCCTCCCATTACTGGCAAAATTCCTGAGAGGATAATCTGTTCTACTCTTGTCTTCTTTAACTTCTTCACTAACTGTCTGTACTTCTGAACTATCCCAGTTGTTCCCTCCCTCTCTGCGTTATTTGTCCCTACATGTACTAGTATAGACCCTCCCTTGCCATGCCCCAGTACCTTCTCTACCCTTTCAGTTACATGTTCTATCCTAGCCCCCGGTAGACAAACAACGACGTCCTCCCCCTCGCTTAGAGTCTTATCTGTCTTTCTCATAATCGAATCGCCCATAAACACCCTCTCTTTCCTCATTGCCCCCTCAATCACTGCCTCAGTGTAGCTCTTTCTACGGTTTGCATCTGTCTGGTTGTAATCTTGTTCCCCTGTCTTCTGCTCTCCCGTCACAATCTCGTCCGTTCCATTCTTTCCTGACGCTGTTTCTCTTGTCACCTTTCTTCCTGTCATCGTCCCTCCCGACTTCTCTTCTGTCACATGTACACATTATGGTGACACAGAGAACCTTACTAAGCAGCAGGTGTTGTGTTGTGACTCGTGTGCCAGTTAGAGGTGTTTTGACAGGTGACGCCTGTGTTGACAGGTGACACATCTGTTGACAGGTGATCTGTTTGTGTTCACGGTGACCCGTGTGATAACAGGTGATCCGTGTGACAGGTTAGTTGACAGGTGACACGTGTGTTGACAGGTTACCCGTGTGTTGACAGGTGTTTTGTTGACAGGTGTCACATGTGTTGACAGGTGATGTGTGTGACAGGTGTGTTGACAGGTGACCCATGTGACAGGTGTTGTGTTGACAGGTGACCCATGTGACAGGTGTTGTGTTGACAGGTGACTGATGTGACAGGTGTTATGTTGACAGGTGACCCGTGTGAGCAGCAGAAGCAGCTGGAGGAGGGAGACATGAATGAATGCACAGAGTACACACGCTACAATTTCTTCTCTGGCAGTGAAGTCTCCTACATTGGCTCGCTTACCGCCGTAGGACTCCTGCCCTTCAGTGAGTATAACACGCAGTAGGCTTTGTTGTGCAGTAGCTGTCCATTCACTTTGAATCATCCCAACCCCATTCAGCTAGACACCCTTACAGACCAACCGTCAGTTGATCTCATTGCTTGAGACATCTCTACAGAAATTAACTAGTCACATAATTCCACTAATCCTTCTCAAATTTAATGGATGTTGAGCTAAGCTGAAGTTGTCCTATGAATTAAAGACAACTTGTCAAAGAAAGAATATTCACAAACATCCCTTGTGAATCATTCATATAAATCAGTAGCACAAGAAGGTGTTTAACATTGACATTCCCAGCAATTCGTTTTCAGTTGTTGTTTTTTTTATTTACAAAATGTGTTCAAAATTATGAAAGGAATATTTCACAGTTCATTCTTCATAACAAACTTTGTGTTATATGAATATTTTGAATACATAACTTTAAAATGTGACATGCTATCATGTCTACTAATGATGCTTTGTTCCACTGCCCTCTGCTGCAGCCACAGACAAGAGGGCGAACCAACACTGGGTGAATGTTAACAGTGTAGTTGTGTTGTCATTGCAGTTTGCATTCTGGTTGTCTATCTGATTGCCAAATATAAAAACTACAACATCAAGAGAGAGACAAAACTCTACCAGTCCAAGATGGCTGTCAAGAGGACTCCTACTGCTCCTGGAGACATTGAGGGTAAGTGTCCCCACCCTCTGTGTGTGTGTGTGACAGTGGGGGCATTGCTAGCAGTCAGTTTCTGTACGTCGGTTTCTTTATATCTACAACAGTTTGTCTGTTTGACAAGTCACAAACTTTGGCACACATGGCTGGTAACCTGGACTACACTTTGAATACACAAGTTTAGAGCACAGTTATAACTGAGATGTATTATAGACTGTCAAAGAAACATTTTGAAAGGTTGCAAACATTTGAGCTAAACCTCTTCATGACATATCTTAAAAGAATTTTTGTTTTTTTCCAATTAAGTTTCCTTAATTTGTAAACAGCAGAATGACTGAATCTTGGTATCAATTCATAGGAACATATTTTTTTCAAATGACAAACACCATTATGTGAATGATTTGTTTATATGGAAAGTCCATCAATCCTGACACATGCACTGGGGTCACAGTGCTCATATAAAGGAGGTTCCACTGTATAAAGATGACTTGTACTCTGTACAGCCCTCGAGTGGATCAGCAAGGACAAGCGGACGCCCATCGAGTTGCACCTTGACATCCTGCAGTGCACCCTGGTGGTGACCTCTGGCAACCACCACATTCCAAGGGTCATTAAGTTTGCCCCTGAGAGCGGCAACGCTGATGTGTGGATGAGTAATGACAAACAAAACAACGTCCTCCTGATACGGGTACCCAAGGAACACGACCTCGTAAGTCTGACATGTCCTATTGGAGCATGGTGCATACCTACAAAAGACATGATCTGGTAAGGATCATTCATCTCATGCTGCTTCACTTACCCAAAGGACATGATTTTGTAAATATCCTGTTGCTCCATCGACAACGTTTGGATGTGTAGCTCATGGCAGTGACCTTTCACCTGTTGGTCTACCAAACTCTGGTTTTGTACTTTATGTTGATGTTTCAACCTGTTTGCATCACGATGTGCTATGAACCAGTATGTTACATTATTTTGATGTATAGTTTCATTTAATTTTGATGCCATCCGGAAGTTCTTGACACTGACTGACTTTATTTGTTATCTAACATCAGGATATTGCCCAACCAACTTGACTGACCTCTTCCACTCAGGTGATTGTCTTCAATGCCGACTATGAGCGCACAGCCTTCGTGACAAACTTTCGCCGTATGCTCATCTCCCACAAGATGGCGCTGCAGGTGTTTGAGAGTTCACAACGTGACATCAGCAAGAACGCAGTGACGAGACACAAGAGAAACCAACTGCTCACTAAGTTCTTTAAGAGTGTCTTCGCAGAGGTTTGTCTTTCTTACGTTTTCATATTTATGACTGTAGACTTTAACACATTGAAACTCTGAGAGCTGTGTAAACCTTGGTTGGGCGATAGAATGATGGTACTCCATAGCTCCAGTACCTGGCAGCCTTGTCTTTACTGACATGAGTGATTGAAACGAGATACTGAGGTAGAAGGAAGTTGTGTTGTCTTAAGGCCAGACACCCCAGGTGAAATGGTGTTTTTTTGACAAAAAATACTGGAAATGGTTTTCTGCCAGATTATTATACCTTTGTATGCATACTATCAATAAAGTTCAGTTCTATAACAATTACGTACCTCTAAGTGAGTTTTAGTCATGGATCAAGCATGTCGATATCATGTAACGAAATCCATTATGCAATCTTTGACAGCCATTTGATCAAAACCATTTTTCTTCAAAATTTCTGCATTTGGAAACGGGATATCTCTTGGAATAATTATGCTATATAAATAATTTTTTCAGTGTTGCATTCAGCATATTCTACTGTGTGCAATGATCACTTTTTTAAAATCATGAATAGTTTGAAAGATATAGCCATATTTGTTGCCAAAAACAAGATTTTTTTCCGTATTTTACCAAAAAATTATTTAAAAAATAAAACATTTCAAAAAATGCTCTGATCATTTCACAATAGAATCTATAGAGAACATGGATTTGTAAGAATTATACCTATATATGGATTCAATAAAAAATGGCAATGTTTCCAAATTTGCCAATATTTGCTAAAAATGGTGGCCATTTTGTTTGTTACCATGGAAACGGGGGGTCTGGCAGAAAAAAGTTCAATAAATTTTATTCAGTAAGACCCATTTCATGCATTAGGCAGAAAAAATTGAACTGTTTGCACAAATAACAAAATAATCCTATCTACCTGCTGTGTCTGGCCTTAAACACTGCATGGCTGATGAGACTGTATTTGGATAGGTATGCCCTACTAATCTTCTGTCATCATTTGTTATTCTTTTCAAGATTCCTCATGTTACAGTATTGCGGAAACAATAACAGCCAAAGCAGCAGTAAAGCATGGTCCAGTATGTTTTTCATTTTAAATACAAAAACGTCTGTCAACTAATTACCTACACTACAAGGGGGTTAGTGCCTACATTCAGAAATAGCCTACCGGGGTACTATGACATTGATTATTATGTCATTTCTGTCACAGTCCTACAACGTGGAGGAGATGAAGCCAGCAGAAGACATGGAGATTAATGAATGTAAAGACGTCGTCAACTGCGAGTTGTCCCGGGTATATGTCCTTTCTTAAAAATAACATACAAGTTCAACTGCAGAGAATGTGTAAATAGCATGTTTTGTTTGTACACGCATGTATAAATAGCATGTTTTGTTCATACACACATGTATAAACAGTCAAGCATGTAACAGTGTCGTAAAAACTATGTAGTCACTTGGTTTTCTTCTAAACTTAGAACTCTTCTGCATTGAATAAAATATTAAATACAAAGACAAATCTCTTCACGAGAACATGGAGTAGGGTTAGTGATGGAACAGTGTTGATGTTATAAAATATTCATTATTACAGAAGACTAAATGAATGGAACAAATGATCTACTGACCATGTAAATGCCAGTAGCGTGAATATATTTAAAAACAAAATTAACAAATCTGTGTTCAGGAGGAATTTGCTGAGTCTCTGGCCATGAAGCCAGACTCGATGTTCATCAATCAGATGTTCTCCCTCATCGACCACGATAGGAATGGCTACATCTCATTCCGAGAACTTCTCTACGCAGTTGTGCTCTTCTCTAAAGGTAACTCTACATCTCCATGTGTGAACTTCTCTATGCAGTTATGCTCTTCTCAAAGGTAACTATATCTCCTTGTGTGAAATTTTCTATGCAGTGGTGCTCTTCTTAAAGGTAACTCTAGATCTCCATGTGTGAACTTCTCTATGCAGTTGTGCTCTTCTCAAAGGTAACTCTACAACTCCATGTGTGAACTTCTCTATGCAGTTATGCTCTTCTCAAAGGTAACTCTACATCTCCGTGTGTGAACTTCTCTATGCAGTTGTGCTCTTCTCAAAGGTAACTCTATATCTCTATGTGTGAACTTCTCTATGCAGTTATGCTCTTCTCAAAGGTAACTCTACATCTCCGTGTGTGAACTTCTCTATGCAGTTGTGCTCTTCTCAAAGGTAACTCTACATCTCTGTGTGTGAACTTCTCTATGCAGTTGTGCTCTTCTCAAAGGTAACTCTACATCTCCATGTGTGAACTTCTCTATGCAGTTATGCTCTTCTCAAAGGTAACTCTATATCTCCGTGTGTGAACTTCTCTATGCAGTTGTGCTCTTCTCAAAGGTAACTCTACATCTCTGTGTGTGAACTTCTCTATGCAGTTGTGCTCTTCTCAAAGGTAACTCTACATCTCCATGTGTGAACTTCTCTATGCAGTTATGCTCTTCTCAAAGGTAACTCTATATCTCCTTGTGTGAACTTCTCTATGTAGTTGTTGTGCTCTTCTCAAAGGTAACTCTACATCTCCATGTGTGAACTTCTCTATGCAGTTATGCTCTTCTCAAAGGTAACTCTATATATCCACGTGTGAACTTCTCTATGCAGTTATGCTCTTCTCAAAGGTAACTCTACATCTCCATGTGTGAACCTCTCTATGCAGTGGTGCTCTTCTTAAAGGTAACTCTAGATCACCATGTGTGAACTTCTCTATGCAGTTATGCTCTACTCAAAGGTAACTCTATATCTCCTTGTGTGAACTTCTCTATGCAGTTGTGCTCTTCTCTAAAGGTAACTCTACATCTCCTTGTGTGAACTTCTCTATGCAGTTGTACGCTTCTCTAAAGGTAACTCTATATCTCCTTGTGTATACTTCTCTATGCGGTTGTGCTCTTCTCTAAAGGTAACTGTGCATATCTTGTTGGTAGGCTGTTGGGCCAAACAGATGAAAATAGTCCATTGGGCTAAGTTGACAATAGAATATTGGGCCAGGTTTACAGTAGACCACCCAGCTGCATCCATCGTTCGTGTTCTGTGAATGTAGACATTACCCACAAATCACCTGTGCACATTACCATATTTCTGTATTGATCACTGTGAAACTATGAAGATTACTATTGGTTGTCCTGTCGCTGCATGATGTTGTTGTGTTGCAGGCGGTCCGGAGGACAAGATGCAGCTGTTGTTTCACATGTATGACCTGGACAAGAGCGGCACACTGGACAAGGCCGAGGTGACCACGCTCATCAAGTCAGTACACAACTAGCACACCTCACACTTCAGTCACCAACACAGTTGTATTCTCAGAAATTAAACCAGTCTTATATTTAAAAGATAGAACTTCTATTTTTTCTCTCCAAAACATGATTTATTTAAAGTTTCATTTCACCAATATTACTCATGAAATGGACTGTTTTAGTGTTAATTGAGTGTTTTTCTGTAACATGTGGCAGCAACGTTGGGTTGTTTTTAGTGTCTTCAGTCCACTTTGTCAGGTAAAACTCCAGTAGTTATATCAATGTTACTGCTGCGTTTAATCCACATGATCGTCATATTCTGGTGAAGATATATTTAGAAATATCTGATATATTGATATTTAAAGTATTTATAGGGCAGTTGGTTGCTTGATCTTGTTTCTCATGAATACAAAACTACTAAAAGTGAAAACACATAAATGTGTAACTGATTTAATGTGCTTAACCAACTAGTGTCACTGGATTGATTATATCAGCAAACACATGAATGTGAACTTTATTTTGCATTTGATATCAAGAGATTACATGACTTCAGCTGTACATCCTTTCAACACATACTATGTATTTGTGTGTGTATGTATGCGTGCGTGTGTGTGGGCGAGGTGTGTTGACTAAATTGTCATTCTACGCTGTCATTCTGTTGTTGTCCCCCTCAGGTCCTTGCTGGAGATGGCCAATTCTGACCTGACCAGTGCTGAGACTGACCAACTGGTGGAGAAGATGTTTGTGACAGCGAAACTCGACAAGCATGGGGTGTTGACCTTGGAAGACTTCATGAAGGTCATGGCAGGAGAGCAGAACATGATGTGGGATGTTTGTCTTGACTGGAAAGGTACTTCAACGCAAATCAGTTCTCACTATAATGATCTTTCTGTAAAGTTTTACGTAAACACATTGAAGTGTTTCGAATTGTCAAATCTGGTGTGATTAAATAATTTATATATCAGAAAATTTCATAAAATTGTTTTTAACAATCTCTCTTTCTGTAGGAATGAATAAAGCGAAGTGTTCCAAGAGGAAGTCAAACAATGACAAGAGAGGGTAAGGGGGTTTGACTTGATATTCACTTGTCAACTGCTTTAGCCAGGCCATAGCAAACTTCCTTCACTAAACAGTATGTAATTATGTCACGTTACCCACCAACAGACTTTAAAATAAAAAAAACAGGAGAAACTAAACATTAACTTACAGATGCGTGTAGATGTGAACAGATGCGTGTAGGAGTGAACAGATGTGTGTAGGTGTGAACAGATGCGTGTAGGAGTGAACAGATGCGTGTAGGTGTGAACAAATGTGTGTAGGTGTGAACAGATGCTTGTAGGAGTGAACAGATGCTTGTAGGAGTGAACAGATGCGTGTTGGTGTGAACAGATGCATGTATGTGTGAACATTAACTTACAGATGCGTGTAGATGTGAACAGATGCGTGTAGATGTGAACAGATGCGTGTAGGTGTGAACAGATGCATGTAGGAGTGAACAGATGCTTGTAGGAGTGAACAGATGCGTGTAGGAGTGAACAGATGCGTGTAGGTGTGAACAGATGCGTGTAGGTGTGAACAGATGCGTGTAGGTGTGAACAGATGCGTGTAGATGTGAACAGATGCGTGTAGATGTGAACAGATGCGTGTAGGTGTGAACAGATGCGTGTAGGTGTGAACAGATGCGTGTAGGAGTGAACAGATGCGTGTAGGTGTGAACAGATGCATGTAGGAGTGAACAGATGCTTGTAGGAGTGAACAGATGCGTGTAGGAGTGAACAAATGTGTGTAGGTGTGAACAGATGCATGTAGGAGTGAACAGATGCTTGTAGGAGTGAACAGATGCGTGTTGGTGTGAACAGATGCATGTAGGTGTGAACATTAACTTACAGATGCGTGTAGGTGTGAACAGATGCTTGTAGGAGTGAACAGATGCTTGTAGGAGTGAACAGATGCGTGTAGGTGTGAACAAATGTGTGTAGGTGTGAACAGATGCATGTAGGAGTGAACAGATGCTTGTAGGAGTGAACAGATGCGTGTTGGTGTGAACAGATGCATGTAGGTGTGAACATTAACTTACAGATGCGTGTAGGTGTGAACATTAACTTACAGATGCGTGTAGGTGTGAACATTAACTTACAGATGCGTGTAGGTGTGAACATTAACTTACAGATGCGTGTAGGTGTGAACATTAACTTACAGATGCGTGTAGGTGTGAACATTAACTTACAGATGCGTGTAGGTGTGAACATTAACTTACAGATGCGTGTAGGTGTGAACATTAACTTACAGATGCGTGTAGGTGTGAACATTAACTTACAGGTGCGTGTAGGTGTGAACATTAACTTACAGGTGCGTGTAGGTGTGAACATTAACTTACAGATGCGTGTAGGTGTGAACATTAACTTACAGATGCGTGTAGGTGTGAACATTAACTTACAGATGCGTGTAGGTGTGAACATTAACTTACAGATGCGTGTAGGTGTGAACATTAACTTACAGATGCGTGTAGGTGTGAACATTAACTTACAGATGCGTGTAGGTGTGAACATTAACTTACAGGTGCGTGTAGGTGTGAACAGATGCGTGTAGGTGTGAACAGATGCGTGTAGGTGTGAACAGGTGCGTGTAGGTGTGAACAGATGCGTGTAGGTGTGAACAGATGCGTGTAGGTGTGAACAGGTGCGTGTAGGTGTGAACAGATGCGTGTAGGTGTGAACAGATGCGTGTAGGTGTGAACAGATGCGTGTAGGTGTGAACAGATGCGTGTAGGTGTGAACAGATGCGTGTAGGTGTGAACAGATGCGTGTAGGTGTGAACAGATGCGTGTAGGTGTGAACAGATGCGTGTAGGTGTGAACAGATGCGTGTAGGTGTGAACAGATGCGTGTAGGTGTGAACAGATGCGTGTAGGTGTGAACAGATGCGTGTAGGTGTGAACAGATGCGTGTAGGTGTGAACAGATGCGTGTAGGTGTGAACAGATGCGTGTACAGATGCGTGTGTGAACAGATGCGTGTAGGTGTGAACAGATGCGTGTAGGTGTGAACAGATGCGTGTGAACAGATGGTGTGAACAGATGCGTGTAGGTGTGAACGTGTAGGTGTGAACAGATGCGTGTGAACAGATGCGTGTAGGTGTGAACAGATGCGTGTAGGTGTGAACAGATGCGTGTAGGTGTGAACAGATGCGTGTAGGTGTGAACAGGTGCGTGTAGGTGTGAACAGGTGTGTGTAGGTGTGAACAGGTGCGTGTAGGTGTGAACATTAACTTACAGATGCGTGTAGGTGTGAACATTAACTTACAGGTGCGTGTAGGTGTGAACATTAACTTACAGGTGCGTGTAGGTGTGAACATTAACTTACAGGTGCGTGTAGGTGTGAACATTAACTTACAGGTGCGTGTAGGTGTGAACATTAACTTACAGATGCGTGTAGGTGTGAACATTAACTTACAGGTGCGTGTAGGTGTGAACAGGTGCGTGTAGGTGTGAACATTAACTTACAGGTGCGTGTAGGTGTGAACAGGTGCGTGTAGGTGTGAACAGGTGCGTGTAGGTGTGAACATTAACTTACAGGTGCGTGTAGGTGTGAACAGGTGCGTGTAGGTGTGAACAGGTGCGTGTAGGTGTGAACAGGTGCGTGTAGGTGTGAACATTAACTTACAGGTGCGTGTAGGTGTGAACAGGTGCGTGTAGGTGTGAACAGGTGCGTGTAGGTGTGAACACCTCCAGTCTATAATGGCTGCAAACAATTTCAAAACCTTCACATAATAATCGTGTTATCAAAAACCATGAACAATAAGTACTCTATTGCGTGAATAAGTTTCCTTATGTGAAATATACATCTGTTGAACTTGTCCAAGTGTTGTACAGTATTACTGTAGATGCCCATTTATCACATTCTCTATTTCTGGTTTGTTATTGCATGAAATCTGTTACAAACAACTGCTTTAATTTGGACTATTTCACGAGTTTGCTCTGCCAGTGGCACATGTTTACAATGAATGTGTTGTCACTGAGTCTGTCTGTCACTTGCAGTCAGAACGGATTGTCACAGAAGACTGGCCCTGTGAACTGGGACAAGAGCCACCGCATCAACTTCAGTGGCATGACACACACAGTAAGTCACATGACCAACATCACATGACTTACCTCACTTGCAACAGTTGAATTATGCAAGATTCAGCCTGTCATCAACAGTTTAAAGCTGGCATGTACCTGGTACTGGGCGATAAATGTTGACTTTATTTTTAGATAGTTAAACAGTTTGAATATTTTAAATACAAAATATGTAAGTTTGCATTCCCATTTATATATTGTACAGAATGTCACACTTAATGACTTGTATACTGGGAAACTGTATTTAATTTTGTCATCACATTAAAAGTTAAAACACCAATATGTGTGAGAAATTGTAATATATATTTATGTGGGACAGTGTTCCCTGTTAGTGTAGTGGTGTTACTGACTCAGAATCGTAGCTAGTTTGCTGTAAATAACAAGGCAGATGTAAGTTTGTACCAGAGCTTTGTATTAAGCCAAACATTAAACCATACAATACAATATATACATGAAGTGCCTTAGCCTATATAATTCTAATAAATAAATTACAGCAAAGGTGAGGGGAACCAACCACACACAGGTGGTGGAACTCACCCATGAATTGCCAAACTAAAACCCTATGCAGAAGGGGAAAGCGTCAAAGCGCCCCAAAACCCCTTCGCTACCTCATGTAGGGAGATGAATACCAGAAACGCCCGTGAGGTCAGTTGGAATTGACCAATGTCAACCTTATAACTACAAACATTCTATACAAATATCCAACATGCATATACAATGTGACATGTAAAAACGCCACAGAATTCTACTAAAAACCTGCAAACATGACATGTTAAGTTGCCAAGACATACTAGCGGTCAGATACCGCAAACAAATCCCACTAGAAATTAATCACCTAGGTGCAGATGGGGTAGGCGGGTGGGAACAACAGGTCTAAATGCAATGTAACCGCAAATTATCGCAGGATATAATAAACTCTCTTAAATCAGAGCAAACGAACAATATGTAAGAGACAAATGTAATACCTTTTCTCTGTGACAATTTCAAAGTGGGAAGCTAACATGGTGTCATGCCTTTATATACGCAGGAATTGTCACGTGACTTAGCTCCCCGGATATACCGTAAAAACCAAATTTAGGAGTCGGGCCAATGCCCACATAAAAGTCATTTGATGTGCATCATAATGTCATATTTATGTGGGACAGTGTTCCCTGTTAGTGTAGTGGTGTTACTGACTCAGAATCGTAGCTAGTTTGCTGTAAATAACAAGGCAGATGTAAGTTTGTACCAGAGCTTTGTATTAAGCCAAACATTAAACCATACAATACAATATATACATGAAGTGCCTTAGCCTATATAATTCTAATAAATAAATTACAGCAAAGGTGAGGGGAACCAACCACACCCGGCCATTTAGAATGGCCCCCCCCACACCCTAGGATTCTGTGTTACCGGACCATGTACAATCACCGTTTAAAAATAAGTCTTAACATCCTAACTCTTGCAGTTATCATGCCCCACCTAAGTAGAAAGCATACTGCTGCAAGTTAGTCTTGGCTTGTAATACCAGAAAGTTTTACACATGTGCAGCAAACCATGCCCCACCTAAGTAGAAAACATGTAATCTGACAATCCGTTAACAGGACCGTGTAGTTCCATAGGTATTCAAAGAAATGCGCATCTCTTTGCTATATCATTCAATGCCCCACCTAAGTAGAAAGCACATCATGATTCCAATACAATTTGTACCACTGGTTTATAGTTAGTGTGTATATAGTAACTTTTTAATTTCCACATTGTTACATCCCATGGTGTCCCACCTAAGTAGAAAACACCTCTGATGTTGCAACAATGCAGCAAATTTGTTGAAGTTATATGTTGGGCCTGTAACGTGTTTATTGCAGCTGTAGCATGGGGATTCTTATGTATTTCTTAAAAGCCTGGGATTTCCACCGCCCCATTCGTTGAATTTCCTCGTCTGCTACTCCTTGCATAGCTGCTGTTGTTGCTGCGCCTATGCGGAAACTATGCCCCTTGTATGATGAATTGGAAAGGCCTGCCCAAGCCAACGACTTTTTTAATTGGTCGCCAAAGAAAGATTTTGACACTGGAGTGCCCCCAGGAAATATGAACAATGGTCCTGGAGAATTGCGTCTTACTGCGAGGTAAGATTTGATAGCTTGAACTGGACAGAATGGGGAACCTGCGTGTGCTGAAATAACCAAGGATACTGGAGGACCCTGATAGTGTTTATATGAATGAAAGACCACTGTGCATTGTTCTGTAGTAACTGAAAGCTGGTTCAACTGCAATACACTGTTAGACTGAGATGCCTTAGTTACAGCAATTTCTCCAATTCTAAGAAATGCATGAAAAGCCAACAAATACATAGCTGTAGTCAGAACGTTATTATAATAACAAATGGAGACGTGAGGTGAAGAAAGTACCAATTGGTGTAAAATTGACTTTGTTACCGGCGCCCGCTGATCATTTGACGGCCTGAGCTTGGCAGCCCCATGCAACAGCTTCCTGACTACAAATGCGGCAGATGGATCCTCCAAGTTGTGCATCTTATGGATATAAGAAATTGCTGATAACGCACTAGTGATTGATGATGATGCATACCCTTTTTGGAAGCAAAATGCTATAAAGGAAACAACTGCTGGCGTCTTAGCTGGAAACCAATATGTTATGTGAAGTTCTGACTGACAAAATTGTTTAAACTTTTCAACATTCTTTTTGTAAGCTCTTGTACTTAGACTACATAGCGCACCTTCCAACAGCTGTTGTGTTACAGTGGCCAGGGCATGAGATTCGGCGGGATGACCGACTGTTCTCGCTTGAGGCCATACTGCTTGCGCATTTCGGGGGTATCCTGGAATCGAGATAATGTATCAGCGATTACATTCTGTTTTCCTGGAACGTGTTTTGCCCTTAGTATCACATTATTTCGCATCAGGGACACTGTCATAGTTCGGATGAGGGACATAAGTCTTTTATCTTTACTTGTTTGATTGTTTATGACATAGACAACCGATTCGTTGTCACATAGCACGAGAAGCCGCTTGTCTGTAAGGACCTCAGACCACAAGCTCAATGCCAGAACAATTGGGAATAATTCCTTGACCGCTATATTGAACTCCATCCATGATGGAGGCCAATAACCCTGAAACCACTGACCTGTCAATGTGCCCGCAAACCCCAAACCAGAGGCATCTGTGAATAGTTCTAACCTTTCCGAGGACTGCCACTCATCGTGAATAATGAGAGATGTCCCATTAAAATTTTTCAAAAACATGTACCAAGCAGCTAAGTCGAGTCGCGCTTCCTGTCCTAAGCGAATGTGGAAATGGGGTTTTACCAGACCTTTTGTAAGATCGATTAATCTTCTTAAAAATGGACGGCCACCGACAACGACCTTTGCTGCGAAATTTAAAGATCCTATACACGACTGAAGTTCCCTCAATGTAACTTTCTTTCGTCGACTAAATGACTTGACTAAAGTAATAGCTGCTTCCAGTTTGTCCTGTGGCAATCTGGCCTGCATAAGCAAAGTGTCTACCTCAATACCATGCACTGTTACGCATGTAGATGGTACCACGGTTTTACTATGTTTCACTGGAATTGACAACAAATTAGCCACAGATAGAAAGTGTTGCAGATATACTTGGCAAACCGACTCAGATTTTGCCAAGAAAATGAAGTCGTCTAAAATATGACTCATAGTTGTAACGTGATATAATCTTTGTAAAATCCACTGCAGAGCGCAACTGAACTGCTCAAAGACCTTGCAGGAAATGGAACAACCCATTGGTAGGCATTTATCATAAAAATACTGACCACCGAATCTAAAGCCTAGAAGATGGTAATCATCAGGATGAACAGGTATAATTCGGAACGCCGACTCTATATCTGCTTTAGCCATAAAGCATCCCTGGCCCAATGATGTTAACAATGAAATAAAATAATCATAATTCTCATACGACACAGAGCAGCACTCCTTTGGTATTCCAAAGTTAACGGAATTCCCCTTTGGAAACGACAAATCATTAATAATTATAAACTTCCCTGGCTCTTTCTTTGGGATGAGACCTAAGGGTGATACAACCAAATTATGAAACGGTGGTGCTGAAAAGGGGCCTGCAATATGACCCAATTGCTGTTCTTTGTGAATCATTTCTGTTGCAATAGACAAGTTTTCCATAATAGAAGGATGATTACTTGGCATCGGTCTGTCAGTTAGGTCCCCATGGAACGCAATACGGAAACCTACCGAAAATCCCAAACATATTTCGTGCAGCAAATCCTGGTCATATTTACTTTCGTTTAGGAGCCTGAAGAGCTGGTCGACGTGTATAGGTGTTGGGAGCCTGGGTTGGACCCTGGGGTTGGCCTGGACGTTTTGCTGGACATTGCGATGCGGCATGGGGACCGTGACAGGTGTGACAGCCATGAATGTAGGGACACTTTGTGTTTCTGCAACGGCCATAGGATGCGAAGGAGTAGCAGTATCCTGGGGGACAGCTGGCAAGAAAGGGCTGTTTCTTGGGAAAGGGCTGTCTCCTCACTGGGAAGACATGACTCTGGACACTGGTAGCCTGGCGAGTGACGGAATAGAAAAGCTCTTGGTGTAATTTGAACCAAGGCATGGAATTATGTGCCCGCAGCTTGCGGAAATTTCTGTCGTATGCCAGAAACAAGCTGGGGCGTGTGTCATAAGACATGTTGCGAATGAGCTGCATATATTTCAGAATGTCGGGAATGTCGGTTTGATGGCGTTCAGTATAAATGGCAGTATAAATGAGAAATGCGTCGGTCCACTGTTCTATATTACTAATTTTCTTTGTGGGTTGATCTCTAACCTGGACTACAGGCTTACTGGTGACTGAATCCAACAGATACATGGTTTGCGGGGCAGAATCCCCCACTAACATTTCTAGCTCGACAAACTGTTTTGCCCATATTTTGGCCTTGATTTTAGTATCCACTAAGCTACCCAATGGCACAGATGAGAGGGACTGCATTTCACATGGAAAGGGTTCCTCTACTTCCCTCTCACCTATAACACAGTCATTGTCCAAGTCTGCCGTGACAGCGGATCCTGCTGCTGCCGCCGGTTTCCGCGTTGGTCTCGCTCCATCATCTGACGTGGTCGGGGCGGCCGTCGTGGCTGGGACTGCTGCTGTGGACGCCCAAAACAACGTCACCGATCGACTTGATCTGCTGCTGCATGAGCGCCATCTGCTCATGCAGGGTCGCGATATCCCCGGGTGGTGTCACGGGTGGCAACACTGCCACATCCTGTGCATCCGCCTCGGGTCCTTGGTCCACTGTGTCACCGCGGGATGACATACATTATAACTTAAGTCACGTACGTTTCAATGTGTTACTTAATAGCCAATCCTGGCACAACCAACCACAAAACCGGCCAATCCTGGCACAACCAACCACAAAACCGGCCAATCCTGGCACAACCGACCACAAAACCGGCCAATCCTGGCACAACCGACCACAAAACCGGCCACAATCCTGGCACCACCAATCGCAAAACCCGGCCAATCCTGGCACAAACAACCACAAAACCGGCCAATCCTGGCACAACCAACCACAAACCGGCCAATCCTGGCACAACCAACAATGACCGTTGCCCCAAGGCTGTCATTAAATGTTGTTAATGCGATAATGTACCTCTTGTAAATGTAATTTTTATGCAATTATTAACCTCAATAACAGAATAAGAATGACCATTGGCCAAGAGGCTGTCAAACCATTTTGTTATTGCAATAATACGCCTGCACACTGCGCGTACATCCACCCTAGGACGAAGACAATTCTTAGATTAAGTTAATAATGACTATTGCCTCGAAGCTGTCAACAAGTTAAAGCATGTCTTAAATTGAATTCTCACACTAAATGGTAACATCCACCCCAGAAAAGAATGACCGTTGCCACGAGGGTGTCATCAAATTCTGTCATTGCAATATGCACCTCTTAAATTAAATTATCATACCAACATTTAATGATAAGGACGACCGTAGCCACGAGGCTGTCATCAAATTTTATTATTGCAATAATGCACCTGTTTAACTTGTTTGTTCTCATATAAAGTCATATTAAAACTAATTGTTAAGCTAAATAACCGAATAAGAATTACCGTTACCACGAGGCTGTCGTCCAATTTATATTCTTAAACGAAGCTACTAGCTGGGTCTTTACAATGTATTCGCAGCTGCGATAATCGCCCCACGAACACTGTTATAATATTTTCTGTGTCCCTCCTGATTTAAATGGACGCCATCGACAAGGTAGCTGGCCCAATCCGACCACAGACCCCGATGGCGTCAGAACGAAACAGTCTCGAAGGATTTTACTGCCTCCGTCATATACTGATTATATGCAACGACCCGCTCATTAAAATCATCGCGGACAAAGTAACTAGACTGAGTCGCGCTTCGGAAAAACATCTGCGAAATTACGACTCGCTTAACAGCGGCCATGACGGTCAAGTAGCTCGCATAAGCGAGCACACTGTCTCCCAGTGGAATTGGGTCAACGGCCGAAATGTCGTTAGTACCGATCTCCAAAAAAACGATATCACTGCTAGCCACATCCTGCGTAAGCGAAAACAACTGCTTTACTTTCAACCCGCCTTTCGCTACAAAGGTCACCTGAAACCTCTCCGCGTCGAGGTCAAATTCTAAAGATTTATGTTCCAACGAATAGTGGGCTAAACGTCGCACAAAGGAATGACCGAAAACTTTTACGTCTAACAATAACATTGCGTTAGTAGGGAGAAATTATCTCACCCACGTGTAAACAACAGGTCTAAATGCAATGTAACCGCAAATTATCGCAGGATATAATAAACTCTCTTAAATCAGAGCAAACGAACAATATGTAAGAGACAAATGTAATACCTTTTCTCTGTGACAATTTCAAAGTGGGAAGCTAACATGGTGTCATGCCTTTATATACGCAGGAATTGTCACGTGACTTAGCTCCCCGGATATACCGTAAAAACCAAATTTAGGAGTCGGGCCAATGCCCACATAAAAGTCATTTGATGTGCATCATAATGTCATATTATATATATATGTGTGTGTCATTCAGGAATAGTGGCTGATGCAGACTTGTCAGTTCTGATGAAGTTGTTTTGAAATCACTGGATGCTTATTAGTTAACGTTCTGTCCACCAGGAGACAGCATCATCGTCCAAATTTGGACGGTTCGTCGAATCTGTTCGCAACTACATCGAGAACTACCGCCAACACATTGTTTGTCTCCTGCTCTTCTTTGGGGTCAACATCCTTGTCTTCTCACACAAGTTCTACTGTGAGTACACAACTAATTCATGCTCCATCAGTCACCAGCTTGCACCATCACAGTAACAATGAAGTTTGACAGTGTGTGGCACATTCAACTGCAAAGTAACTCTTGCCAATCTGTTCTATTCACACAATTATCGCTTATCCATGCTAAGGCAGTGTGTGTTAACACCGTTACTCCATGCTAAGGCAGTGTGTGTTAACACCGTTACTCCATGCTAAGGCAGTGTGTGTTAACACCGTTACTCCATGCTAAGGCAGTGTGTGTTAACACTGTTACTCCATGCTAAGGCAGTGTGTGTTACCACCGTTACTCCATGCTAAGGCAGTGTGTGTTAACACCGTTACTCCATGCTAAGGCAGTGTGTGTTAACACCGTTACTCCATGCTAAGGCAGTGTGTGTTACCACCGTTACTCCATGCTAAGGCAGTGTGTGTTAACACCGTTCCTCCATGCTATGGCAGTGTGTGTTAACACCGTTACTCCATGCTAAGGCAGTGTGTGTTAACACCGTTACTCCATGCTAAGGCAGTGTGTGTTAACACCGTTACTCCATGCTAAGGCAGTGTCTGTTAACACCGTTCCTCCATGCTAAGGCAGTGTGTGTTAACACCGTTACTCCATGCTAAGGCAGTGTGTGTTAACCAAGGCCTTATACTTTGATTATTAAAAGGTGGAAAGGAATGCACATTGCTGAGTGATGTACAAACAAGTAAATGAGTTATGTACAAACAAGTAAATTAATTGTGTACAAACAAGTAAATGAGTTATATACAAACAAGTAAACGAGTTATGTACAAACAAGTAAATGAGTTATGTACAAACAAGTTATGTACAAACAAGTAAACGAGTTATGTACAAACAAGTAAACGAGTTATATACAAACAAGTAAATGAGTTATGTACAAACAAGTAAACGAGTTATGTACAAACAAATAAACGAGTGATGTACAAACAAATAAACGAGTGATGTACAAACAAGTAACTGAATGATGTACAAACAAGTAAATGAGTTATGTACAAACAAATGATATACAAACAAGGAAACGAGTGATGTACAAACACGGAAATGAGTGATGTACAAACAAGTAAATGAGTTATGTACAAACAAATAAATGAGTTATGTACAAACTAGTAAATGAGTTATGTACAAACAAGTAAATTAGTTATGTACAAACAAGTAAATGAGTGATGTATAAACAAGTAAACGAGTATGTACACACAAGGAAACGAGTGATGTTCAAACAAGGAAACGAGTGATGTACAAACAAATAAATGAGTGATGTACAAACAAGTAAATGAGTGATGTACAAACAAGTAAATGAGTTATGTACAAACAAGTAAATGAATGATGTACAAACTAGTAAATGAGTGATGTACAAACAAGTAAATTATTTATGTACAAACAAGTAAATAAGTGATGTACTAACAAGGAAACGAGTGATGTTCAAACAAGGAAACGAGTGATGTTCAAACAAGGAAACGAGTGATGTACAAACAAGGAAATGAGTGATGTACAAACAAGTAAATGAGTGATGTACAAACAAGTAAATGAGTTATGTACAAACAAGTAAATGAATGATGTACAAACTAGTAAATGAGTGATGTACAAACAAGTAAATGAGTTATGTACAAACAAGTAAACGAATGATGTACAAACAAGTAAATGAGTGATGTACAAACAAGTAAATTAGTGATGTACAAACAAGTCACCAAATAAATAGCTCCAAGAGGTGTTTCAACAAACATTTATTGTTATCTTGTATTGTCTCTGTCATCTATCAACCTGTGTTGTGTTCACACGTGATATGTTCTGCCAGACTACTCCATTGAGCAGGAGCACCGAGGCTTCCGCAGCATCGGCGGCTACTGGGTGAGTCTGTCACGAGGGGGCGCTGCAGGCATGTCATTCTCCTTCTCCTTCATCCTGCTCACGATGTGTCGCAACCTCATCACGAAGTTACGGGAGACTGTCTTCAACCACTACCTGCCGTTTGATGCCCACATCTCCTTCCACGTGATAGTGGCCTACACTGCCTTCTTCTTCATGTGTAAGTCACAACACGCATTGTTAGCTACACCGCATTCTTCTTCATGTGTAAGTCACAATACACCGCCTTCTTCATTTTTAAGTCACAATACACAGCCTTCTTCATGTGCAAGTCACAGTTCACATTGTCACCTACACCACCTTTTTCTTCATGTGTAAGTAAGAACACATATTGTCACCTACACCACCTTCTTCGTGTGTAAGTCACAATACACTGCCTTCTTCTTCATGTGAAAGTCACAGTACAAAACCTTCTCCTTCATATGTAAGTCGCAACTCACATTGTCACCTACATCACCTTCTTCACGTGTAAGTCACAAGACACCGCCTTGTTCATGTGTAAGTCACATTACAATGCCTTCTTGATGTGTAAATCACAATAGACTGCCATCTTCTTCATGTGTAAGTCACAATGCATCACCTTCTTCATGTGTAAATCACAATAAACTGCCATCTTCTTCATGTGTAAGTCTCAATAAACTGCCTTCTTCTTCATGTATAAGTCACAACTCACATTGTCAAACAGTCTTGTTGGTCTCATGTCCTATAACAAACATCATTTTTGGTATACCGCTAAATATATTATTTTATAAATTTCATATTAATTTTTTACTTTTTACATTTTCTATATTAATTTAATAAAATTAGGTATTTCTATATAAATCATCATGTTGTCATTGTCAATATTTATGATATGCTGATGGACGAATAAACTGTTCTTGTCTCATTGCAGTCCTGCACGTGTTTGGTTACTGCTTCATCTTCTACGAAGTGTCCACCCAGCCCGCAGAGTTCCTCTGTATCTTTAGAGAAGTCTCCCTCAGGTCTGTCACAGTCTCACTGTGTAGGACGTCACAGCTAAATCAACAATAATCACGCACTCACATTGATACAAATACAAACATTTTTATTTCAGGATAAAAACCTGTGTACTGATAAATACAATTATGCATTAAAATTAAGTAAGTCAAATATATATAAATACGTTTTAAAATATATATCGGTTTTAAAATATAAAAATTTAAAAAGTATGGTTAATCATTTGAATAGTCATTATGATTACAGTTGTTTAAATGTAGTGAATGTTTTTATCAAGTGACTTGTCTGTTGTTTCTCAGCTCCACGTTCCTGCCCAAGTTCCACTACTGGCTGTTTGGCACACTACCAGGTGTGTACTTCACTGTCTTTGTTAGGGCACCTTGTAATGGGCACTCCTTAGGTCAAAAGAATGACATGTTTAGATTCTCATTGTGGTATTTGTGGGCAACATTTTGTCAGTTTTTTGTACATAATGAATTGTTCAACCTGAAAGTCAAGGAAAATGCTCTGTTGCAGGTTCTCATTAAGTGTGTATGAACTGTATTTAAATCATAATCCTGCTGTTCTTTATAGTCATCAAACAAACATGGGTTGTACTACTTGTAGATATAGAGAATGCGAGTGGCACTTCTTTTTTACTCAGAGACGAGTTTCTCTCATTGCTCTCTATAGTTGAAATGTTGTAGCATAATTGTATGAACAAAACAATATATATATACTACTACTACAACCCAGGTGTCTGATGCCATGTTACAGGTGCTTATAGCTGTCATCTGTGTCATGTTGTAGCTGTCGTCTGTGTCATGTTATAGCTGTCGTCTGTGTCATGTTGTAGCTGTCGTCTGTGTCATTTTATAGCAGTCGTCTGTGTCATGTTGTAGATGTCCTCTGTGTCATGTTGTAGCAGTCGTCTGTGTCATGTTGTAGCTGTCATTTGTGTCGTGTTGTAGCTGTCGTCTGTGTCATGTTGTAGCTGTCGTCTGTATCATGTTGTAGCTGTCATGTGTCATGTTGTAGCTGTCGTCTGTGTCATGTAGCTGTCATCTGTGTCATGTTGTAGGTGCGACGGGGGTCCTCCTGATCGCTGTCATCTGCGTGATGTACATCTTCGCGCAGCCGCTGGTGCGGACATACATCTTCAATGCGTTCTGGGTGTCTCACAAGCTCTTCTACCTGCTCTACGTGCTCACCCTGCTCCATGGCTGTGTCAGACTGCTCCAGGAGCCAAACTTCTCCTACTACTTTGCTGGACCCGCCATCTTGTTCACGCTCGACAAGATCGTCTCGCTCAGTCGACGCAAACGTGAACTCACCATCATCCGCATGGAGCAACTGCCATCTGGTGAGCAAAAGCGTTACTTCTAATCACTGTGTTCATCAACAAAGCTTTGGTTCTGATGGTCCAAAAACGTGGTTATGAAGATAATGTTTTTACTACTAGTTTTATTATATTACTACGAATAGCAAAGCTAAATAAATACAAACATTTATAATGAATTGCATACTCTGTGCTATTGATCATATAATTTGTATTATACTGACAGCAGATGTCTTGGCAGTTGAAAATATTACAAAATACCGTCTTCATTTAAAAACTTATCTTTACAACCTTGCTTATACACCGTAGCTCCCTAGCGCCTTGACCCATCTGTTGACAACTGGAATACTGCTGATGGATTTTGAGATTGACCAATCCTTTTGTTTTGATACACCTCTGAGCTTGGTTTCCAAAGATTTAGGTGCAATAGAAGTTATCTTATTATTATTAATGGCAAGTTACAGTGTAACTATAGAACGTTATTTGTTTTAATGTAATTAACTATGTGAGTTGATTAGAAAAATTACAGGACAACATTTAAGTTACATCCCTGATAAAATTTTAATTTTGTAGTACGGTTGCTGCATATTCGTCTTTAACCATTACTTTGGCAAACATGCTACATCAGTAGCTGCGCACAAAATCTTGAATCAATAATGGTCGCTAGGGTGCGGGGCATAATGTTTACTTTCAAAATTTATCTTTCGTCTAATGTTCAATTATAGCATAATTATTTTGAATAGATAACTTTTAATATTACGTAATTTGTAAAGAATTCAACCATAAGGTAAGTAAATTTAAACTAAAAGCATATTTTAGCAAGTTTTGGCCCTGTCACGTTCAACTTAAAAAACCGTTAGCCAATATCAATAATTATCGCTCACTTTTGACAGACAGCAATGTTTTGTTTTCAAAATGTTGTCTTTTGCACCAGTTACACTGTCAAATGTCAATAAAACGGTATTTAAAATGGAACCATGGTGCAGTCGAGTTGTGAACCGATTTACTAACTTTGTGTCTGCAGTAACCATACAGAACATCCTGAGAATGAGTTCTCCCGACGCTGCCATCATCACAGCATTCCTCACACATAAATAAAGTCACTGCACTTCTTAGTATAATGATAAACATGTAAAACTGTCAGAGACTACACGAGGTTGCCAGCAGAGCAGCGCCCCCTACTCAATTTGACCTCAACTATAGCTACATTTTGTTAAAAAAACTCAAAACTTATTTTAAATCACATTCCCACCCAAACCTTTGGCGGTCCCTTGCTCTGATAATGACCATTGCTTATCCCTGTTCACGATTTTGCCTAATGATTCTTGTATTTTGCACCTCTGAGCTCAGATTCCATAGAAGTGTATTATTATTACTTGAACAGATATTAACTCTGGCCATTGATGAGGTCACTATTGGAATTACGGTGATTTATAAATATTTGTGGAAGACCAGTTACAATGCAGAGGCTGAACGATGTCTTGTTTTCAATCATTAGTAAAGATGTAATATTAATTACTCATTTTCAAGACTCAACAGAGGTCTTAATTGCCTCGTAATGTGAACATTGAAAATGTTATTTAAATAAAATTATTTTTTTTACAACTATTAAGCTTAGCTTATGTATTTTAGCCAGGCCTTGACATTAACACTGGCCCGATGGCCCGGCGCCTTTTTGAAGCTGTCGGGCCACCAGTTCTTATATTTTACTGGCCCGACGGGCTACTGGTTTCCGGTTCTCAAACGCTGCCGAGACGAAATGGCGGTCACAGCACAACCGCATCGGTTATCAATATCAGATGCAGTTCGCCAGAATTTTTAGACCCGACTCAGTTATAGGACATTGTAAACATAACGTAGATACTAATTTTGATCAATAATGAGTCCAAACTCCAACACTTATCATGTGGACGACGGCATGCAATGCCATCGAATAAATTTTCTAACCACAGGCAGCGCAGGTTTTTATGACAAGAGACGCCATTTTTTAAGTCCCGCCGAGGCCCTTGGACACACTTTGTACGGTGGTTAGAAGCTGCCTCGACTTTAGAATTATGCACGCTTTTTCTTCTTGAGATATATGAAAGGAATACAGCTTAAATCCAAAATTAAGTAGTGGCTAAAGTGACACAAACTAAATGTAACACTGTTTCAGCAAGGGCAAGGTGAAGGCCACCTAATTTGGGTGGTGCCACCTAGCGAATGAACCGTGAAATAGTATAATGCCTTGAATGACCTGTACATGAAAGCAGCGTCAACTCAACTACAGACTGACTACCTGTCGTCACACTGGCCACACTTTATTTAAACTTGGCAAATACTGTATATATGCATCTGAGTACACACTTGAACAATATTGTTAGCTTTGGACATCTCGCTTTGAACAATCAATATGTGTATAGTAATTTCTAACAAGTTTGACTTTGTTGGTAAAATTATAAAAAAGACTAATAATGTTTTGCACCTCAGTATCAGCGTATTTTTGACGGTAACACAAAATCCGGGCCAGTAACTTTCACAGGCTAGCCACTAACTTTTCAAATCTACTGGCCCCTTGGGCCAGTGGTTTCAAAACCTTAATGTCAAGGCCTGTTAGCTACCATTAGTAACCATATTCAGGAACTGAATTGTGGAATTTCAATTCCTGAAGAAGGCTTCAAATGGTAATTGAAGCCTAGAATAGGTCAAAGTGAATAATTATAAAAGAAGAAGATATTATTCAAGTTTATCCTCTCAATTTGATGACAATTTTAGTCTGTGTTTGTAGATATCACGTACATTGAGTTCAAGCGGCCCGCCAACTTTGAGTACAAATCGGGTCAGTGGGTGCGTCTGGCCTGCACTGCCCTGGGCAAGGAAGAATACCACTCTCTCACGCTCACCTCCGCGCCCCACGAGAACACCCTCTCTGTCTACGTCTTCGCCTGTGGACCCTGGTCCTGGAACCTCCGCAGACTGGCCGACCCTCAGAACCAAGACGGGAACCCCAACCCCAAGGTAAACAGTTTTTAGCGCTTGGCAACGCTTTATTAACTGACTGTCTGTATATATTGTGGTTACAATGTTACGGTATTATGAGGTCTCATTCAACTACCAATACTTGTTGTCAGCCTTCTTCAAACACCTTCAACCCCCTACCCCAAGGTAAACACCCCATACTGTATGGATCCTCCTACTCCAAAGTTTGGACCCCTACCCCAAACTTGTGGACCCCTTACCTCAGGGAATAGACCTCCTTGTGCAACTTAAAACAACTTCAGATGTCTGTAAATTATTTAAGTTGTCAACATGACTCAAACACACAAGTTACTACTTACTATGTAAGTCAGCCTGGATGAGACATCTGTTTCCTTGTCCTCTTGTCTTTCACCTATCTTTATATATTCATTAAGGAGGCATGCGTGTATTTAACCTGTTATTACTTTCCTGCCAGCTGTACATTGATGGTCCGTTTGGGTCGGGCCACCAGGACTGGTACAACTATGAGGTGACGATACTGATCGGGGGCGGCATCGGGGTAACACCCTACGCCTCCATCCTCAAGGAGTTTGTGCACATGGCTACCATCAACAGCATGTATCGCATGAAGTGTCGCAAGGTACGTTATCACAACAGCATGTATCGCATGAAATGCAGTATGTAACTAGCATATGATAAAAAGAAAATATCGCATGAGATTGGTTCAGAATGCCACATGTAATAATAAAGACAAACTTCTATAGTGCCTAAATCCCCAGGAATTGAGGGATAATATTGTTACTGATAGAAATAAAAGTGTTTGAAGGTGTACATTGCATCTAGGTGTACTTTGTGTCTGTAGATGTACTTTGTGTCTGTAGGTGTACGTTATGTCTGCAGGTGTACTTTGTGTCTGCAGGTATATTTTGTGTCTAGGTGTACTTTGTGTCTACAGGTGTACTTTGTGCCTGTAGGTGTACTTTGTGTCTGAAGGTGTACTTTGCGTCTACGTGTACGTTGTGTTTGCAGGTGTAGAATATAATTGCTATATCTGAAAACTGGGCAAAAATTGACTTAATAAATAACTTTAATATAGATAGTTACAATGCTCGTCACATGACCAGAGGAGACCGAAAGGATGGTGATATAGCCATATACACAAATAAACAATTAACATGCAAACTGATCGAAACAAAATCATTTGTAGTAGAAAACATTTTTGAATGTGTTACTATAGAATTATCTGTAAAAGACTACAAAATGCTATTGTCAATTGTGTATATAGAACGCTAGGTTCAGATCTAGATATATTTTGTGAAAACATTGAAAGTATTTTATATGATGCGAAATCAGTGAAAACAATATTTATGTGTGGTGATCATAACATAGATTTATTAAAACATGAGGATCATAGCAGTACCAAAACCTTCCTTGATCTGATGTACAGTTCTTTACGCTTTAATTGATAAACAACCAGAATAACAGACTGCACATTTGAAACACAACCTTACTTGTGGTATTTTATTCAATGATATTAGTGATCATTTACCAGTTTTTGTAATGTGTGAATAGTACATAAATGGAAAAGTCCTAAACGAAGTTCATTGTAATAGAATGACAACTGGAAACACACTGGCTTCACTGTCAAATGAATTAAGTTTACAATCCTGGGATACTGTCCTAAACACAATTGATGTTAATCATGCTTATAACAAATACTTAAATATATTTACGCAATGCAACAAGACAACACCAGATATGGAAGAAATGTGGCCAGAATAACCTTCTGACATTTATTTATTATTCACCCGATAATTGGATGAGCTATTAGCTAAAACACAATACAATCAAATGTGGGCCATTTGAGGTCTTAAACATTGCCCCATTTATTTTACCTATACATTCTAAAAACAAGGCCCACATTATAGAATACCATATTTAAAGTATGGTAATACACCAGAACTATTAAAAAGATGCCTCCCAGACATTTAGACGATTAAAACTACTAACTATTACCACATCCTAGAGAGAGGTGGGGCCATTCCGCCACACCGTTTATTAATCCTACTTTAATTACCGCCCTAAAAACCCTGCGTACACTTGAAGGAGGAAAAAGCCTTAAGGCAAAACCTCGTGTACCATTTAGAAACAGGGAAAAGCGTCAGCAAAGCTAAATTATCGCATGTGCGTGTTGTGAAAATCCCATACATACTTATAACTAGTCTTATGGCAGGAGGGGAGGGAGGTGGAGTCAAAACTGATACGATATTCGATAAACAACTGAACACGAGGAATTTCAAATGTGGCCGCTGCTGGAGGTGCAGTGGCCTTTTATGTCCTGAATGGTCGGACTAGTTTTTACTGTATCACTACGCTAAAGCGCGGGAAGGCCGGCACGCCTCCCGGCTATTGGACTCTGACCTGGGCGGGACGGCCGGTACGCCTTCAGGATATTGGACTCTGACCTGATCAAGGTACAGTGTCGGCTTGTTTACCTAGCCTGCAGGCTGGCTCTAGTTGCCTTGGTTGCCTCGCGTAAAACTTATTATGCAATGTAATCGCATAAATCCCTTTACGCAATGCAACAAGACAACACCAGATATGGAAGAAATGTGGCCAGAATAACCTTCTGACATTTATTTATTATTCACCCGATAATTGGATGAGCTATTAGCTAAAACACAATACAATCAAATGTGGGCCATTTGAGGTCTTAAACATTGCCCCATTTATTTTACCTATACATTCTAAAAACAAGGCCCACATTATAGAATACCATATTTAAATTATGGTAATACACCAGAACTATTAAAAAGACGCCTCCCAGACATTTAGACGATTAAAACTACTAACTATTACCACATCCTAGAGAGAGGTGGGGCCATTCCGCCACAAGGTCACCCGAACATGTGACCACCCCACCTCGTAACTTGAATTTAAAAAAAAAGACCTAATATATACACACACATATACCACCCATTTTGAAGATCTCGCCCGTGACAATATATGGTTATAACTGTGTGGGGAGATGTGATATGGCAGGTCAATTGGCATGGTAGCTGCCCATGGCGCCAACGATCTGAAATCGGCTACTTGACCGCGTGACAATCTATCTGCCAGCACGTTGACGCGACCTGGCACATGACATGCCATGAAGTTGATGTTGAACCTCAGACATGTGAGAACCATTCTACGAAGTAGAGCCATAAGACGGGGTTCACGGGATGTCTGCTTATTGATTACTGGTACAAGCGCCTCACTGTCAGTGAAAAAGCAAACACTCCGGTTTGCCCATTCTTCCCCCCAGACTTCGACTGCGGCAACGATAGGGAACAACTCTAACACTGCAATGTTGAGGGAATACCAAGAGGGAGGCCAGGTTCCCCAGAACCATTCTTTGTCATACACTGCCCCATAACCTACCCTACCTGATGCATCGGTATACAGCTCCAAACAATCACCTGCGTGAAACTTGTCATTCAGGAAGAATGCTCTACCATTAAAATCTCTCAAGAAATCTTGCCACACTTTCAGGTCGAGTTTGACTTGCTGAGTAAGCCTTACATGATGGTGTGGTCTGGTCAAGCCTACAGTTAAATCGATGAGGCGCCTTAAGAAACACCTTCCCGCTACAACCACCGAGCATGCGTGCCCCAATACGCCAATGAGAGATTGAAGATGCTGGAGAGTGACTTTCTGCCTTGCTAAGAATTCAGCTACAAGCGACTTACATTTCGCCAACTTATCCTCCGGGAGTCTGGCTTCCAACCTGACTGTGTCCAACGTGATGCCTAAAAAGGGGAGTGTAGTAGCGGGACCCTGCGTCTTCTCCTGCGCTAAGGGGACGCCCATCTGCCTACATAGCGAAATGAAAGCATTCATGTCAGCTGCACATTTTTCAGAAGAATCTGCGAGGAACATTCTCGATACATTCAATTTAGACCTAGCTACCCATTCCAAGGCTGTACTGAAAGATTCGAAAATAGAACAGGAACTAGCGCAACCCATAGGAAGAACAGCGTCCATGTAGAATTTCCCTCTCCACTGAAAACCTAACAATGGCGTGTCCTGTGGTGAAACTGGGATTATGCGGAATGCCGCTTCGATGTCTAGCTTACCCAAGAAAATTGTGCACGGGGACTTCTTGATGAAGGTAATAGCGTCCTGTACCGTCGCATACTGTACTGAAGAGAATTCATGTGGAATACCATCATTCACTGACGATCCCCCTGGATAAGATAAGTGATGAATCACTCGATACTCACCAGGTGTCTTTTTAGCTACAACTCCGAGCGGGGACACCCTGAAGTTGGGAACATTAGGTGAAACATTGCATTGCCCAATAATACGGCCTAATTTCAATTCTTTCTTAATCTTTGCGTCTATTACTTCTGGATACTCGAATGCAGATTTCAAATTTTTAGTCAATGTTTGTGATTGAACTGGTGTGTTAAGACAACCTAAACGAAAACCATAGGTAAAGCCGTGGATAAGGTAGTGGGATAGATTGCTATCATAACCTTGCAACATGAGCTGTAGTACTGCTGGGGAAACAGGTGACGGCAGGAGATTGTGTTTATTGTCTGGGGTTAATGCGTGGGGTAATTGCTGGCAACACGGCAGTACTGGTCTGTCTATATTGGATTCGCGGACACTGGGTAACTGGGTGGCCTGCCCCACATCGCTTGCATCTGTGCTGGTAGCGACATTTGCGACTGTCACAGTGCAGGCCCTTGTTATATGTGAAACAGGGGTTGGAACTTTGTGCCGGCCGGCGGGCTCCTCCCTTGCCATGAAAGGGGGCCCCCCCGAACGGCATGCTTACCGTTCTGCTTGCTTGCAGCCAAAGCTCGGATTCGACAGTGTCCCATCCCCAATTGTGTAGCACACGGAAGGACCTGAAAGACTCATCATAAACCTGCCAATTGTAACCCCGCTCTGAGAGATCCCTGATTGTCTGTATGTATTTTAGCATTGGTGGGGCTTCGTGATAGTGGACAGGTTGCGAGAGATATATGGACATGTAAATTTGAAATGCCTTGGACCACAGAGGGAAAGAGGTGATTGCTGGCTTGGCCTTGGGTTCTACGCACACCACTGAGGTCCCGTCTTCTGCCCCCTGGAGTCCCAAAGCTAATTCCTGTGAAACTGCTTTTCTTTGGGGAAGTAGGGTAGCTAGCTCCACAAATTCGCCCGCCCAAACCAGTGCTCTAGTGTTATCAGAGACATGTGCATGTAGTGAAACGGCAGAGGAAGTGAACGCTCTAACTCTGTCTTGCGTTCCTATGGGGAGCCTATCCAATACCCCCCCCAACACCTGTTTCAAAGCCATCTGAAGATGGCCACGGAGTAGCCAACCCAGAGGCAGTCACTCTGGGCAGGGCAGACTCTGTAAGAGCTACGTTTCCCACAGGCTGACCCAAGGCCGTCACATGGGTCAGCTGTGGAGAAACTGTGACACACTCACCAACAACATGGTCATCAGAGGTAAGTCCTATCGGGTCTTTACGCTGTTTTGTTAACATTTGATGCATTTGCTGCAATAAATTGTTAGACTGCTGTACCCGATCCTCCATTGACTCTTCCCATCGGCGACGAGCTACGGTTGCTGCCTCGCTCTCCAACAGTGGCGCTGCTGTTGCGTCCCACAGATCAGTGTCACGAGTAGCTGAGTATCCAGCGTCAGTTTGCACTCCTGACTGCTGGCTTCGAGCTGCCGCCGACCGACCTGCGCGTGTGCGTGGTCGTCCCCGAGCTGGCAATGGCTGTTGGATCAGCATCGAACGATCCGTTGTCGTTGGGCCAACATCAAGCCACGCTCCTGATAGATGGCCTCGCCCCGCCCCCGGTCGTCCGGCACGTGTCCGAGGGACGACCTCGAGTCACCGGTGGCTGCTGGCCCGTCGGTGGATGATCCCCTGTCATCGGTGCCGCTGTCCGACTGCGAGTCCGAGTCGGTTCCACAATGGCAGCACCCGGATGAGTCAAACTCTGGCTTCGTGCCCGTTTCGGAGCCATCCTGTAACAATTATGCATTGCCGGTGCGGCACGGGTTATTTGATGCAAATGTAGCCTGCCTCCGAGTAAAAACATTTCCAATGGACTATGAACTTTTGGTGGTGCACTGATTGAAATGTTTAATTCAAGTCATGCAACATCATCAGGCACATGTCGCCACCTATTGAAACAGATAGGCTCGTTAAACTTAAAGAGAAACTAGCTAGGAATCTGCTCTATCATTGCAGCTCCCCAACACTGAAATGGAATAGCAATGATCCGCCAATTGTCACTGTTAAACACAAGAACGCCAAAAAGCCGGCTGGCTGACAAGGCCAAAACCGCCGTACTGGCCGTCTGGATCGAACTGCCAAGCTGGTCCGTCAGGGCCAGAACGCCATCAATATGGCTGCACTGCCCGGCCAGAACGCCATCATATGGCTGCACTGCCCAGATACGCCAAGCTGGCCAGGTCGTCACACTGACAGGGGGCTATCTGGACCGGACGCCCAGCTGGCTGGGCCAAAACACCAGGTGCCAAGCTGGCCGTTCGTCTCAGTGTATGCCCAGGAACAAGTAATTCAGCTCCAAATATATGATCACCACTAAATATATTTACTAATATGTTTAAGGGTAGCCACTACCCGAAAACGGCCATAGTCTGTATCTCTGTTAATAATTAACATATCTTAACCAAATTTGGGGTGCTATTTAGAAGTATGAATAGTACATGATGTGTGGAATTTGGACTCATTTGCATGTGTATTGCCATGGAAATAACTGTTTGTAGTGAGACGGGGGGGGGGTCCGACCACAAACATTATTCCAAGCAACATAACGTATGTGTGATTGTGCAATTGCCAAGAATCATTTGCTGGAATGTTCATTTGTCAGATAAGGTAGTTTTGGTATAAGATATCTGATTTATATGACCGCTATGAGATGGGATGTCTGGTTAGAATGTTTTCTCCCAACGACTTGGCTGACTGGATCATGACTGCCAACTCTCAATATTGAGCTACACTGTTCAAAACAGTCTTATCTGACAGGTTATATATGTGGGAACAACTGGTGAAAATTTCAGGTCTCTATCTTGTGTAGTTTTTCGGAAATAATTTTCATAAACTTGACAAATATCCAAAAATGACATTTTGAGAAAACGACAAAAAAATAAAACGTAATGTTTAACACAGAAAGTATAATAGAAAATCATCACTTAAATGTATAACATTGAATGTAACTATGTACTGGAGCTATGCAAGGAACAAACACAACTATTGGCAAGACATTTTTATTTTAGCCACAACTGCTTCATGGGTAATGTTCGAGTTTGTGTGCACTGTCTACCAGGCACAAGGGTTGTACAGGTGACCCTCCTTCTCCGACAGTTTCGCCTCGGCCTGTAGCTTGAGCAGAGATCTTCTCTTTCTGCTTGATTTACTCTCAAGCTTGGCTGCTGTATCCGACTTGCGCAGCCGAGTCTTGTCCATCTTGCCTGCCAGCTCTAATAACTGGCTACTCGGGCCAGCCTGGGGCACAATGACCGCTGTTACATCGACCAGGACTTGTGCGCCCTTGTTAAACTGCACGATACCCATGGCAACAGCAATCTCCACTGTCTTCCTGGTGCTGAAGACTGCCTTTGGTGCTCTCCTCCAAATAACTGAATGTAATGACTCATTCGCATTGGAGGTGCCAAGCGACATGCATCGCTCCAACAAGTCAGGTTTTGTTAAACGCTCAAAGAGAGGTACCAGACTCTCAGATGCATCTTTCGGAAGGGGTGGGTCATGCTTGCCTTCCTTCCTCTTCTGTTCAGGGTCCATCCCTTCGGCTGTGGCTTGCTGGAAGAAGCACCACTCCGGATCACAATGAGAGTGGTGAGGATCCTCGGCTGTTGACACGCTATGAAAGAAGATCGCCCAGATCGCGTGTCGTGTCGCTTCGACATCTGGCGCGTTCTTGACGATGGCGTTTCTGTAATACTGCGACCACTTCTTCATTCTCACAGCTGTCAACTTTCCTTTTCCGCTGAGGCTGGTGGTCACTGATGTTGTGGCTGTCTGCTTGGCCTTGATGCGGGCTTCTTTTGCGTGGGCGGTCGTCTCTTTGAGCACATTTTCGAGTCCTTTGAACATGCGCTTGCTCATGTGGTTGATGCATTCTTGTTTCTCTACAGCCACATGAGCGCCATATGGCTGCATAGAGTTCAGTGCCGATATGACAGCAGCATCACCATCGCCCAGGATGGAGGTGTACTGGGCATCCATCAGGTCCACTGACCTTCCCCACATGATCTTGGCAGCCTCAGTCTCCATTGCACCACTGGAGCCAGTGTGGTTCACGTCACAGTGGTCTTGGTGCAACTGCTGCCACTGTTCTCTCTCATCTCCCTTCAGCTTCTTCCCCACAAGCTCACACTCTACACAGTACTTGGATCGGATGGTGTAGTCAATGACCAGTCCCGTTAACATCTCGATCACAAATCCCACACCGAACGGGGAATGGAAACCTCTGGTTTTCCAAGAGCCATCATAGCTGACAGCCAGCTTCAATGGCCCGTCGTGTTCACCGTAGACGTCCCTGTGCACGCGGTGAACTATGCTGTGTGCCTCCAGCAGTGTATTGTAGGCCGTCCCATACACAAGTTTCTGCTGGATCGTGTCGGAGATCCTGCTGAACGTCTTATGATGAATGCCACCCTTGACATTCATCAGTGTCGTCAGCCTCACCAAGCCGGTCTGGTTGATGCCACCCTAACGAGCTGCCAGCACAGCAAGGCGGTTGATCGTGTAGGGCTGTCGTGTCGGGTTGTCACTCATTGGTAGCTGTGGTGACGAGAACTCGCTGGACAGCGTCGCGTTGCAGCTATCACATGCCAGTAGTAGGTGTACAGCATATCCTCTCATGTCGGTTGACGTCACACGAAGCTTCGCCTGACTGCACTGTGGACACTCAGGCGGCTTCAGCAGATCGTTCAGCTTGTCCATGTGTAGTATAACGAAGTGGCCATCCGAGTCGGACGTGGATGCAGTCTCAGAAGTGTCACGTTGTGGAGACAGCAACATAATCTTTCGGCAACTGGCAGACGTGGACTGCAAATCAGTCAAAGACACCGATGCCTATTCAACTGGCACTGAAACAGTGAAAGCAGACTATTATAAAATGCACACATGCTTATATATCACTAGATAGTACAACTACCACTGTCACTGGTTACATTCACTAGTACTAGTAGTAGACAGTAGACTGAGTAGTCAGACTAATGTCTAATCTAGAAAATCTTAGTTCAGTTGCCTAACAGTTTGTGAACCAAAATGCTCCAAGAAGCATATTTTATTAAAATAATCAAAGGTATAATAATGTCACATAGTAACAGATGTTATTATAATAATATAACTCGCCCACTTATTGTTAAATGCTAAGCTATGAGGCCTACGTCATTCGGATCATTTCCTTGTCTTCGTGGTCTTCCCAAGCAGTCATGATCGCCATTGTTTACATCGTCCATTTACGGTAATTTTAAGATGATAAACTAAGATATTCTTTGCTACGATTGTGCAAAGTATATTTACAAAGCTGTCTGACGTGGTCTTCCTGCTCCAGACTTATTCTTGTGTCTCTTTTTTTTGCCAAATGCGGTCATCGTTACTCGTTTTCTCTTACTCGACTCCATCTTGTTTACTATTCTGCGCGTCCCCGGAAGCCGCGCTGATTGGTTGATGATGCGGTCATCCATACACCGCGTGCGCTCATTGGATGTTTCATCTACGCGATATTATAATGAGCCAGAAATAGCGTAACCTGCCCTTATTTGGTCAACGGTCGCATAAATTTAATTCCAGATAGAGGCGTAGTATTATCGAATGCCTAGTATTATAGTCTAGGTTAACTAGGAAGCTATATCCGGGAAGCAGGTAAACTTCCGGACAAGACGATATCAAATATGGCGGATTTTATAGTCGGCATATGCTTGGAATCGAACGATCTTTTTGGAGATTATTGGACATTTAAAAATGGCTGCGAGACTCATTTCGGTTCTAGAAGAAAGAAGGGCATGTCACAAAGTGTACTAATATAGGTATTTATTGTTCAAATATTGGAAAATGCTTTTACATGAAGGTGTATGATATGTCAATCTATCGGAAAATGACAGCATCTCAAAACCGACTTTTTGGTCATATTTCGGGGCGCGGCTACCCTTAAAACAATGCCCAATAAAAACAAGTTTTGAGAAAGCATTATATTATAAATAAGCCTCGGTTCACTAAGGGTGTAAAATGTGCTTGTGCTAAGAAAAAAGCTATACAAAGCATTTATGTTATCCAGATCTGCAGAATATAAGTATAAAACTTATAAAAATAAGTTAACAGCACTATTAAGGCTCACTGAAAAAAACACTACAGCATATTGTTAGAGAAACAAAGAAATAATGTCAAGGAAACTTGGAAAATATTAAACAGGATAATCAACAAACAATTTAACACACTTTCGTATCCTGAATATTTTATGAGAAATAACAAAATCATTACAGATCTAGCAAATGGATTTAATAGTTTTTTTTACGCATGTCGGCCCAAATCTAGCAAAGCATATTTCATTAACTGTAAGGGATGTGTCTATTTATGATTGCTTGGGGAAAAGACTAGAGAATAGTATGTTTCTAAGTCCAGTTGATGATCAAGAAATTATTAGAATTGTTCAACATTTCAAAAAAAATGACAACATATTATAGTGATATTAACATGAGTATGGTTAAGAAAATCATTACTCAGATTATAGCAGTAGGAGGCATCCTGCAGTCTTGTAAGACTATGGATATGTGCCATGGTGTCGAAGATCAGTTGTTGGCTGGGCAGCGTCTGTTGTGGCGGCAGAGGCCAATTCTTGAGTGGCAGTCTTTATTGCGTACGCGTACTCTCAGCTCTGTTCTCAGCCTGGGTGTTTTTTTTGTGGTTGCGTTTTTCTTCTGCTAGCCTTGCGGAGAGTATCCTCTCCTCTTTTGAGACCCCTGTGTAGTTCCTGCCTCCATGTGGATCGGTCTCCAGCAAGATCCTCCCAGTTTCCAATATCTATGTCTAGTGTCTTCAAGTCTCGCTTGTGTACGTCCTGCCCTTTTTTGACAATTGTATATATCTATAATTTAATAATTAGCTACTTTACTATGTATCTTGTTGTTGTTGAAATAAAGTTTCATTCATTCATAGGTGTACTTTGTGTTTTAGATGTACTTTGTGTGGGTGGCTGGCAACCAGCGCCACTACGAATGGATGACGGATGTGCTGAGACAGATTGAGAGCATCGACACGAAGGAGCTGGTCGAGACTCATCTCTTCATCACTCAACTCTTCCAGAACTTTGACCTGCGCACCACCATGCTCGTGAGTAGACACCTGGCAGTCTTGTGTACCTACGTAAGGTCTGTTGCTTAAAAGGAAACTAATAATCTGGTGTCATGTGTTGTTACTGTACATCTGTAGAGTGATGCTTGTTGTTGCAGTATGTCTGTAGAGTGACGTGTATTGTTGCAGTTCATCTGTAGAGTGACGCATGTTGTTGCAGTACATCTATAGAGTGATGCGTGTAGTTGCAGTACATCTGTAGAGTGATGCACGTTGTTGCAGTACATCTGTAGAGTGATGCGTGTTGTTGCAGTACGTCTGTAGGGTGATATGTGGTGTAGAGTGATGCGTGTTGTTGCAGTATATCTTTAGTAGTGATGCGCACTGTTGCAGTACATATGTAGAGTGATGTGTATTGTTGCAGTACATCTGTAGAGTGATGCGTGTTGTTGCAGTACATCTGTAGAGTAATGCGTGTTGTTGCAGTACATCTGTGAGGAACACTTCCAGAACATGGCAGGCAACAGTCTGTTCACAGGCCTTAAGGGCAAGACTCACTTCGGCCGCCCCAACTTTGAGATGTTCTTCCAGGCAATCAGCAACAAACACCCCAAGGTGAGTACATACAGCACTGCCTGGGGCGGTCGTCCACAGGGGCAACAAAGACTTATTAAGAATAAGACCTGTCAGTCGCCAGCCTCTCCTGTTGAATAGCATTGTCCCACTGCTGAGCTGTGGCACCCCTAGTAGCTGGATTGCAAGTCCACCTAATGTTGTAAATTGTCAATGAACTCATCATAATTACAGCTTTGATACAACTATTTTGTGCTAGGATACAGACTAAAATTTAAATGTTCAATAACATGCAAATGAGCATCATAGAAATTAATAATTTTATTATGTGTAAATAATAAATTAATCATACTAATTATCCATTTAATTGATCTACAACTGGATTAATCCAGCATAATAAGTAGTGTATACAGAATGAAGAGCTAGCAGGTAAGGATTTGAGCAATCAAATATTCCCACCATTTTCATAAATAAAAAATACATTAGTTAATAAATTAACTAATATAATACAATTAATTAATAAACCTGTTATGCTCGTTTGTCGGAAAACAAAAGAAAGACGTGTTATCCCTGTAATATCTCGAACAACCTGCCACTGCACAGACCGATAAAAATTCCTTTTATTTATTTATTTTTCGCCGACCTCTGTCATAACAAAGCGGTCATGTTGCCCCGTCTACCATCCAACCGCAAGATGGCGCCACTCGGTTGCCAGGTCAGTAAAGCAGCAAGTGAAATGTCTTATTATATCAATATGTCTTTGGGGGCACTTAGTTAACAATTGTGCACGTCAACCAGCATTGGATGCATTCGTCGATACTTAGACAAAGAACACACAAAACTTGTGCATGCGCTAGTCATTTCGCGAATTGACTGCTGCAATAGTCTTCTTAATGGATTACCAGCGACAGTAATTTAGAAACTACAACGTGTCCAAAATGTATGTGCGCATATCATAACGATGCGGTCAAAATGAGACCATGTCACGCCCACGCTCTTGGAGCTGCACTGACTTCCTGTGAAGAGTCGCATTACTTTCAAGACCCTACTTCTCACTTTCAAATGCCTTCAAGGGCTTGCACCTCCATATCTATCAGCACTTCTCTCTCTGTATCGCCCGACACGCTGTCTGCGTTCCTCCGATCAGCTACTCCTTAAACAACCCACTACCCGAACTAAACTCAGCAAACGAGCATTCTCTTGTGTAGCTCCAAGAGCATGGAATCAACTACCACTCACAGTGTGCCAATGCACTAATGTCAATCAGTGTAAAGTGGCACTGAAGACGCATATTTTTCATAAATTATTTTAACATTCGATGATTGATGATCCAATTATTGATACATTTATTTTAATTAATTTAATATTACAATTAATCTATTTTATTGTTTTCATAGCTTGCATACTTGTGTTTATTGATGTTTTAAAACAGTATAGTTGATTTTACTTAGTAGTAATGATTGCATATGTTGTAGCACATTAGTATTTTTAACTATATATTGTATTATGTTATTTATTTATGTGCATTAACCATCGTAAACCGCCCCAGAACAATTATTTGGATGGGGCGCTATATAAGAAATAAAATATTACTATTATTAACCAGTAACCAAGTGCCAGCACTGAATAGTTATTTTACCTTTGGAAACAGTCACTAGATGTCTCTACTGTACACTCAGTTTCACTACAGTCGGCTCATTTGGTTTGTTGCATTGAATTCTGTGTTTAGCTGGACAGCTATTGTCTCATTCACAGCACTGTCATATTTCAACCGTGCTTTTAGTTAGTTTTAACTGGTATACATTCGTTCACATATAGAAATGGTGAACAAATGTGTTGTTGGAAACTGCAACAATTCGAATCTGACTGGCCATTCTGTTCAAAAATTTCCCAAAGAGCCAGTTACTCAGCAGAAATGGGAACGTTTTGTTTGAAACGGCAGGGCCGACTGGATGCATGCTACGGCAACTAGCATTATTTGTGGTTCGCATTTCGTTGCGCTTGACGACTTCGAAGGCTTCGTACAATGGAAGATGGGTTTCAGGCGTAAGTCAGATGTAAAGAAATCTGCTGTTCCTTTGAAGAACACAACAGAGGCGAAGCCGAAGGCGAATCGGTTACCGGCTAATCTGCGCAAGTGGGCCCGGTCAGTTGTCGGAGCATCTCCACTGGTTCGTGTCTATACGGTGCCACAACGTGCTGACTAACATCAACATTGTCGATCTCGGCAATGTCATCCTCACTGTCACCGAAATATATATGATCAAACGTTTCGTGATCCGCGTCAAATTTGATTTCGCTCTCTGAACTACTCGAGTAAGCCGCCATTTGTATCGAGTTGTTTACATGACACCGCGCGACTGCGCAGGGCCGCAGGCGTGAAGCCGCTGCACTAACTGACGGCGGAACCACAACTGACGTCACGTTTCAGCAACAAATGCAAACCCAGCATCGCTCGGGAGTTTCCGTAAAATGGCAAATTTAAAGGCTCTTTTTATGTCGTATGCTCATATACGACATTTAAACATTTTGGCACTATCATCATTTGAAAGAGTATCAACCATTTGTTATTAAGGGACAGAGCACATTTTATCCCAGGATATGGCCTTTAATGGAAGCTCTGCATTGTTTGGTTATTTAATATACCACCAGTTTGCCACAACTCTACTCATTGTACGAGACACATCTCAAAGTCAATGAAGAGAAATAGAAATAAGGCCGAGATAATTCCTCACAAACCAAAGTTGTGTTCATGTAAATTGTAATGACAGATTCAGACGTTGTGTTTCAGGTGAAGAAGGTGGGTGTGTTCAGTTGTGGTCCGGCCGGACTCACAAAGAGTATTGTGAACGCTTGCAACAGCGTGTCCAAGGTCACACGCACCAGGTTCCCGCACTTCTACGAGAACTTCTAAGAGTGTCATTGTGTGATGGTGACAGAACGTGTGGTGTGTCACCGGTAAGATCTGTCAACCGGCTTGTGTTAATGGATGTCACCTGTGTCAACTGATGTCACTTGTGTCAGCTGTTGCAACAGAATATTTGAACTTATAAAGTATGATCCTTATCCCCAGTAGCGTGTTAATTACATCCATCCTTACGTCTTTACCATACAAATGTGTTTATGAATAACAATTCTGTTTTAATAATTTTACCATCACCTGTGCAATTTGAATGTTTTAGTGCATGTATCACAGTGACATATGTTGACATGACCTGGCAGTCAAGATGATGGGATAAATATAGTTTACAAAACAATCAACCTTGCATGATTTGTGCGATTAATAGCATCCTCTATTTGAAGATTAAATCTTGATTAAATCAGTGTTTTAGACATACATATTTGTCTGGAGAATATAGACCAGGGTTCAGTTGTCCAATTGTGTAAATGCAGACAAACTGAACCTGGGAAATGAGCATTATAACAACTATTATGGCCACCACTACTCTCTTGGTCTGGGGTAGACAAGTCGCCAACATTAGATACCCACAACTACTGATGCTGTCATAGATAGACACGTTGTATGTACACAGCTCTGTCTTGTCATCTTTCATGCACCAGATTCTAATAAAAACATAATTGTGGTCTACTCTCAGATGGGATAGAATTACACTAACTTCAACAGTACTGCTTTTCTCCATGCACTTTTGTTTACTAGTTAGTGTACTGACAAGTACAAAATGCATTTACTCTATTGACAGACAACAGTTTGTTGTTGTGGTCTACTCTCCGATGGGATAGAATTACACTAACTTCAACAGTACTGCTTTTTTCCATGCACTTTTGTTTACTAGTTAGTGTACTGACAAGTACAAAATGCATTTACTCTATTGACAGACAACAGTTTGTTGTTGTGGTCTACTCTCCGATGGGATAGAATTACACTAACTTCAACAGTACTGCTTTTTTCCATGCACTTTTGTTTACTAGTTAGTGTACTGACAAGTACAAAATGCATTTACTCTATTGACAGACAACAGTTTGTTGTTGTGGTCTACTCTCCGATGGGATAGAATTACACTAACTTCAACAGTACTGCTTTTTTCCATGCACTTTTGTTTACTAGTTAGTGTACCGACAAGTACAAAATGCATTTACTCTATTGACAGACAACAGTTTGTTGTTGTGGTCTACTCTCCGATGGGATAGAATTACACTAACTTCAACAGTACTGCTTTTCTCCATGCACTTTTGTTTACTAGTTAGTGTACCGACAAGTACAAAATGCATTTACTCTATTGACAGACAACAGTTTGTTGTTGTGATTGCGGCAGTGGGTTCAGAGTATACAGAGGCACTAGTGTCATTTTGTTATTAGACACATTTACTTCCACTTAATAAATGTACATGTTTGCTCGGTGCGACTTGGTGACTGACTTCTCTGCACAGTTGTAGTGGGACAGGCTGCTAGTCTTACACTCACTCACTTAGAAGTTGCATTCTGAGCTAAAGTAGTTTTAAACTGTTTTTAGGAAAGTATATGTACAGCATGAACAATATTTACCTGTTGATAATACGTGCTACTGTGTACAGGGTATGTCACTTTTTACATTTTATACATTAGTAGATCAATTGTTTTTGGAAAATTACTTACTGTTTGTCATGTCCCGCCAGCAAAACAATAAACGTGCGGCACGCAGGTATAATTTTTCATCTGTAGCACCGTTTTATCTGAGACATGGAGTTCCCTGGAAATTTGGATGTATCAGATGGATGATCGGATGATCTCAGAATGCAACTGAAACTAGCACTTGCTGTGTAGACTGAGTACTATTATATATATATATATAGTACAGGTGTAATTAGAATGTTGGAACTGTTTACATTAGATGGGTATACGTCAGATGTGACATGCAATGCACTACACAGTAGTTTACGCCACTTTACTGGAGGGGTTTTAGGACAATGTAGAACGTAGAAGATATTTTTTGGAATGGTGTCATCGTGAAATGATGTTTGTTGATATTTTCAGTGCTGCCACCTGCCTGTCCTGTTTATTTTATACAGAATATTCTATTAAAATATTTAAGAGAAAATTGTGTGTTGTGTATTAGAAGTTGTTCCTCTTTCTCCCAGACATCTGGGGGAGGTTAGCCTCAATACTGGGCCTTGATGTACTCCACCTTCTGTCACTGCTCATGTTTCACTGCTGTGTCTACCACTTCTTATTTCACATTCTCCACTTCACAATTCACCTATCCAGTATGTTGTGGTTTGCCGACGTCACAATCAAAATGTGTGTGATCTCTGTCAACGTTTACCTTTGCCACATCAATGTTGATAACGGTTATACAGATGAAATACATTTCTATTGCTGCATGACACCATAAAGCAAACGTTCCCACATACAGTTCACTATTTTTTGATAGTTTGACGGAGCTTTTGCTAGGCAATAGGTCACGTGTTGGATAGGTAAAACGATGTAACTAGTTCTTCACATGTTATGGTTATCCACGTGTCAGTGCATGTAGCACTGACCACTAAAACATTCATCAGCAAATCAGACTGGGAATTATTGATGAAGTCCAATAGCATGAATATAAAGGTATTTCAATGCAACATTAGTAAATTGTATAAACTCTTATCAACCCTGTTAGTAGTCCTGTCTATTCCAGGTTTAAAAAGTGTACCTAAGGTCATCAATAAAGTGAAAACACCCAAGAGCCAATCAAATCCGATAAGTTGTTGACACAAGGCTGACAATGTTGTTACTGCACACTCGGAGATTGAAAAGTATCAAAAACGGCATGTTGTGAACCATTAAATTATTCAAAACAACAACACCTGTATTTCTTTAGCTTTAAAAATATAAAAGAATGGTTGTTTACTCTGGCATTATAATGGTAGTTCAAACACTGCATATTTAATCACAAATGACTACACGTGATAACTCGTAATTCATCAAACTTTATTTCTGTAAAGATTAATGATAACAAAATGTTGTCCCTACATGTAAGCAGGTCTACCAATGTACGCCACGCTGGGAAATATCAGTCAAACAGCTTGGTTTGATAAACAAAATGTGAGCTCGATGTCAAAATCATTGAGTTGCAAGATGTGAGTTGTTCTATCACACTGTCGTATCAATCGTACGTTGATGCACATAAAATGTTAACGAATGCAGATATACAAAACAGTGGATATTTCACCACCATTGTATTGTTAAACTCTGATATATTGCAGAAGAGAACTCTTCCACATTGGTATATTGCAGAGAGCATAAAAAGGTTATCTCCAGTTATTAGCAATTATGTAACTAAATAGCAGAATAATATTCTCGTTCCTATTTTGCGGTGTTTGGTTCCTATATATACGATGTTTGTAATGTTGGTATTTAGAGAACTATTGCCAACCGGAGATGACCTTGATGCTGAATTGGCCTGTCCCCACCTATGCCAGTAAAATACACTAGAAGACCGAAATTGCAAACGTTTGCTATAACAAGAGATGTAACACATGGAAATAAACAGACAAAAGTATACACAAAAAGTTGACTGTAAATGCAACCCCAAGAATACAGTTTAGTTCATATGTACACGTCATGCAATCTAACACCTTTCGGGAATAGCGTTTCAATCGCATGTACTGTGCACATCAGGTCACAGACACAAGTTGTGCCGATAAAACTCAAATAACAACCTGCCAGATATCGTATGACAGCTCTCCAGGTGTGTGAAATATCTGACAAACCCCACATATATAATATGTGGAGTCCATCGAGTCATTCTTCCCTCCGATCATTGTCATCCAATAAGGACAAGAACCAGTGTCAATCACTTGAAGAAGGTTAGTGTCAAACACAGCACCAAAACCCCACTGCGGGGATAGAGGCATTCACACAAACATCTGCACATCTCTATCACCGTCAGTCCATTCAGCCCCTGTTAATCGTAATACTGGAGTGGCGTCAGTGGAGAGACTTGAGTTCGTCTGTCTTTGCGGGTGCCTTGTGCCACTGTTCTGGGGGAGACATGTCCCTGAGGAACAAGTTTCTGGGCCGTGTGTCGTGGAGTTGTGAGATGCTGAATGTCGAGAGTCCAACCCTGAGGAAGGACATGAGGACGGCCGTGCGGAACAACAGGTTGTGTGTCATCCATCCCACAAACTGACGCGACCGCGACTTGGGCAGCTGAAGGCACAAAAACAAACATCAAATTCATGTAGTTTATTGGGGAAACATTTTAGATATAATCTGTCATCACTGTAGTTCCGACAAAATATGCTAATGCAAGAAATTCTGCAATGTTTTCATCGCAACATAAGAAAGGAACATTTTTAATGTTACACATACAATTTCTGTACAGGGTTCTGAAATACCAGATGTTTAAATCTGGTATCAATCTGCCTCACATACAACTAAACCAGACGTGTGAACAACGGGACATAGTCCATTTAACAGGTTTGCTGGTTGCACACTTTTGTCACCACATGCAAATGTCGGGACATTCTGTAAGTGTGTAACAGACATTAATGATTTACTAAATTAGCCTCAATTATTAGATCTATTCTACCAGGTGGAGCCACAGTAGGGCACTCCAAGCTATGTCCGACGATGTTCTAGTCTCGCTCAAACAACTCTCACCCGACTGCGTGACTTTGCCAGGAAACAGAGTATGGCCGAGAACATGCGTTATTAATGCACGCATCTAGTACCGATCATATGGTGCTCCCATCTCGCGGCACCTGGACAATCGAGGCTAGTGCCACTCGAGAATCCATTTTGCAGCAAATGTTTTGGGTGAGCAGCCAATCAATGTCGTTATCGAGATTCGTAATACAAAAATAAATCAGGATTTAACTTTTCTTTTTTATCACTTGTGTCAACATAACCAAAGTTTCCAATTATATAAGTTGACACTCGTATTATTAGCCTGAGAGCCAATCATCATCTCTACTGGGATTCAGGGTAAATCGGGATCCATGTCATACAGTGAAAACCAGTGTTATCTTCCAGGCAGTAGAACGGGAGCCCTACGGTGCTCCCATCTCGCAGCACCTGGATAATCAAGGCTAACAATGTTCAAACATACAATGCACACAATGGCGCTACCCGGTGGAGTGCAGATGAACTCTTAGTCTCACACAAGCATATTAAAAATATGAGCCAGTTCATTAAAAAAAAAATTCAGACACTGATGGGAAAACTTCTATACAATATAATGTTGATAGGATAAGTTGAATGTTGCTATACTAATATTGATCAAAAATGTGTTTGAAGTACAAGGCAATTGTTCTGCGTTTCCTAATCATAATCATTGACAATAGATACATACCACTTGTCTTGTAAAGCTGCCTTTCGTGAACTGGCTGGCATCTTCACTTATTTTTGTAACAGCTGAAAAAACATAATATTTTTAACTGAATGTTCACAACTTCTCCAAGAATCGTGTTATGGTGTAGACTAGGTTTAGTCGAGTATTTCATGAAGTTAACTAGTCTTAATAATAAAATAAGGACGAGGCAATTCGCAGAGCCCAGCTCTGCAAATTAAATTCTGTTTCTTATTTTTAGAGCCCAGCAGGGGACAATAAATAAACATTAATGTATCCAAAATCGTAAACACATTTTGGAGGTACACAAAATGTAGCTATTATTAACAAATATGGTGTTTTAGTGCACTTTTAAAGGTCCAGATATCACCGGGGATAGCCTTAACTTCCCTGTTTACCTTCAAAATGAGTCAAGAATCTGGATTACATCTCGACCTATAGTTAGGACTGCCGCTGGCGTGTAGCTAACAGTATCCAAGGAACATACAACGTACGTAGTCCAGGTTCTGTACACCTTCATACTAAATTATAACCTGACATCAGGTACACATGTCATAGTCTAGGGCTAGAACTAAGCCTAAAAAGGTGACTGGTGGGCAAGAATCAGGATTATATATTGACCTATTGTTACGACTGACACTGCTACCTAGCTTACAGCCTACAAGGAATGCCCAATGTATACAGTCCTTGATCTGTATATATTCATACTAAAATGTAGCCTGATAAAAGGTACACACATGTCACATGCCACAGGCACAGGTTCGCATAGGTTAGCCTAGGGCTAGATCTAGAGGGAGTAGAGCTAAGGGGGTGACTGATGCGCACTTGCCCACCTTGATTTCGTCGTTATAACTACATTTTGCTTAAATGACATACCTCATCAAGTTAGATCCATCCTTCCACATAATCACAGGCATATTAATGTAACAAAGATATAGTGTTTTATTGCATTTTTTGGGTCAAAAGAGCAACTGGGTTTGTGTCTGCTGCGACAGTGCGTTGCTGCAGTGAACAATTGTCGCCCCTTGGTCCTCAAAAGTGCACCAAGAAGCGATATTTCCGTAACATTAATATGCCTGGGATGATGTTGAATGATTGAACTAACAGAGTGAGGTATCAAATTTAGGCAAATTATAGTTACATCGGTTAAATTGAGGTGCGCCCGGATACTAGACCAGTGCCTGGTTAAACCAAAGCGTCGTCTGACTGGTCGACCGTGGACTCTGCAAATAAGATTTGATTTGTTATTCACAGAGCTTGGCTCTGCGAATAGCCAGCGACTAATAATAATCATGATATTTATTAATTCTTAATTAATTAGACTTATCAGTTGGGACATTCTGTAAGTGTGTAACAGACATTAATGATTTACTAAATTAGCCTCAATTATTAGATCTATTCTACCAGGTGGAGCCACAGTAGGGCACTCCAAGCTATGTCCGACGATGTTCTAGTCTCGCTCAAACAACTCTCACCCGACTGCGTGACTTTGCCAGGAAACAGAGTATGGCCGAGAACATGCGTTATTAATGCACGCATCTAGTACCGATCATATGGTGCTCCCATCTCGCGGCACCTGGACAATCGAGGCTAGTGCCACTCGAGAATCCATTTTGCAGCAAATGTTTTGGGTGAGCAGCCAATCAGTGTCGTTATCGAGATTCGTAATACAAAAATAAATCAGGATTTAACTTTTCTTTTTTATCACTTGTGTCAACATAACCAAAGTTTCCAATTATATAAGTTGACACTCGTATTATTAGCCTGAGAGCCAATCATCATCTCTACTGGGATTCAGGGTAAATCGGGATCCATGTCATACAGTGAAAACCAGTGTTATCTTCCAGGCAGTAGAACGGGAGCCCTACGGTGCTCCCATCTCGCAGCACCTGGATAATCAAGGCTAACAATGTTCAAACATACAATGCACACAATGGCGCTACCCGGTGGAGTGCAGATGAACTCTTAGTCTCACACAAGCATATTAAAAATATGAGCCAGTTCATTAAAAAAAAAATTCAGACACTGATGGGAAAACTTCTATACAATATAATGTTGATAGGATAAGTTGAATGTTGCTATACTAATATTGATCAAAAATGTGTTTGAAGTACAAGGCAATTGTTCTGCGTTTCCTAATCATAATCATTGACAATAGATACATACCACTTGTCTTGTAAAGCTGCCTTTCGTGAACTGGCTGGCATCTTCACTTATTTTTGTAACAGCTGAAAAAACATAATATTTTTAACTGAATGTTCACAACTTCTCCAAGAATCGTGTTGTGGTGTAGACTAGGTTTAGTCGAGTATTTCATGAAGTTAACTAGTCTTAATAATAAAATAAGGACGAGGCAATTCGCAGAGCCCAGCTCTGCAAATTAAATTCTGTTTCTTATTTTTAGAGCCCAGCAGGGGACAATAAATAAACATTAATGTATCCAAAATCGTAAACACATTTTGGAGGTACACAAAATGTAGCTATTATTAACAAATATGGTGTTTTAGTGCACTTTTAAAGGTCCAGATATCACCGGGGATAGCCTTAACTTCCCTGTTTACCTTCAAAATGAGTCAAGAATCTGGATTACATCTCGACCTATAGTTAGGACTGCCGCTGGCGTGTAGCTAACAGTATCCAAGGAACATACAACGTACGTAGTCCAGGTTCTGTACACCTTCATACTAAATTATAACCTGACATCAGGTACACATGTCATAGTCTAGGGCTAGAACTAAGCCTAAAAAGGTGACTGGTGGGCAAGAATCAGGATTATATATTGACCTATTGTTACGACTGACACTGCTACCTAGCTTACAGCCTACAAGGAATGCCCAATGTATACAGTCCTTGATCTGTATATATTCATACTAAAATGTAGCCTGATAAAAGGTACACACATGTCACATGCCACAGGCACAGGTTCGCATAGGTTAGCCTAGGGCTAGATCTAGAGGGAGTAGAGCTAAGGGGGTGACTGATGCGCACTTGCCCACCTTGATTTCGTCGTTATAACTACATTTTGCTTAAATGACATACCTCATCAAGTTAGATCCATCCTTCCACATAATCACAGGCATATTAATGTAACAAAGATATAGTGTTTTATTGCATTTTTTGGGTCAAAAGAGCAACTGGGTTTGTGTCTGCTGCGACAGTGCGTTGCTGCAGTGAACAATTGTCGCCCCTTGGTCCTCAAAAGTGCACCAAGAAGCGATATTTCCGTAACATTAATATGCCTGGGATGATGTTGAATGATTGAACTAACAGAGTGAGGTATCAAATTTAGGCAAATTATAGTTACATCGGTTAAATTGAGGTGCGCCCGGATACTAGACCAGTGCCTGGTTAAACCAAAGCGTCGTCTGACTGGTCGACCGTGGACTCTGCAAATAAGATTTGATTTGTTATTCACAGAGCTTGGCTCTGCGAATAGCCAGCGACTAATAATAATCATGATATTTATTAATTCTTAATTAATTAGACTTATCAGTTGGGACATTCTGTAAGTGTGTAACAGACATTAATGATTTACTAAATTAGCCTCAATTATTAGATCTATTCTACCAGGTGGAGCCACAGTAGGGCACTCCAAGCTATGTCCGACGATGTTCTAGTCTCGCTCAAACAACTCTCACCCGACTGCGTGACTTTGCCAGGAAACAGAGTATGGCCGAGAACATGCGTTATTAATGCACGCATCTAGTACCGATCATATGGTGCTCCCATCTCGCGGCACCTGGACAATCGAGGCTAGTGCCACTCGAGAATCCATTTTGCAGCAAATGTTTTGGGTGAGCAGCCAATCAGTGTCGTTATCGAGATTCGTAATACAAAAATAAATCAGGATTTAACTTTTCTTTTTTATCACTTGTGTCAACATAACCAAAGTTTCCAATTATATAAGTTGACACTCGTATTATTAGCCTGAGAGCCAATCATCATCTCTACTGGGATTCAGGGTAAATCGGGATCCATGTCATACAGTGAAAACCAGTGTTATCTTCCAGGCAGTAGAACGGGAGCCCTACGGTGCTCCCATCTCGCAGCACCTGGATAATCAAGGCTAACAATGTTCAAACATACAATGCACACAATGGCGCTACCCGGTGGAGTGCAGATGAACTCTTAGTCTCACACAAGCATATTAAAAATATGAGCCAGTTCATTAAAAAAAAAATTCAGACACTGATGGGAAAACTTCTATACAATATAATGTTGATAGGATAAGTTGAATGTTGCTATACTAATATTGATCAAAAATGTGTTTGAAGTACAAGGCAATTGTTCTGCGTTTCCTAATCATAATCATTGACAATAGATACATACCACTTGTCTTGTAAAGCTGCCTTTCGTGAACTGGCTGGCATCTTCACTTATTTTTGTAACAGCTGAAAAAACATAATATTTTTAACTGAATGTTCACAACTTCTCCAAGAATCGTGTTGTGGTGTAGACTAGGTTTAGTCGAGTATTTCATGAAGTTAACTAGTCTTAATAATAAAATAAGGACGAGGCAATTCGCAGAGCCCAGCTCTGCAAATTAAATTCTGTTTCTTATTTTTAGAGCCCAGCAGGGGACAATAAATAAACATTAATGTATCCAAAATCGTAAACACATTTTGGAGGTACACAAAATGTAGCTATTATTAACAAATATGGTGTTTTAGTGCACTTTTAAAGGTCCAGATATCACCGGGGATAGCCTTAACTTCCCTGTTTACCTTCAAAATGAGTCAAGAATCTGGATTACATCTCGACCTATAGTTAGGACTGCCGCTGGCGTGTAGCTAACAGTATCCAAGGAACATACAACGTACGTAGTCCAGGTTCTGTACACCTTCATACTAAATTATAACCTGACATCAGGTACACATGTCATAGTCTAGGGCTAGAACTAAGCCTAAAAAGGTGACTGGTGGGCAAGAATCAGGATTATATATTGACCTATTGTTACGACTGACACTGCTACCTAGCTTACAGCCTACAAGGAATGCCCAATGTATACAGTCCTTGATCTGTATATATTCATACTAAAATGTAGCCTGATAAAAGGTACACACATGTCACATGCCACAGGCACAGGTTCGTATAGGTTAGCCTAGGGCTAGATCTAGAGGGAGTAGAGCTAAGGGGGTGACTGATGCACACTTGCCCACCTTGATTTCGTCGTTATAACTACATTTTGCTTAAATGACATACCTCATCAAGTTAGATCCATCCTTCCACATAATCACAGGCATATTAATGTAACAAAGATATAGTGTTTTATTGCATTTTTTGGGTCAAAAGAGCAACTGGGTTTGTGTCTGCTGCGACAGTGCGTTGCTGCAGTGAACAATTGTCGCCCCTTGGTCCTCAAAAGTGCACCAAGAAGCGATATTTCCGTAACATTAATATGCCTGGGATGATGTTGAATGATTGAACTAACAGAGTGAGGTATCAAATTTAGGCAAATTATAGTTACATCGGTTAAATTGAGGTGCGCCCGGATACTAGACCAGTGCCTGGTTAAACCAAAGCGTCGTCTGACTGGTCGACCGTGGACTCTGCAAATAAGATTTGATTTGTTATTCACAGAGCTTGGCTCTGCGAATAGCCAGCGACTAATAATAATCATGATATTTATTAATTCTTAATTAATTAGACTTATCAGTTGGGACATTCTGTAAGTGTGTAACAGACATTAATGATTTACTAAATTAGCCTCAATTATTAGATCTATTCTACCAGGTGGAGCCACAGTAGGGCACTCCAAGCTATGTCCGACGATGTTCTAGTCTCGCTCAAACAACTCTCACCCGACTGCGTGACTTTGCCAGGAAACAGAGTATGGCCGAGAACATGCGTTATTAATGCACGCATCTAGTACCGATCATATGGTGCTCCCATCTCGCGGCACCTGGACAATCGAGGCTAGTGCCACTCGAGAATCCATTTTGCAGCAAATGTTTTGGGTGAGCAGCCAATCAGTGTCGTTATCGAGATTCGTAATACAAAAATAAATCAGGATTTAACTTTTCTTTTTTATCACTTGTGTCAACATAACCAAAGTTTCCAATTATATAAGTTGACACTCGTATTATTAGCCTGAGAGCCAATCATCATCTCTACTGGGATTCAGGGTAAACCGGGATCCATGTCATACAGTGAAAACCAGTGTTATCTTCCAGGCAGTAGAACGGGAGCCCTACGGTGCTCCCATCTCGCAGCACCTGGATAATCAAGGCTAACAATGTTCAAACATACAATGCACACAATGGCGCTACCCGGTGGAGTGCAGATGAACTCTTAGTCTCACACAAGCATATTAAAAATATGAGCCAGTTCATTAAAAAAAAAATTCAGACACTGATGGGAAAACTTCTATACAATATAATGTTGATAGGATAAGTTGAATGTTGCTATACTAATATTGATCAAAAATGTGTTTGAAGTACAAGGCAATTGTTCTGCGTTTCCTAATCATAATCATTGACAATAGATACATACCACTTGTCTTGTAAAGCTGCCTTTCGTGAACTGGCTGGCATCTTCACTTATTTTTGTAACAGCTGAAAAAACATAATATTTTTAACTGAATGTTCACAACTTCTCCAAGAATCGTGTTATGGTGTAGACTAGGTTTAGTCGAGTATTTCATGAAGTTAACTAGTCTTAATAATAAAATAAGGACGAGGCAATTCGCAGAGCCCAGCTCTGCAAATTAAATTCTGTTTCTTATTTTTAGAGCCCAGCAGGGGACAATAAATAAACATTAATGTATCCAAAATCGTAAACACATTTTGGAGGTACACAAAATGTAGCTATTATTAACAAATATGGTGTTTTAGTGCACTTTTAAAGGTCCAGATATCACCGGGGATAGCCTTAACTTCCCTGTTTACCTTCAAAATGAGTCAAGAATCTGGATTACATCTCGACCTATAGTTAGGACTGCCGCTGGCGTGTAGCTAACAGTATCCAAGGAACATACAACGTACGTAGTCCAGGTTCTGTACACCTTCATACTAAATTATAACCTGACATCAGGTACACATGTCATAGTCTAGGGCTAGAACTAAGCCTAAAAAGGTGACTGGTGGGCAAGAATCAGGATTATATATTGACCTATTGTTACGACTGACACTGCTACCTAGCTTACAGCCTACAAGGAATGCCCAATGTATACAGTCCTTGATCTGTATATATTCATACTAAAATGTAGCCTGATAAAAGGTACACACATGTCATATGCCACAGGCACAGGTTCGCATAGGTTAGCCTAGGGCTAGATCTAGAGGGAGTAGAGCTAAGGGGGTGACTGATGCGCACTTGCCCACCTTGATTTCGTCGTTATAACTACATTTTGCTTAAATGACATACCTCATCAAGTTAGATCCATCCTTCCACATAATCACAGGCATATTAATGTAACAAAGATATAGTGTTTTATTGCATTTTTTGGGTCAAAAGAGCAACTGGGTTTGTGTCTGCTGCGACAGTGCGTTGCTGCAGTGAACAATTGTCGCCCCTTGGTCCTCAAAAGTGCACCAAGAAGCGATATTTCCGTAACATTAATATGCCTGGGATGATGTTGAATGATTGAACTAACAGAGTGAGGTATCAAATTTAGGCAAATTATAGTTACATCGGTTAAATTGAGGTGCGCCCGGATACTAGACCAGTGCCTGGTTAAACCAAAGCGTCGTCTGACTGGTCGACCGTGGACTCTGCAAATAAGATTTGATTTGTTATTCACAGAGCTTGGCTCTGCGAATAGCCAGCGACTAATAATAATCATGATATTTATTAATTCTTAATTAATTAGACTTATCAGTTGGGACATTCTGTAAGTGTGTAACAGACATTAATGATTTACTAAATTAGCCTCAATTATTAGATCTATTCTACCAGGTGGAGCCACAGTAGGGCACTCCAAGCTATGTCCGACGATGTTCTAGTCTCGCTCAAACAACTCTCACCCGACTGCGTGACTTTGCCAGGAAACAGAGTATGGCCGAGAACATGCGTTATTAATGCACGCATCTAGTACCGATCATATGGTGCTCCCATCTCGCGGCACCTGGACAATCGAGGCTAGTGCCACTCGAGAATCCATTTTGCAGCAAATGTTTTGGGTGAGCAGCCAATCAGTGTCGTTATCGAGATTCGTAATACAAAAATAAATCAGGATTTAACTTTTCTTTTTTATCACTTGTGTCAACATAACCAAAGTTTCCAATTATATAAGTTGACACTCGTATTATTAGCCTGAGAGCCAATCATCATCTCTACTGGGATTCAGGGTAAATCGGGATCCATGTCATACAGTGAAAACCAGTGTTATCTTCCAGGCAGTAGAACGGGAGCCCTACGGTGCTCCCATCTCGCAGCACCTGGATAATCAAGGCTAACAATGTTCAAACATACAATGCACACAATGGCGCTACCCGGTGGAGTGCAGATGAACTCTTAGTCTCACACAAGCATATTAAAAATATGAGCCAGTTCATTAAAAAAAAAATTCAGACACTGATGGGAAAACTTCTATACAATATAATGTTGATAGGATAAGTTGAATGTTGCTATACTAATATTGATCAAAAATGTGTTTGAAGTACAAGGCAATTGTTCTGCGTTTCCTAATCATAATCATTGACAATAGATACATACCACTTGTCTTGTAAAGCTGCCTTTCGTGAACTGGCTGGCATCTTCACTTATTTTTGTAACAGCTGAAAAAACATAATATTTTTAACTGAATGTTCACAACTTCTCCAAGAATCGTGTTGTGGTGTAGACTAGGTTTAGTCGAGTATTTCATGAAGTTAACTAGTCTTAATAATAAAATAAGGACGAGGCAATTCGCAGAGCCCAGCTCTGCAAATTAAATTCTGTTTCTTATTTTTAGAGCCCAGCAGGGGACAATAAATAAACATTAATGTATCCAAAATCGTAAACACATTTTGGAGGTACACAAAATGTAGCTATTATTAACAAATATGGTGTTTTAGTGCACTTTTAAAGGTCCAGATATCACCGGGGATAGCCTTAACTTCCCTGTTTACCTTCAAAATGAGTCAAGAATCTGGATTACATCTCGACCTATAGTTAGGACTGCCGCTGGCGTGTAGCTAACAGTATCCAAGGAACATACAACGTACGTAGTCCAGGTTCTGTACACCTTCATACTAAATTATAACCTGACATCAGGTACACATGTCATAGTCTAGGGCTAGAACTAAGCCTAAAAAGGTGACTGGTGGGCAAGAATCAGGATTATATATTGACCTATTGTTACGACTGACACTGCTACCTAGCTTACAGCCTACAAGGAATGCCCAATGTATACAGTCCTTGATCTGTATATATTCATACTAAAATGTAGCCTGATAAAAGGTACACACATGTCACATGCCACAGGCACAGGTTCGCATAGGTTAGCCTAGGGCTAGATCTAGAGGGAGTAGAGCTAAGGGGGTGACTGATGCGCACTTGCCCACCTTGATTTCGTCGTTATAACTACATTTTGCTTAAATGACATACCTCATCAAGTTAGATCCATCCTTCCACATAATCACAGGCATATTAATGTAACAAAGATATAGTGTTTTATTGCATTTTTTGGGTCAAAAGAGCAACTGGGTTTGTGTCTGCTGCGACAGTGCGTTGCTGCAGTGAACAATTGTCGCCCCTTGGTCCTCAAAAGTGCACCAAGAAGCGATATTTCCGTAACATTAATATGCCTGGGATGATGTTGAATGATTGAACTAACAGAGTGAGGTATCAAATTTAGGCAAATTATAGTTACATCGGTTAAATTGAGGTGCGCCCGGATACTAGACCAGTGCCTGGTTAAACCAAAGCGTCGTCTGACTGGTCGACCGTGGACTCTGCAAATAAGATTTGATTTGTTATTCACAGAGCTTGGCTCTGCGAATAGCCAGCGACTAATAATAATCATGATATTTATTAATTCTTAATTAATTAGACTTATCAGTTGGGACATTCTGTAAGTGTGTAACAGACATTAATGATTTACTAAATTAGCCTCAATTATTAGATCTATTCTACCAGGTGGAGCCACAGTAGGGCACTCCAAGCTATGTCCGACGATGTTCTAGTCTCGCTCAAACAACTCTCACCCGACTGCGTGACTTTGCCAGGAAACAGAGTATGGCCGAGAACATGCGTTATTAATGCACGCATCTAGTACCGATCATATGGTGCTCCCATCTCGCGGCACCTGGACAATCGAGGCTAGTGCCACTCGAGAATCCATTTTGCAGCAAATGTTTTGGGTGAGCAGCCAATCAGTGTCGTTATCGAGATTCGTAATACAAAAATAAATCAGGATTTAACTTTTCTTTTTTATCACTTGTGTCAACATAACCAAAGTTTCCAATTATATAAGTTGACACTCGTATTATTAGCCTGAGAGCCAATCATCATCTCTACTGGGATTCAGGGTAAACCGGGATCCATGTCATACAGTGAAAACCAGTGTTATCTTCCAGGCAGTAGAACGGGAGCCCTACGGTGCTCCCATCTCGCAGCACCTGGATAATCAAGGCTAACAATGTTCAAACATACAATGCACACAATGGCGCTACCCGGTGGAGTGCAGATGAACTCTTAGTCTCACACAAGCATATTAAAAATATGAGCCAGTTCATTAAAAAAAAAATTCAGACACTGATGGGAAAACTTCTATACAATATAATGTTGATAGGATAAGTTGAATGTTGCTATACTAATATTTATCAAAAATGTGTTTGAAGTACAAGGCAATTGTTCTGCGTTTCCTAATCATAATCATTGACAATAGATACATACCACTTGTCTTGTAAAGCTGCCTTTCGTGAACTGGCTGGCATCTTCACTTATTTTTGTAACAGCTGAAAAAACATAATATTTTTAACTGAATGTTCACAACTTCTCCAAGAATCGTGTTGTGGTGTAGACTAGGTTTAGTCGAGTATTTCATGAAGTTAACTAGTCTTAATAATAAAATAAGGACGAGGCAATTCGCAGAGCCCAGCTCTGCAAATTAAATTCTGTTTCTTATTTGCAGAGCCCAGCAGGGGACAACAAATAAACATTAATGTATCCAAAATCGTAAACACATTTTGGAGGTACACAAAATGTAGCTATTATTAACAAATATGGTGTTTTAGTGCACTTTTAAAGGTCCAGATATCACCGGGGATAGCCTTAACTTCCCTGTTTACCTTCAAAATGAGTCAAGAATCTGGATTACATCTCGACCTATAGTTAGGACTGCCGCTGGCGTGTAGCTAACAGTATCCAAGGAACATACAACGTACGTAGTCCAGGTTCTGTACACCAACATACTAAATTATAACCTGACATCAGGTACACATGTCATAGTCTAGGGCTAGAACTAAGCCTAAAAAGGTGACTGGTGGGCAAGAATCAGGATTATATATTGACCTATTGTTACGACTGACACTGCTACCTAGCTTACAGCCTACAAGGAATGCCCAATGTATACAGTCCTTGATCTGTATATATTCATACTAAAATGTAGCCTGATAAAAGGTACACACATGTCACATGCCACAGGCACAGGTTCGTATAGGTTAGCCTAGGGCTAGATCTAGAGGGAGTAGAGCTAAGGGGGTGACTGATGCACACTTGCCCACCTTGATTTCGTCGTTATAACTACATTTTGCTTAAATGACATACCTCATCAAGTTAGATCCATCCTTCCACATAATCACAGGCATATTAATGTAACAAAGATATAGTGTTTTATTGCATTTTTTGGGTCAAAAGAGCAACTGGGTTTGTGTCTGCTGCGACAGTGCGTTGCTGCAGTGAACAATTGTCGCCCCTTGGTCCTCAAAAGTGCACCAAGAAGCGATATTTCCATAACATTAATATGCCTGGGATGATGTTGAATGATTGAACTAACAGAGTGAGGTATCAAATTTAGGCAAATTATAGTTACATCGGTTAAATTGAGGTGCGCCCGGATACTAGACCAGTGCCTGGTTAAACCAAAGCGTCGTCTGACTGGTCGACCGTGGACTCTGCGAATAAGATTTGATTTGTTATTCACAGAGCTTGGCTCTGCGAATAGCCAGCGACTAATAATAATCATGATATTTATTAATTCTTAATTAATTAGACTTATCAGTTAAAGAATAAAATGTCATACATTTGACATGAACAAAATATCAGCAGCCGCACACAGGAAGCTTGCTACATAAACAACCTATCAGACCAAGTGTCCTCTATTGTATGCCTATTTGCTGATTAATCTCCTGTACCGAAACATTAACTCACAAGATGATGCAGATATACTACAAGATAACATAAACACCTTGGAATAACCATCGACAGGACACTAACATGGAGCGAACACATCAACAACGTGACAAAGAAGGCTAACAACACCAGAGCTTTCCTACAGCGGAACATCAGCAGATGCCCACAAGCCACCAAAGCATTATGCTATCAGACGTTCGCTAGACCCATCATGGAATATGCGTCAACAGTATGGGATCCTTCCACAGAGAAGAACATCAAGTCTGTGGAGATTAACACTGGAGAATGTTCAATGACAAGCTGCTCGTTTTGTGAGAACGACTACCGTCGACACAGCAGTGTGACAATCATGATCGAAAGTCTAAAATAGGAGACCCTCGCGAGCAGACGGGCTAATGTCAAGCTCATAATGGTCAACCGCATCAGAAACAAGTTAGTGGACATAACAATGACTTCACTCACCGCAGCTTCAACTCGTACCAGAGGCAATGCATACCGCTACTTCCAGACATTCACAAATGCACACAACAGCTGCCTACTAGCTAGTTAGCAAACAATCACTGGACTCATTTGGAAAGCATTTCCTCTTCATGCCTCTATCCAAGTAATCTACGCTCACGAAGCTATAGGATCTTCTAATCTATCTAAACTTCACAAAATAACCAGCTAGCGCTACACCACCCGCTACTTGCGACGTCCCACCCACCTATACAAAGCTCGACAATACTGTAGTGTAGGCTGATACAGAGTTCTGAGCTGAACTTAAGAAGAAGAAGAAGTATCTAACAGTCAAAAAACAAACGACAGAATACTTACGGACAAGCAATATAATTGAACAGCGCTAGAAAAGGCGTAGAATTGCGCATAACTTACAATCGGCTAAGTGCGAAAAGGTATGCTTGCCAAACTCCGTTAGCATTGACATTCACCTATTATCGACTGTAAGAACCAAAATCAAAAGAAAAAACAGGTTGTGGAAAAAATATCTTCTCTCCAAAGATGCCCAAACTTATCAGGAATTTTGTCGACTCCGAAATCAGGTCAGGAGACTGACAAGAAAGGCACAGAAACTATATGAAAAAGATATCTTAAATCAAATAAAACAGAATCCCAAGAAGTTTTGGCAATATGCGCAGGCGAAAATGAACACAAGAATGGGAATACCGAACTTAATAAAAAGCAAAGACAAGGATGATCTGACAAAGACAGATTTGGAAAAAGCACAGATATTGGCAAATCACTTCTCTTCCGTATTTACGAGAGAGCCAGAAGGAGACATTCCGGAGGAGCCAATAAGATGTCATAACAAAGTTGAATCTTGCACTATCACTCCATCGATAGTGGCTTTAAAGCTAAAGAAACTAAAAATATTCAAATCACCAGGACCTGACGGTCTACATCATCGAGTAATAAAGGAATTGGCAGAGAGTATTAGCACTCCACTATCTACAATTTTTAACACGTCGCTTAAAACAGGCAGACTACCCAAAGACTGGAAAATAGCAAACATATCTGCAATTCACAAGAAAGGAAACAAAAATCAAGCACATAACTACCGGCCAGTCAGCCTAACGAGCATAGTAGGAAAAATAATGGAAGGCATAGTCAGAGATACCATCACTAAACACTTGAAAGATAATGACCTGTTGAGTGACAAACAATTTGGTTTCATCAAAGGGCGGTCTACAGTTCTCCAATTACTTAAAGTACTCGATTTATGGACTGAGACACCAGATAACGGTGGATGTATTAGTAGTAATATAGGTGGTGTATGATTTATGTTTGCGCAGTCCGGAGGAAACCCCATGTAAAGAGATAGGGATTTCCTCCCTACTGCGCATTTTCTACCGCTTATGATTTATACAAATGAGTTGAACGGATTTTGCTCCCGGAAGTGGAATTGACCAATCAGGAGCAAGCTGGGCATTATGGGCGTGGCTAATTATGCAAATGACCTTATGTGGGCATTATGGGCGTGGCTAGTTATGCAAATGAGCTTGGAAAAGTATTTCCCATGTTAAAGCATAGGGAATTTTTACCCCATGTTAAAGCATAGACCATTTTATCGCAAAGGTATCCGACCACTTTTCGAATTTTCTCCATGTTAAAGCAAAGGGAATTTTTACCCCATGTTAATGCATAGGCGCTATTATGGTAAAGGTATCCGACCACTTTTTGAATAAAATAACATATAGCGAACAGTATTTGAATATGTCACACACGATATTGCTTGCCCCGGAGGCCGAGGCTTCGCCAAGGAACCGAGCCTTTATTTGTTTGACAATGACATGTCGAAAATGTGGTGTTATAATAAGGCGTAATGTGTATCAAAAGGGTTATAAATTCAACGGAGACCGTTTTGTCTGAAGTAATGTATACGAAATGTAGACTACATATAGGACTATGTTACATCAGAGCCTATAGCCTCGTTTTTTCGAACAGAGTGATCATTTTGGAATTAGCCCTTTGGTGTCTGTTACAAAACCGTACTCGAGACGTGTCTGGACTTGTTTGTTTGTTGCGCGTGAGAACCGCACCGTGATTGCACAATGTCATTGCTCGTGGTTATAAATAAACTCGTACGCGGAGACGTGACTGGACATGTTTGTTTGTTGCGAGCACGCGCACCCTGTGTGACATCATCAAACGGCCACGCGCCGTAATGTTGTACGCAAGGTTGACTTAGTTAAACAGATAGTTCTTTGGTTAGGCATTCTTTTGGGCTTTTACACTCGAATATAACTCACATCATGGGCGTTATGGTCAGTGACGGGGTGTTACAGCGAGTAAAAATGTCCCCTGTAAAAAGACATTTTAGACGTTTCTTTGATAATTTTAAACAGATAGTGCTTTGGTTAGACCGTGTTTTGAGCTTTTGTACTTGAATATAATCCCATCATTTGATGTTACGGGCAGTGACATACTATAGCGAGTGAAAAATGCCCCTGCTAACCGGTATAAACTGTTATGAACTCGTAATGAATGCTCTGTGACTGTGTGTTGAAAAAAATATCCGTGTATCTGTCCCGTGTTAAGGCATAGGGAAATATACGAACTTATCTGCTAAAACATTCAAACTACCAGCTATCTGTGTAATATTTTGGTCAAACTGTTTGTCATGTAACAGTATTCGTCATACGAGATTTGCACTTACCAACGGTCACAGTTGAAAGTCCGCATACAAACCGGATCCAAACTGGTGTCAAACTGTTTTGAACTGATAATTGATATATCCTATCCAAGTCTCATCCGTATTTCATCTGTGCCTAGAGACCACCAATACTGTTTCAGCATTTTATCATGCTGGTGTTCTTAACCTATACGTGTGTACGTATGTACGTATGTACGTATGTGCATAATCGCGTTCACACAACAAACACAACATACACAATACACAACACACAACATGCACAACACACACAACATACACAACACACACACACAACACATACAACACACACAACACACACACACACAACACACACAACACACACACACAACATACACAACTTACACAACACACACACACACACACACAACACATACAACACACACACACACACAACATACACAGCATACACAAAACACAACACACATACACAACACAAAACACATACACAACACACACAACACACACAACACACACAACATACACAACACACACACAACACACACACACAACACACACACACACACACAACATACACAACTTACACAACACACACACACACACACACAACACATACAACACACACACACACAACATACACAAAACACAACACACATACAAAACACATACACAACACACACAACACACACACACAACACACACAACATACACAACACACACAACACACACACAATACACACACAACACATACACAACACACACAACATACACAACACACACACAACACACACAACACACACAATACACACAACACACACACACACAACACACACACACAACACACACAACATACCCAACCCACACACACACACACAACATACCCAACACACACACACACACAACATATACAACACACAACATACACAACATACACAACATACACAACACACAACACATACAACACACACAACATACACAACATACCCAACCCACACACACACACACAACATACCCAACACACACACACACACAACATATACAACACACAACATACACAACATACACAACACACAACACATACAACACACACAACATACACAACATACACAACACACACACAACATATACAACACACAACATACACAACACACAACACATACACACACACAACATACCCAACACTCAACTTACACAACTTACACAACACTCAACACATACAACACACACAACATACACAACATACACAACTTATACAACACACAACATACACAACACACAACACATACACAACACACACAACATACCCAACACACAACATACACAACTTACACAACACACACACACAACACACACAACACATGCAACACACGCACAACATACACAGCATACACAACACACACAACATACACAACACACAATTTACACAACACACATAACATACCCTACATACAACATACACAACTTACACAACATACACACAACACACAACACACACAACATACACAACACACACAACACACACAACAGACAACACATACAACATAGAGACCGCCATGACAGGTCGTCATGATATTCAAGTAACTTCCGGTGCGATGTCACTTCCGACGTAGTGTACCTAGTAGAGGCTGCCATATCAAGCGAATTTGAAAACTGCTATGATCGAAAACGACTATGTCAATAACATGTAAGGACAACCACCTGACAGGACTTCATTCAAAGAGGTGACCATCATGGTTCCCAACGCCACTCAACGGATACCAATGTAATTAGTCAGAGTATTATCATCTACCGAACATGATAGTTCTCTATTCGTTGACACACATATTCGTTGGGAATAGCGGAAGCGTAGAGGCCGCCATGTCAGGTAGCCATGACATTCACATAACTTCCGGTACTACGTTACTTCCGGCGTAGCGTCCCTAGTAGAGGCCGCCATGACAGTCAAGTGACTTACGGTACCATGTCACTTCCGGCGTAGAGACCCCTAGTGGATAATCGGAGTACTACGTCACATACGGCCATAGGAAGCGGATTTGAAAACTGCTATGATCGAAAACGACTATGTCAATAACATGTAAGGACAACCACCTGACAGGACTTCATTCAATGAGGTGCCAAACATTACATACCTTCATGTCAAGAGACGATCATCTGTTCCGATTCACGTCCAACGAGGCGACCATAGGACTCGTACGAGGTATCGCTTCTTTTAATGGAAAACATATGTATATGAAGCAGCCGTCTTTTCAACGTAACAATTCGATATTTTCAAATAGTGCGAGCGACCAGATACGATACGACCTTCTCGAGAATCGAAAAAGGAAAGACCAGAATCGTCGGAAGCACGGTATATACACTAGTTTTCGGCGTGATCTCATTTGCATAATCAAGCAGACCGAACGTACATCACGTGACTTCCCTTAACACAAAAACTGTGCACGTTCATGAGACAGGCGACATCTGATGGCCCCAACGGATAGCAATGTAACTACTCAGAATAACGCCAACTACCGGCCATGATAGATCTCTATTTGTTGACACACTTCCGGGAATACCATATAGCTGGTAGTTTGAATGTTTTAGCAGATAAGTTCGTATATTTCCCTATGCCTTAACACGGGACAGATACACGGATATTTTTTTTCAACACACAGTCACAGAGCATTCATTACGAGTTCATAACAGTTTATACCCGTTAGCAGGGGCATTTTTCACTCGCTATAGTAAGTCACTGCCCGTAACATCAAATGATGGGATTATATTCAAAGTACAAAAGCTCAAAACACGGTCTAACCAAAGCACTATCTGTTTAAAATTCTAAAATGTCTTTTTACAGGGGAAATTTTTACTCGCTGTAACACCCCGTCACTGACCAAAACGCCCATGATGTGAGTTATATTCGAGTGTAAAAGCCCAAAAGAATGCCTAACCAAAGAACTATCTGTTTAACTAAGTCAACCTTGCGTACAACATTACGGCGCGTGGCCGTTTGATGATGTCACACAGGGTGCGCGTGCTCGCAACAAACAAACATGTCCAGTCACGTCTCCGCGTACGAGTTTATTTATAACCACGAGCAATGACATTGTGCAATCACGGTGCGGTTCTCACGCGCAACAAACAAACAAGTCCAGACACGTCTCGAGTACGGTTTTGTAACAGACACCAAAGGGCTAATTCCAAAATGATCACTCTGTTCGAAAAAACGAGGCTATAGGCTCTGATGTAACATAGTCCTATATGTAGTCTACATTTCGTATACATTACTTCAGACATAACGGTCTCCGTTGAATTTATAACCCTTTTGATACACATTACGCCTTATTATAACACCACATTTTCGACATGTCATTGTCAAACAAATAAAGGCTCGGTTCCTTGGCGAAGCCTCGGCCTCCGGGGCAAGCAATCTCGTGTGTGACATATTCAAATACTGTTCGTTATATTTTATTTTATTCAAAAAGTGGTCGCTTACCTTTATCATAATAGCGCCTATGCTTTAACATGGGGTAAAAATTCCCTATGCTTTAACATGGAGAAAATTCGAAAAGTGGTCGGATACCTTTGCGATAAAATGGTCTATGCTTTAACATGGGGTACAAATTCCCTATGCTTTAACATGGGAAATACTTTTCCAAGCTCATTTGCATAACTAGCCACGCCCATAATGCCCATATAAGGTCATTTGCATAATTAGCCACGCCCACAATGCCCAGCTCGCTCCTGATTGGTCAATTCCACTTCCGGGAGCAAAATCCGTTCAACTCATTTGCATAAATCATAAGCGGTAGAAAATGCGCAGTAGGGAGGAAATCCCTATCTCTTTACATGGGGTTTCCTCCGGACTGCGCAAACATAAATCATACACCACCTCTATTACTACTTGTATTGATGTAGTATATTGTGATTTTATGAATGCATTTGACAAAGTTCCACATCTACGACTTATAGAGAAACTCCAGAGCTATGGAATTCAAGGAAATATTCTAAGCTGGGTTGCAGCTCTGTTGGCCCACAGAAGACAACGTGTAAGGGTCAATAATTCTTTTTTAGACTGGCATGATGTCATCAGCGGCATACCACAAGGATCGGTGATTGGCCCCCTACTTTTTATTATATTTATTAATGACTTACCGGATGTTATAAAGAACTCCGAAGTATTCCTGTTTGCGGATGATATGAAACTTTTCCATCCAATTTACACTAATGAAGATTGCACAAAGCTTCAACAAGATCTTACCCATGCAGAACATTGGACATACGAATCTCTCTTAAAGTTCCACCCAGACAAATGCAGCCATATGAGAGTAGGATCATCAACCATAAGAAATGACAGCTACACACTGGGACCTAATGATCATATAACGCTGGCAAGTACGGATAAGGTGAAGGATATTGGCGTCACTTTTGACTCATCACTAAACTTTGAGGCACATATGTCGGAAAAAATTAATAAAGCCAATTCAAAGATGGGGATAATTCGTCGCACTTTTGATTACATGGATGAACAGTGTTTTTCTACTGTTTTTAAATCTCTCGTCCGCCCACATATTGAATATGCAAGTCAAGTATGGGCTCCCTACTTAATGAAACACATTACAGCTCTTAAAAATGTTCAGCGTAGAGCAACCAAATTAATTCCAGGTTTTAAAGATCTTGAATATAATGAATGTCTACAAAGACTAAAATTACCAACTCTGTCATATCGTCGCCTCAGAGGAGACATGATTGAATTGTATAAGATTTTAACAGACAAATATGATACAGCTGTGACATCAAACTTTATAACTTTGAGGGATACTGAATCATGTACGCGAGGACATCACCTAAAAATATTCAAAGGACGTTGTCGGTTAAACATTAAAAAAAAAAATTTATACACCGATGCACGGACGTATGGAACAGCCTCCCACAGTCTGTGGTAGAGGCTCCATCAGTCCAGTCCTTTGAGGGGAAATTAGACAAATTATGGAAAAACCACCCAATTAAACTCGATTACACAGCCCCACCCCTATTATGGAACAACTCGTCAGACGCATGCGCACCATATAGTTTGACGACAAACATCAGAGCTGGCATAAGAGGCATCACAGCCTAGAAGCCAGAAGAGGACCTGTAAGAACCTGTAAGAACCTATAAGTGCAACCCGCAAGCGAAACATCTGCTGGTCATTTTTATTCTTACACTATATTATAGCTTACGAAAACAATGCAACGATTTGAGTATATCTATTAGGCTGTAATGTAGATACGTATATCTAAAAACACAGGAAATGTGTAAAATAAGTCCTCACCTTTCCTCTCTGTTTTGACTTCCCTGATGGGATTGGCGGAAGTGCGTATTTGGACCACTGTCCTCAAACGTGACCTTCAAGTTGTTGATTCGGTAGATTCCGGAATGTTCCGCAGTAGACGCAAATGACCTAATGACGTAGGGCCACTGGCGTACCTACACGGCATTACAAAATTCCTGTCATTCATAAAAGTCCAACACTATACTGCACTGTCTCTTTAATATCATTATCATGTTTCATTGGGTTAGAAGGATTAACTGTAGTACATTTGTTTGACAATTTTGTGTGTTTGCTTAAATTTGGTTTATACAAACAACCGCCTGTAGACAATGGAATGGGAACTCAACAGTTTTCATCTTCATTGCCTGTAGACAATGACGTGTTTACGGATTGCGACGTGATTGCGTACGGATATGGGAATGCAATCGCGGTAACACACGCAATCAGTCTTGTACTGTATCTAGACCAGCTACCAGTAAATATTTACTACATTGTACTAGTAGCAAACCCGTAAGCATGGGGGTTTACGAACCCCCCTTCAAAAACGAAACACCTTCGAACCCTCGCCTAGGCCATGTCCCCACACCCACCTCCGTTCTCCCGCTAAACTTGCTGCATAGCAATCAATAATTACTTTTAGCTGTTCACTGAAATTTGCACAGAATTAAAACTTGTAAATATGATACATGGTTTGGGGGGTTAGGATTAATCCCACAACAATGAAATATTATTGGTCGTGAAGTCGAGTATAATAATACCTCGGTCTGCTTAAAAACATCGGTCTGCATAGCGCGGCGCTATATACGTATCTGGTCAGCGTGTGCTATCGTTAGGAATACAGAACTTTCTAGTTTAGGAAGTTCGATTTCCTTTCACGTCCCTCAAAAGGAAAATGAACTTCATAAAATAGAAATAGATGAGACAAGTATTGAATGTGTACATGATTTAAAAAGGTTAAGTATCACCATAAGCCAACACCTAAATTGGGACAGCCATTATAAACAAAACAGCGAATTAAATCAATAAAATAATTGGAATTTTAAATAAATGTATTACCTAAGAATATATTATCTATATAATGTATAATTTGCTCATTCTTCCCAAGATTAATTATAGCATTTTGGTGTGGGGTCATCAAGCCCATCGCATTTTTAAACGTCAAAATATAGCAGTGTGAACAGTTTTTTCAAGAAAATACAATTCTCACACAGATCCCATCTTCAAAAAAATGAAAATTTCTTAAGTTGGATGACATCTATAGACTTCAACAGCTCGAATTTTATTACAAATTGATCAACATGCTTATACCAGAATACTTCAGTCGTCTTCCATACACATACAACTTTGCAATTCACCAATATAACACACATGGTAAAACAACTTATTTATTCCCAGAGTTAATTATCAATATGCAAAACTTATGTACTATCAGACACAACATTATACAAACTGTTAACAATACTCCAAATATCATCCTTGATAAAAATGTATACACATAGCTTATATGGTTTTCCACTTATAAAAAAATTGTTTATCAAGAATTATGAATCATGTTGTCACATTTCTAACTGTTACATCAGTCATTCTTAAACAAGACATGACTTTGCATTTCATTAAACTAATTTATGTATATACTATGTATACACATATATGTATGTGTATATAGTTGATCACGTGATAATCATATAATTATGTTACATCAGTGGGGTGGCTCCCATGATAGCGGCATATAATCATCTTAAAGGGAGCCTCCCTGACCTTACAATAAATATTGTATTGTAGTTTATGTGATTATGATGGTCAAAATAAATACTGTATGTCTGTCTATAGATGTGTGTGTGTGTGTGTGTGTGTGTGTGTGTGTGTGTGTAACAAAATATAAAAATGGGCCAAGTGGCCCTGAAGTTCTTTGGACTAATACGTCTATATGTGACCCCGGCTGACCTGATAACAGACACGCAGATGGACAACCCACCACCTGGTGAAGGTAATTACAACTTGTTCTTGCTCCACAGCTAACACTAGCAGCCTTAGCTATAATTCGTTTATAATTGTTATCATTCAAAAGTTAATTATGTATCATGACTAAGAGATGATAAGTTCTGCTTAGAGTCAGGAGCCATAGAGGATTTTGGGGTGAGAATGCCATTTCAAATAAATATCTTTAGTTTATTATGAAAGAAAGCTATCATATCGTTTCGTTTCTTGTTGCTTAATGGAAGACAGTCTACAAGTTGGCCTGGACCATGACCTCATCCTTGAATGTTAGATGTAGTGTCCAGAGTCATGGGTATATGTACTAATGTTTGTTGTGTCTAACTGAGGAGTAGAACTATAAAAGAATAAGCAGGCTTCACCTAGTTGTTACCCCTCAGTCACATCCTCCGTGTCCTGTTACAGACAACAAGGATGAGTTGGTTGATGTGAGCTCCACCCCCACACCTTCAACACCGGCGACCTCGTCTGGGGGCAGATCCGCGGCTATCCCTCCTGGCCAGACAAGATCGTCCACGAGTCAGAGGTCAGAGGTTACCATGAGTCGGAGGACGGCAAGGTCAGTCTCAAGGACATCTTGTCTTGTTGCTTCTGTGAGGTGATGCCATATCATGATTCCTCAGTCATCTCCACATCTCATTCTCTCTCTCATGTACACTGCTGCCTCCACATCTCATTCTCTCTCTCGTGTACACTGCTGCCTCCACATATCATTCTCTCTCTCGTGTACACTGCTGCCTCCACATCTCATTCTCTCTCTCTCGTGTACACTGCTGCCACCACATCTCATTCTCTCTCTCTCGTGTACACTGCTGCCTCCACATTTCATTCTCTATCTAATGTACACTGCTGCCTCTACATCTCTCTCTCTCTCTCGTGTACACTGCTGCCTCCACATCTCATTCTTTCTCTCATGTACACTGCTGCCTCCACGTCTTATTCTCTCTCTCATGTACACTGCTGCCTCAACGTCTTATTCTCTCTTTCTCGTGTACACTGCTGCCTCCACATCTCATTCTCTCTCTCTCGTGTACACTGCTGCCTCCACATCTCATTCTCTCTCTCTCGTGTACACTGCTGCCTCCACATCTCATTCTCTCTCTCTCGTGTACACTGCTGCCTCCACACCTCATTCTTTCTCTCATGTACACTGCTGCCTCCACGTCTTATTCTCTCTCTCTCATGTACACTGCTGCCTCCAAGTCTTATTCTCTCTCTCTCGTGTACACTGCTGCCTCCACGTCTCATTCTCTCTCTCATGTACACTGCTGCCTCCACATCTCATTCTCTCTCTCATGTACACTGCTGCCTCCACATCTCATTCTCTCTCTCATGTACACTGCTGCCTCCACGTCTCATTCTTTCTCTCGTGTACACTGCTGCCTCTACATCTCATTCTCTCTCTCATGTACACTGCTGCCACCACGTCTCGTTCTTTCTTTCGTGTATACTGCTGCCACCAAATCTTCCATCATCTCTGACAGCTGGCCACATTGAAACATAAAGGTTCTTTGTACAAAGCTGCAGGCACAATGGTTTAATGTAAATCATAAATCCATCATAAATCTGTGAACAAGTTGAGCTTTGGGTGAAGTGTCAGTGTTTGAGGTGTGTTGTGTTATACAGGTATGATTGAGGTGTGTTAAACATAAGTGTTGTGTTCTGTATGTGTGGGTGAGGTTTGTTAAACATAAGTGTTGTGTTCTGCAGGTGTGGGTGAAGTGTGTTATACAAACGTGTTGTGTTCTGCAGGTGTGGGTGAGGTTTGTTAAACAGAAGTGTTGTGTTCTATAGATGCAGTTGTGGGGGGAGTGTTTTAACAAGTGTTGTGTTCTGCAGGTGGGGGTGAAGTGGGTTAAACAGAAGTGTTGTGTTCTGCAAGTGTGGGTGAGGTGTGTTATACAGAAGTGTTGTGTTCTGCAAGTGTGGGTGAGGTGTGTTATACAAAAGTTTTGTGTTCTGCAGGTGTGGGTGAGGTTTGTTAGACAGAAGTGTTGTTTTCCATAGATGCAGTTGTGGGGTAAGTGTTTTATCAAGTGTTGTGTTCTGCAGGTGGGGGTGAAGTGGGTTAAACAGAAGTGTTGTGTTCTGCAAGTGTGGGTGAGGTGTGTTATACAGAAGTGTTGTGTTCTGCAAGTGTGGGTGAGGTGTGTTATACAGAAGTGTTGTGTTCTGCAAGTGTGGGTGAGGTGTGTTATACAGAAGTGTTGTGTTCTGCAAGTGTTGGTGAGGTGTGTTATACAGAAGTGTTGTGTTCTGCAAGTGTGGGTGAGGTGTGTTATACAAAAGTGTTGTGTTCTGCAGGTGTGGGTGCGGTGGTTTGGTGACCACTCCTTCACCCAGGTGGAGCCAGTTAAGTTGAAGACGCTGTCGGAGGGTCTCGATGCTCAGCACCGGGAGACGAAGAAGCATCGCAAGTGAGTTGTGTTGTCTGGGGCTGACACTTGCATGTAGTCCCCATGAATTAGATAATCACCAATAGTTGAATTCTACATTAATTAAAATTATTATTAATGAGATGTGACTTAGTCGTAGTATTGCCAGATTTCAAACTGAACTTGTCCACTGTCATTGAACCATGACTTGCTGTAGGGAGCAGGATGAAGTCATTCAACTGCGAAGTGTTGTAGGGATAAATTAATTGAACTGTGACCTGTTTTAGGGAATGAACTCACTGTGAATGTTGTAGGGGTGAAATCATTGAACTGTGACTGTTGTAGGGTGGAGTCTTTGAATTGTGACTGTTGTAGGGATGGATTCATTGAATCATGACTGTTGTAGGAGTGAAGTCATTGAACCATGATTGTTGTAGGAGTGGATTAATCACTGAACCTTGACTGTTGTATGGGTGGAGTCATTGAACTGTGACTGCTGATGGGTAGAGTCACTGAACTGTGACTGTTGTAGGGGTGAACTCACTGAACTGTGACTAGTATGGGTGAATTCACTGGATTGTGAAGGTAGAGGGTGGAGTCTTTGAACTGTGACTGTTATAGGAGGGGTTCACTATTTGTGACTGTTGCAGGGGTCAAGTCATTGAAATGCGACTGTTGTAAGGGTGGATTCACTGAACCGTGACTGTTGTAAGGGTGGATTCGCTGAACTGTGACTGTTGTTATGGTGGATTCACTGAACTTTGACTGTTTTGGTGTGGATTCACTGATGCATGACTGTTTTTGGGATGGATTCGGTGAACCATGACTGTTGCCGGGGTCAAGTCATTGAAATGTGACTGTTGTAAGTAAGTAAGTAAGTAAGTAAGTAAACGTTTATTTGACCCCATATAGGTACACAATTAATTGGTTTTTGAACATCACTTATGCTGTAATAAACAACAAATATAAACATTATGCAGACATACATAAACGTATATAATTATATGTTCAACATACTATTCGGAAAATACAGACAAACGCATGTACAGCTATTATGGTATTGGTGTACCATAGATATTAATCATATAGCTTATTCAATCGGGGTCGGTGACTCCTATTAAGACACAATTGTCGCTATCATAGGAGCCACCCTATTTACGTGATAATTTATGTGGTAATTTTACAAGGTGTCTATCTCATGCTTGTTTTATGTGAGAATGTAAGTTTGTATGTGTGCTGGTTGCCTGAAGCTAGCATCAAATGTATTGTATTTAATGGTTCTGTTGACATGTGTAGCAATTTGATAGAGTGCATGAATCATTATATTTGTGTAACAAGTATGTTTTTATATAAAATGAGAAGCCTCGCAAACTGTGAGTATATATTTTGTCTTTTATTATATCGGGGGTGTAATTTATAGCATGTGGTAGGCTGTATTTGAGACATTTCATTGCAAATTCATGCTTAGTTCTAAAAGTATGTATATAATTTTTTTCACGAGTATTATAATTATGTATGTTTACACTTGGGATAATTTGCCAGTTAAGTAAATAAGGAGGTAACATTTTATGGATGTATTTTAAGTAAAATTTTAATTAATGTAACTTTAATATGTCTTCTACTTTTTGTAATTTAAGTTTTTTAAAAAGTGGTTCCGTGTGTGAGTTATATTTGTTTAAGGTTATTATTCGAACGGCTTTTTTTTGAATTTTTGTAATTCTATTTATTTGGTATCCCCAAACCATGGTACAATAATTGATATGAGATAATATTAAAGTGTTATATAACAACACTTTTATATCTAAAGGTAATACATATTTTAATCTGTTTATTATGCCAATTGTTTTGGAGCACTTATTTGAAATTTTCTCAGTGTGTTTTTTCCAATTTAGGTTAGTGTCTAAAGTCAATCCTAGAAAGTTAAATTCATCTACTCTTTCAATATTTATATTATCTATTTTAAGCGTAAGAGTCTGCGTGCGTTTATTAGGCATATGAAAAATCATGTATTTTGATTTGCTTTTATTTAAAGATAATTTATTTATGTTTAGCCATTCATTAACTTTAAAAAGTTCTTAATTTATTAAGGATTCTGTACTTTTGTTGCATGTGTTGTTGTTGTTGTTAAGACATTTTAAAGAGCTAGATAATGTGGTGTCATCAGCGTACATGACGAAATTAAATATTTGACTAGCTTGTGAGAAATCATTTATGTAAATGATAAATAATAGTGGTCCAAGAATTGAACCTTGTGGGACGCCGATTGTTATAGGTAAGATGTCTGAATTTATTTGTTCAAATTCAGTGTATTGTTTCCTGTTTTGTAAGTAACTTCTGAATAACTGCAAAGTTGAACCATTTAGGCCATAGTAAGTTAATTTGTTAAGTAAAATGTTATGGTCAATAGTATCAAACGCCTTAGAAAGGTCGAGAAATACATTAATTGGTTCATCATTATTATCCATTTGAGTTATAATTCTATTTATTAGCTCAAGCGCAGCAAATTCCGTTGAATATTTTGCTCTAAAACCATATTGATTATCAAATAAAAGCTTCATATCATTGAAATATGAATATAATTGAATAAAAATTAATTTCTCTAACACTTTAGAAATTGTGGGAAGAAGGGAAATTGGTCTGTAATTTTCAAATAAAGATGGATCGTCTTTCTTAAATATAGGAATAACTTTTGCAATTTTTAGTTTGTCTGGGAATATCCCGGATTTTAAAACTTGGTTTATTAACAGCGTTAATGATTTGATAATTGCAGGCTCAATTATCTTAAGAAATTTTGAAGAAATGCCATCAAATCCACAGCTGTTTTTTGTGGGAAGATTATTAATAGTGTTCCTAACAGTCTCTTCATCAATACTCTGAAACGTAAATACAGAATTAATGTTTTTGTTTAAATAATAACTATTGTTTTTGTTACCTTTATATTTAATACCTTGTGCGATGGTCTGACCTATATTTGTAAAATAATTATTAAATTTGTTTGCAATATCCTTTTTATCAGTTATTTTTGTACCATTTTCTATAAAAAATAATGGTAATCTACGGTTTGTACGATTTTTTGAAAGAAATTCATTAATAACTTTCCAGGTATTTTTTATATCATATTTAAATCGATTAAATCTTTGTTCAAAATACACTTGTTTGGCTGCACGAATATTTTTCTTTAATATCGTATTATAAGTTTTTAGATTAATATTAATAGCTTCATAGCTTGTCGAATTTGGTTGGGTCAATTTTAATTGTTTATAGAGTTTGTCTCGATAGTGAATAGATTTTAGCAATCCTTGTGTAATCCACGTTGATCTTTTATGTTTATATTTATTAAATTTCACCAGCTTAGTTTGCATATGCTTATTTTTTGCCCGTATAATTTCTTCGTAGATTATATCATAATTAAAATTTGTGTCTGCATTTATATTTTTATTTAGCTTATTGTATATCACATTTGATTTTATTTCGTGTTTAACTTTATGCATTGCCTCTTCATTTAGTATATTTATTTTAACATATTTAGGTGGAGATTCAGTCTTTAATGAGACGTTGATGAATATAAAATACGGCTGATGATCAGAACATTTTTTGATTAAAATCCCTGCAGTACTCTCCAATATAGATTTATTAAGTTTACAAAAGAAATTATCTATTAAAGTACCATTTGTTCTAGTAAATCTAGTAGGAAGAGTAATTTGCGGGTAAAGGCTGTGTGATATTATGGTGTCAAAAAAGTTACTATATGCATCATTTTCTTTTAATTTAAGCAAATTTATATTAAAATCTCCTGTGATAATGATATTGTTATTACAGTTGTTTTCCATTGATGATATTATAGAAGTAAATTCATTTATAAAAGCATTTAAGTTATCATTAGAAGTTCGTGGAGGTCTATATATGTTTCCAATGGTTATGCTCTTAGATAGATTACCACCATTTATTTGGACTATCATCCCTTCCCAGTGTTCGTACATGTTTACATTTAATATAACCTCTGATCTATATTTGTTGTCAACATATACTATTAGCCCTCCTTTGTTACTGCACGTCTTACCTTGAGCTAAACATTCATAACCATGTAAGGAAAACTGTGATAGGTCATCGTTTTCTGATTTCCAAGTTTCTTGTAAGTAGATGACATGACATTAAATTTAAAATTGTTACTACTTAGCTCTTCTACAAAAGCTTCCAGTTCGTTAAATTTAGAATTTATTGATTGAATGTTAGTGCTTAGGATACTAAAACGCGTAGTGTTTATCTGTGTGAGTTTGCTAAACTTATCAAAGTCATAATATGATGACCGACGTATTAGTTGAGGTTCATAATTTTCAACATCATTTGTGTCTAAGATATTAATTAAGTCATTGTTATGAATACCTCCTAAAAAGGAGAGGAACGTATCGTCTAATGTCATGCCTTTATATAATTTGGTATTTATCATATGTATTTGTTATTATATTTGTATGTGTAAATAAGTGTTCAACAAATTGTGATATATCCATATACCGATAATGAAATATACTTATGGCATTGCCTGTCGTAAGTTTTATAGACGTAATGCACTGAACGTAAATGTGAGATTGATTAAACATGTAAATGTGAAAACAGTTTGAGATAGACATCTTGTAGTTTGGTATATATATAAAAAAATAACATAAAATAAGAATGATTTGCATAATGAATGCAAGAAGACCTTGTCGTGGGAGAGGTGTAGAGCATACAGTATTAAAACGGTTTTATAAGCCACATATATATTACCTGAGTATCCGTAGTAACATACTAATGCATTTCACAGCAACAGAACGAATACATGTATTAAGATAAGTTCAGTGAGAAGCTAAAGTTTTTGTTTATATAAAGTACAGCAGTAAAACATAGTGCAATACAAGGTTAAGCATTTTGCTTCATTAACCATTATTACTGTGATATGATAAGATTTAATTATACACATATAATCGCACACATACATATACATACTTGAAAGTTATTTCTGTGTATATATAGTAATATGACTACAGGTTTACATTTCACAAAAAACAAAGATTCTGCGAAGAAGCTACCGTATTTACATCGTGTGCAATAACTAACACGGTGCTTTCATTTCAGATTTATACATCATATTTGTCAATCCATTTTAGGATGGGTGGATTCACTTAATCGTGACTGTTGTAGTGGTGTATTCGCTGAACTGTGACTGTTGTTATGGTGTATTCACTTAACTTTGACTGTTTTGGGGTGGATTCACTGATGCATGACTGTTTTGGGATGGATTCAGTGAACCGTGACTGTTGCAAGGTGCGGCGGATGAACTCGACCCTGGAGTCTGCAATCCAGGAGGCGATGATGGAGCTGGACAAGCCAGATACTGTGTCGGAGGTGACCGTCAATCCCCTTCTCAAACACATGGCGGTCAAGTCAGTGACCACGGGCATCATGTGCGGGTCAACAGAGGCTGCGGCCATCATGAAGACAGGCAAGACAAAGATGGGCAAGAAACAGAAGTGTCGGTGAATGGTCTGGAGCAACAGAAGAGCAGGACGAAGAGTGGATGAGTGCGACAATCCACTAACCAACTGTCCGAAGTGACATGTGGTGTGTTGTCAGGGGTTCCCATTGCATTGCACCTGTCTCAGAGTCTAGGGCACCTCCACAGGGTGCACCCATCTCATCTACCCTGTCATGTCGTCTGCCCAAAGTGAGAGACACAAAGAACGTGGCCTTGCAGGAAGGATACACTGTGTTATTGTAAGACGCCACACCAAACTATTGTGGTCAACCAGCCATGAGTGCAGTCCAGCATTAGCAACTGTCAGTAGTGTAGCTTCCTATCTTCCACTGTGGGGAAGACACACAGACAATCTGATTGTTTAAACTGGCCAAAATTCACCGAGATGTAACGTGAAGAATCTTGCTGCAAAGCACTGCGATGACTGTGGTTGTGAGACAATTCCATGTGAGTCTGCTGCCACGGTTGGCGTGACAGAGAAACCTGCTCTGTTAGGCATGTTGCAGTTTTAATTTTTTTGTTCTGCAAAACACATTTTTGTTTGCATAAAGAGTTGTGTGGTGCTTAGTAACAAATTGTAAATCATGATGTTGATCCATCTACCGAAAATTAACTGATTTAGAAGTGTTAGTTTTGAAAGTTGTTAACTGAATATACAATGTAAAGTAACACCGGTAGGTGTTATTTTTCTCAATTTATAAAGTTATTCTGCTAAATGCTACTTGTTTTGTTTCCTAAATTTGCTAGCACTAAGATAGGATGGGCATCTCAGTATATCATTTTAGAGGTGAATTAGATTTTCATTGACTGTTATTGGTTGGATATAATTATTATTCACCAGTTTTTAAAGTCTAGATTTATTTATTATTAGTCTATCTGTTTGTGTTTGTAGTCATGTGTTTGTGGTGTTTGACTAGGCTGGATGAGGTGTTTATGGTGTTACATCAGGCTGGAGGATGTGTTTATGGTGTTACACCAAGCTGGAGGTGTTGACCAGACTGGAGGAGATGTTTGTGGTGTTACACCAGGCTGGAGGGTGTGTTTGTGGTGTTTGACCAGATTGGAGGATGTGTTTGTGGTGTTGACCAGACTGGACGTGTTTATGGTGATACACCAGGCTGGAGGTTTTTGTGGTGTTTGACCAGGGTGGAGGAGGTGTTTGACCAGGCTGGAGGATGTGTTTGTGGTGTTACACCAGGCTGGAGGAGGTATCTGTGGTGTTTGACTAGGTTGGAGGAGGTGTTATGGTGGTACACCAAGCTGGATGTGTTGACCAGGCTGGAGGAGGTGTTTATAGTGTTACACCAGGCTGGAGGATGTGTTTATGGTGGTACACCAAGCTGGATGTGTTGACCAGACTGGAGGAGATGTTTGTGGTGTTACACCAGGCTGGAGGGTGTGTTTGTGGTGTTTGACCAGATTGGAGGATGTGTTTGTGGTGTTGACCAGACTGGACGTGTTTGTGGTGATACACCAGGCTGGAGGTTTTTGTGGTGTTTGACCAGGGTGGAGGAGGTGTTTGACCAGGCTGGAGGATGTGTTTGTGGTGTTACACCAGGCTGGAGGAGGTATCTGTGGTGTTTGACTAGGTTGGAGGAGGTGTTATGGTGTTACACCAGGCTGGAAGTGTTTGTGGTGTTACACCAGGCTGGAGGAGTTTGTGGAGATATTGCCACTAGATACGCTTATGACACCTGGTTACTGCTTTGTGTGCTTCATCAGGTTGACTTGTTAATGTTTTTCCTTTGAGAAGTCAACTGTTTCTGTTGCCACAATGCAGTTGGCATTGTTGGGTGAGTTGTCATCTTTAGACACTATAATTTATATAGTTCCTATATTCTTATCGTCATTATCTAGGTGCTTATCTAGGATGTCACTGCATCGAAGTGACAACTGTTTTATCACCCGTCAACTTGTGTGATAACCGTTGAAATAATAATTACATGAATTGTGTACATAGGAGAATGTTTATTTTAAGACGGCATGTTCTGTGTCCGCTGTAAGCTGCGAAGGCGTCTGGCAGGGAGGCAATCTGCTGATGGACCACTATGCAGTCACACAGTTCAATTGTAAATATCTCACTGTTGCCTGTGGTGTCAGGACACTTAATTTGAATGTACAGATCTATTTGCTTAATTGCGATGCAACCAAAGGCACCACGAACAATCAGACTCACTATGTATTTATTTAGTTGGTTGCTTTGCTGCTGGTCACAATGTCTTGATAATCTCCTTTGTATATACTGTCTACAGCAGCTTGTGTAATTGTAACTAGCACAGAATATAGTCATTTGTGTATTTATCGCATGTTATAAATACTGCGTTGACCTGTTGTAAGTGTCTGGCTGGCAGAGACTGCCACGTTATATTCCACTGTATATTCACGTATTAAAACATTAATTGCTATACCAATGTCATGTCATGTGTCAACCCATCCGTACAAAGTCCGTCCACCTGTACAAAGTCAACCCATCTGTAGAAAGTCAACCCATCTATACAAATCAACCCATCCATACAAGTCACCCCATCCATACAAAGTCAACCCATCCAAACAAAGTCAATCCATCCGTACAAAGTCTATTATCCGTACAGTCTTTCAATATATGCAAAGTCAACCCATCTATACAACGTCAACCCATCTATATAAAGTTAACCTATCTGTACAAAGTCAACACATACATACAAAGTCAGCCCAGTTGTACAAAATCAACTTATCCAAAAAAGTCAACACATCCATTCAGTCAACCCATTTGTACTCCCCATCCATACAAAGTTAGCCCATCCATACAAAGTCAACCCGTCCATACAAAGTCAACCCATCAGTACAGAGTCAGCCCATCCATGCCATTAATCCACCCATACAAAGTTAGCCCATCCATACAAAGTCAACCATCAGTATAAAGTCAACCCAGCCATACAAAGTCAGCCCATCCATGCCATTAATCCATCCATACAAAGTTACCCACCCATACAAAGTCAACCCATCTATACAAAGTCAACTCATCTGTATAAAGTCAACCCATCCATACAATCAACCCATCCATACATGGTCAACAATACAATTAATCCATTAATACAAAGTCAACCCATCCATGGAAAGTCAGCCCATCTGTACAGAGTCAACTCATCCGTACAAAGTCAACCCATCAGCACAAAGTCAATCCATCTATACAAAATCAACACATCTGTACAAACTCAACCCATCTGACCAAATTCAACCTACCCTTATAAAGTCTCCCCTCCCATATAAAGTCAACCCCTCCGTACAAAGTCAACCCATCTGAACAAATTCAACCCATCCATACAAAGTCAATCCATCCATACAATCAAGTTGACTCAACCCATCCATACATAGTCAACCCATCCATACAAAGTAAATCCATCTATATTCGTCCGATGTGTCTCGGTCCCAACGATGTAATGCGTTATTCCAAACCTAGCTGGCAGATGCTAAACTAATAGCAGCTAACTAGACTGTATGTTTACTCTACTCTTGGGGTGTATGGAGTGTTGGGGGAAGGGTAGTACCTCTGACAGTCGAACATGTCAGCTCTTCCATGCAAAGTCAGCCCATCCATGCAAATAATCTATTAATACAAAGTCATCCCACCCATACAAAGTCAACCCATCCATAAAAAGTCAGTCCATCTGTACAGAGTCAACTCATCCGTACAAAGTCAACCCATCAGCACAAAGTCAACCCATCAATGCAAAATCAACACATATGTACAAATTCAACCCATCTGAACAAATTCAACCTACCCTTACAAAGTCTCCCCTCCCATATAAAGTCAACCCCTCCGTACAAAGTCAACCCATCCGTACAAAGTCAACCCATCCATACAAAGTCAACCCATCCATAAAATCAAGTTGAATCAACCCATCCATACAAAGTAAACCCATCCATACTGTTAAGTCCGTTTAGACATACTAACGTAAGTTACTTCATAACTTATAGTGACATAATGATGTCGTCACGGTCCCAACGATGTAATGCTTTATTCCAATCCTAACTGACAGATGTTAAACCAATGGCTGCTAACTATGCTTATGTTTACTCTACTCTTGGGGTGTCTGGAGTGTTGGGGGAGGGTATGCGTTGGGGGGAGGGTAGTACCTCTGACAGTCGAACATGTCGTGCTCCTCGGAGTTGTTCGTCTGCTTTGGTCCTCACCTGGCACTCAACTCTCACCTGTGGCTCCTAGAAACTAGAAATGCGACAGCGGCCACACCCCTTCGTCTGGCGGGCTTAACCAGGTGAGGGTAGCCGACGGGTCTCAAACCCTCGGAGATTTACGGCATATCTACCCTAGCATGTGAAGACTGGTTCTGGCAGACCAAGCGGAGGAGACCATCCAGTGGATCAATGACTAGAAAGGCGGAACCAGCAGCGCGCCGTGGAGCGAGGAGAGCACGACAAGACACAAAAGACGTCCTGATCATCCACTGTGCCCTGTTTCACATCCAGCCGTCTGGACTCTGTCCTGCCACTGGGTCTAGGTGGGACGCGGGAACAGAGAGTGAGGCCGACGGTGTGCACCTCTCCCTCACTATAATCCAATTCACGCGCAAGTCATGCAACTTCATTTTCTTCATCAAAAGTCCGGACGGCTGGACTCTGACCATGATGCTTGGGAAGAAAGCCCTTGCTTGAAGGCATGCCATACTCAAACTCCATAATGACCCGTGCAAATTCCGGCCCTGCCACAGACCACTCTGTAAATGTTGTACTCACCATTTAAATAATTAAGGGTCCCACCATGCATCTTCAATTCATTATCCTGCTGCTGCTTATTCCCTCAGCAAACTGCTTGTAGAGATATGGGTGTTTCATTCGTAGGTTCAGCATATCATGCACATGCTCTGGAAGTGTGCGGGCATAATTGTGGTGATCGAGAATAAACGCCCAAGCTTCACCTTCATCCAACGACCTCTCGTACAGATCGAAGTCTCCAACACGAATAGAACGCACAGAGCTAAGCAGGAACATCACCATGTCATAAGCCGTCCGCCAGTATTTGAACTGAGACAGCGTTCCTCCCTTCTGTTTACAACATGCCTCGAACGACAACAGTTCGTCCCCACTCTCCCGACAGTCACTCGTCCACTGTGTCTATGCTTCCCTTCGCAGAATCAAAACCGACAATGCTGTCACTTGATGTGCATAACGCGTCCTCGTCACGTGTGTGTCTTTGACCTTGGCGTCAGCCTTATCACATCGGCATCGATAAGCATCGCAGTCCAACCACTGTCTCGCAGCCAGTCACCCAACAACTTTTCAATAAGCATTTCTGAGTGGAGAAGGCCCAAGAACACACGGTAGTTCTTAGTCCAGCAGCTAAAGGCCATTCATACCTAACCCTTTTTGCCGTATATAGTATTTTTTATTATTCACCCTTAGCATGTATATACAGATGTCCATGTGGGTGTGGAGTTCTCACCTTGGGCATTTTTAATGACAAAATCCAAAATGGCCGCAAAAATCTACTTATTATGATATCTTCGCAACCATACAAGATACAAACATGATTGAAATGTTATTTTATATGTTCCCATACATGAGGAATTCGATTCTATCATCACTGATATGAAAACGTTTAAGAAACCAAGATGGCGGCAATATATATATATATATATACATATATATATATATATACTACAAAATGGTTGCCGACGAAGCAAATTGTCATATATTTTCAAGCACATAGAGCACACATGACTAAAATATATTTTTGCATATCTTCAGACATAAGACATTTTGTGCCAACATTAGTGTTTTGAAAAATGTAAAGAAAGCAAGAATAATGATAGCAGAAGATGCTACAGACGCTTGGATGTGTAATGATTTCAATTTTTAAGCATCACAATAAATAACCATTTAAACTGGCAGAGTCATACAAACAAAATAGCAAATAAAATATATAAAACAATAGGCATATTAAAAAAACTTAAACACTTTTTAACCACTTAATACATTATATATTATGTAAAATGCTCTTACTTTCCCTCATACTAATTATGGCTTACTTTTATGGGGTCATCAAGCACATCGACATTTCAAATTACAGATAAAGCAATACGAATAATAAAATGCTCACACAAGTCCCATTTTAAAAAGACTTCAGTTGCTAAAGTTGGATAACATTGATAAAATCCAACAATTAAAAGTTTACTATAAATTAATTAACAATCTTTCACCCTACTACTTCAATGTTTTTCCAAACACTCATCTATGATATTCACCAGCACTGCACACGTGAAAGCAATAATCTGTGTACGTCCAGATTCAAACATGAATTTGCCCAAAAATGCATTAGACACAACATAGTAGAGACAGTTAACAATGCACCAAGTATTATCATTAACAAAATTTGCAAACACAGTTTATATGTTTTTCAACATACACAAAACACTTTTTATTTTAAATTATGAATCCAGTTGTCGTATTCATAATTGCTTTATCTGTAATTCGTAATACGTATTGAAATGTATCCATGTATACGTCAATGTGTACAAGAGTAAATATAATCTGTCCTTGTGTTATGTATGTATGTATGTATGTTGATACATTGAGTAATTATCAACTATAAAAAATTCCGTTATAACGCGGTATTGTATTGGTTTTTTCAACTACTTGATATTAAGTGAAGATTGTTCTTTACACTAACAAAATAGACGTGGATCGCTATATAGCATTATCAATTATTAACTTTTACTACAACAATTCTGCATGCTGTTTTACCGAGTTGGGTGTCTGTACGACGTGGTGAAACGTCATTTTACCCAGCATACTACGCTCGCAATAAATGTCCAGTGGGAGAATCCGACTCAACTAGATAACATCTATCTGGATCTGGAACTGGATGCACCTCCTAATGAGTTAGTGCAGTTGTGTCGGTATACTAGTGGCTGAAACTGGCATCGTAGAAAAACTAGATGCTGCATTTGGAGGTATAGTAAAATTGCCGAGCGGCAAGAAATAGCCTAGGATGTCAGATCCCCCAGAATGCCTCTCTGTCAAACAACACCAGGAAAGCATTAGTGATCTTCAACAAGCATTATACGGCATTGCATCTCAGAGCAGAGCAACAAAGCTTTGGGTGGATCGTCACATCAAGCTAGTTTTCGTGACTCTCAAACACTCACGAACACGGCGAAAAGTAGACTGGGCTTTGCACCTAGACATTGTCAATGACGTGATCTCTCTGTTCTTTGCCATAGGACATGGCAATTTTGCCCTGTACTATGTACGACATATGGAAAGCTGGCCCTATACGGCATGCGTATGCAATTTATCAACGGACAACACACAACCTACCACACCGCTGGTCTCTTCAGTGGTATTTGGAGTGACGTGGCCATTGAAACTACCTATACGAGTTGAGATCATGGTATTAGTGGGATCATTGGAATAACTATGAAACCGGAAATTCCCCCAACATTGGCTTACATCTTTCATATCCGCTGTCTCGTTTTTACTAGATGTTTGCTCACGGTCTCATAAGTTGTGGTACTGTGGCATTATACTATGGCGTTGGCAAGATTGCAGCTATGAACGTTCTGTGACCTGGTCAACGTTCTCTCAACTTCTTTGGAAGCACCGGCGGACAACCTTTTCATCGGAAGTAGTGGACAAAGCCACACACTTTATGGTGGCCTGCTACGATCAGCATACATGTATTTCAGTGAAGAACGCATGCAAACAAAAATGGTTTTGCAAAGTTACCACAAGCTAGGCGTCTGCACCAAAGCGTTAGTCACTTCTCAACAAAATGTGGCTGGAGCCCCACTGCAAGTAGCGATTTGGCTTCATGACTTGGACTCAGACTCGCCTGTGCTAGAGCATGCAGCTTGCTGTCGGTGGCAGGAAGACGGATCTAGTGCACTCAGTCCAAATACTGTCCCACCGGACACGTTGTCAGCCCCAGTGTTGTAGTTGAAAAACAATTCAATACCGCGTTATCATGGAATTGGGCAGGGCATATTTTTTGACTGTCACAAACTTGACATATGACGGCTGTTGCATCTTCTGCTACAATTTTTCTTCCTTTCTTTACATTTTTCAAAACAAATAATGTTGGCATTAAATGTCTTGTGTCTGAAGAAATGTTAAAAGACATTTTAATCACGTGTGTATGGTTTGTTCTTAAAAAATAAATGACAATTTACATCGTTTTGTAGCATATATATGGCCGCCATCATGTTTTCTTTAAACTTGTTCATAGGGTGGTGTAATCGAATTCCTCATATATGGAAACATATAAAACAACATTTCAAGCATGTATGTATCTTGTCGGGTTCAAAAGATATCATAATAAGTTGGTTTTGGCGGCCATTTTGAATCTGATAATTTTTTTTCAAAATGCTCAAGGGTGAGAACTCCACACCCACCTGAATATAAACATACATATGCCAGGGATGAATAATCAACAAAGAACAAACTATATCAGGTGAAGCGGTTATTCCCTCCCCCCGTCCGCTACTGGTCTACGTTGTACTCCGTAGCTGGGTCCCGCTGAATGGCTTTGGCGATCGCAAAGAAGGGCTGATCTAGTGTGATGTTTTTCCATGATTCAAGTACTCTGTCGCTGCTTTGATTATAGAGGTGGCATGGTAGATCATATGGGGAGTACTGGCTTTATTCCAGAAGATGGCGGCCGGTCTAATGGCGGCTGATCGGACAGGCAGAATGCTCCCACGAAACAATGTCATAATTGCTGAGGTAGCCCCTTTCCATAAGCCGTTGTGTACAAACGATCCAGTCTTCTTCTACCGAACAGGTTGAGGTTGCGCCTCCAGTTGATGACGGAGTGGCGACAGTCTGAGAAGGGTCAGATTGAGGTGTGTCGGCATTCTTAGATAAGACAGATGGTGGCGTATCGGCAGTCTGAGACAGAACAGATTGTATGGGTAACTTACAGCAATTTTAGGCGATTTTGACCTTTATTTCGTGACCTTGGCCTTGGATGATGATGAAAACCCCTTGGGTCGATCGGGCATACTAAAAACTATCACATTGCTTACTAAACTCATCAGAATCAGTCTATTATTTGCTGAGATATGACCACATCGGGTTTTATCCTATATCGGAGTCGGCCTTTTTGGATTTATGCTAATAAGGGGTGTTAACGAATCCCAAAAGGCGTGTCCTATATCAGGATTTGATTAGTACCTATAAAAGGTAACCTGTGCCAAATTTGGTGATTTTTTTCAAAAAATTTACATTATGTCCAAAAACTGACCCTGAGACAGCAGACTATAACTTCAGCTTCCTCTAATCTAAACGGGAGCACATTCCAGAGGTATAGGGGTGGCACGTGCCCCTGAGGGCCCCCGTGGATCCGCCTATGGATGTTCCTCAGTTGACCTGCTGTGACTCCTCTACGAGTTGTACGTGATGGTACGTGATCACCGATGTAGACTCGACTACGGTAGTAAAGCAGAGGAACCCGATTCCAGCGAAGTTCAAAGTGTCCATTATCCTTCCGTGTCCGCAGACGGAAGAGTCTCACTCATGTCTAAACAGCCGAGTGAGAAGTTTGTGGAGCGCGGTTGGCGCAGTAGCTATAGATCATTGGGGTGTCAATCGAGAAAACCCGGGTTTGAATCATGTGCAGCCGTGTTAAACATTGGGCAAGTTCGTTCACTGTACATTACTTCAGTTCACTCAGCTGTATGAATCAGTACCTGGCAAAAGATATCGGTCGATGAGAAATCGAGATGGTGTTCGATTGAACAAGTCTGCCAGGGAGTAAAGTTGACTGGATATTGCATTATATACAACTTACCTTCATGAGTTGGACACGGGGGTTGAAGAAAGACATCACGCAAGGGGGTAACTTTGTGGACTTCGGCAGAATGTCATTGAGCACGTATAGTCGGAGGCAGAGGTGCAGCGGAAAACCGATGCACATGGAAGAAGGTAGAGGGCGTCACGAGACACAGGATTACAACACCATCAAGATTGTTAAGAGGTGGACTGAAATGCAGCAATAATAGATCGAGACTAAAAGTATGTGTGAACAACTGGGTCCAGAGTACCACAGGAACAAGGTGAGTGTGAGTAAGTAAGCACTAACGTATTACAGATGGAGGCATGCTGAGTGCCACAGAAACAAAAGCGATGAGACAGTGAAAAGAGTTAGACCAACATAAACACACACATGCGCGTGCACACACGCATGCACGCAATCACGCATGCACGCAATCACGTTCATGGACAGAATGTTATTCTTAAACTACTATAATGCATCCCCCGTGTCTCTCTGCCAGGTGTTTCTCGGTCTTCCTCTTCTTCTCTTCCCTGGGGGGTTCCATGTAATTGCTTGTGTGGTGTTTGTTGCATGTTTCCTCAGTGTATGTCCTAACCACCTCCATTTTCTCTTCTTTATTTTGTTTTCTATTGGTAGATGTTTGATCCATTCCCATAGTGTAGTGTTGGGTACCTTGTCTGACCACTTCAGGTGTATGATTGTGCGCAGGCATTTGTTGATGAAGGTCTGTAATCAGTTTAGTGTTTTCTGTGTAACTCGTCAGCCATAGAGTAACACGGACTTGACATTTGAGTTGAATATCCTCAGTTTGGTATTAAGTTTGATTTGTTTTGCCTCCCAAATGTTTCTCAAATTGAGAAATGCCATTCTTGCTGTTTGTATCCTTGCTTTGACGTCTTCTTCTGTGCCTCCACTTTTGTTAATTACGCTTCCCAGGTATGTGAACGAGTCGGTTTCTTCCAGTGGTTCCCCTCCTAATATGACTGGGCTGTCATTCTTCGTGTTGGCTTTCATAATCTGTGTCTTGCTTATGTTGATGTTGAGTTCTATATGTGTTAACGCTGTGTTTAGAAGCTCTGGTTTGTCCTACTTGTGTTGGTGACTGTGGGACAGGAGAGCGAGGTCATCTGCAAAGTCCAGGTCCTCCAACTGGCTCCAAGGTGTCCATTAGATACAATTTCTTCTGTTTTGTGTTGTCATTTTCATAATCCAGTCTATGACAAGCAAGAAGAGGAATGGTGACAGAAGGCAACCTTGCCTCACTCCTGTCTTCACCATAACTGAGTCTGTGAGTTGTCCTGCATGAATGACCTTACATGCCATGCCTTCATAGTCACTTTGTATCAGAGAAATACATTTCTGTGGTATCCCGTACTGTCGCGCAGGAGCTTCCATAGGGTCTCGCTGTCGAGGCTATCAAATGCCTTCTCATAGTCTACACAGTTTATTTACATGGATGAGTGATTCGGAGTGTAGCTATTTGGTCGGTGCATGATCTATCTTTACCGAAGCCTGCCTGGTGATCTCTGAGTCTGGCGTCCACTGCTGTTTTTAGTTTGTCCAAGATGACTCTTTTGAATATCTTTCCGGGCACTGGCAGGGGGCATTATCCCTCTGTAATTCTTGCATTCCTGCAGGTCTCCTTTCTTTTGAGAGTTTAACCAGGTATCCTTTTTTCCATTCAGTCTGTATTTCTTCTTGTTCCCATATCTTCCCAATCAGATCATGCAGCATCTCATAACAACCAAGAAGATGGACAGTTAAATATATAGTTTGTTTGAGACTCGTTGGACTTTGGCGGAAAGGTTACTGCGTATATTATGCGGTCGGAGGTGTAGAGGTGCAGCGCAGGACGCTAGCGGGTACGAGTGCTTGGGAGAAGACAGAGAGAGAGTCACGAAAGACCACAACAATTATCAAAACATTTGTGTATATATATATATATAAATTATATATACACTCAATGTCAAGAGAGACTTACCACCATTATAACGTTGGGAAACTGTATTTTATCAAACATAATAAAAACAATTCCTTTTTTCCTTCCTTCCTTCCTTCCTTTCTTCCTTTTTTCCTTCCTTCCTTCCATCCTACCTTTTTTCCTTCCTTCCTTTTTTCCTTCCTTCCTTTCTTCCTTTTTTCCTTCCTTCCATTTTTCCTTCCTTCCTTTCTTCCTTTTTTCTTCCTTTTTTCCTTCCTTCATTCCTTCCTTTTTTCCTTCCTTCCTTCCTTCCTTTTTTCCTTCCTTCCTTCCTTCCTTTTTTCCTTCCTTCCTTCCTTTTTTCCTTCGTTCCTTTCTTCCTTTTTTCCTTCCTTCCTTCCTTCCTTCCCTTTTTCCTTCCTTCCTTCCTTTTTACCTTCCTTCCTTCCTTCCTTTTTTACATGTCTATTTTTGTCAGTGAAAGTTTGCAAGCTCGTCTCTTGTTACTGCGCGTAGCAGTTTAATGATGTCATACAGGGTACGCGCACTCACGCCCGCAGCAAACAGACAAGTCCAGAATGTATGTATCTATTATATGTATATCTCTATACCTGTTCCTATGATCACTGCCCTTGGTATCGTTGCTGTTGACAATACGGATAGTTTCTTTAGTTGTGAAGTGTAAGGCTATTAGTAAGGTTCCCAACATATGCTTTGCATTACACTATGAAAAAGACACAAGATGAGGTTTGCACAGTTTATTCGTGAACAGCACAAACGTATTTACATGTCACGCTCCATAACTGCAAGAACCAGAGACTAGACATTGATACAGAGTCTTGCAAAGTTTAATCGTATACAAGACAAAAGAAAGTTCTTTACAGGTCACCCTCCATTACTGCCAGAACCATATGTTTCATAGTGTTTCGCTACTGTTTCGAAACGGATTCTTGCAACCAAGTATTGATATTACACAACTGTTCGACTGTCACGTCGGATAGCTTCACACCCGCGTCTAACAAAACACTCAAACAGTCTTTCACCATTGCAGTTGAATTAATGGTCTCCACAGCCTCGTCAAAGTACATGCAAATTTGAATGTCATCAGATAACATACAATCGTGATGAAATTGACTAGGATGGTCTATCTTGCAACCGCGACATTGTCGTTTTGAGAGTTCAAAGATGTTACATGCTATGTGTTGTGCCAGCGTCTTCTTCATTTCGATCACAGGAAAATAAATGGTAAAGTTCGGACCAGTAAAGTCAGGAGCAGAAGTTGCGACGTTGGCAGGCTGGGTAGAAGTTGTGACAGCATGGGTAGTTGTGACGTCGTTAGGAACGGAAGTTGGTATCGATGCTGTCCCGTTGTCGTTAATCGTCTCTGTCGACACAGAGACCATTCGTTGACGCTTTGGTGGTAGCGGGCCTTCAATGTAATCCTGCAAGAATATTTAAATAATATTTAAAAAATATTAAAGAATGAATGGGAATAGTACACCGTTGTTAGAGTACGGTGATACAAGGACCAGTGGGAAACAATGATAAGAAGTGGCATGATAGGAAGTAAGGTGACAAGTTGCATGGCCATAAAGATAAATTGTCGACAACAATTACCCATGATCGCAAGCATACAGGGAGTTAAGACGTTGCCAGATGTTGATATGAAGGACAACGTAGGGGAGCCATAATCTTGGAAGCAAAGACGTGACATAATATTATGTACCCGGATGTTAACAGGTAATAGACGAGTCCAACCAAATAGGAAATAATATACATGGACGCCATTTTAGCGGAAGTAAAGACACAGTGGACGTCATTTCGCCGGAAATAAACATATACAGGGACGTCATTTTAGCAGAAGTAAACATACACAGGGGCGAGGTTTTAGGTGAAAGTATATAGTAAAACAATATAAAGTATGACTCACCACTGACGTATACAACTTGGCTTCATCGGCCGTCCTCTTCCGACGTGCACAACATCCGCTGGTGACGTGTTGCTTGGAATTATATTTCCGTGTGAACGATCCCCCACAGTCCGGGCAGGTGAAGGGTCTCAGCGATGGTGGTAATGATCTTGCTGGTGGCAGGACCTCCTCATCAGTCGCAACCGATTGAACCATAATATACATGTCAGAGGCCACGTAACCGTGCGGGCTGCATTGCAAATGTCCCCTATCATCGACAATCATACCCTTCTTGCAGTATCTGCACCCGATGTAGAAGGGAGTATGCTGGCGTACTTTGTCGATAAGGAGACCTTTGACCTTGATAGGAGGGTCGACGCTTACCGTTGATTCTAGAGTAGGGACGTCCACTACGTCTGGTTCCGATGGCCCGACAGGGTGGTTGGTCACCGGCATGATGGGTCTGCTCGTTGGCTCGTCCTCATTGCTCGAGTCCGCTGCATTGCGAGGTCGGTAGTAGGGTGTCTTCAACATGATGATGTTAGGCGTGCTGTCGTCGTGATACGAATGACGGTACGATTGGTAAAACACCGCGCTTATATAGTTAGTAAATGTGCCGAAAAGTCACGTGGGCGTGCCGAACGAGCACGAAATTTCTAACCTATGAGAATTGCTAATACTCTTTTGTGAGAATGTGGTTGGCTCTGAAAAGAACCGTTTCTTGTTATCTCGTCGAATTTTTCTTATGATGCTGATGATGATGATGATGATGATGACGGATACACGAGTTCCCGTTGTTGTTGTTCGCGCTTTATCCGGGCCCGTGTGTTCTTAACGAGAAAGAAGCGTCGCAGACAAGACTCCGGGTCGCGCGTCTTGCGCATCTCGCGTAGTTTCTCGATCGACAACCTCGTGAGGCGTCGTGTCTCCTTGCGGTGGTCGGATGTGATCAGTGACGGAGACAGTCGCTTGGCAGGTTGATAGACACAAAGGTCGGCCACCGGGTGTCGTCGCTTGTTGCTACTCGCAACATCTCGGTCATTGTCGGTAGCAATATCTCGGACGTTGTCAGTAGATGAATTCACACCCATTTTCAAGATGTAAGCTATAATGACCACAAAAGCAGACACAGGCCTTTTATAACCAGTCCACAGACCGTAAAGATCACGTGGCCGTGCCGAAAGATCACAGATTGTAGAGTAGAAAATCCAAAAGCACGGACTGCTGAGTAGAATGTACACAAGCGCGGACTGCAGAGTAGTTATTTAGTTCACAACTTACCTAACAGGGATGCTTTCAGTTGATGATGATATATCCACCAGGAGTAAGCACTCGACAAAAACAAGAGACACGAATATTTGCAGTATTCTTATGTGGTTCGCTCACTTGTCCACTAGGGGATGATGCTTGTGGTTCATGCTCTATCCATCAGGGGGCTCCATTGCACGCAAGCGTGCAAGAGACACGAATTTTGGCAGTACTCCTACATTTAGTCCACAACTTATCCGCCAGGTGGCACCACTTGTAGTTCATGACATATTCGCTAGGTTAAATTAGTTCATAAAAAATCCGCCAGGTGGCGCTAATGGTCAAACCAAAGACGCACGAATTTGGGCAGTAGTCGAACATTTAGTTTACAACTTGTCCGTCAGGTGGCACCACTTGTAGAGGTAGTCCACGAAAAATTCGCTAGGTTGCGCTACTGGTCAAACTAATTTAGTTTGAAGAAATTCGCTAGGTGGCGCTGCTGGTCAAACCAAGACGCACGAATTTGGGCAGTACTCCTACATCTAGTTTACAACTTGTACAGTTAATTCGCTATGGGGCACCATTTGTAGTTCATGACATATCCGCCAGGTGGCGCCACTTGACCTTTGACCTTGACCTAATCCGGGTACTTGACCTTTGACCTACATCCGGGCACTTTTGCACTTGCACTTGCACAACGGAAAAACGGATGTTGCGCGCGGTAAGGGACATGTATTACTACTGATGTGGCACTTTGTCGAAAGCTTTCTGAAAATCTAAGTAGATTATATCAACTGGTGATCCCTCGTCTACCCACCTCGTCTTCCAAAAAAATAACATATTTGTTAAGCATGACCTCGCTTTTAGAAACCCATGTTGAGATGAGTTTATCAAGTTATGTTTAACAAGAAATCCACCATGTTATAAAATAGTGAAACGTACATCGTGGCTTCGGTGACAGAACTAACTTCTTTATTCACGTAATTACAGGAGAGTTCCAACACGTTTATATCACTATAAACTATACGACAGGTGGCAGCATCAGACGGTGTTATATTGATTACATCACTGTTTACAGAAACAAGGCAGGTTTACACGAAAACCTTCAAACCGTTTGGTTACACTCTTAACCCTAGGTGGACGACTGGTTGTAGTATGCACGGAAGGGGAAAGACTCGTACTAGCCTCAGTTGAGATCCCACTGGATAACGTACTGGAACAATTGGGGGTACTACAGTAGGACTGGGTCAGGTTCGACTGGCCTGTATTGCAACGGCTCAATGTCTGTGCTGACTGTGCGAAAATGACTTTTGTTTCGCGCTTTGACCTCCTGGCCTCTTTGTGCTGTTACCATTGTACCTTTCCTGTCTATGACCTCGAAAGGCTCAAGTTGGAATTTGGGCACTAGTTTCCCTTGTTGTGCCACATTCTTCAACAACACTTTGTTTCCGATACCAATGTCAGACTTGGTTATCTTTCGTCGTGCTTCCGCATATTCCTTCATCTTGTACTGTGCCGCCCAATCCTTTTGACGGAGTGTTTCATCCATTTCCTCAGCATGCACCTGGGGTAGCTTCATCTTCAACGGTACACCATTCAAAACCGTTGCTGGTGGTAATCCTGTCGAGGTATGCGGGGTTGCCCTGTAGTTTCTAAGAAACCGGTACAACTCTCGCTTCCAGGGTTTACCTTCTACCTGTGCACATTTGCAGACTTTGCCTATGGTTCTCGTGAACCTCTCGGCTACACCATTCGCCTCTGGCCAATATGGTGTTACTCTTTGGTGGAGAAAACCTAGGTTGACAGCAAACCTCTTAAACTCTTCTCTTTGGAACGGTGTTCCATTGTCTGTTGTCAGGTTGTCGGGAGTATCTCTTAACGAGAATATCTTCTCGAAGACAGGAATAACTGTCTGAGCCGACAGGGATCTTATCACTTCGACTTCAGGGAATCTGGAGTACTCGTCCATGACAACAAGGAGGTAGTCACCTGTAGGTAATGGTCCATAAAATGTGCGGATAGATGAGACTATTTCCTTGACGGAAGATCATGACCAATGGTTCCCTTGGCTTTGGATCATAAGCCGCTTTGCACGCTACACATTCGTCAAGTAGCTTGGCTACCATAGCGTCAATTCTGGGAAACCAGACTTTCTCTCTGAGGAGAGCTTTGGTCTTGTTTATCCCTTGATGCCCTTCGTGGGCCAGATGGATTACGCTGTGCTGCAGACTCGCTGGAACCGCAATACGGGTTCCTCTCAACACTAATCCATCTCGTGTTACAGTGAGTTCATTTCCAACTCTGCTGTACGATTGCATCGCTTCAAAGTCCACACTTGGATCTTGTCCATATTTTGTTTCAAGCATGTACCATTTTCCATTTAAAAGAAGATCTTTCACAGCACTCAGAGTTTGGTCTGCCAACGTTGCTTCTAAGACTTCTGTACTACGCATTGCTTTTGGGATACTTTCCTCTGTGACGAAGTTCACATACTCTTCTGCCACAAGTTCTTCTCGAGAACTTCTGTCTGACACTTGCGGATGGCGAGATCAGTAATCCGACGGATTATCTTTACCCTGACGGTACTCGCTAACTAGCTGGTACGGCAGCAGCCTCATAGCCCATCTTTCCAGTCTCAGGGGCAGCTTGGCGCCGGGGTTTCCATACAACTTTATTAACGGCTTGTTGTCAGTTATCACTTTCACTGGCGCCCCGTACACATACACATGAAAGTATTCGCAGGCCCAGACAACTGCCAGCGCTTCTTCGCATTGTTCAGTTTTTGAACAATGTCATCAACTGTAGGCGACGGGTGTCGCTCTCTCGTGATTGCTTTGTTCGCCTGTCGCATATTGACACAGATACGAACCTCACCGGGCCTTTTGGGTTTCGGTACCACCACTATTGATGAAATGATTACACGAACGTAATAATGTTGAGATGGTGGTGTGAAGCCACACATCGTCAGTTCCATTTCGCTACAGTAGTGTTCTAAGACAAACAAGCAAGGCATGCAATACGTTGTTGGAATTAAAATATGAGCAGCGGACATTATTAAAAATATATTGTAGTACAGTTGAGTAGAAAAAGACCCAACTTAGTAGTGGCAAACGCACAGGGAAGCAAAGCCATCACTAATAAGTAAATTAAACGGGAGAGGTAATCACATCAGCTAAGTACGAGTCCAATATGGCGGCCTGGTAACGCGTTCCACGGTGTCGCCGGTCCGTGTATATGCCGTCTTTTCCTTTTTCGTTCGTAAATTTCAAAACGAAAAAAACAAGCAATGTTTTTGTTATCGTTATTTCGTTATTTGAAGTAAGAAAAGCGAAAAACGAATACAATCTAATCCCAATACAATAATTCCGGTACCTATTCCTTTTTCGATTTTTTACTTCAAATTTGAAAACGAACATTGTTTGCTTTTTTCGTTTTTTCGTTTTGAAATTTGCAAACGAAAAAGGAAAAAATAGCAACTACTCGGACCACCGTTGCCAACGTGCGGATAACAAAACTAACTCTATCCCAAAGGTTCATCCAGAACCCACCAGGTGTTGTACATCGGAGCTCTTCAAAAGCCTCGATTATCCATGTTCCGTGATGTGGCGCCACCGTCTGTCGAACACAAGCAAGCTTGATCCAAAGACGTGTTCACTCTGTGGCCAAGTGACTGGTTACACTGAGGGTAATCAACGACATTGACTCTCAGATTATCTACATTATGTAGTTATAATGACGAAATCGAGATTTTGCTCGGATACTAGACAAGTGCTCCATTATTTTTGTTTAACAAGGACGCTAAAACACTACCCCGCCAAAAACACCACGGTTTTTTTTCAGCGTACTCTCAAAACACTACCGTAGTGTTTTGAGCGTACCCTCAAAACACTACTATTAAGTTCAAAACACTACCTCTACGTACGTTCAAAACACTACCCAATTCCAAAACACTACCGTCAGTAGGGCTATATCTTACCAGCCAATTACATTAGTCACCTTTGGGAATCATCCTATACATTAGGGTCATATGTATATATATCACATAATCATTATAACAAATCAGACGATGAAATACAGTTAGTGTGAAATATCTTTATTAATTAAGTTAAGGTTATTATTATTACCTATGGTTATGGTAATCACTGGAATCAATTAGACGACGGGAATAAATCGTTAGTGTGAAATATAATGATTTATTATGGGGGTTAAAGTTATTATTATCAGTTATGATTGGAGTTAGTTATGATTTGGGTTAGGGTAATAGCTGGAACCAATCAGATGACGGGATTAAATAGCTAGTGTGAAATGTTATTATTATTTAATGTTAAGGTTATTATTATAATTAGTTGTGGTTGGAATCAGCTATCAGTTGGGGTTGATAATAACTAGGTTTGTTTATGGTTTGTTTAAGCTCCCAACCATTACACTGACGACCGCCCTGTATGCCTGTACTTGTATCTCTTTCATTTTACTAACCTATATCTATCCAGCCAGTATAATATTACACTAACATCACTATATGATTAAGCCTACAAAGTTGCAGTGATGTACTTAGGATCTCTGGGGGAACAAAGCCATACATGAACCTCAAATCTCCACAGCTAGTTTCCTTCGTCCAAACCCCACAATTGAATATGCACATATATGGATATTTCCCCCAGCCGTTCCTATGCCGACCATAAAGCAATCTAAACTACAATGACACTGCTCGCACTCTTGCACTCCGTGAACATATCGCTGACCCGACGAGGCTTATTAATAACATCAGTCTGGTGTCAATGGCTGTTTTTAAACTTAACGTAACCCTTATTGCCAACATACCCTACCCCATGTAAAGCTTCGTATCGCTTGCCCGGATATCTCACGGCCTCCCACCAAGCGATACGTACTTTTTAGATGGCCCCAAACACACAGAAATTGTAAAACGAGAAAATATGTAGGGGTAGTGTTTTGAACTTAACAGTAGTGTTTTGAGGGTACGTTCACAACACTACGATAGTGTTTTGAAAGTACGCTCAAAACACTTCGGTAGTGTTTTGAGGGTACGCTCAAAACACTACCGTAGTGTTTCCGAGGGGTAGTGTTTTCAACTTACTACACCGGCACTTTTTAAAAGTTACCGGCCCGACGAAATATTTAACGGTCTCGGGCCTCCGGGTCGGCAGTAATTTCGAACACTGGCACTGCCGGTAACGTATCGGGTCGCTGGTTTAACATTTAGAATTAATAGTAGGCCTAATTTAAACATTTTTGTACACTTCTATACCGATACGTTCTTTCAGTAGAACAACCAGAAACGTAATTGGTTTTTACAAAACACTTCAAAGTTCTACTATAGCGTTATACTAATTGTAGGCAAAAACCTACTCGTCTATACGTCGAACCACGTCTGCTGCGAGATTCTCTCTTAGCGTGCGAGATCACGCGGCCGGACGACTATCGGCTCAGCAACACTATAAGATTTATAATTACTGCCAATTGCTTAACTCGATTAACGGTTAGAGGCACTGGCCGGGTGTTCTGAATAAACGTTAGTCCTAAACATAGTCACTGTACGCATTAACATGGGGCGGCCATTGATTTTTATGTGCGTGGCGCCGTCTGGCGTCGATGGATTAACCGCGTTGTGGCGCGCATAAAAACAGACACGAAAACGGTTAATACGTTACGTATTTGAGGCAACAGTCACCATTCAGACGCATGTTTCACTATCCCAATGAATCAGGGAGGTGAACTGATGACTAATGGAGTTTAATAGCAACAACGATCAATGTAATTATCAACACCGCCGAAAAAGTGTCAGGCGCCGGGACACTGCCAATGAATAAAATCAGATGGCTGTTGTCAGTGTTGACAGTGACAGTGTTGTTGACACTGTCAGTCGATGTTGTTCTGGTGAGCACATGGTAAGTACGCGTATTTAATTAATGTTGGCAGTTCCACCGTGTATATATATATATATATATATTGATTTGTATGTAATTGAGTCTAATCTTCGCTATTATACCACCTATTTTCTATTACATAAATGAAAATAACGAACATTTTATTTATTACGATGGAAGCGGGGTTCTGGCTAAAAAAAATTGTACTATTTTCATGAATTAAAAAATAATTATATCTTCCTGCGTGTCTGGACTTAATGTTTTATATTAATATATCTGTTCCAGTCGATGTAGGTGGCCATATGCGTGAGGTAGAGCTAGTCACTTACGTAATGCTACCATGGTGCACTTTTTTGGACCCTGTAAACTCGCCTGTTGCCCTCAACAGCGGTTGCTTTCAGTCCGATTGCGTTCATTCAAACAGATCGAAATCAACTTTGAATTAAATTGTGGCTGAATAGAGTGAACAGGGCTTATGGGTTGTCACGAAAATATGATCAAACGTTGTGATCCGTGTCGACTTAAATGTAAACCTACCATTGCTTTTGTTACTTTTAATTGTATAGACTTATATTATTAGGGGTTTAGGGGTGGGTGGCCCACAAATGTCCACAAATAGCGGCCCGCAAAGACGAGAGTGGACCTCTGCGCATCAGAGCAGATGCATGCATTAACTATGATCCAATGTTAGTGTATTAATATATATATATATATATATAGAGAGAGAGAGAGAGAGAGAGAGAGAGAGAGAGAGAGAGAGAGAGAGAGAGAGAGAGAGAGAGAGAGAGAGAGAGAGAGAGAGAGAGAGAGAGAGAAATATGGCAAATGTTAAATACAATTACCTTTATTTCCAAACCATGCACACTGTGTGTAGAATATGCACAAGTTACAGTATAATTCGAAATTGTATTTATATAGTGTGTGCGTGCATGCGTGTGCGTGCGTGTGCGTACGTGAGTTGCATGCGCTGTGTGTATATGTGCGCACCCACGTGTGAATAATGCGTATGTGTATGTATGTGTGAGTAGATAGTAGGACCTGTACGATCTCAAAAGCCTACTTATAAAAAAGAATTTAATGACCACTAATCGTTTTCGGGCACATCGCTGAGTCAGCAAAAATGCGAGACTAATCCTATGCATAAAAAAAGATCAAAGGCTTTGTGGTTGACACTAATGAGTTTGGGAAACCTACTTATAAAAAACGTGATTGATGAGCGATGTAATTTGATACTAATTGGATGATTGACAGTACACTAGAGAGATGCCACCTAGCGGTGAGTGCAGAGAGTATTTTAGTCCTAGCGATCAACGCCGTACCTAGAGCGCGCTGACGTAAGCAATAATGCGTTTATCGCGCTAACCACGCTAAAACCATTGAACATTCGTAGTCCTTAACTCTGACGTAATGCGTTTGTAGATTCGAGAGGCCACCTAGCGGTAACCGGGGCAAAATCTTAGGGATCGAAAGGTTAGTCGCAACTTTTTATTAGTGGTATATAAGCGGTGGCGGTAGCGGGTGATCGGTAGTCGGTACGATGTCGCCTATAAGGTTTGGTGGATCGCGCTCGTTCTTGTCGAATATGTATATGCGTCGACTGTCGGCGTTCGGTCGAGGCTTTCGATCCGTCGAGCACGCCTATCAGTATAGGAAAGCGCTATTCTACGAGGACGTGGAATGCGCCGAAATAATCAAAAGTTCGCGAAGCTCTTACGCAGCGAAACGACGCAGTTACGACATTCGACTAAAGAGAATGAGAAACAAATGGACCGACGTTAGGGTGAAATGTATGAAGATGTTGTTGAAGAGGAAGTTTGACGGATCGAGCGATTTGAAGGCTGCACTGTTGGCGACCGGGGACGTCGAATTGGTGGAATGGGTAGCGAGTAAGGAGGGATTCTGGGGTAGCGGAATCGCGGGCGATCCGGGGAAGAACACGCTCGGTAAACTGTTGATGGAGTTGCGCGATGAGTATAAAAAGGCGTAAAAAAGTGTTCGTCGTTCAGTCGTGAAAAATGAACGGACCGTCGTTGAAGCATCCTTTTACGTGTATAGTAGCCGGTCCTACGGGATGCGGTAAGACGACGTTCGTCGAGCGTTTGATACGTTACGACACTATGATCGATCCGCCGCCGGAGAAAATCCTGTGGTGTTACGGACAGTGGCAGAGCGGCTACGCGTCTATGTCTTCGAAAATAGAGTTCGTAGACGGCCTGCCGGATCCGAAACGTTTAGACGGTAAAGCGAGAACGCTTCTAGTACTCGACGACCTCATGGAGGAGACCGATAGCCGGGTGACGGTACTATTTACTAAAAAAAGTCATCATTGTAATACGTCGGTCGTACAATTACGTCAGAACATGTTTCCGAAAGGGAAAGAAAACCGTACAATCAGCCTGAACGCTCAATACATAGTGTTATTCAAGAGTCCTCGAGACGCGGTTCAAGTAGGTCACCTAGCGAAACAGATGTACCCGGGAAAGATCAACTACATGATAGAGGCTTTCAAAGACGCGACGTCGTCGGCGTACGGGTATCTATTCGTGGATCTGAAACAGGAAACGGAAGAGGACATGCGTTTGCGTACGTGCATATTTCCGGACGATGGCCTTCAGTACGTGTACGTACGGAAGGGTGGCGGCGGTGGTGGTGGCGGCGGAGGCGTCGGCGGACTATAAGAAGAGAGGGACGACGGGGCGTACGTTTATTAGTCGCTATGACGGGGCGCGTGACGGGAGCGAAGAGACGACCGAAGGTGGCGGGACCGACGAATCAAATAAAGAGACACATCGTCGCCCTGCAGTTGTTGGAGAGACATAGGCGGAACATCGCTCTGCGAAAAGCGCTACTCGCCCACGCGGACACCGGTCTCATTTGTAGTATGTGCGATTGCGAGTACAACATTCTGAAAGGGAACGTGAAGTTGTCGCCGAAACAGAAACGCGTATTGTCGAAATACCGGGATCACCTGCGTAAACTCGTCGACAAACACGTGACGCGTAAGCAGAAGCGTGTCATCTTGCAAAAGGGTGCGGGTGGTTTTTTGACGGCCCTGCTAGCGCCGTTAGCGAGTACCGTTATCTTGCCGCTGCTCAGACAGGTGTTCGGCGGTGGCGCCGGCGGTAATTGATGCAGTACGCGAAGAAGATGGCGTTGGTCGATCCACGATTGGTGGAAAGCCTCCTGCCACGCGTCGATCAGTCGTCGAGCACGCCTCGATCACGTGTGCTGAGTAGTCTTGACAGCGACATGAAGGACATTCTAGAACGTTCGGATTTATCGGAACGAGAAAAGGTAGCGTCGTACAATCAACTGCTGAGTCGGTACAATACGATAGAGGCGGCTCGAGCGGCGCAACCGGTACGCGTGTCGGTGGTGAACAGCGGCGAGACACCCGCGGTACCGGTGGCGCCAGCAGCGGCGGCGGCGGCGCCACCATCGTCGGAGACGATAGAGCGCGAAATCGTAGCCAGTATGCCGAAAACGTTGAAAGAGAAGACGAGACTGCTGATCGAAAAAATGAAAGCCGATCCGTTGTCTCGATGGAACGATCGCGGTGAATTCGTGTACGACGGTAAAGCGATCGCGGGGAGTAATATGGTCGATCTAGTAAACGATCTCATGCGAACGAGATCGAAGACGACGGCGCCCGTAGGATGGCGGGAGTTCGGATTGCACATGAAGGATATGAATATCCCTATGGAATTCGTAGGCAACCCGCGCTATCGTTCGTACGTGGAGCGACGACGGAAGCGGCTACTAGAAGAGAGGATGACGAGACCGTCGACGTCTAGTTCATCAGCAGCGCCGACTGAGCGGAGACGTCGTATGCGAGGCGAACCTAAACGCAGATCCGTTTCGTGGGACGTCACGGAGTGGGATACGTTGTCGTGATGACGTCACGACGCGCGATCATCATCGTCGTCGTCGGTTTCATCATCGCGCTTATCGCGTTCTGTATAATCGTATCATCATCGTCGTCGTCGTCGTCGTCATGGTGTCCGGGTGGAGTCGTCGTCCAAAACGAAAGCCTCGACAGCAACGAAACGTCGACGAGGACGACGAGGAGCTGAATAACGCGTACTTCGATCCGAAACGGGTGGGGAGTTACGGAGGCGTCGACGCGTTGCACCGGGCGTCGAAGCTCCGACGTCCGGCCGTCGAGAGGTGGCTAGCGTCGCAGGACGCCTATACCCTACACAAACCGGTTAGACGTCATTTCAAACGACGTCGCGTCATCGTGGGCGGTCGAAACCAGCAGTGGCAAGCCGATCTGGTCGACTTGACTAGACTGAAAACGCACAACGACGGTATAACATTCCTATTGACGGTGATCGATGTGTTTTCGAAGCGGGCGTGGTGCGTTCCGTTGAAGAATAAGTCCGGAGCGTCGCTCGTCGCGGCCTTCGAGCGCCTGCTGAACGACGACGACGAGACGCCGCACACGCTGCAGACCGATAAGGGGAGCGAGTTTTTGAACCGACCCCTGCAAACGTTGCTAAAGAGTCGCGGCGTTCATCATTTCGTGACGCATAACGAGGAGACCAAAGCGAGCGTCGTGGAACGGTTTAATCGAACTTTGAAGACGCGTATGTGGCGCTATTTTACGAAACACGAAACGCTGCGCTACGTAGAGGCGTTACCGGATTTCGTGCAATCGTACAACAACGCCTACCACCGAAGCATCGGTAGGACGCCGGCGAGTGTCGACGCGACGAATCAGGAGGCCGTATGGCAACGACTGTACGGTGGCGACGGCGTCGAACGACGACGAAAACCGAAACTACGCGTGGGAGATCGCGTACGTACCAGCAAGACGAGGGGTCATTTCAAAAAAGGATACATGGCTAACTGGAGCGAGGAGCTGTTCACCGTCGTAGAGGTGCACCCTTCCGAACCGCCCGTTTATCGCCTCAAGGACGACGCCGAGACGCCGATAGAGGGCGCCTTCTACGAACAGGAACTACAACGCGTAGTCGTTCCGAAAGACAAACTATATCGCGTAGAGGCGGTTATTCGGCGTCGTCGGCGTCGTGGCGGCGGTTCGGAGGCGCTCGTAAAATGGAGCGGATATCCGGCCTCATTCAACAGCTGGATCGACGCCGAGTCGCTCGTGGACCTATGATGAATCGTTGGACGCGTCACACCGGCTGCTGGCGACTGCACGAGGCGGGACTATGCAACGGCTCTTCGTTCTTACCGTATAAAGGTCCCTGTTGCATCGACAGGGCGCAGTGGCGCGACGATGTGCGACGACGACGAAACTACCTCGAGTGGCGAGCGTCGAACGAACGCCGACGAATCGTCCGTCGTCGACGACGAGCGCAACGCGGACTCCATCGACGCTACAACAGCAACCGCCGCCGAACCCGTTCCATGGCGAATCTGCGGCAACGAATGCCCTAAGGCCGAAATCGTGTTCCTCTGTCAGGTCGTCGTCCTGTACTTCGTCATCGCCGTTAGTATATACAATCTGACGAAAGGTCAAGGTGACTCCAACCTGTGGACGGCGCTGTTGAGCAGCTGTCTCGGTTACCTGCTCCCGAGTCCGTCTATGAGTGTCGGTCGACGACAACGCGATGGCGGTCTCGTCTGATTTTTACCTGACGCTGCCGAGCAACGCGTCTATGAAACGTCACCCCGAAAATACGTTGACGCACTACGTCACGACGTTGCCGCGACGTTTCGACCTGTCGGGGGAGTGGGAATGCGGCGCCGTGTCGGTACAGTATCCGCACACGTGGTACAACGTGAGAAAGAAGGACGCCTACTTCTATCTGACTTGCGCGGCGGGCGAACGGGGCGTTTACACGCAGATAGACGAAGACGGCACGACCGTGCTGATATATCGTCAGACGACGATTCCTCACGGTTTCTACAACAACGTTTATACGTTGTGCAACAGGATCAACGAGGCGCTAGAGAAATTACACACCAGCAAGGCCAAGGCCGTGCTAGAATACTGCGCCGTCTCTAACCGCTTTACGCTACGTTTGTCGGCGGGTGTCGAATTTATCATACCTCATACGAGCCGTCTGAGGCACGTGCTAGGTTTCCATAGCAACACGATCATGAGTTCGTCCGCGTTCGGTCCCGCGCCGGCGACGAGGCCCGTCATCAGCACGTCGCCCGCCGCGTACACGTTCGAGTACGAAGGTGGCGATACGGTGAACATGTCGGCGGGCATCGAGAGTCTGTACGTGTACACGGATCTCGTGGAACCGCGCGTCGTCGGTGACGTGTTCGCGCCGCTGCTTCGAAACATCGCCGTCCGCGGTGAGAACGGTGACGTCGTTTCGGAATCGTTCGTTCGCGTGCAATACGTTAAGCTGATGCGGAATCAATTCGACGAGGTCGAAGTCGATATAAGAGACGATCACGGCCAACCGATACCATTCGAGCAGGGGAAGGTGGTGACGACGCTTCACTTCAGACGTTGTAAATCGAAATTGTTTTAACATGTCGTCGAAGAATAAGTACGTGGACTACTACGTTCGTCAGGTCGGCGGACAGCTGCCGGTCTTCGTCGGCGCTCGGGGTCAACGAGGTCACGGTCTGGGTAATCTCTTCGGGAGTTTGTTTCGAAGCGCCATGCCGATTATCAAGAGGGGCGCGATGGCGTTGGGAAAACGGGCGCTCAACACCGGCATGCACGTGGCGCGCGACGTCGTCGCCGGCGGCAATCTGAAACAGTCGCTAAAAAGGCGCGCGAAGGAGACCGGCGCCGATCTTCTCGACGGCCTATTGAATCCGCAGGCGGCGGCGCCAAAGAAGAAGAAGAAGAAGCAAAAAAAGACGCCGCAGCAGCGCCGTCCCCGCGTCGGCGTAAAGAGAGCGCGCTTAGCGGCGACGACCGTCAGTAGGCGGAAAAGAGCGCGTCGAACGGACATATTCGACGAGTAACGATGGAGCGCGCACTCTAGAACGGCGGTCAGTGGACCGTCTACCAGTCGCCGTACTTTTGAGTGCGCGTCGTAGTGGTGGTGATGGCGCCGCCGCTCGGAGGAGATTCGATCCTGCATACGCTATTAAGTCAACTCGACGTAAGAAAAACCGCCGCGGCGGCGGCGGCATAAAGAGAGCGCGGCTAGCGGCGACGGTCGTCAGTAGGCGGAAGACGTCGAACGGACGACAACGATGGCGTTCGTGAACGGCTCGACGTGCGAGGGCGTGAAGGCCGAACTGGAGCTGTTCAGCGGACCGGTGACGCAGACGAGCATCGAGAGTAGTCATTGGACCGTCTACCAGCCGCTGACGACTCTCGACGCCGGCGGCCCTATCGAGTTCCTCGTGCCGGGTTCGGGCGAAGACTATACGGACCTGGCGAGCATTCAACTGTACGTGCGCTTCAAAGTGACGCAGGGGGACGGTACCGATCTGGCGGCCGCGGCCGCGGTGGCGCCGGTCAACAATTTCCTGCATTCGATGATCAGTCAAATCGACGTGTCGCTGAACAACACCCTCGTGACGCCGTCGACCAATGCGTACGCGTACCGGGCCTACCTCGAGACATTGCTAAGTTACGGTAGCGACGCGAAACGTTCGCATCTCACGGCGTCGTTGTGGTACAAAGACACCGCCGGACGGATGGACACGCTCGGCAACGCCAACGTCGGTTTCGAGTCGCGACGCGTCGCGACGGCCGATAGCCACGAGGTGGAGATGATGGGACGCCTGCACGTCGACGCGTTTATGCTAAACAAACACCTACCGAACGGCGTCGACACGAAAGTGCGCATAGTGCGCGCGAAGGACGCCTTCTCGCTGATGGGCGCGCAAGTCGTACCGGGGTGGCGCGTCGTGCTGCAGGCGATTCGACTGCACGTGCGAAAAGTGAAGTTGAACCCGGCCGTCCAGATGGGACATATCAAAGCGTGGGCGTTGGGAACGGCTAAGTTTCCGATGCGTCGCGTCGACTGCAAATCGTTCTCGATAACGGCGGGCGCGCTATCGCACACGCACGAGAACCTGTACATGGGCGCGATTCCGAAACGCCTCTTCCTGATGATGATCGACAACGTCGCCTACAACGGCGACTACACTAGAAATCCGTTCGACGCGCGTCACAACGACATAAACTTCCTGTCGCTCGTCGTCGACGGACGTCAGGTGCCGAGCAAGCCGCTGCAGCCGGACTTCCCGCACAACCGGTACGTGCGCAGCTACATGAATCTCTTCGAGGCGACCGGAAAGGCGTTCGAGGACGAGGGGAACGACGTATCGCGCACGGACTTCGGCGCCGGCTACAGCATCTTCGGTTTCGACCTGACCCCCGACTGTTGCGACGGCGACCATTTCAACGTCGTGCGTCAGGGGTGCGTGGGCGTCGATATGCATTTCGAGACGCCGCTAGCGCGTCCGGTGAACGTCGTCGTGTACGCGGAATTCGAGACGGTGATGGAAATCGACCGGAACCGGAACGTCATTTACGACTGGTAGTAACTATGGATACGTTTCAACTGATGCGTCGTCTGGAACTCGATACGTACGCTAAACGTATCGTCGTCGGCGTCGTGCCTAAAGACGCGCTACTTACCGCCGCCGCCGGCACCACCTACCCGACGGCCTTCGTGTGCAACACCGACGACGGCGGCGAACCGGGACAGCACTGGGTGGCCGTCTACGTCGGCGCCGACCGACGAGGCGAGTACTTCGATTCGTACGGTCTGCCGCCGCTGCACGCCGACTTCCGCGCCTTCCTGCGCCGCCACTGCGGCGACGCGTGGACGTACAACGACAAGCGCCTGCAGAGCGTCATCTCTAACGTGTGCGGACAATATTGCGTCGCCTACCTTCTCCTCCGATGTCGCGGGATGCCGTTGACGACGTTCCAGAGCCTATTCGGCACCGATAGGGTGAACAATGACTGTCTCGTACACGATTTATTAAAACCTCATTAACCACCGCTTGTAGTAGAAATAAAAAAAACGAACAAATGATGTATACAATTGTTGGTGTTTATTATTACCCACACATACATACATACATAAACTACCCCTAGGGGGGGTGGTGGGGGTTAGGTTAGTAGTAGTAGACGAGTTAGACGAGTTAGACGAGTATCGGCGCCGTAGTGACGCCGTCGACGAGCACGCGGCGTTTAGCGTAGAAGTAGCTCAACGCCGCGCGCTCTTGAACGTACGTCAACACGGACGAGTCTTTCACTTGGAAACCGCGGTTCCAGCCGACGCCGTTGCGACGGTCGCGGAGTACGGCGAGGAAGGTGTGCTCGTCGATGTCGGCGTTCTGTCGCTTGCTGAGTCCCTTCGTGCTGTACTTCGGACCGGCGACGCCGCCGAAGCAGTAGTAGGTTTTGCTGCACAGCGCCACGATCCCGTCGCCGCGCCACTCTTCTTTGAAGAGACCCGGCGTTCGACGATCGAACAGGCGTCGGCGCGCGCAGCAGGCCGCCGCGCCGCCGTCCCACGCTAGTCTGGCGACGCGCCGTCGTACGTAGGCGTCCACGTGCGCGTCGCAGCATTCGGCCGGAAACCAGAGCGAACGATTCCGGAAGTAGTGTTCGCGACGTTCTTCCGATACGAGCGCGTCGACGTCACGTCCGGCTAGGGCTATGTACGCCGAGTCGGTGTCCATAGCGCAGTACTGGAAGAGCGGACGGGGAATGTAGGCGTCGACGAAATCGTAATAAAATTCCAGCATTCTCAATTTTGCGTACTGCAATACGAAATAGCCGATATGTATCGGCAGGCCGTAGACGATTTTACGCTTATTCAGCGCCACCTCGTACAGCGCGTCGTCGACGACGACGTCCAGTTGCCGGAAGCGCCGATTGTTGACGAGCATCGACGCGCCGATCGGCGTCGCGTACTTGATTTCCCGGTGCCGATCGACGCGCGTAATCGTTTTCCCGTAGGAACTGTTCCCGAGAAGTTTAAATGTATCGGCGATGATCGATTTGTCGGGATCGATATCGCCCTCGCGGCGCGCCGTCGAAACCGCGTCGCCGAAGCGGCGAAAGCACGCTATCGGCGCGTACTCGACGATCTGGTAGACGCGCTCGACGACGAGCCCGTGCGCCAGATACCAGCGTAGGAGCGGCGTCGCGAGCAAGATCGCCGCGCCGAAGTAGCTACCGACGAGCGTGCGTTGAGGTCGCGTGAGGAGATCGTGCGATTCGGCGTAGTCGCGCATGAACGGGCTGAGATCGTCGCGCACGATATCGACGTTCTTGAATACCGGCTGCATCTCGGCGAACTTGTCGCGCAGCGCTTCCGGTACGGCGATATCGCACTGCACGAGGCCGAACAGAGAGCCGTCGCGCACCGCCTCCAGTATCGTCTAGAGCGTAATGGCGGCGGTCGGTTGCCATCGTGACGCGTCGGGCGGCGTCGGCACCGCCGGCGGATGCACGGCGTGCCAATGGCACTCCCACATTTCGACGACTTCGTCGACGAAACGGCGCAGGTAGGCGGTCACGGCGATCGTCGCGGCGTACAGCGTCGTCATCGGTTGACCGTTGACGGGGTTCGTCGTCACGTGCGCCTGACACGTCGGGCAACCGTGAAAATAGCAGCCGTGAAATTGGTACGCCGTTCGCGTGGCGGCGCACCAGCCGTCGACTCGGTGCTTTCCGATGCGCTTCTCGCGTCCGTTCAACTGGTGACGTATACGCGCGCCGGTTTCCGCCTCCACGCGCGTCAACCACTCCACGGCCATACGACCGTAGCGGTGCACGCGTTCCGCTCGAAAGGCGTTCTCAGCGCGTCGGCGCGTGTACCACCCCGTCGGCATCTCCTGCATTATCGCCCATAGATAGAGGCCGTTTGCGTCGAAGCCTACTATCGATCGGCACGGCGCGCCGCCACGAATCGACGTCACGTCGGCCTCGTGGTGGCGCGCGAAGATGATCGACGGGCCGCCGACGATCTGCGCCTGCAGCAGACGGTGCAGATCTTTGTTCGGCTCGTTGAAGAGCGAGAAATGGATCGACTTCGGCAGGTCGTTGAACAGGTACAACAACGTCAACCCCGGTACGCTGATGGCGTCCTTGAACATGTCGATACGTCGGCGCCGATAGAAGGCGAACTGGCGATCGACGGCCTCGAGAAACGGCGCCACGTCACGATTGTTATACCACACAAGAAAATCGCGCATCGACGTCATGCCCTCGTCGCGCCACGCCGTCGCGCAAATCTCGTACGCCTCCGCGGAGATTCCCTCGCGTTTCAGCTGGCTGTAGAAAGCTTCGCGCGACGGCAGGGCGGTTTCGTCCAGACGCGACAACGCGTCGATGTGCTCGTACGGGAAGTAGCCCTTCGTTGCCGAGCAACCGTACGCTTTCAGAAAGCGATCGTAGCTAACGCCGGGCGCGAGGTAATTCGTTATGTCCAGGAACTTCAACGTCGTCGTCGACAGGCACATGTAATTGTTCTGACGTTTAATGGTAAACGCCGACGACGTGTGCTGCGCGTCGTCGGTTATGAGCAGGGGGGTCAAGTACTTTTTGACGACGTTCAAGTCGTACTTACCCGAATTAAATCCCAATACGGGCATTTGTCGAAGGTACGTCCACAGCCGGTCGGCGAGTGTGGCGTACGGTGACGCGTCGGCGTCGTCGTCGTCGTTGCATCGTCGCCGCCAGTCGGCGTCGAGCGCGTCGAGCGCCTCGAAGGTCGCGTCGTAGCGGGGACGTAGAATCGCGCACGCCGCCGCGCTCACCGCTTCCAGGTCGTCGATGAGGCGACGCGCGAGTTCCGACGAATCGCCGGTCGTGACGTAACAGCGCGCCGCTTCGTGACCGGGCACGTTCGACGCGACGCTCACGCTGAGCAGTTCGTGTCGCGCGATCCAGCGGCATTTGTCGCTATTCGTCGGCAGATCGTTATCGGCGAAATAGCACTCGAAATCGAACGTCGCGCGGTACGGGTAGTAGCGCAGGTCGTCGTCGCCGACGTCGATGCCTTCGTCGTCGAGCCGCTCGAATACGGACGCCGTCGGTCGGTAGACGCCGCCGGGGAACACGTGACGAACGCCGCCTTCGCACGTCGCTTCGTGACGCCGTCAATTGCGCGCGGTCCGCCAGAGGACGCTGCCGCATTTCCCGCGCTTGTACGTTTTCGTGTACGCGTGCCGATCGCTTATGTACGAGAAGTGCGACTCGTACAGGTTGACGTTCAGCGTCGTGGGGTGCGCTTCGAGCGATCGACGGACTAGTTCGGCGACGTCGTTCGTCAGTCGACGATAGACGACGACGTTGATGCCGAAAACCGTCTCCACGCGATCCAGTTCGTTCAGGCGCACGCCGCCACCGTTCGAGGTCGTCGCCGTGTCGCGACGATACCGCGCGTGCAGACGTTTAGCGTCTTTCGTTAAACGGTTCGTATGACGGATACTTTGACCTCGTCGGTGACCTTGCAGGTGAAGGGCGATGCATCGGAAGAGACACAGATGGTCGTCGTAGGGAGCGCCTCGAACATCGTTCGTCAACGACACGATGGACCTGTTGAGGCGCACGTAGGCGGGAAGCGTCGTCACGCCAACGCAGCCGATAGGATGATTGATGATGACGTTCACGAAGTAGGTGGCGTTAGTTACGAGCTCGACGATCCATCCCGAGTCGGGACGCTGCGCGATGGCGTACTGCAGTACGTCGGTAGTGCGCACGGCGTCGAGGAATCGTTCGAATGAACGGCTATCGGTAACTAGGGCGGGTGTTTCGAGGAGGCGTCCGCAACAGTTACACGAAGAATGAAAATATCGGTACCGACCCGACACCTTGTGGCGTAATACAAAACCATAACTAACGTTAATTTTAAACGCGTTCTTTTGCGCGCGAAACATTTCCCTCAGACGCGGTTCGAGTACGCGCGTACTCGTACAGGCGGTCATACGATAGTTGTAACGCGACTGTATGACGCCGCGCGCCACCGACGTCTCTATGCTACGCCGGTGCTCGTCTACGACACGCTGTAGATCGTCGGGCGACGGCGGCGCGCTAGCGGCGGCCTCCACTGATTCAGGTGGCGACGAACGGCCACACTGCAGCCTCAGATGTCGTAGCATAACGTAACGCGTGGTGTATAGCTTGCCGCATTTTGGGCACTCTCGACCTTTTACGCATAGCGCTTGGTCGCCGCACTTTTTCGAACTCTTTACGTGTCGTTCTAACATCGACTGCGTCGCGAAATAGCGCCCACATTTCGGACATTGCCATGACGATGGTGGTGGTGGTGGCATTCTCTCTAATGAATATTTTTCGAGCGTCGCTATTTATAACGGCGACGGTGACGGTGGTGGTAGTGGTGGTAAGTACACCCTAGCGGGAAGAATGTGTGGTGGTTTTTCTAACTAACCCTAGCGGTGGTGTGTAGCGGGAAGAATGTGTGGTGGTTTTTCTAACTAACCCTAGCGGTGGTGTGTAGCGGGAAGATTTTTCTAATGTTCTAACTGTGTGGTGGGTGGTTTTTCTAACTAGCGGTGGTTTTTCTAACTAGCGGTGGGTTTTTTTCTAACTAGCGGTAATTTTTCTAACTAGGTAACTCGGAAACGGAAAGAACATTTTCAACGTTTTATTCGGTACTTTTACAACAGTGTGAAGCCTTCGTTTCGATAGCAAGCAAATGTTCTCTATTCTACTAGTGTTCGTTCATTCCAGGCCGCTCCGACGTTGCACGTACGTGTGCACGGCCGACTCGAGTTGCACGCGATTCATGTAATCTCGCCAATTCGTCCCCAACAACCAGTTGGATACGAATTGGACCAAATACAATTCTCCTGCACGGCCCGTTTGCGGCTGCTGATCACCGGAAGAAATCGTCACCGTAGTCTCGCTTAGTATATGGACTCTCGCTTAGTATATGTCTCGTAAAACACGGAATAAGTGATCGTCGTAGGAACGTTTCCATGACCTCGTTGAAGTGCCGCGTCACGATACACCCCGGCTTAACGTAACGTTGCATGTAGACGCGATTCGGCCGCCCCGCGCGATAGCCGGCCATGTGAACGTAGGGGCAGCCTTCATTTGATTCGCATAGTCCGCAATGGTCTCGTGCCTTCTCCAGAACCATTTCGCCGATAGTCTCGGCGATGAGATCCATAGCCAGTCGTTCGTAACGTACGATCAACTGACTCCGGCTAGGCACGACGAGTTGCCGACACGTCCCCAGCTCCTCCGATACGCTCCAGTACGGTCCCATCGTCGCCAGGCTGTCGTTATACGTCGGTGGAGGGGGGCGCGTTCGGGGCGATCCCAGCGCCTCCTCGATTATCGCCTCCAATACGTGAGCGTCACGTACTCCTCCGCCACTACCCTACAGCACAAAGCAGTTCTACTCTTTACGTGATATCACCGTCAGCAACGCGTGTATGAAGTCGCTCATACATTCACGTCTGGTGTGTTGCATCAGAGCGTCCTACAACACATTATTATGATTAGTCCTCATCCTCCTTCTTCTCCTCCTCCTCCTCCACTGACCCCGCCGGCACACCCCGTTCCAACAACGTTCTTACGAACGTTGCAACCTCGTCGTACTGAGCGCGAATCCTTTCGTTGTTCGCAAGCATTTTTTGGAGTACGCAGCGCACTTCCTAAAGCACATAAAGCACAACTGTTAGTACATCAAACTACTACGAAATAGGCTTGCTTCATAGGCCAACCAAAACGCTCTTATATATTGTTCGGCCGACTCGGCTAATAGTTCAAAGCTCTGCTTGCTTAGTTCCAGCCCCTGACGATCTCTCATTCGTTGTCGTTCGTTGGCGTGCTTCAATAAATCTACCAGTAGCGGCCAATTTTCCTCCTCTTCCTACAAACAACACAACAACAACAACATTAGTCATCGTTGTCGTCATATCTTTTTAGTGTGCGGACTGTATACGAGGGGTCCCCGTTCCAAGTCGTCTTCCGCACACTAATCTCCACTTTAGTACCGGTTAACTCGAGCACGGTATCGCGGAGATCCTCCTCGTTCAATTCCGTCAGGTACTCGGCCGTGAACTCGACGAGATTAGACATTTGGCTATCGAACAACGTAAGCCAAAGCTCATCTTCGTCCTCCTCGCCGTCCTTCACCATCACACGCAACGCGAAGAAATATTTCGGTACAAACACTTCCCCGTGCGTTCGACATATCAGGGCCCCATCTTTGTTTGTCTGTAATTTCCGGCGACAACGGGAACATCCCAAATAGGTGGTGCCGGGTTCGCCTTTGTACGAGACGGCCTCGATCGTAACGGGTGACAGGATTCTATATACGCCGTTGACGGCGCACTTCAGATGTCTCAGACTCACCGCTGTGGCGCGTGTCGACGCCGTCGATTCACGCTCCATCGAACCGCTCCGCGACAGGACCGGGGGCTGCGCTGCCGTCTCGTCGGGCTGTTCCAAGCGCGCCTCTTCGGCGCTCCGTTTTCGACCGACCGTCAACGGGGCCGCGATCAGCGTAACGGGACGCTTAACGGGCGGTGACACCCCCGTTGACAAGGCTGCAATCAGTGCCGAAGGTTGACTGCTGCTGGCCGCCGCCTTCATCGACTGCTTACGCGGCGCCTTCGACTTTTTTGTTTGTTGTTGTTGACTTTCATCCGCCATGTTGCGGAAGAACGTCTGCTGCTTGCTGCTCTGTAGAAAGAATACACGGTTAGAAGTTCGGCGTCATACAATATAACATTTTCTCACCCGTTTTATACCTTTTCCAAATAACACGCATGCGCACTTCACCCTAATACGTCATCTTATTCAATTATCAGTGTGAGTGCCTCGTACATTTCAGACATTTTGTTTTCGAAAAAAAGCATCCGGTCACCTCGGTACATTCGCCGTTAAATCTCTCCTTACATCGATTTTCTCTAATATCGATGCACCTCGCGTGTCCTGACTCCACAGAGAATCTATACAACGTTTAGTTTCGTGCTTTTAACGTTTCGTTTATTGTTTTTGAAATGTCATTGTCTACACTATAACGCGCATGCGCACTTCACTCATATCCTTATCTTTTTTCAATTATCGTCGCGCATACTTCATCCAACCCAGGCATTTTGTTTTCGGAAAAAAGTTAGCGTTCACGTCAGTGCATACATCGTCAAATGTGACTTTTACCGCAAATTTCTCTAATATCTATACATCTCGTGTGTCCTGATCCCCAGCGATCTTATACAACGTTTTATTTCGCGCTTTTAACGTTTCATTTATCGTTTGTAAAAATCCATTGTTCTCCGTTCACATTCCAACTCGTTAAGTCACGCGCAACAGATGTCACACATGTGCGCTTAACGCATTCCGTTTACTCTCCGAGGAATTTGTTTTAGGAAAAAAAGCTAACGTTCACGTCAGTGCATTCATCGTCAAATGTGACTTTTACCGCAAATTTCTCTAATATATACGCATCTCGTGTTTCCTGACCCTCCAGTGATCGTATATAACGTTTAATTTCGTACTTTTAACGTTTCGTTTAACGTTTGTAAAAATCCCTTTGTTCTCCGTTCACATGTCAATCAAAATCAGTCGTAGTGTCATGCGCCGCCGCCACCGCTGTTTTCACGACGCGCACATTTCATACACGCTTTTACAACCACGCAAACACGTCGTCTCCACCCATCGCTCTCACAACATGGCCACAACGAAACCACGGTAAGACATTTTATTTAAATGCACGTTTTTATTATTTAAATGTTTTACTAGTATGCACGTTTTTATTGTTGTAATGCATGTTTTCACTAGTTTTGCATGCATGCATTTTATTTAAATGCACGTTATTTAAATGCATGTTTTTATTATTTAAATGTTTTACTAGTATGCACGTTTTCACTAGTTTTACCGTTTAAACATGCATTTTATTTAAATGCACGTTTTTATTGTTAAACACATGCATGCATTTTATTTAAATGCACGTTTTTATTGTTGTTTTATTTAAATTGTTTTATCGTTTAAATGCATGTTTAATGCATACTAGTACGCATTTTACCGTTTAAACATGCATGCATTTTATTTAAACAATGTATTTTACCAAGACAGTATTTACTATCTCACTCATTTTATTCATCCTTTGTCTATTTCATAGACCGATCCAACTGCCTACAAGGGACGGATATACCCCGCGTAGGGCGATTGTCCTCCCCGACGCGTCGACGACAAAGTCGACACCAACATGCGAGGTCACGCCGTCCGTCCGTGCGCCGGCTTCCAATGTCACAGCAGCAGCAGCTTACGACAGTGACGATGAAATTGTTCCCGATCTAGCGCGCGTGTTTCTCATGAAGCTACCTAACGGCCTATGGAGAACACTAACGCCTCCAGAACTCTATCGGCGGGAAGGCTTCGGTCTTCCGCCGGCCTCCTCGCCGGCGACCGACAGGCGCCAACCCGTCGGTCGCGGGCGAACGCTGCTATATTAATAAATATTCCAGTCACTACTCACGTTTTCACGCGTCAATTTTCAATGCATAAACACCCTACTGAATGTTAGTGTATTTATGCATTTGATAATCCCACGACTAGACGTATTTAAACGCATTGCTTTCGTTTTAATCCGTCCACCAGAACAACGCCGTTAGCCAGCTATGCTGTCATCCAGGGGTCAAAGACCAGTAGGGCAGCAGCCCTTATCGCTGCAGCAGTCGTAGTCGCTCCTCTTGCTGTCAACATCACATACGGGGACATCTCAACGTTTATACAATGGTTTTAATACACAATGGTTAGCGTATTGCTTACGTCAGCACAACTCCTACCCCAGCGTATTGCTTACGTCAGCACAACTCCTACCCCAGTTATAAGTGGTCCGTTTATACAATGATTTTAATACACAATGGTTAGCGTATTGCTTACGTCAGCACAACTCCTACCCCAGCGTATTGCTTACGTCAGCACTACCCCAGTTATAAGTGGTCCGTTTATACAATGGTTTTAATACACAATGGTTAGCGTATTGCTTACGTCAGCACAACTCCTACCCCAACGTATTGCTTACGTCAGCACAACTCCTACCCCAGTTATAGGTGGTCCACTTCACTTTAGCGTGGTTATAAAGTACGAAACTAAACTTATATACTTTAGCATGGTTATAAAGTACGAAACTAAACTTATATACTTTATTATTAAACGCATTATTGCTTACGTCAGCGCGCTCTAGGTACGGCGTTGATCGCTAGGACTAAAATACTCTCCGCACTCACCGCTAGGTGGCATCTCTCTAGTGTACTGTCAATCATCCAATTAGTATCAAATTACATCGCTCATCAATCACGTTTTTTATAAGTAGGTTTCCCAAACTCATTAGTGTCAACCACAAAGCCTTTGATCTTTTTTTATGCATAGGATTAGTCTCGCATTTTTGCTGACTCAGCGATGTGCCCGAAAACGATTAGTGGTCATTAAATTCTTTTTTATAAGTAGGCTTTTGAGATCGTACAGGTCCTACTATCTACTTGTGTGCGTGTGTGCGTGTGTGCGTGCGTGCTTGCACATATGTATGCACATATGAATATATGCAAACACACACGCGGGAGCGCCAACGAACGAACGAACGAATAATTAACAATAATAATAAAAAATGAAAATTGACAAGAAGCAAAAAACATAACACTTAATCACTGAATAGATCAAAATACAGCATCTAGAGGTAGCACGAAATACAGGGTTTGAGTTCATTCAACTGATATAATATTATCTTTAATTTATTATCTAAGGAAGCACTCTTCGTTTCAGAATATATCGGTTACACATTGCGCATACAGTCGCATAGACACCGGCCCATATTCACACCAAAACGATACACCTATATAATGACTGTGTTGCCGTCAGAACACATAACGTTGGTACAAATGACATATTAAAAAAGTGGGTTATTATTTTGCGATCATTATGAGAACGAAAAATCACTTTACATATACACTCCAGTTATATGTAGAAGGTTACACATGAAGAACGAAACCATCGGCAAGTGACGTCCACCATCATCTACCTAGTTTTATAGATCTGTCGAATTACGCCAATCAACCATATTTTCTCCACATACTATACTAACACTTGGTGTGTGTGGAAAGTCAATGTTAAGTTACACATTTCATAAAGAGACTATATTTCTTGACACGTCTTAGTGTTTATTGACGTGTTTGGTCACTGTCCGTAACGTTCCTATTTCATCACACGTGCCTCTCGTCACGCCGTCACTTGTATGACGGTGATCACGCCGTCACTTGTATGACAGTGGATCACGCCGTCACTTGTATGACGGTAGATCAAGTCGTCACTTGTATGACGGTGGAATTGACGGGTGGTGTTGAGCTGCGGACGTCGTCGTAGTCCGGCGCTGAGCCGTTGCAGTCCGCCGTCGCGGCGCCATGGCAGCAGTCGTCGTCCGTGTTGTCATAGGCGATGTTGTCGAACATGTTGCCGCCGGAAGCCACGGTCGCAGCCATCTTGCGCTTGAAGTTCGGCTACAAACAGGTCGTTCATAATATGAACGATAACAACACATGGGCTGATGTCAATATATCACGTACCTATAACACTACAGCACAGCGCTTATATGTTGCGTTGGAACCGTAGTTTTTTATCAATCTTGTAATTACGATTCCACAATTACGATAGTTGTGTGTGGACATAAACTATCTAAAATAGTTTGTCCTTTCGTGTCGTCACCTTTGGAATCATTCCGCTGTAAGTGATCACTATAAGTTATCGCAAGGCTGCCGTCCTTTTGATTTAGTGCGTTGTTGTTTTAGTTGCTCTGTCAATTTTTCATATCCTATCCTTTATGGCAAAATAAACAGTGTGACACATAAAAAACAGACAGACAGGCAGGCAGGCAAACAGACAGACAGACAGACAGACAGACAGACAGACAAATGTGTATGTGTGAGTGAGAGAAAGAGTGTATGCATGTGTGTGCGTGCGTGTGTGTGTGTGTGTGTGTGTGTGTGTGTGTGTGTGTGTGTGTGTGTGTGTGTGTGTGTGTGTGTGTGTGTGTGTGTGTGTGTGTGTTTATGTGTGTGTGTGTGTTTGTGTGTGTGTGTATGCGTGTGTGTGTGTGCGTATTGTCTTTAAATTAAGCCACACTGCCATTGGCAGAGGTAATTAAGTATTTAAAGACATGTGGTATAAGATGTCTGTTAACAGGGCCATGTTTATTGCGTTGTTGTTTAGTCAAGTAGAAATATTATTCATGACAATGTTTTTTTATGGAAAAGACAAAGGAATGTTGTTTGGCACCAAACAATCAAGCATAAATAATATATATTAAATATGCTAACAACATTTACCTTAATGCCAACAGTTTCGTAAAACATTAGGCGGCAGTGTTTTTGGCCTGTCGTTGCGAACAAGTGCCACTTCTGACCGCGGGACTGTCCCTGTCACGTCAATCTGTTGCCGAGACAACGCCGCTAGGACGTGTCGTAATGCGAGGTGACACGCTACGTTATTCAACTTTCAGTTTACACTTCTTTTACAACAATTAATTTGTCTGCGACCCGCGGAAGTGCGATTCTTTGCGAACGACGAGTCAAAGTAAGAAAAACACGAGCCCCGAGTAGAACAGTCGTTTGTTTGCTCATCCCGTGACAGGAACCATTCATCATGACACGACGTTTAAAGTGGACGTCTTTTTTCTCAACTATGATCATAAGTGCTCATTGCTTAAATGCGTCATCCCTTATACGATGCATTATGTGTTCGTTAATATATCAAGGTGGAGGCCCCATATTACTATTACTGTGTGTGTGTGTGCGTGTGTGTGTGCGTGTGCGTGTGTGTGTACGTGTGTGTGTACGTGTATGGTGTATGTCGTCGGGCCCGTGGCCGCGAGTATATAGATACTTCATGAAAGATTACAGGCTTACAAAATGAATAAGTGTTATGTACTCCAGTATGTGTGCATAATATTTAGCACGTCAACGCAACTGGGCCGATGGTAGCGAAAAGCAAAGAGCAGAGGGCGATAACTAAATGATTGAAAGCAACCTTTATAAACAAGGTAGCAAACTGTATAAATGTGTGTCATGGTCCGCCTAGAGCTTCTCGACGTACCGTGTCGAGCTCCAGCGGCCCCGCCATCTCGCCGTCGTCCCTCGCTTCCTCCTCGGTCATGAAGCTCGAGTCGAGGAGAAAGAGCTTGCCGGCGACTCGGGGCGTGACAACGTAGAAGACGAATTCGTCTAGTTAGTTTAATCTCAGGTAGGACATTCCCGTGAAGCAGGCTAACTAGACGAATTCGGTGAATTAAAATGCTATATCCCTCCGCTGACGTCTATATGGGCCTAGGCTACTCATTATTGATTAATTTCATTCATTGATATCTACCATCAGAGCAGAGCATTACATCTGTTTAACATTTATATGATTAAACTACGGTGAATGGTATGTGAATAATTCTTTTTGATAATCCCTGTGATTAGAACATGACCAGCTGACGCCTGTATCACGATAATCCACCAATATAATAATTACTCGTGTGGTATGATGCTTCTAGTCATCTACAGCTGCCACCCCCTCCCCAAGAAATTCAGCAAACGTTTCGCCGTTTTCAACAGTGCGTAGACGAGAGCGACGCCTGGTGTCTGACTGCTTTGCAAATAACAAAAACAGTTTATATTTTTGTTTAAAAACAGCAATAGTAGTAATGTCGATTTGTTTCCAATGACACCTGAACACTTCCCTCCGCCTCGTCAGGTGTGCTGACTCTAGTCGTGGGCGCCGCCGTGTTCGTCTTCTACGTTGTCACGCCCCGAGTCGCCGGCAAGCTCTTTCTCCTCGACTCGAGCTTCATGACCGAGGAGGAAGCGAGGGACGACGGCGAGATGGCGGGGCCGCTGGAGCTCGACACGGTACGTCGAGAAGCTCTAGGCGGACCATGACACACATTTATACAGTTTGCTACCTTGTTTATAAAGGTTGCTTTCAATCATTTAGTTATCGCCCTCTGCTCTTTGATTTTCGCTACCATCGGCCCAGTTGCGTTGACGTGCTAAATATTATGCACACATACTGGATTACATAACACTTATTCATTTTGTAAGCCTGTAATCTTTCATGAAGTATCTATATACTCGCGGCCACGGGCCCGACGACATACACCATACACGTACACACACACGTACACACACACGCACACGCACACACACACACGCATACACACACACACAGTAATAGTAATATGGGGCCTCCACCTTGATATATTAACGAACACATAATGCATCGTATAAGGGATGACGCATTTAAGCAATGAGCACTTATGATCATAGTTGAGAAAAAAGGCGTCCACTTTAAACGTCGTGTCATGATGAATGGTTCCTGTCACGGGATGAGCAAACAAACGACTGTTCTACTCGGGGCTCGTGTTTTTCTTACTTTGACTCGTCGTTCGCAAAGAATCGCACTTCCGCGGGTCGCAGACAAATTAATTGTTGTAAAAGAAGTGTAAACTGAAAGTTGAATAACGTTTTACGACACGTCCTAGCGGCGTTGTCTCGGCAACAGATTGACGTGACAGGGACAGTCCCGCGGTCAGAAGTGGCACTTGTTCGCAACGACAGGCCAAAAACACTGCCGCCTAATGTTTTACGAAACTGTTGGCATTAAGGTAAATGTTGTTAGCATATTTAATATATATTATTTATGCTTGATTGTTTGGTGCCAAACAACATTCCTTTGTCTTTTCCATAAAAAAACATTGTCATGGATAATATTTCTACTTGACTAAACAACAACGCAATCAACATGGCCCTGTTAACAGACATCTTATACCACATGTCTTTAAATACTTAATTAACTCTGCCAATGGCAGTGTGGCTTAATTTAAAGACAATACGCACACACACACGCATACACACACACACAAACACACACACACACATAAACACACACACACACACACACACACACACACACACACACACACACACACACACACACACACACACACACACACACACACACGCACACACATGCATACACACTCTTTCTCTCACTCACACATACACATTTGTCTGTCTGTCTGTCTGTCTGTCTGTTTGCCTGCCTGCCTGTCTGTCTGTTTTTTATGTGTCACACTGTTTATTTTGCCATAAAGGATAGGATATGAAAAATTGACAGAGCAATACCACGCACGTGCGCACTAAATCAAAAGGACGGCAGCCTTGCGAGAACTTATAGTGATCACTTACAGCGGAATGATTCCAAAGGTGACGACACGAAAGGACAAACTATTTTAGATAGTTTATGTCCACACACAACTATCGTAATTGTGGAATCGTAATTACAAGATTGATAAAAAAACTACGGTTCCAACGCAACATATAAGCGCTGTGCTGTAGTGTTATAGGTACGTGATATATTGACATCAGCCCATGAGTTGTTATCGCTCATATTATGAACGACCTGTTTGTAGCCGAACTTCAAGCGCAAGATGGCTGCGACCGTGGCTTCCGGCGGCAACATGTTCGACAACATCGCCTATGACAACACGGACGACGACTGCTGCCATGGCGCCGCGACGGCGGACTGCAACGGCTCAGCGCCGGACTACGACGACGTCCGCAGCTCAACACCACCCGTCAATTCCACCGTCATACAAGTGACGACTTGATCTACCGTCACACAAGTGACGGCGTGATCCACTGTCATACAAGTGACGGCGTGATCACCGTCATACAAGTGACGGCGTGACGAGAGGCACGTGTGATGAAATAGGAACGTTACGGACAGTGACCAAACACGTCAATAAACACTAAGACGTGTCAAGAAATATAGTCTCTTTATGAAATGTGTAACTTAACATTGACTTTCCACACACACCAAGTGTTAGTATAGTATGTGGAGAAAATATGGTTGATTGGCGTAATTCGACAGATCTATAAAACTAGGTAGATGATGGTGGACGTCACTTGCCGATGGTTTCGTTCTTCTTGTGTAACCTTCTACATATAACTGGAGTGTATATGTAAAGTGATTTTTCGTTCTCATAATGATGGCAAAATAATAACCCACTTTTTTAATATGTCATTTGTACCAACGTTATGTGTTCTGACGGCAAACACAGTCATTATATAGGTGTATCGTTTTGGTGTGAATATGGGCCGGTGTCTATGCGACTGTATGCGCAATGTGTAACCGATATATTCTGAAACGAAGAGTGCTTCCTTAGATAATAAATTAAAGATAATATTATATCAGTTGAATGAACTCAAACCCTGTATTTCGTGCTACCTCTAGATGCTGTATTTTGATCTATTCAGTGATTAAATGTTATGTTTTTTGCTTCTTGTCAATTTTCATTTTTTATTATTATTGTTAATTATTCGTTCGTTCGTTCGTTGGCGCTCCCGCGTGTGTGTTTGCATATATTCATATGTGCATACATATGTGCACGCACGCACGCATACACGCACACACGCACACACACACACACACATACATACACACACGCATTATTCACACGTGGGTGCGCACATATACACACAGCGCATGCAACTCACGTACGCACACGCACGCACACGCATGCACGCACACACTATATAAATACAATTTCGAATTATACTGTAACTTGTGCATATTCTACACACAGTGTGCATGGTTTGGAAATAAAGGTAATTGTATTTAACATTTGCAATATTTCTCTCTCTCTCTCTCTCTCTCTCTCTCTCTCTCTCTCTCTCTCTCTCTCTCTCTCTCTCTCTCTCTCTCTCTCTCTCTCTCTCTCTCTCTCTCTCTCTCTCTATATATATATATATATATATATATATATATTAATACACTAACATTGGATTATAGTTAATGCATGCATCTGCTCTGATGCGCAGAGGTCCACTCTCGTCTTTGCGGGCCGCTATTTGTGGACATTTGTGGGCCACCCTCCCCTAAACCCCTAATAATATAAGTCTATATAATTAAAAGTAACAAAAGCAATGGTAGGTTTACATTTAAGTCGACACGGATCACAACGTTTGATCATATTTTCGTGACAACCCATAAGCCCTGTTCACTCTATTCAGCCACAATTTAATTCAAAGTTGATTTCGATCTGTTTGAATGAACGCAATCGGACTGAAAGCAACCTCTGTTGAGGGCAACAGGCGAGTTTACAGGGTCCAAAAAAGTGCACCATGGTAGCATTACGTAAGTGACTAGCTCTACCTCACGCATATGGCCACCTACATCGACTGGAACAGATATATTAATATAAAACATTAAGTCCAGACACGGCAGGAAGATATAATTATTTTTTAATTCATGAAAATAGTACAATTTTTTTTGCCCAAAATGTAGAATGGGTCTTACTGGCTAAAATAATACTGAACTTTTTTTAGCCAGAACCCCGCTTCCATCGTAATAAATAAAATGTTCGTTATTTTCAGCATTGGAAAATTTGGAAACACTGTTATTCTTTATAGAAAACTTCCATGTTCAGTATACATTCTATTCTGCAATGCCCAGTGCATAACTGCTAATTTTTTGTCTTTTATGTATTTTTATAATTGTTTTGTAAACTGTGAAATTTTTTTTTAATTGATTACTAAGTATCGACACACTTGATTCATGAATAAAAGCAAAAATAGATAAACGAGCGAAAAATGAACAACTGTCAAACACGTTCCAAAAACGCCTTTTTAACGGTTGCTAGTACCATTACGGTTCGTCGGATCCCAACAATGTTGATGTCGTTTGAAAGTTTAAGCTTTCTCAATATTTTTTGTTAAAAGTTAGCTAGAGGGAGTAATCTAGGGTAGATTAAAAGTAGGCGATTTGCGAGCAATAATTGGGGACGTTAATGTAATCGGAACGTTGTTTATAAAGTAGGTCAATGGCGAAGTTAACGTAACGTGAACGACAATAGAATAGCGTTATTTGTGATAATCAATGTAGTTAGATGAGTAATTAGAACCTGAAATAACAACCGTTTAAAGTGTATATTGGTACACAGGAAACAGTCTTTGTAAAGACTACCTTGTATCCAAGCCTAACTTGAATACATTGTCATCGACATCGTAACTAGGTAAGGCACGGTGTGTCATTGTGTGTTAACAAATATAACTAATTATAACCTAAACAATCTGGTGTAAATTGTACACAGAAAAGTCTTTTCAAAGACTATATAAAACTATTTTGAACACAAATAAATTCTGATATGGCACCTTGCAAGCGGCAGCTCAGGGCAAAACGACACTTAGTTTGCAACGACTGCCAGAGCTGGGTGGATTTTGCGTTGTCTGGCTGTCCAAAATCATGGGCAGAGACCAAAGATGATGGATTCACCTTTCGGTGTATGGGGTGTTTGAGGGTGGAATGTCTGATGAAGGAGGTGTGTAAGTTGACGGATATAGTGAAGGAGATGGAGGTGAGACTCAACATAGAAATAGATGGAGCAGAGAGGGATGACGCAGAGAGAGTTGAGAATTCTACAACACAGAAGGAGCCGAGTTGTGACACAGAGACTGAAGAAAGGAGACTGAGAGGAGGGAAGGTGACCGGTGTGAAGGAACAAGAAATTGAGAAGACAGAGGGACGGAGGAAAAGTGTTCGGCAGAGGAAAAGAAAACGGGTCAGTGGGGATAGATCAACAGGTAGTCAGACTGTAGAGAACGAGGGGAGACGCGACAGCGATACAGGTGGTGAAGAGGTAGATACCACAGAGGCAGTTGGTAAGACTGTGAGACAGAAGACTGATGGAAGAAGACAGAGTGTTCAGCAAAAAACAGAAAACATGACAGGCGTGAAGGTGACAGGGGAGAAAGTGACCGTAGTGAAGGAGGTAGCCGGGGAAAAGGGACGGGAGAGGAGAGAAGAAAATGTGATGGGAGGAAAGATGAAGGGACGAAAGGAAGTGAGAGTAAATGTGCTAGAAGAGAAGATGACAGGAGGAAAGGGGACAAGAGAAAACGCGACAGGAAAGAAGGGAATGGAAGAGAATGTGACAGGAGAGAAGATGGCAAGAGGAAAAGACATCAACCAGAAATATGCAAACAGGAGGAGCTACTCCGAGGCAGTGATTGGTGGGGCTAGGAGAAAAGAGAGAGTGTTTATGAGCGATTCAATTCTGAGAAAAACAGACAAGACTATATGCGAGGGGAAGGACGTTGTTGTATGTCTACCTGGGGCTAGAATAGAGCATGTGACTGAAAGGGTAGAGAAGGTATTGGGACATGGCAAGGGAGGGTCTATACTAGTACACGTTGGGACAAACAATGCAGACAAAGAGGGAACAACTGGGATAGTTCAGAAGTGCAGACATCTAATAAGGAAGCTAAAGAAGACAAGAGTGGAACAGGTTGTTCTCTCAGGAATTTTGCCAGTAATGGGAGGAAGGGGGGCATCATACAGAAACTGTAAGAGGATGGCGATCAACGCACTAGTTGAGCAGATGTGTGAAGAAGAGGGCGTGGGATTCATAGATTTATAGGGGTACTTTGTTGGGAGAGAAGATATGTACATGAGAGATGGCCTCCATCTAAATGGAAAGGGGGCAGCAGTATTCTCAGAGAATCTGCTGAGATATGTTGACAGTGGGACAGGTTGCATCTATTTAAACTAAATTCGCAGGGGGGACTAGCAAAGAAGCTTGAAACTGGAGGCATAGATAAAGACAGCAAAAATAATTCAGCAAAAGAACAGTCTGGAAAACTGTTCTGAAGCTGGATATAAATGTGTTTGTTTAAATGCAAGGAGTATAGTAAACAAAAGAAATGAAGTAAACATTATGGTAGAAGATATTGACCCTCACATAATAGGTATAACCGAATCATGGGCAACCACCGATGTATCAGATGCCGAATTGGGATTGACAGGATATGTAATGTTTAGGAAAGATAGAATAGGAAGAAGGGGAGGTGGAGTTATTTTATATATTAAAGAATCTATCCAGGCTTATGAAATAAAATTAGACAGAGAAGCAGATTGCGAAGAAGCTGTTTTTTTGTAACATAGTTACAGGAAAGTCAACGTTAACGGTTGGATTAGTTTATCGAAGTCCAAACATAAGCATAGAAGAGAATGAAAAAATACAAAACGCTATAAGGGAAGTGAGCAAACGGGACTGTGTTATTATGGGGGATTTTAACCATGGGCATATAAAATGGAAATCTCTACAGAGTATGGGTAGTGAGGACCACAAGTTTTTAGTTTTAGTACAAGATAGTTTCCTTTCTCAACATGTGCTAGAACCAACCAGGGGAGAGAATGTGTTAGACATAGTTTTGTCCTCACAGAATGAATTAGTTGACAATGTCATGGTATGTGAGCCACTGGGGAATAGTGATCACAACCAGATACATTTTACCATCAAAGTAAAATCAGAAAGGAATAGTAAAAAGCAGTACAGGAGAAATTTCCACAAAGGAAAATATAAGGACATAAGGAAATATTTAACAAAGATAGACTGGAATAACACACTGAAGAATAAGACAGCAACAGAATGCTGGAATATCTTAAAGAGTGAAATTGAATGCATCATCGTCAAATTTGTTCCCTTAAAAAAACACGGGAAACGGTCCAAAAAGAAACACTTATCGAAAGAAGCCATTATAAAAATTAAGTATAAAGAAATGATGTGGAAGTCATATAGACGTACTGGAAATGACGAAGACTACAACATTTATAAAGAAGCACTAAACCAAGCTACAGCTGAAATTAGAAATTCAAAGAGAAGCTATGAACATAAATTAGCTTGTAATATAAAACATGACAGCAAGAGTTTTTATGCATATATTCGAAGCAAACAGAAAGTTCAGGATAATGTCGGTCCTCTAGAAGATAGTGCTGGAAATGTAATATCAGAAGGATTCTTAATGGCAAAAGACCTGAATGAGTATTTTAGTTCAGTGTTTACCAGAGAAGACACTAGTTCACTGCCAGTACCAGAGGCTAAGTTCAAGGGGACAGAATCAGACTATTTAAGACAGTTAATTGTAACCCCAGAAATGGTAGCTAAGAAAATCAGGGCTATGAAGGAAAATAAATCACCTGGAGTGGATGGTATTCCACCCAAACTACTATTGGAAATTGTAGAACAAATTAGCATACCGCTTGCAACAGTTTTCAACTTGTCATTAGAAGAGGGACTGGTTCCTTTAGAATGGAAAGAAGCAAACATTATACCGTTATTCAAAAAGGTTCGAGAAACAAGTCAAATAATTATAGACCAGTTAGTTTAACATCGGTGATTTGTAAATTATTAGAAAGTCTAATTAAAGATCACATGGTGGATTTTCTTGTTAAACATAACTTGATAAACCCATCTCAACATGGGTTTCTAAAAGCGAGGTCATGCTTAACAAATATGTTATGTTTTTTGGAAGATATCACTAAGTGGGTAGATGATGGATCATCAGTAGATATCATCTACTTAGATTTTCAAAAAGCTTTCGACAAAGTGCCACATCAGATATTACTGCTTAAACTAAAGGCCCATGGCATAGGAAATGGTATAATTAACTGGATAGAAAAATGGCTGATTGACAGAAGACAGCGGTAGTTGTTGATGGGGAGGCTTCAAACTGGAAATCAGTTTTGAGTGGGGTTCCACAGGGATCAGTACTGGGACCTATATTATTCTTAATATATATAAACGATTTGGACGATGATATAGCTAGCAAGGTGTTGACATTTGCAGATGATACAAAAGTGTTTAGAAGGATTAAAAGTGAAGGAGATAGACAGCAATTACAGGATGATCTTGAATGGTTGATCAAATGGTCTGAAAAGTGACAAATGTTGTTCAATTTTGGGAAATGTAAATGTCTTCACACAGGACATGGGAACGAATATGTAGAATATACAATGGGGGGAACTGTACTAAATACTACTGTAAAAGAAAAAGACTTAGAGCTGACAATTAGTGCTGACATGAAGGTTTCAGAGCAGTGTGGAATTGCAGCTTCAAAAGGAAATCAAATCCTTGGATTGATTAGGCGAAATATAGCATATAAAGAAAAAGAACTAATAATACCGCTGTACAAAACAATAGTTAGGCCTCATTTAGAATATTGTATACAAGCGTGGAGGCCATACCGCAAGAAGGACATAGATATGCTAGAAAGAGTACAGAGGAGAGCGACTAAAATGATACCAAAACTGAGGGATCTTAGTTATGAAAAACGCCTAAAAGAATGTGGTTTAACAACACTAGAGACCAGGAGATTGAGAGGAGATCAGATAGAAGTGTTTAAAATATTGAATGGTTATGAAAATATTGATAGAAATATGTTTTTTTCAGTTAAGAAAGATAGAAAGACAAGAGGACACGAAGTTACATTAGTAAAGGAACAGTGTAGATTAGACGTAAGAAAGTTTTCATTTTCACAAAGGACTGTGAATGTATGGAACAGATTATCTGATGATTGTGTGGGTGCTAGTAGTGTGAATATGTTTAAAAATAAAATCGACACATACCTCAGAAGGGCTGGATATATGTAGATAAAAGGGTTGGACTCTCGATAAGCCAAAGGGCTTCCTTGTCCACCTGCCATCTAGAGTTAATTCTCTGGATGGCAATCTTATTAAATCTTCTTAAATCTAAATCTTTGTGAATACAACAGAGATTTGCATTGGCGACAATTGCTATTTGTTTAGAGGTGTAAGAAAATGAATGTCCATTGTCGAAAGGTATGACCCGATGGAAGTAGAACGTGCAAGACACAAACCGAACATTGTCCGACAGTAAGTGTTTTGCAAGAGTACGGCTGAGGAAACTACTTCGCTGATCTGAGGATCATCAAATGTGTAGAGGAATAGGAATATTATGAGCATGGGAGTGAACATTTGGAAAATTGTTTCTGGTTCCTTGATTTGGCAACATCCTTTAGTTGCACTGTTATGCGATCGACCATTACACTCCCAAGACCCTCCAGTAATTAATAGGAAACACAGACAAACTCTAACGAACTAGACGACAACAGGTCGAACATTCCATATTACAATGTGCGTGCGTGCATGTGCGTAACTATGACTATAAATAAGCGCCATGCTGTTTTTTTATTAAAGGGATCAGAGCCTCATATTAAGATATAACAGTCGCTCTCGTTGGAGACACTGTCTTCCTTTTGTAGTGATCTTGGTCTAGGACAAGGACAAACATATGTGTCGTTGAGCGAGACGTCAGTGGATGCATGGTCACGGCCGGCGCCTGGGGACGTCGCCGCCCGAACTGTCCGCTCGCCGCCGTCTCCAGAAGACAATGTGAGAATTCCGTCACGTCCAAGAAGTCGAGTCCTAGACAGAAGACTCGTGCGTGATGTTGCTGCCCACGGCTCACCAAGGCTGACAACGAGCGAGTGTGGTCAAACTACTGCCGCTTGCGAGTGCGTTGACTATTAGGCCTGTAGCGACCCAAAACAGTGGTGGACAGCCGGTGTCCTTGCAAACTGACCGCTCGCTAGCACGGACCGACGGACAGCCACACGTATGTCGTTTGACATTAAACAAAGCGTCCAACAAACGTTGTCCTCGCAGACCTTGAGAGTACTCTCTCCTGAAAGAAACTCGCCGTCACCCATTGAGATGAGACCCATTGACGCGACAGAAAAGCCACTGAAAAAATACTGAAACACCGACAAAGACGCATACATTGCTTTCACAGTTGGATGTCAACATCAAAAGAAATGCGTTTCGCTTCGTGGGCACAACGCGAAGTGAAAAAAGACGATGTAAAGAATCATGTTCGCCAAACATGCGCTATAGTCTCCACGGTGTCAAACTGTGTTTTAATGAGTTTTTGCGCCTTTGTGGAAAAAAACGCTAAACATTACCATCGACACTTCACACAATCTTCAGTGACATGTATAAAATACATTCCCCCTTCCAATGACGTCGACAAAATGACACTAGTTGCAATTGGCCTACCGCAAACTACCAGTTTATCCGAATGAAGACTACACCCAAGGTTTTGCGGATAACTTTTTAGGGGGTGATAAAACAGTTTATGTGATACAAAAATGTTCATGTTTAAAGTTAGGGCCGTTAGGGGCACAAGACAGGCGAATAGGCAACGTCAGCAAAAAGTGAGATAATGTAGAGTTGGTATCGACCTACTTGTAACAGTCCTTGAATGTTTCTATTGCGAGATAATGTAGAGTTGGTATCGGCCTACTTGTAACAGTCTTTAAATGTTTCTATTGCGAGTCTTTTATGTCCCCAACAAACCAACCAACTTAACAAGAAATGAATGCTCGATCATAACATGGTGTAGGAACCTGTACATGTTTATGTGTTTGTATAACAGCCCTGCACACACGCAAACCTAATTAGACCTACATTTTTGCACGCACGCACACACGCACGCACGCGCACACGCACGCACGACAGACAGGTAGAGAGGCCCAACGGCAAAAGTAAAATTTCTGTTGACGTCAGTCGACAAATCACGCTTGAAAAGTTTGGCTTTTTTGCCTTTTTTAACGAACTGACGTTAACTCGACATTACCTTTTGTCCTTCGATCCCTAAGCGAGAAGCGCCTGGCACAAAGAAGATTGATGGCGCTCGGCGGTCTTAAAATGGCAGTCGCTTCAGTTCATATGCGTTAAACATTTGCTATTATATAGACAGGAACATTAAAAAATCCTTAACAAATTGGCCTAACATCACGATGATGGTGTTATATAATATTTGCTATTTTTGTGTAGCTTAATCAAACCCTAGCCGGCGCATTTGTCCACAACGAGGAAGACGCCAAGAACAACAAACAAAACAAGGAAACATTGCATGTCGGCACTCAGTGCAGTAAACAGACAAACAAAAGAAGACGTTATTTTAATCGACAACGACACTATGTCAACCAAAGTGGAACATGTGAAGTGAATGTATGATGATACGATTACTGGTGTGTACATACGTACATACTTATATGAACTATAACAACGGCAACTTATATGAACTGTAACCACCGTACTCGGACATGTCACCCACGGTCACCTGTCCAATCAATGTCCAGCTCGGCCGTCGTAATGTTTCAGTATGCCAGGACAACAACATTGGAGTTTCTTGACACACGCACCACGCACGCATGCACGCACGCACGCAAACACGCTCTCACGCACACAAAGTTTCTCGTTGTTATCTTGTTGGCCAAAAATAAATATCCTATACACCCCACACACGTACGCAAGCACACACACACACACACACACACGCACGTACACACACACACACACACACACAAACACACACACACACACACACACACATACACACATACATATATACACACACAACGATATTGAGTTTTCCATGTTTTTACTCAATACTATTTTATCTGGACTCTACCATTCTGAAATCCTATACGTAGACCCCAGAATAGATGTCCCAAGCCAACTGGTTCGGATATATGGAGCTTCTGCGTATGGAAAACCCAACGTTTTAAATAATAAATTATGTCAGAGGCTGGGTCGGGCTGGCACAATGTTTACATTTATATTACTGACATGATATACACGACATACGTGTGACATGGTTTTTAATATACAGCGTCATAAACAGAATTGTCGACATTACACGTCCAGCGAAAACACGCCACGAACACGAAGACATATACTTGCAAACACCAGAGGTCGTTAGTCACTACTTCGCGTACCGTACTCTAGGATTGACGTCGGTCCTACATTTTTTAACACATTCTTTCCTTCAGCTTGTCTTAGCGAGTTCAAGAACAAACCGGGAGAATGTATGAGGAAATCTGATTAAACTAGATACACTTTTTGTCTTTATCAGGATATATGGTTTCAACGAAAACGCACAGAACGCATACTATTTTGCATTCGACTAAGAGAAGAACCAGTATCAAGATAAATCTTGCGGACACTCACGCATGGCAAGAAAGACAGAAGGAAGCAGAAAAAACACACATCAAGTTGAATGGACACCTAGATGTCGACGTGGCTGACCTTTCGTCGCCAATCAACAATCGACCCTTGTGGAGGGTCTCATAATTTACACAAATATAAATCCTAGTTGTGGACTCTCAGTAAACCAATGGCGTCCCTTTCCACTAACCACGTGAGCTTTATCTTCTTTGGACAGCAATTTTGTGAAAACCTTCTTAAGCCAAAATGTCACATCGCCAGTAGCCTTTGCAGGGAATGTAAAGAGTTATCTTTGACATCAATTTCATACAGCATATTTGTTAAAGTGTTGTTGCAGTTTCTATCATATTCTTGATTTTTACCATATATTACGGTAGTTGTCTCGTTCTCTCGCAAACAAAACTATTGCAACTGTTTGTTTTGTTAGTAGGTCTGATATACTAGGTGCATGCTAAATGTAATCCCGTTTTCACAATATCGTTCTTAAGGATATCGCATTTGAATGTGTGCAGTTGTTTTGGAAAGGGTATTATTTGGAGAGGGCTATCAGGAAAGAGGTCGCCCTAACATGACCTTAACAGACACCATCGAGAGGAACACCGGCTTCAGTGGGACTCAGTGGGACTTGTCTGGCTGCCACAATGACAGACACCACTGAGAGGGACACCGTCCTCAGTGGGACTTGTCTGGCTGCCACAATGACAGACACCACTGAGAGGGACACCGGCCTCAGTGGGACTTGTCTGGCTGCCACAATGACAGACACAACTGAGAGGAACACCGGCCTCAGTGGGACTTGTCTGGCTGCCACAATGACAGACAACACTGAGAGGGACACCGGCCTCAGTGAGATTTGTCTGGCTGCCACAATGACAGACACCACTGAGAGGGACACCGGCCTCAGTGGGACATGTCTGGCTGCCACAATGACAGACACCATTTAGAGGGACACCGGCCTCAGTGGGACTTGTCTGGCTGCCACAATGACAGACACCATTGAGAGGAACACCGGCCTCAGTGGGACTTGTCTGGCTGCCACAATGACAGACACCACTGAGAGGAACACCGGCCTCAGTGGGACTTGTCTGGCTGCCACAATGACAGACACCACTGAGAGGGACACCGGCCAGTGTGGGACTTGTCTGGCTGCCACAATGACAGACACCACTGAGAGGAACACCGGCCTCAGTGGGACTTGTCTGGCTGCCACAATGACAGACACCACTGAGAGGAACACCGGCCTCGGTGGGACTTGTCTGGCTGCCACAATGACAGACACCACTGAGAGGAACACCGGCCTCAGTGGGATTTGTCTGGCTGCCACAATGACAGACACCACTGAGAGGAACACCGGCCTCAGTGGGACTTGTCTGGCTGCCACAATGACAGACACCATTTAGAGGGACACCGGCCTCAGTGGGACTTGTCTGGCTGCCACAATGACAGACACCACTGAGAGGAACACCGGCTTCAGTGGGACTTGTCTGGCTGCCACTATGACAGACACCACTGAGTGGGACACCGGCCTCAGTGAGACTTGACTGGCTGCCACAATGACAGACACCACTGAGAACGACACCGGCCTCAGTGGGACTTGTCTGGCTGCCACAATGACAGACACCACTGAGAGGGACACCGGCCTCAGTGGGACTTGACTGGCTGCCACAATGACATACACCACTGAGAGGGACACCGGCCTCAGTGGGACTTGTATGGCTGCCACAATGACAGACACCACTGAGAGGGACACCGGCCTCAGTGGGACTTGTCTGGCTGCCACAATGACAGACACCACTGAGAGGGACACCGGCCTCAGTGGGACTTGACTGGCTGCCACAATGACAGACACCACTGAGAGGGACACCGGCCTCAGTGGGACTTGTCTGGCTGCCACAATGACAGACACCACTGAGAGGGACACCGGCCTCAGTGGGACTTGACTGGCTGCTACAATGACAGAGAGAAAACAGTGGAAACAGCTCGTCCTGTCACCACTCTAAGTGGATGGCATAAGTAAGACTTTACTTGGGCTCGTCCTTTCTCTCAGTCACTGCCAGTTTTTTTTAATCGCTGGTTTGCTGGTTTGTTATTCTGTCCGATATTGTAGAAATACCATCTTTACTATTACCTAAAACCCCCATCAGGCAACCAGCAGGATTACATAACTTTTCACTGCTGGCAATAAAACGAAATCATTTTGTATCTAGTTTTTATTCCGTGAGTTCAAACAAACACTAGAACTAGGTTTTCTCGGTTACGGCACCAACGTTTTTAATTCACTCCCTGCTAATGTTAAGTCAGCTGAAAAAAGTCTCTTGTCATTGCCCACCGGCATTCCCACACGCGGTCCATTCAATTTTTAGACATCAGTGGTACACATATACAGTGTAACTGTTTCTTGTCTCACCGATCTTGCGCCTCGCCATGTATGACAGCACTTTGTTGACGCATTGCCTACAACAAAACTCAACCAATGCAGGGTGCGCTACAAAGAGCAAGAGTTGGTAGTGGAAGATGCACTAAGAACACACACAAAGCCACACATGCATATGGGGTCATGTTCTAGTTAGACTTCCTGTCCGTTGCACACGAAGAAAAGTTTTTACAAAATTCACATGCTGTGACATAAGTGCATTTGAGTAGGGAGATTTTCATGTGTGATTGTAGAAGTTGTTGACTGTAAAATGGTGGATTTCTAGATGATTTGAATAGGCGGAAGGATTTTAGCAGCAATTTGCCTGTGTGACCTGTTTGCGGAGTAATTCTTGCCGGCATTTGTAAATATTGACGGGTGTCACACATACAGGCATTTTACGAGAGCTGGAAGTATGCAATTTTTTTTTTAATCTATCGGCATGTCAATGAGATGATGAAAACAGCAGGTGAGAAGTTTAAGACAATTTATAGGTCAATGTTTTCTTATAATCAGACAAAACGTTAACATGGTCGCCTGGGAAAACCAACAGTGGGCTGACCCCATATTACGTATGCACACACTCATAGACATGATATATATATATATATATATATAAATACTTAAATACATACATTTTTTCAATTACCGTGCGCCACTGCAGTAAGCGCAAGACTGAGTGTACAGAAAGCAGGCTAATGATGCGCCAGTATTTGACGCCTTCGACCATACAAAGGCAATAACTAAATGCCGTCGCTTTTGTGAAGCTTTTCCCGTTGATATATAAGTCACCATTAGTGCTGTCATGTTGAACGAGGATAATTTGATGATTTTTTAATCAATTATAATGTTTGCGTATTACGACATATAGTTCCAGCGGTCGCTAAGTGCGTTTAATTGTGCAATACATCCCGGGGAGCGGTTACTAATTACTGGTGGTAAAAACGACTTTCAAAGCAGATCCCCAAACAAATAAAATCCAAGGCAAAGAAGATACAAATACATTTTTTAAAGTAGTGGACATATGTTGAAAAAACGGGTTATGTTAATTCTATACAGACGTCGTATTCGTTTTCTCCCCGTGATCCCTTGCGGAGTGGGAGTCACATCACTATAGTTAGTTCCGTCGTCTCGATGTGTCGAAGATTTAATAAGATTGCCACCCAGAGAATTAACTCTAGGTGGCAGGTGGACAAGGAAGCCTTTGGCTTATCGAGAGTCCAACCCTTTTATTTATGTGTATCCCGCCCTTCTGTGGTATTTGTCGATTTTATTTTTAAACATATTCACGCTACTAGCACCCACACAATCAGCAGATAATCTGTTCCATTCATTTACAGTCCTTTGTGAAAATTATAACTTTCTTATATATAATCTACACTGCTCCTTTGCTAATGTAACTTCATGTCCTCTAGTCCTTCTATCTTTCTTAACTAATAAAAAATATTTCTATCAATATTTTCATAAACATTTACTATTTTAAACACTTCTATCTGATCTCCTCTCAAACTCCTGGTCTCTGGTGTTGTTAAACCACATTCTTTCTACCGCGACCTTCCGCCATTCTCTTCCACTCCCGGATGTTGATCGCGCCCCCAAGATATCTCTCTCAACACCATCTCTCCATCTTAATATCGATTGTCTTCTTCTCCTTCTACCACTATCTTCGTTCTCAATATTGTCTCTTTAATCTTTCTTCAGTCATTCTTAGTACGTGTCCTGCCCATCGCAGTCCGCTCCCAATTACCTTCATTTTCAGGTTTTGCTTCATTCTGATTTCTTCCCATAATCTTCTCAGCTTCCTCCTATCTTATCGTTTCACGTTACATATCACCACAATCACTCCTCTCCGCCAGTATGTTGGTATCTCTTCTCATGTGAAGAACACACCAAACGCCTCCCCAGTCACGCGATTCCCACTAGATCGTTTGCGTTCACAATTTCACTGACAGTTCATCCATTGTTACAGCGTGACCAGTGCTCATACTCCTTAATTACTGTTCTGATCACATATTGTGTTATTCCCCTCAATGCAAGCTCGTTTCTAACATTTATAATATTTGTTTGATACCTCTATCTGACATTCTTCCTCAGAATTCCATAGATTTTTAATACACTTCTTCAAAACGCCGATCATCTGTTTTGGTCTTAGATATAAAGTCCTCGAAAATTGTCTATACAAAAAAACGTGATGTTTTATTAGTCCGAATATTTCAACCAAATCTCTGTCTTCGTTAACAAAATGACTCTCACGAGATTTTAGTCAAGTGACAAGCCCGTGGCGAAGTCATTCCGCCGACAAAAGATAGCGATTCTGAAGAGTGGAACACGGTTTCCCGAGAAGTATTTGTTTTTACCAATCTAAAGGGTAAACTAAAAAATCAGCTTATCCAACTATTTAAAATTGTCACTTTTCATGTCCAAAAATATACGCGGGCACATTGTTTAACTAAATGCAGTGAATTTGCACCCGTTTCATTGTAATATTTGAATATATCAACTGTATCGAAAATATGCCACCGACTGAGAATGATTCGAGAAATAAAACATTACGACTATTAGACAGATTCTTACGATTGCGCCTATTAGACAGATTTCGCCCGAGTAAACAGGGAAGTCACAGAAAGATAAACCACGATAAGGGTTATCGTGTTGGCTCGTGTGATCATCTCACACACGCAATTACCGGTCCAGGACGTCCGCGCCGTCCTATTATAGTATAGTCAACACCTGCGTCGTAACATTTCATGTGTTTTCGTCCTGAACGAAATGCGTCGTCAACCTGCCGCTGGTGTGTGGCTATCAGGGTCCGTCTAAAGTTTTAAACCCTTACATCCTTATACTCTACTCGGTGGACATGCAATATATCTACTCAATATGAGTAATACGTTTTGTAAAAGAATAATAACACAACACGAAACTAATTGGATATAACATAACTGTTAGTAATAATAATAACAAGTTAACATGTGCTGCGATTTCTATACGAAAAAAACTAGTCCGCAGTGTGTCCTTCCGCGAACTATATTAACGGCACGTTTGTGCGGATGTCAAGCACCTCATTTCTCAACTTTACCAATGCCTCATTCCAGGGCAAAACTTGATGTTCAAGAAAGGGCGATTGCTATTGCAGGACGGTTACCGCCAGTGGGCGAAAGCGATCACAATTAAACAGCGACGACACCAGAGGCGGCCCGGGCGACATGCAACAGTACACGAATATAACGAAGACACCAGGCGGCGCGCGTGACATTTCTCGTCGAGGCAGCGCGTGCAAGGCGACACACGGTTGGTAAGGTGGGGACCACTGGCTGGCATAAATAAAGAGGGCGCGTGTAACACCAGTACAGTTCTCTAGTGACGTCCGCAGGGGTGAGTACGAACTCGGTATTACAGTTTACAGCTGGGTCCATTGGTGCGAAGCCGCGTAGGACAATTTCACAACCTTAGCCCGCGTGAATTTCCAGATGTTGTTGCGGCATCTAAGCTGTTTTGTTGGCTGATCATTAAAGTAATAACCCTAATTAAATAGCTGAATAGCCACGGTAGTGTTACGCGACTTGTTTTTTGAATATTTCATGTACGTATAATATTAATTGATTTTAACATGTTATTTTTTTTTTTTTTAGGTTTTTTTTTTTTTTTTTTAAATATCCAAATCACTGTCTTTTTCTGGATTAACTGATGGTTACCCGGAATAATTCTATGTTAGTTTGTTCTTCGTCGTGGTTGCCTTGTGCGGGGGCGAGGTTTAGCTTTTTGTTATTGATACAGTCGAACTACTTTCATCCTGCACTGGTCGCTTGTTTGTTTTCCGAGTTCACGTTTCACAATTTGTGTGGCAAAACTGGTGATGCGTGACTGGTTTCGGAATGAAGCATCGATCACAGCAGTGCGTTAGCTGCCGAGCTAGGATACAACCCGCCTGCAATTATCCTGGTGTGGTACTTTGTGACAAACGTGTAAACATAGCTGACTCTCTTTGGTAGCGTCACGTGATGCCTTGTCAAGCGGCTATGACGATGGTCCATTAGCCGTCCGTAGCACACGAAGCACTCTCCCTCCTCGTGCGGTCCTCGTTGGGCGACATATTGGCGTCCGACTTGTAACCGGAAGACAGCAGCGCGCACGTCTCATTGTGGACGCATACGCAATACAACTTCGTTTCAGATGTTTTTGTGCGAGCGCTTCGATCTGTTTAGGGCAATGATATCTCAGAATTTGGGAATATGTTTTAATTAAATTGCGTTAGTGTGACATTAGTTTTTAAGTTATACATTTTGACTTCGTTTTACCGATGATTATTTTATTCTTCATCCCCTTACGTTGTAATAGTTTGAAACATTATTTGTTTCTAAATGTATTGGTTATTGTTTATGGAACACGTGATGTCATAGTTAGTTTTGTGCAGATTGCAACTCACATTATAATAGAAACAATGAAGGTTGGTCAAATAGCCAAATTGCTGCCAAATATCCACCCACTTAGTAAAAACAGCTAAAAATGCACCATTTTACTGTCAACAGTTTCTACAATCACACCTTGAAATTTGCCTACTCAGATGAGTTTATGTCAGAGCATGTGAATTATATATTTTTTAAATGGCATGATGATTTTGGAGAAAAACATTGTAACCAGCATATTTTAGAGGCACTCCTATCTCAAACACTGTGCAATATTTTATTTTGTCATTCATCCTGGAACGAAAGAGGAAGTTTAACTGGGGCATGACCCAAAATAGACATGGTGATTTTGACGAAAAACATTGAAATTAGCATATTTTAGAGGCACTCCTATCTCAAACACTGTGCAATATTTAATTTTGTAATTATCCTGTAACGAAAGAGGAAGTCTAACTGGGGCATGACCACTTACGATACTGCGCGGTCCACATTTCTCACGACCCGCAGCTGATGGGCAATATCGGCTCCTGCAGTTGCAGTCTCGTTTGCGTATTGCGTTTGGGAGTTTCCCACACGGCCATGTCTCATTTTATATTACATATTATATTTGTATTCTGTCGTAAATTGTTATGATAATGATTATGTTTTACCAATGATGTATTTTAATATGGACAGGCTTTTTTGATCTGGATACACGGCGTTATACAGCAGTTTATTATTATTATTACTTACTTACTTATTATGTGTGCGTGCGTGCGTGTGTGTGTGTGTGTGTGAGTGTGTGTGTTTGTGTGTGCGTGCGTGCGTGCGTGTGTGTTTAATCGACAGTGTTACTTGGCTTTTATAGAACGTTTGTTTATGTTGATACACACCTAATTAAAATAAGAATCTACACATGCAATGGTCGTTCCGTCTGTTTGCAAGACATAATATAGATATTCTCGGGACACTGCAAGGATATCTGTTATATCCATGATGTTTAGCGCTGATACCAAATGGGTGGAGCCCTGTATAGATCAGTGGCGCAAGGTCTCCTACGTTGACACGTGTCACGATTTGTGTCCACAAACCAAAGTATCATAGGTCGAACTGTACAATAAGCACGAGACGTGACCTTATTAACAGTACAACCCTTTTATAGTAGGCCATACAACACTAACAATAATCCCATCCAAATAACTAATATACATGATTTAATTGGTGTACCTCGACCTGCCAAAGGCGTTTAGTGAACTGTAACAATGTCAAAGAATGGTATTTGTCACGCTTGAGGTCTGGTTCCATCACATAATTCTCACGATGCTATGTGTATATATTTGCTGCATGGAATACGCACCAGTCACGTGTTCTCTTTTGAAATGTAATTAAATGCAGCCATTGAGATATTGAAAACAATGACCCTTTGAGCAAGTATCAGGCCAAAGAAAAGTACACTGACCCCCATTATGAACTAATTGAACGCTCTCAAAATATCCATTCATAACATGCGACGTCGACGATGTGTCCCAATATTGTCTTTCTGATGATGACAGTTGTAAGCTGTATGGACCCTGTGGCCAACGAGCGCACGTGTGATGCTGTACAGCCTGCTTGCCTCGAGTACCGAAGTATTGCGTGAGAGTTTGTTTTGAGAGGTTTCCCCATTCATCTGTCATCAAGGTTCCGTCCGTACTGTACAGAGTGCAGCCGTCCATTATACCTCTCCACGTGTCTCTGTCATTGTCTCTTCTTGGTCAAGTGCTCCGTCCGTCCACTACAAAGTGCAGTTGTCCATTAGACCTCTCCACGTGTCTCTGTCATTGTCTGTTCTTGGCCAAGTGCTCCGCCCGTCCACCACAGAGTGCAGCCATCCATTAGAGCCCTCCACGTGTCTCTGTCATTGTCATTTCTTAGCCAAGTGCTCCGCCCGTCCACCACAGAGTACAGCCGTCCATTACACCTCTCCACGTGTCTCTGTCATTATTTCTTCTTGGCCAAGTGCTCAATCCGTCCACTACAGAGTGCAGCCGTCCATTAGACCACTCCACGTGTCTCTGCCATTGTCTCTTCTTGGCCAAGTGCTCCGTCCGTCTACTACAGAGTGCAGCCGTCCATTAGACCACTCAACGTGTCTCTCCCATTGTCTCTTCTTGGCCAAGTGCTCCGTCCGTCCACTACAGAGTGCAGCCGTCCATTAGACCACTCCACGTGTCTCTGTCATTGTCTCTTCTTCGCCAAGTGCTTCTGTATAGTTGGTAATTTTGTCTCTTCTGTCTTGTCTCAGTTCCCATTGAGTTGTTCGGACTGTTTTCTCTAGTTCGTTCTTACTCATGGACAGCTTATTTCCACTTTGTTTTATGAAATGTGTTATAACATATTTTAGTTTTGTTCTTCTGATTGTGTAGGTTGAACCTTTTGTTTTAAGCCGCACATTCAATGGTTTCTTTCTGTGACTTTTTATGTTCAATTATACCTTACTTACTACAGAGTCAATCACATATAGTATTATTGCGCGAGAGTAGACCGAGTCGTTAGTCTACGAGTTGCCGTCAGAGTGTCCGAACACTCGTTGACCATTTCCGACAACAACTGATATTATTATTGCTTGGGTGACCGCGAGTGCAAGGCACGACCACGCCGTTTTACAAGCAGCCGTCCGGTTCATTGCGGTCAATCATTTCACGTTAACCAGGGATGAGTTATAGTCATCACCCAAATGGAACCTACAAACGAGGATGTGTAGGTTTCAATCAATCAGATGCGTCGCTACAAAAACACGGTTCGTCGCAATGGACACTTATGCTCTACCTACAGTGAACTGACGACATAGCTTCAGACAATTTGCCTGAAAGAAAGTATAATTATAGCTGTTTAATATAAGTAGCCAATGATGACTTTGGCCGGCATCATCAAAAATTAGGCAATGTTAAAACATGTTTCGAATGACCCGACTAGGCCTGTAGAATACACAGTGTATATCCGAGAGGATACAAACAGGTTGTTCCCGTCAAAACTGGAGTAGAAGCCTATTATATCGCCATCCCCTTAAACTATGGTTTGTTACTAAGCTGAAACCTCGCGTAGCCCGATAATCACCAAAATGTTGGATTACATTAATTTTAATTGAAGTACAATGACGTATAACAGAAAACACACATAAGCTCAATAGCATTCACCGGTGTCACGGGCCCCGATTCACCCGTGCCAGGATTCACCGCCTATTTTCGGCCCGCGACGGTAGCGGGCCCAGAGTAGGTGCGTGCCAGGATTCCGCGTTGTTACTAAGGTGGTTTGCGTTAGTAATACGACATGTTTTCCAGTATAATAGTTCGTATACATATTAAAAATAAAATGGAATAACTTGCATGATTATTTTCACGTACACAACCATATCGTGTGATTTAGAGCCCTCTTTTTGTGGTTCATGATCTGTAATGGAGGCTATAACTAGTATCGAGGTTATCGTGATATGTGGCGCACGGCACTGTCTATATGCACAGCCGCGGTGTCGTGCTATTCTTTTGTGCATACGAAATACTTTCTTCTTGAAATGGTGGTAAATTAATCAACACAATTAATGTTTTGCTTTAATAAATAAAAATATAGTAGGCCTACTTATTCTGATTGCCTTCTTATGTAAAACAAATTATGTCTATTTATCCTTTATTTGATGGATAACTATTTGCACACATTAGGGCACAGCACATTGAGTGATAAAAGTGGCTTTAATTTATATATAATATATATATATATATATATAAAACGCTTACAAGGGGTGCCACTGGTTCACATACAAATGAATTACAATATGTAATGACCGGTTTCCTCTAGGTAAATTCCTAAACATGTTATTGAAGTAAATTGAATTATACTAATTACATTTATTTTAATTACATCATGATCATCATCTTATTTTCAGGAGTAAATATAATAAATTTGTTTTATTTATGTTAAGTGATATTTTGTTACAATGAATCCATGCTGATATCATATTGTGTTCTGAATTTACTTCTTCAATAAGCCGAGTAACCTTTGTGTGTAAGTGAAACCTATTTGTGCCATCTGTAAATAACATATTTATTGTTTTAACAATGTTGTTTTAATATAACATGAACAGAACTGGACCTTTTCAGTCATTGCCAATATATTAATACACCATACATCGATAACTTCATAAAAGAAACATTTAAGCACATTCATAGCCAAACTTGCTGGCTACTAACAAACTAACCTATGCGCACACTCAACGTATCATTTTCTTACCTCAAAGACCAACTATACCAAAATACAACAACACCTATGAAATATGCATTCTCTCTGTGCGTTGGCTGAATTCATAAATGTAACCCACCATTCCAAAATGAGACACTTCTTACTGATGGTCATTACGAGTTATAAGCCGTCACTGTCACAATTTGTTATTGAGTATCCATCGTGAATAGACAAATCTGTCATGAGTTAGTTGTGATGTGAAAATTATAAAAATGTTACCAACATGTGTTTCGTACTTAGTTTTGTGACAACTGTCAATTTGTTATTGCTGACAATGCTCTAAACTATTGCCAACAGTCAGTGTGAAACCACAAAGTGAAAAATCACAGCCGACAGAGTTAAAACCACAGTCAAGAAAGTAAAAACCATAGCCAGCTGAGAGAAACTGTTTTTCTTGAAACCATACTTTTGCATTTTAACATTAAAATAGCTATATCTCTGGAAGTAATGAGAATATAATTATTATTGACGTATGAATTTCTCGAGTAGCGTCTCATTTTGGCATGGTGGGTCACAAATGTTGTGCATTAAACTTTCAACACTGTTTCTCAAAACATGAATTCTTTCACTAATCAATTCAGCAATGAATAACTTTACCAACAATTTGTTTACTAAGTTTCCATTAGATCTTTGAGGAACATTATCCTCCTGTTAGTAATTTTTAGGCCAGGTTGCACACATTACACAGTCTTAGTTTATTGTACAGTATAACCACCTTAAAGAGAAAAGTTGCTTGATGATAAATGATCAAAAATTAACACAGTGACAGGGTGCCAATTTGCAGGGTTAACTACATTGTGAGGTTCTACTATACTCTCTTAGTACAGTTGTACTGTACTTTCTTAGTACAGTTGTACTGTACTCTCTTAGTACAGTTCTACTGTATTCTCTTAGTAAATGTGTGCAGTAGAACTATAATGGTTTTGTTACCAGTTCGGCACACTGCAAGTACCACCATAAAAAACAATTTTTGCACTCCACCCAGTCTGTGTAGTCTCTATTGGGCTGGCAGGTGGGACTGCAGCAAGAATCACTGCTGCCCTCTTCCAAATCTGATATATGGAATGGACTGTGATTAAATAAAAACATAACTAGATGGCGACTGACCAAACAAAATGTGTAAATACAATAATTTTTCTGCAATTACGTATTATAAGAACGACTTACCATAAGGACAAATATACCACAGCTTGAACCGTCTGCTTGCTGTCTGCTTGCTGCTTGACTGGTTTCCCATTCAGCAAGTTCTGTTTCTACGGTCTTTGCAAGCATCTTCATGTAGCTCCTTCAATGATAAAATCATAGAAATACAGGCCTATTAGATGGATGCAGTTACAAAGGGCTTCCTACCAACACTATTTTACATTTACATGTTTTCTTAACACACACATGCATGCACGCACGCATGCACGCACGCACGCACACACGCACTATATGAACTAGTTTTGACTGTGTTGTTGTAAGGTTCATTGTAATAATATTTGCAGTGCAGAATATAAGTACTTTTTCCTTTTTACATATTACACATACATATTTTTGGGCAAAGCACAATTTCACATGGATTATTGTGTTCATATGAAAGGACTTAAAATGTTGTGCTATATAAATTATAAATTAGTACTCACTTCCAACCATCAATGGATGTAGAGACAGCTTTGTCATACTTGGGAGAGTTGGGCGAGTTCAGTACACACACTTGACGGCTATGAATGTTGGCAACAAGGAGCACCAATGCTCTCCTGCATCAACTTGGAGTGGATTTGTGGATGCGTAGCAGCATACAGGCACAACCACATACTTGAAACTGGCCAAGTGCACCTGAGAAGCATGGTTACTTTATAGTAACTGTTGTATATATTGAAATAAAGCTAACTTACAAAGAAACATGTTTAATATAATATTAATATAATAACAGTTAGTGTCTTAGTGTAGTAGTGGTAGCTGTTGTACTAATAACAATAGTACCAATAAACATTTTATTTCATGATGTTGGTTACTGTTATAGCGTGAAAATCAATAGGCCATTATTGTACATTATCAGTTCTAATTATACATGTTTACATAAAATACGCAATTCACAATATATATATATATATATATATATAAAGAAATAAAAACACAATTTCAGTACAATAAAAAACAATCAACTAATCAAATTTATAATGAAATAAAAAATATTAAAAAAAATGGAAAATATCAAATTGAGCTGAAATTCACTGCAAAACACACAATAGGTAAAACTGATTATATATAAACAATATCAGACATCTAGTTTGTTAAACATGCAACATTAAAACAACCAGTTTGCTTCATAAATGGATTACAATATATGAAGTAGTACTGCCAATGTGAAGGCCACTTACGTATGTCTTGACATCATCTTTCAAACCCTTCCAGTAGAAGAGCTGGGTGATCTTATCTACAGTGACGTTGATGCCACTGTGGCCAGCATGATTTTATCTACAGTGGCATTGATGCCACTGTGGCCAGCATGATCTTACCTACAGTGGCATTGATGCCACTGTGGCCAGCATGATCTTACCTACAGTGGCATTGATGCCACTGTGGCCAGCATGATCTTATATACAGTGACATTGATGCCACTGTGGCCAGCATGATCTTACCTACAGTGACATTGATGCCGCTGTGACCAGCATGATCTTATATACAGTGACATTGATGCCACTGTGGCCAGCATGATCTTACCTACAGTGACATTGATGCCACTGTGGCCAGCATGATCTTACCTACAGTGGCATTGATGCCACTGTGGCCAGCATGATCTTATCTACAGTGACATTGATGCCACTGTGGCCAGCATGATCTTATATACAGTGACATTGATGCCACTGTGGCCAGCATGATCTTACCTACAGTGACATTGATGCCGCTGTGACCAGCATGATCTTATATACAGTGGCATTGATGCCACTGTGGCCAGCATGTGGTGCCGAGTGCATCTGCCACAGGATTCTTCTCCTTTCATCCACATCAATGATGATGCGCTGACGTATGTTGGTGTGGGGTGGTTTGTACACCAATGCTCCAGTATCTACAAATATTTATTAAGTCACATAAACATTATTTTTAAATGTCGGTACTTATAGCAAGACTACTATTATTTTACAGTTGTAACGTTATTTAAGAAAGTAAATAAACTAGACTATTGTTTACCTCTCATTTGAAGCATCATCCAATTCAGTGCTCAAGATACTTGTTTCTAGCATAACAATTGAGCAGGGTTGGCATGTTTTTGTCTTCATGGAAGAAACCATGCGGCAGAAATACTTTCTACCTGTGCTATCAATATCAACATTTCTATTTCCTTCTTACACCATTACAGTGTCATCTTGTGGTGCCAGCCCCAACAAGTTACTAAGACACAGACAGCTAGCAAACATGTCTTATCAGCTCACCCAAACACTGAAACAACAGCAAGCTCTAGCAGCTAGCCTGGTTAGTTGGGTACAACAGTGGTCAGGTGCTTCAAAACCAAACTTTCCATTGACCACAAGATGACCAGGTGATAACTAATTATAATTACCAGCCGACTTCTAGGCTGGTAATAAAACTAGGCTGCACATGGACTGACTGAGAGAGCAGAGATAGGAGAAAGAGTAAAAAGTGGCAAAGTGGCCCTGAAGTCCTTTGGACTAATACGTCTATATGTGACCCCTAACCAAATGAGTGAAAAGTCAGAAAAATTGTAACATTGTTTTCTTACATTCTTGTAAAGGTTGGGTAGGGTGCTTTACACGGTTTCAAAAATTATGACTGCTACAAAAATTGGCAAAGTTATGGAGCAGTGAACATGGTAGGGGTCAAAAAGTGAAAATGAAGAAAACGGCTGTTGAAGTTTTACATTATATATGCAAATGGACTGCATGGAAATATTACATGCATGACATTCAAATGTGACACACAGTGTGTATGTTATGTTGCAATGATACACTGGAAGTACAAATGTGCAGCTACAATAACTAACACATGGGCACAACAAAATTCACACATGAATGCAAGTAGTTGGACAAAAGTCCCTCCGGGCAAATGCTACCCCGGGGAAAAGCTCCCCTTTCTACCCTATTTCTGCTATGGGCACGGCAGAAATACCTTTCTGCTCGGCAGAAAACTAATCCTGCAATTTAGTTATATGATTTTGAAACTTTATTTACTTAAATTCCAGAACAGCTCTTTACACATACGCTTTACATTAACACTTGTAGACATTTCCTATCTTATCTAAGTTTTGGTGGATTGAAGATCTTTTTATAATCTAAGTCAATGTATATGTATACACTGTACATAAATTTTTAGGGAAAGTGCCCTTGCAGGAACTTGCCCAATGCCTTTATTTTAAAATTTTGCCCAGCATAAGTTTATTAAAATACCCTAAAAATAAGCCATTATTTTTATATAAGGGATTTGACTCATTATGTTGTCATTTCCAGGGCAAATATTTATTAATGTAATCAATTATAATGCATCATTTCCACAGCACCAGAAATAATTAGTCAAAGTCAATTAATTAAATGTTGAAAATAATAACTATTTGGTGAGCATTTCCAATTCAACATCAATATAATTACAAGAGGAGATGCAATGTTTTGGTCAATAAACCCATGCCAGGGGTAATTTTGCACAAAGTGCAATACCAGTTGGGATCGAACCAACAACTAAAACCAAGACATTAGCATCTACTATCAATTAAAAAAAATTGTTTTTATAAAGTTAATCAATTACTCCAAAAGGCAAGCTGATTCTCTTTGAAAGACTTTATGGTAACCTCTCTCTTGGCCTAGGCATTGCCTGGTGTGGTCAAACACCATTAGTGACTGATGTCAGAAATAATGTGGAAACAAATTAACAACAGTTCTGAGCACTAATTCCAACAGACAGTGAAATATAAGTTAGTAAAATCAAAACATTCTGAGTGAAAGAAATGTCATGTGAAATAGTAACTAAATCCTTACAAAATCACTTTACCAATACGATAATAGCGTTTTATATCCATTCCTGCGGACAAAATTTTTATGTTTGATAGTAAAGATTTAATAAATTTGAGTTAACCGAATGAAAGAAATATGAGCGGGCAAAGAAATCGCGTTGACTTGGACTTAGAGAAGTAGACATATGCAAATTATGTTATACCATCTGAGATACAAAAACAGCCAGGGTTGAAGAAAAAGAGTTGACTTGAATTAAAATTGACTTAACCGAGTTTGAGTTATGTGGAATGCACTGTACTTCCTTTCTTTATTAAAAAATCGTCAGCACATTTATTTTTAATAATTACAAAACACAATTCTCAACAAACGATTTCTTTTATTTTGCAGATGCAGCATGTGTCCAGAAAGTGACGATCAAACAATGTCTTTGTGCAGTCCGTTTTTGTTGCATTGGAGTCGGTTGTTTTTCTTGTTCATACATCGTACAACAGTGTTTCAACTTCATGTACTGATCACCCTCTAAAACGTAGAACATGAAATAAGTATAATAAACAAACAAAACATAAAATAATACATTCCATACATAATATCTGCCATCTTTATCATATCTCCAGGCGCTATATAAACCCTTAGAAGGGCACAAAGAACCAGTAGACAGTAGAGTGGTGGTTAATAATTATGCTATAAATCAATACTTTTGTAGTAGAAGAGACAATTTAGGTTTACTGCTAAATTGGGTCTAACAATTGTTGGATACAAAAATTTATTTAATTATCAAAAAGGGTAAACCGTCATTTGGGATATAGTTTGCCAGTTTCTTGATGCCCTAACGTTGTTCTGTTCAAATTAAACATAACACTGAAAATTATATAGGAAAAAACAGTTAACCATTTCAGACATTAGGTCATTGAGTCAATTAATCGAAGCTAAACTTCATAATATATTGTTGTTATCAACCCTTACTTTAAATTAGACCCACGTATATGGTTACTGTGGGATATTCCTCTGTACAGAGGTCACCACACAGATGTGAAGAAGATAATATATGAGCATTAAATTACCTTGTACAGAGGTCACCACGATATTGTGAAGAATAAGAAGTAACAAACAGTTGTTTCATAACAATGAACAAAGCATACCTTTTTCGGGAAAAAAATACATTTCACAGAGTTTGCAGCAAAGGAGTTGGCCTGGACTTCTGAGTCAATGTTTCGTCAACTAAGTGTACCGCATTTTTGTCAGCTCAACAGGAGATAAAACAAATTAAATAATTTAACAAAACATTTTCTAATACAGTGTTTGATCTTGTATAACAACCATGTGACACGCACTTACACAGCCGATAGTATGCACGATTTTGGGCAGTAGGCATCTCTTGAGAGACTTTCTGTTTTGGTCTATTTAGTGACTCTAAGTAGGCCTACTTCACTCAAAACAACTTTTCTAAGAGTTTGTTTGCACAACGTTAAAAGAATTTGAGAATAGAGAGCTGAATATAGATATATTGTGAAAGTATGTTCTGCTTTTGTTGACACGATAAAATCACTAGGCAGTACGAATTTTATTCTCACCAGCATAATCATACGCGGAGCAGCTGTGCGAATAGCGTCGTCCTTTCGGGAAACGTGTTGTTGTATTTAATGAGAAACAAATTAAGACTAAGTTTACTTGTACTGCATCAGTTGATTACTAGTTAAGACTATGACTCTATGGATCGCTAACATTTTACCCACCGTCTATTTCGTATTTATTGACCGCTTTGTGTATCGCAATCCTGATGCGTTTATCGGCTCATGCCAGTCCTGCTCCGAGTCCTGGTCGATGTGTGTGCCATGCACCAAATAATGCTTCAAGCACGTATTTGTTGTCTCTGTCCTCCACACTCACCATGCCTCCTTAAAAACATGCAGAACTAAATAAATCGACGTACAACTACTAATTCACAAAAACTATACGACCGCGGATACTTCTGGCACGGCTGTGAAAAACGTGATGTCACATCTCATCAAAGTGCCTACTGTGCCTGCGCGCGCATGCGCATTATGCGTTTTGAGGAATCCTGGCACGGCTGAATCAGGGCCTGGTGTACTGGTCTGGAAGGAGGTTCCGGTCTGAGAGAAAGTTCCGGTTCCGTTTTGCGTATTGCGCATGCGATTGTACATGTCAAAGGTTAGCGCCTACTTTCGGCCCGCAGCTGTACGGTCTGGAAGGAGGTTCCGGTCTGAGAGTAAGTTCCGGTTCCGTTTTGCGTACACACAGTACATGTCAAAGGTTAGCGCCTATTTTTGGCCAGCTTAACACGGTGTTTGCCGAAAGAATGTGTGATAGTTTACGTTAATGATACGGTTACTTTTGTAATTGTTAGTATACATAACAAAACCTCATAATTAGCATAACTTGTAGTTATTTGCAAAAAAAGGTGTTTTATTTTGACGTGATTGTCTCAGAGCGTTGACGTTGTGTATCTTACGACTTCGTCACACAGAGCGGCAGTTTTCAGCGCTGTTTTGTGGTAAACACAAATCTCCGCATTTTAAATGACATGACACATACTTATCTCCGTCAGTTTGGCATGTATGAAGCTGAAATTTTGCATATAATCTAGCAGGCCCATTGGGGGTGGTTCGTAGATTTATATTTTAAAAAATTCGTCGGGGGTGGGGATCTTGGGGGGGTAACAATTTATAAATGATACGTCTCTCTTAATTTGATATGTATGAAGCTGAAATTTTGTGTGTGATCTAGGGTGTCCATTGGGGTAGTTTGTACTTACAGTTTTTTTTTAAATTAATCCAGGTGGTGGGGGTCTCGGGGGAGGTCACAATTTTAAAATGGCACTTATCTCTGTCATTTTGTCATGTGTGGAGTTGAACTTTTGTGCTTTTCTAGCAAGCCCATTGGGATCTAGATATTGAAAAAAAAATCTAAATGTGGGGGTCACAATTTTAAAATGGCACTTACCTGGGTCAGTCATGCCTGTATGGGGCATATATTTTATGCGATCTAGCGTACCCACTGGAATGGTTCGTAGTTTTATATTTTTCTAAATTTGTCCGGGATGGCGGTCTGGGGGTCACAATTTTAAAATGGCACTTATCTCCATCAGTTTTGGAAATATGGGGCTGACATTTTGTGTGCAATCTAGAAGTCCCACTGAGACACTTCAAAATTCGTAAGGAGGGTGTGGATCTTGGGGTCACCATTTCCAAACAGTTTTTCCAAACGCAACTCTGAGTAACTCAACAATTCTATAATAATACATATATGGAAACGGGTCATGCATTCATGACTTACATAAGTAAACATTTATTATCACGTCAACGTGTATAATTATGTGTGATATAACAGTTCAAATAGTATTATTAAATGAAATATAAAATGTAAAAAATTATGTATTTACACAGATCAAAACTAGCCCTTTGTATAATACTGTGATGTTTCATCAGACAAGTGATCAAATGCAATTATTAAAAAATAAAACTATTGTTACCAATAATGATTAACTTGTAGATAACATTAGGTCCATGGCATAGGAAATGGTATAATTAACTGGATAACAAAATGGCTGATTGACAGAAGACAGCGGACAGAAGACAACGGATAATAGTAGATGGGGAGGATTCAAACTGGAAATCGGTTTTGAGTGGGGTACCACTGGAATCAGTACTGGGACCTATATTATTCTTAATATATATATCAACGATTTGGACGATGATATAACAAGAAAGGTGTTGATATTTTCGGATGATACAAAAGTGTTCAGAAGGATTAAACGTTATGTAGATAGACAGCATTTACAAGATGATCTTGACAGGTTGATCAAATGGTCTGAAAAGGGGCAAATGTGGTTCAATTTTTTTAAATGTATATGCCTCCACACAGGACATGGGAACGAAAATGTACAATATACAATGGGGGGTACTGTATTAAGTACAACTGTAAAAGAAAAGGACTGGGTTAACCACTAGTGCTGAGATGAAGGTTTCTAAGTAGTGCGGAATTGCAGCTACAAAGGGAAATAAAATCCGTGGATTAATTAGGTGAAATATAGTGTATAAGAAAAAAAAAGATAAATTGTACAAAACAGTAGCTAGGCCTCAATGAGAATATTGTATACAAGCGTGGAGGCCATATCGCAAGAAGGACATAGATATGCTACAAAGAGTACAGAGGAGAGCGACTAAAATGCTGATACCAAAACGGAGGGATCTTAGGTATGAAATAGACCTAAAAGAAGATGGTTTAATAGCACTAGAGTCCAGGAGATTGAGAGGAGATGAGATAGAAGTGTTTAAAATATTGAATGGTTATGAAAATATTGATAGAAATACTTTTTTCTCAGTTAGGAAGGATAGAAGTACTAGAGGACATGAAGTTATATTAGTAAAGGAGGAGTGTAGATTAGGTATAAGAAAGTTAGAATGTTCACAAAGGACTGTAAATGAATAGAACAGATTATTTGCTGATTGTGTGGGTGTTTGCTGCGTGAATATGTGTAAACATACAATCGATACACCTCAGAAGGGCGGGATGCAGAATGGTTGGATAAAAAGGGTTGGGCTCTCGATAAGCCAAAAGGCTTCCTTGTCCACCTGCCACCTAGAGTTAATTCTCATGTGTGGCAATCTTGTTAGGTGGACAATGAAGGTATGGGGTAAATCAGTCGTTTGGATCTTTTTTCAATAGACTATATCTGATGCTTCAACTGTTGCATCATTGAAAGTCATTTTAATTAAATATCAACATAATCATACTCGCAGATGCAATGTATCAGTCAATAAGCCCATGCCATGCGGATTTGAACCACCAACAGATACCGAGACATTAGCATCTACAGGTGTACTCTTAATTTAAAATAAACAATGTTAAAAAGAAAACCACTGTTTCAAGTTTCAGTTAAAAACAGACAACTTAATAAAGGCAATTTACAAAATTTGCAGATGCTGCAAAATCGTATTGTTCACTTGTTACAATTGATCAGTAAAGCTTACTACATAAATGATACATGAAATTACCAACACAAGTTACCTGATGCTGCACTGCCATAGCCTAGGGCAGTAGGGGTCTAAATTCTAGTGATAAGGGACTGAGCAAACTATGCAGAGAATGTCATGATTCACTTGAAACAATTTAGCACTACAAAGTGTACCAAGTCAGTATAATAGAATTAATTAGTAAATTCCTTACTGTCATGTAACAGTATTCCCACACACTGTCAATAAGCTTAAGTGTCACTGTGTCTACTTCTGAGAAAGGAAATATAACTTTATGCATACACAAACACAGTACAGTACAGTGTGACAATAACAATGTAAGTACCTGTGCTAAATGCAATACTGATAGCGAGTGATTATCCGTGATTTATTAATCTATTTCATTCATTAATTGCACTATATATGGTCAAATACATTGGTATTTAGGTTGGTGTACATTTTAGTGGTAGGCCCCTAGGCTAGGCCTATACATTTTAGGTAAAACGATTGTTTAATAGCGTTAATAATTTCAGCTGAAAGAATATTCACAAAATATATTTCACAATTAACCAATTTCAAGTAGCACTTATCGTGGGGTCCAGTGTATTAAGGTTTGGCTCCAATGGGCATGGAATGTAAATTTTATGTGACACAAAGTAGTGACAAACTAGCAGTACATTTGGTAGGTATGTCAACAACAAAATAGAATATGTTATATCATCATTTAAATAGTGCTACATGGTGTATAATGATATGTAGTTTACTACCCTTTTTGAATTTTTTTGATATCTTCAATATTTGCGGCGCTATTCAACTTTTAAATCTTAAAATGGTGGCATTTTTTGTCTATTGGTTTTCAGTCCATTTCTTGTGCACAGTCTGCACGAGGACTGCATTTATTTGATTGGAAAATAGTAATAACATTGGAACCTTTTAACTTACGTATGTGAAATCAAAAATGGTGCAACCCTTAAGGAAATGTCAATTTTTGGTGACCTTGACTTGACCTTCACAGTTGACCTACATTCCACTTTTGACCTAGATTTGGTCCACAGCATGGGATTAATTCTTATTAATGACATCATTTAGCTGAAAATAAATTAATTAGGTAATGAGCACTGTTAACGTTTGAAGTATGAATATTGCCAATATAATTAATTTAATACTATGCAACCTTTAAACGGCTATTAGAACTTGACCTATTTATTTGACCTATATTTCACATTTGACCTATATACCTGAATTTATGGCATAATTAATTCATACATGCACCCGCTGGATGAACCATGATACAACCCTTTAGGAAATTTCAATTTTGGTGACTTTGCCTTGACCTTCACACTTGACCTATATTCCATTTTGACCTACATACTGGGATTAATTCCATATAAATGACATAATTTAGGTGAAAATGAATTAAGAAATTGGCAATTATCATTTGGGTGGAAAATTGCTAATATAATTACTTTAATGCTATGTAAACTTGTAAATGGCTATTAGAACATGACCTATTTATTTGACCTATATTTCACAGTTGACGTATGTACTGAAATTAATGGCGTAATTAATTAATAAATGTGCACACTGGATGTTTGAGGGATTACAAATGTCAAAGACAATAATACATATAAACTTTAATGAACTGTGACCATGTAAGTACCAATTTTTCATACAACCTACTAGTAGTACAAATTAATTCAAAAGTGGCGCAATCAACGTTTGAGGGATGGAAGTTGTTAATATATAATTTCATGCTATGTAACCTGGTACATGCCTCTTTTAACATGGCCTACTTATTTAAACTAGTGCTCACAGTTGACCTATGAACAGGGATTAGTAGAACAATATTTACCGGACAATTTTGTGTACTAGAGGACCTTTTACTGAACAGTGCCTAGCAGATTTACATTGGACATGTATCACTCCCCTAAATGTTGACTGAATTCAAAATGAGTTCACCATGGAAATAAAAAGAACACATTTTATAGGTCAATCAAGTAATGGTGTGGGAGGTTAAAGTTAACTTGGCTCCTATAACTGAGTGTGAATTTTTTTTTACAAAACATGATGTCATTGAAACAACCATCAAGGCAATTTATTATAACGTAAACAGTGCAGCACCATTAATAATATTTTACAAAGGTTAATGTCCAAAACACCAGGTTATTATATAAATGTTCATAATTTCACGATAGGTAACGTGCATAAGTCCGTGCAACATGCACTGAAGTTCATAACTTCACGATAGGTAACATGCGTAAGTCCGTGCAATGTGCACTGAATTATAGTTCATAATTCACAATAAATAATATACATAAGTCCATGCAATATGCACTGAAGTTCGTAATTTGTGTGTGAAAGTCCACGAAAGTATGCACTGGGTTTGCTACGACACCAGCCGCTTCTACCATGATCAGAGAACTCTGCCAGTTGCTGATGAGTCGACCTATGCAAGGAGCAATGTCTACAATTCTCAGTTGAATAGCAGCTTTCATTGTGACCATATTTTCACTGCACATAACTTCCAGTTGAGCAACGGATGTGAGTTAAGCATAACTATAGCCGCACTACCCATTTCTACCGATATCACAGCTCTGCCAGTTGTTGAAGAACGGAAACATCCTAGTAGCGACGTCTACATTTCTCAAAGTCATGTAGCAATGTTCTTCAAGTGTGCGCATTGTTATTCCACGTAAATTTGAGTTGAGCAATGGATATGAAGCGACTATGATGCCAGACACTTCTGCAGAGCTCAAAGAGCTTTGTCAATTCCTGAAGAGTTGACCCATGCGAGCACTTGCCATTATTGACATTGGTGCAGGCCCACAGCTGTTTCCTGTTAGGCAGTCTTGTGCGTAAGTTAGTCAGTAATTTGAAAATTTACTTTACAAATACACTAGCAATTTCTAAATAAATATTCTTAGAATATTTTAACAATGATGATTTCTAATTGAATCAGAATGTAATTTTGAAAGGTAAAAAAAAACAATTGCAAATTTTGAGCTGTATATATATGAATGAAAGGTTGTCTGCCAAAGAGGATTGACTTAACATGGATGGTTTATTGCATGCAGTTGAAGTTATGTATACAGTGACATCAAAGCCAAAGGTGTTCATCATCAACACAGAAACAAATGATCTAGACAAAGCTGATGCAAGTGAAGTAGTGATATGCCAAATTCTATGTTTTGTAGTTGTGTTTTGAAAAGTTATTTTGATTCATAATGGTTGTTTTGGTTGAACTGTTTTTTGAAGTGACAATTTTGAAGATTAAAATATGTATTAGAAAAAATAGTGACAGAGTGCACATGTTGTAGCATGAAGAAAGCAGCTAAACCTGATGTTGGCATCGCTTGAAAGCTATAATAGCTGCTCTCCTCGTACTACTGACATATCTCTTCATGCCAATGGTACTCATGTGCACTCCGTCTCTTGCAAAATGCTTTGGAAGAAACAATTCACGATGTGCCCAGAAATTTATTTTATTTGAATCAGTGATCAGCTGGGCTATTCGTGTACTAACAATGTGCCGGGCTTGGTCAAAATCATTTGGAACAACATAATGGCTGCCGGACTTAGGAATTCGTGTTAGAATATGGCATATCACTACCTGTAATACAGAAGGTATTGAAGTCAGTTTCTGAGCAAATGACACAATACCTTCTGCCAATTCTTCAGGTGCACAGCCATTGCATAGATCATTCGTTCCTATGTCGATTAAAACAACATTTGGCGCCTCTGCACACACAGCTCCAAATTCACGGAACAAACCACCCAAGGTAAGTCCCCCCCTTCCTAGAAAGACAACCTTGTCAAACATACAAGACAGGAGAAGGTCGGGACAGAAATAGCGGTACTCAGCATTGCTGGTACACGCTTCTGACATGCGACACACAAAACTGGGCCCAACGATTAGCAGCTTAGCCTTGCGTGCTACGGAATCCATTCTGAAAATAAAATAAAAAACATTACATTTCTACATTTTTGTAATACCACACTTTTCTTAGTGCACACAACATCGATATCACTTCGGTGTTGTGATTCACGACAGAAGCCACGTAGAGGCGACAGTGTGAACATTCTGTCCTTGTATGTGAGTATGCAAGATTGTTTGATATATCGTAACTTATCTTTATCTTCACCACCAGAATTCCTGAGTATTTGTGGCATGAAATACAAATCACAACAAGATATTATGATTCATATAAAAACACCACAAACAAAACAGTAAATATTATTAACATCAACAAAATGGATAGTCAACATGACTATAGACTGAATTATAAAATGTGAATTACAATAATATAGGATTACAGGAATATAGGAATACAGGTGATGTAAATTAAAGTGGAAATATTAACTGTTCGTAATTTCTATCATAAAAATACTGATACAGACACAATAATAATATACACGTATTACAGTTTATTAACACAACTTACTAAAATTGAACGGTTAAAAATGCGGATTGTTCAGATTAAGAACGTATTCCTTTATTGATTGAAAAGGAAGTAGAGCGCACAGCCAGTCACAGATGTGACATCAATAGACATTGCCATAAATGTCACTGTTTTTGAAATTTCGTAACTAGTTATCTTAAAAATATTGATCACTAGAAAACAGTATTGCATATATAACAAATATCCAATCACAACTTTCTAAAATTTAACTGATAAAAGTGGGGGTGGCACAGATTACAATATCGATCGCGTATACGTTAGAATGGCGCCGCGCCTCAGCGCATACATTATAAACAGCCGCTAATGCGCCGAGCGACATACAAAACGCATCAAACTGGCACGCTACCGGTCATCTAAGATTAGTCTTCCTTGCGTTCCGCATGGATATACCAGATTCATAGTTATACCATATGAAAGCTAGGATTCTAGTTTCACAAAGACACCTAAGCATTTTTAAGATACACGCTAAAATATATTAATATTTTTGTAAGTAAACACAACGCAAAGTTCACCAACCTTAATATTGCCCGGCCGAATACAATGTAACAAATTTTACCCGCCGAGCATCTTCTGATGGCATTCATTGGTCGATATAAATGTCAACAGTAAACAAAATTAGTATGCATATCGAGATCCACGACGTTTTCCGAGACCATGTGATCCAGCAGATCGACTGCGCGGCAAAAGACCTGCGCCATTTCTGGAACGCGTTAAACCGACGCTGAGCGGTGCTGCCCCCCAGCGGATGTTGACATACCTACATTTGGTCATATAAGACTGAAGTCATTTGACATCTTAGGTTGAGTGCAATTTTTATTAATATTTGCCAGAAAATAACCACCAACCTGTAATGACTGCCATGGGTGTCTGTTTTGTCAAAGGAATATTTATTTATGGTTCAGGAAATCAAGAGGTACAACCCACAGAAAGATAAGAATAATAACCATTCTAGGTAATAAACGGTGGGCCTGCAGAGCAGCTGTGTTAATAGCCACGTCATTGCGTCCAACCATCGTTTCATAATTATACTTCTGTCAAAAACATAGGTCCCTATTCTGACACCTATATCATTTAACAGACCCATATTAATAGATTCGCTTATGGCATAGTATACTATACGCTAGGCTACAGACTATTAGCCTGGCCCTGGGGCTGGAATGTCTACTCACAGTCTACTTAATATTTGCCATGCTGCGTAGCTTTCAAGACAGCATGGCGCATTCGCTTTTCACACACCAAGCATTTTTTTTTTGTGACTAGGTAATGCCTTATGCAAGTCATGTACCGTCGGTACTCGTCTCCAATTTTCTCCCGCTGCATCACATGTATTTTCTCAACAAAAGATATGTGAACTAGCTGATACTAACTAATGTGCCTGTAGTGTAGACAGTGGTCACACGCAGATGTACGATCCTGTTCAGCAACGTAGGGGGCAAATAGGTCGGTGGAGTAACGGTCGCTACAGCAAACGAAAAATGATTAATTGTATATCTCAGTCACCGAGTGCGTCGAGCAAGGGTCAAAGTTGATCGGTCACCTGAGGTCACGTTGCTCACAGCGATGTAACTCAGTCGCCGCATACTTCTGGCACGGGGTCAAAGTTAATCGGTCACCTGAGGTCACGTTGCTCACAAGTCGATTTTGATGTACTGCGCTTGCGCAAGCATGCGCAAAAAAATACAAAACGGAACCGGAACTTACTCTCAGACCGGAACCTCCATCCAGACCAGTACACCGGGACACCGGCATTAAGGCGTACCGCTAAATATAGTACATGACGTGCGGTGCTTTTGCGCGTGCGCGAACAAAAACCGGAAAAGTCGGGCAAACATTGACGTTTCAGCATTGTTTACATGTTGGATCATTGGCGATAAACGCTATTATATTCATGTATTCGCTGTCGCCGGTACAACACTGAGTGTCCAGAATGGTTAACAAGTATTGCAGTTATAGGACTAGCAACAATGATTCAAGATACGCTCATTGACAGCACTCGCGGGGTGTTTATTTCTCACATTTCCCTAAACTTACCTAAGGCTAAGGCTAAGCCTAAGGCTAAGGCTAAATTAAAGACTGACTTGTCACTAAGTCTAAAGTAAAGTAAAGTATGCACACCTCACGACACGACACGACGCAACTTGTACCTTTTTAGTTGCAGTTGGTCCGAGGGAAGGCTTCACTAACTTACAACCAATGCCGGGCTCCTGAAGCCTAGGGACAATTGTCGACCTTACTGCAGCTAGGGATGTCGATGAACATTTTTGACTGTATATCCATTTTATAGCGGCACGTCCTAAATTCATGCACCGTCCAATTCGTGCACCGTCCAGGGCATTGGACGTTGTCTCGTTTGACTGCTTCGGTGAAAGTGTATGTTAAATTGGCAGCTACAGTCTTAATAAACCTGGTTGGTGCCACCATTCAGTGCAAGTTTTAGATTTGAGAACAAATTACAATACAGCGGTGCAACAGAATCTCGCGTCGAAACGATAGCACACGAATAAAATCGCCCGAGACCATTGAGGCTGCAGCATCAATGGTCGGTTATTACAAGTCGTTAAAGTTGAAAATAAATATGTATTATTCCCGAAATGTTCCGTTTGTTCACATCCTTAACATAGCGTGGCTTACTCGATTAATGAGCAGATTTGTTAAACTACGTCTATGAATGATGTATTGTATTGATGTAATGGCCTGTTTGGTTTTAATTTAGTACGGTATGTGTTGCTATCGAATTCATATTATTATAGCTAACACATAGGGGTTATAACAAGTTAATGTTGACAACACTAATTATTGTGAACTGAAAAATATCAGCACTATTACACCTTTCAATTGAATACGAACACCGTTTATTTGTGTTAGATAATGTTAATTGTTTCACAATTAAGACAACTTTTTAACAATTTATTTGTACTCAACCGATGATAAAACTAAATAATTAGTAATTTAGCATATTGATTCTTCACACTAAGGTTTCCTCAGATTTATGTAAAAAAATATATATATATTATTGCGATTTAAGAGAGTAAGCCTATACACACACACGCACGCACACACACACACACGCACACACTCACACATACTAATAATAAACTGCTAATTGTATAACGCCGTGTATCCAGATCAAAAAAGCCTGTCCATATTAAAATACATCATTGGTAAAACATAATCATTATCATAACAATTTACGACAGAATACAAATATAATATGTAATATAAACTATACCTTTGTAAAGAAATAAGTTACGTTATGTGAAATAAAGTATCGAACAAATAAGTGTATACAGCTGTACTGACTAAAGTGGGTATTTATCTAGTATAATATGTATATTTTGTTTATATGCAGCGCCATATCCATCAATGTGCTGTACAGAAAACTAACAGATAACAAACACAATTAGTCATTGCTTTAAAATAAATAATACAAAAACATAATTAAAATGCAAAAACATCACGTCAGGACAAACGTGTCGAAATCACTTTGATGTTTAACTTTCGATTTGTTTTTAACTGTTTTTCGCACTCTTCAAGTGTATGACCTCATGCTATTTTAGAAAAAAATATTACTCATGTTGTTTTGTTGGTAATTATGCGTTACTAATCAAAGGACCGTCTTCAAGTTTAGTTTTCGTCTTGCACATGCGCGTTACGGGGGTCAGTCTACAGTTAGTTTTCCCGTTGGTTGCCATGTTAGCGTTTTGCATGATTATAAGAAAACGTGACCTACAACAATTCTGAAGCTTCTTACCTGCTGTTAACATCATCTCAATGACATGCTAATCGAGTTTGGTCAAAACGAGATATTTCTAGCTCTCGTGAAATGCCTGTATGAATGACACCCGTCAATATTTACGAATGGGTGCAGGCAATACTCCAGCTAAAGGGTCAATTAGCCAAATTGCTGCCAAATATCCACCCACTTAGTAAAATCAGCTAAAAATGCACCATTTTGCGTTCAACAGTTTCTACAATCACACCTTGAAATTTGCCTAGTCAGATGAGCTTATGTCAGAGCATGTGAATTGTATATAAAAAAATGGCATGGTGATTTTGGAGAAAAACATTGTAACTAGCATATTTTAGAGGCACTCCTATCTCAAACACTGTGCAATATTTTATTTTGCAATTCATCCTGTAACGAAAGAGGACGTTTAACTGGGCATGACCCAAAACAGACATGGTGATTTTGGAGAAAAACATTGAAATTAGCATATTTTAGAGGCGCTCCTATCTCAAACACTATACGATATTTTATTTTGTAATTCATCCTGTAACGAAAGAGGAAGTTTAACTGGGCATGACCCAAAATGGACATGGTAATTTTGGAGAAAAACATTGAAATTAGCCTATGTTAGAGGCACTCCTATCTAAAACACTGTGCGATATTTAATTTTGTCATTCACCCTGTAACGAAAGAGGAAGTTTAACTGGGGCTTGACACAAAATAGACATCAATATTTACCAAATTTGTGCAGGCAATACTCCGGCTAAAGGGTCAAATAGCCAAATTGCTGCCAAATATCCACACACTTAGTAAAAACAGCTAAAAATGCACCATTTTACTGTCAACAGTTTCTATAATCACACCTTGAAATTTGCCTACTCAGATGAGCTTATGTCAGAGCATGTGAATTATATTTAAAAAAAATGGCATGATGATTTTGGAGAAAAACATTGTAACTAGCATATTTTAGAGGCACTCCTATCTCAAACACTGTGCAATATTTTATTTTGTAATTCATCCTGTAACGAAAGAAGAAGTTTAACTGGGACATGACCCAAAAAAGACATGGTGATTTTGAAGAAAAACATTGAAATTAGCATATTTTAGAAACACTCCTATCTCAAACACTGTGCAATATTTAATTTTGTAATTATCCTGTAACGAAAGAGGAAGTCTAACTGGGGCATGACCACTTACGACACTGCGCAGTCCACATTTCTCACGACCCGCAGCTGGTGAGAGATATTGGCTCCTGCAGTTGCAGTCTCGTTTGCGTATTGCGTTTGGGAGTTTCCCACACGGCCATGTCTCAACGCAAAACATTGTATTTAAGCCGACAGTTTTGGTTATAAAATGAAAACGAAGAAGTGCACACTTCGGCTATTGGCGTAGTTATGCACATGTGTATATATATATATATATATATATATATATGTAATAAACATATATGTCTATATATATATATATATATATATATAGAGAGAGAGAGAGAGAGAGAGAGAGAGAGAGAGAGAGAGAGAGAGACATATATGTTTATTATTATATATATATATATATAGGCCCTATTGCTACACTTGACACTCGAACAACGATCTAGTGTATTGATCGAATCATCGGAAACGTCGGTGAAACTATAAAAAACGAGGCCTGATGCAAGACACCGCCGTATATTCACCGAGTTGGCCGCGTTTTACGTAGTTTGTCTAACGTTGCCTGCGTAGGCCTTAATGCAGTCTCCTACCGAGTTTGTCTCACTCACTTTTGTGTTGCCATGGCGGACATATTAGGCACCCGATCCGCGCTACCTTACGAGTGGGTTCAGCAGCAGACGGCGTTCATACACGCTAGAACGGGAAGGACCCGCGCCGAGCGGGTGTGTGCGGGCTGGTCGGTTGAGGAAACTGCGGCGACCCGCCAAACGTGCTGCGTGCTGCGTGCATGCTGAATGTGGGTTTGCATTCTTATGTGTGCGACCTGCATAACACTGGCCCGTCCAGCCCAGCCGTGAGGCATTAGCTGTTTATCGGCCGGCCTTAATATTGTGCCTGGCAGCGTTAGCCCCGGATGATGAATTTTAATTGTGCAACCGACGAATTTTACGTGTACACATACGTCGTTGTTCTTAATGTGGAATTCAATTCGGCCACGCAAACGACTGCGCTGTGTTCTCAACCGACTGAATGTCAACGGAGGTTCCTCCAACGTGACCAGTGACAGACCGACGTTGACTATGACGGATACGTCACGTGTGTGCACTGTTATTACAGTCCACCGTGGTCAAGGGTAAGCGTGACCACAGTTGAATGTGCTGTGCTAATGACAATGTTCATTGTTGACGATGGTGACTGTGGGAGCGTAGGACAGGAGACGTTCCGGCAGCGACGTCAACGTGTCCAGATCCCGCCAGCCCCGGTCTGAGGTGTGACTTCTTGGTCGGCGTAATGACGAATTCACATAAAAGTGTTTAATGTTTTCTGAAAAAAAAGTATAAAGACATAAATTAATTGGAATGTCACTGTAGAATGTAGCGGCGTAAAGGCCTAATTACAGAGGCGCGACGGTCACATTGATACTAATGACGTCGACAATAAAATGAACGAGTAACGCGGCCTTAGATGTAGCATACAGCATACTGTCGATAGTCGCAGCGGCGAGCGGGTTTGTGCCTCCACGTAGTCATAATTATTCACCACTTTGTAATTTGCTGTTCGCAAAGGCCATATTAACACATCAAAACAAGTCCAGTTTCAAGTCAATGAACTTCAAATCCATATAGCTTCAACTCATCTCCCAGAATTCCAAGCGGAGTCCCAAGCCTTTAGGGTTGTGTATCCTAGCCATTGACGTAACAAGTATATTGGCATATAACGTATTGCAAGATTTGATGTTTAATTGTGTCAGAAACTATATTCACAGAGTCCTGTATTATCCACAGCTATGTGGTTTTAGACAATGAGCGCGAGTAGCGTACTCTCGAGGATGTGCGAGCGTGGAGATGTATGTAGGTGCACGGTTGTGTACGGATGTGCACGGAGGTGTACATAGCTGTATGAAGGTATACCTAGGTGCACGGAAATCCATGGCGGTGTACGAAGAAGTACGGAGGTGTACGAATGTGCTCGGTGGTGAACGTAGGTGTATGGAGGTGTATGAAGGTGAACGGAGGTGAATGGAGGTGTGTGGATGAGAACAAAGGTGCACAGAGGTGCACGGAGGTGTGTGGAGGTGAACGGAGGTGCACGGGGTGAACGGATGTACGAAGTTGACTGTATATGAGATTTCAACTGGTGTTTTCCGCCAGAATGGCTGCTACTAATAACCAAATGCGAGCGGGTGTGAACTTGTATTCCAGGACAACGACAACGTAAATAAGTGCGCCAACGAACACACACCTCTGTGTAAATCACCCGCTGCTGGTCGCGTGTTGTCGGTGTTTATCTAACACTGACTACGACAGAGAAGGGACATAAATAATGTTGGTTAACAAATCACACAAGTTTAAGTCGATCCTTCCAACAACACCGTATGGTACTCAACGGTGTCAAGACAACGCAACTAAAGTAAACTTGGTAGAAATACGCGATATTTTCGATATATTTTATGTTTCACGACGCTGTCAGAGCTCTAAGCCTACTATTTAATATTTACGTACACGCACACACACGCGAGCGCGCAAACGATGAGATGATGTACGTGACAGTGAGGCTGAAAAGAAGTAGAGAAACAATAGATACGTAAATATATACGTAATGATTGATTTCAACAACAGTGACGACGACGGCGGCGGCCACCACAATAGAGAGAATGACCGTAACCACTATAACGACACTGGCGACTGTGTCGACTATGCCGACAAACTATTATTACATTAATAATGAACAATAAATGGTCATCCTTAAAACATATCACTGTCATCAAGGCAAGACATTGTGACCTCGCAGCGACGTCTGGCACTCACTCCTATAGTCGACGGACACGTAATATATCATACCCGTCTAACGTTGCCATGGAACATCGTGTGTGCGAAAAAATCTCGATTTGTCTCTGGCTTGACTCGTTTGTTTTGTTCCGCTGTTTCAGCATAGCAACTACGGTCCAGCGAACATGGGGTTGGCGGGGCAAGTCTGCTTTGCTGTCCTCACAGCAATCTGCATTCTACACGGTAAGTGCATGGTACTATCACTCAGCTCATCATCAATACATCGATGACGTCACAGACTCCTCGGGACTCTCCAACCTCTCGATCCTTCCACTGTTGGATACACCGCAATGCCTGGAACACATGTCTCCCAGGGGCGGATCCAGACAGCATAGTCTAGGAGGGCCGAGACCCTACAATTTCACCCCCCCCCCGATGCTCGCCAATAACCTTCACTGGTAGCCGAACCAAATTCATATTGGGTGGGCTGAGCCGGCGTTCCAGCACCACACCGCCGTCACGCTGTCGGATCATGACATCGGGAGGCGGCGGGAGGGGTGTGCCAGAATCAGAGCATAAGGGAGGTCTGGCGGATTATTATGGTGATTTTTTTTCGAATAGCTCTCTCGCGCCTGGTTCGCACAGTTACAACCGAAAACAAAATGCAAGTGGGGTGAATCACAACTGATTCGGCGAACTTTCATGGGCGCCTACATTGTGTAGGCTGATTGCCAGGAGTACAGTGTAGGGCCTAGTACAGCACTAGGTCGACTACCATCCGTGCATCGAGAGGATGGGCTCATCCAAATGACAATAATAGTTGCACGTGTATCAAGAATAAAAACAAAGAAATTAATTAATAATTTTATTATTATATCTATTAAACTAATTAATTTGAACAATGTGATTCGTTCGATATTTCGTAGATAGTTTTCTGCAAATGAAACGATTAATTTGAGTGGACAGAAATGTTGTTTGGATTCTTTACATAAATTGGCGTTTTATTGTTGCTGTTGTTATTATTATTAAAAAGATTTATTTTAGTTCTCTGTGAGCGGAAAAGTTCGCTAAATGTACACGATTTTTTTCATTTCTTTGTGAGGTTATTTGTTTCTTTATTTGTTTCAGCCCCTCACACTACGGCGCATGACATGCGACAACGCTTCGACGGTTGGTTCAACAACCTTGGCAATCCGTCGTGGGGCGCTGCAGGTAAGACATTGTTTCATATTTTGCCACTAGGTCTTTCAGAATCGCCGTAACCGAATCAGTGGTTCCAGACGCCGGTATCTAATAAAATGCAAACCCACACGGCTCAATGATTGGGCATTTAATTGAAGAATGTACTAGCGTCTATGAAAGTCTGCCTCACAAATATCGATGCATTTTGTTTTTAATAACAAAATGTGTAGAGAGAGTTCGATGGACCTTTAACAGACTAACTTATTTGTAACAGAACCAATAGAAAGCCCGCCTTAAGGCTTATATGCTTGGAATTCCGTTGTTCGTGGTCCCATGGAGCTGGCAAATTTGTGTCAGCCATTTTTAAAAATAGAAATGCCTTTGAATGAAAGCCTATTTAAGATTTCAAAGAAAGAGCCGTCTGCTATTCACTGGTCGGTCTGTAACGATGTGTGAATACAACTTCTGTGCACGCAAGTGGTCTAACCTTTCTCTATATTTATGGACGTCTTAACAACACAACATCTCGCGTGTCTCGGTTCACTGTGCTCTGTCTCATCGGGTGGGAGAGTTGAAAGAACGTTTTGACGATGTTGCTTAACTTGGTTTTGATATGACACATTTGCGACTATGCCGGTCTGTACTTGTGTACAATTCAGGCGCACCTCGATTTTGTCGTCTTTATGATTATATATATATATATATATATATATATACAGCATATTGTGCCTAGATTTGATACCTCAATGCGTTTATTCCATCATTCATCATCATTTCAGGCATATAACGTTACAAAAAATACTGCGCCTTAGCGCACTTTTGTGGCTCAAACAGGCGCAAACCAGAAAGCTATTTGATCCTCAAACTACACCGCCTACGAAAAACATGATGCGACCGTGGTATGGTAGCAAGTAGGATAAAATAAGTAACAAATGTTGTTCATGCTGTATATACACTTTCTTTAAAAAAAAACAGTTAAAATTGATAGTTTAATTCAGAATGCAACTTTAAAACCTGAACTAACTGGACTGAGCCGTGAATCACACATGCACTCAGCGCAATATGTTCGACCTATTCGGACACCATATACGTAACTACCCCCTTGTTGCGTTGACAAAAGTACAAAAAATGTATTGGTTCGCAACAAAAACTGATGGTAAAACATTTGCGGTTCTTTTTTTGTGCTCAGTATAGTGCAGAGTGTACACATTCGACAAAGGTTCGCATCCAGTCAGATATGACCATCAAATTGTGTTTATTTACTTCTATATTTATATTTTTAATTATTAATAATTGTCAGTTTGGAATAGTTGTATTAACATAGCACGCCTGTGACCGAGGGTTGACGTTTTCTTCTTCTTTCTGCGCATGATTCAGGTGGGTCGTCTCGTGCTGTCTTGACCAGCATGACCAGATCGCCGTTGCATTTGTGTAGCGGACACTCACTGGTGATATGGAGTGCGGTCTGCTTTTCGGCACCGCATTCTCACGAAGCTGATGGTGCCAGCCGTGTCTCGTTCATGTTGTGTTTGAATCTTCTATAGCCTGTTCATATGCGCTTGAGGCGCACCAGTGAATGTCCGAGAAGGGGTAGACCCATGTCTATACCGCGAGCATTGCTACCAGTGATATACGCCAAGTATAACCTCTTTTAGAGTGTCTCCTGTACTTACCAGGCGAGGATATCTTCTTCAACGTGGCTCCGGCTTACAGTGACATGACGTACCAGCTGGCGGGAGTCGACCGCCCCAATCCCCGGGTCGTCAGCAACAACATCTTCAACGGGCTCTCGGGTCGAGCCTCCTACCGCAACCACACCGCCTTGTTTGCATTCTTCGGTAAAAACAAACCACACCGCCTTGTTTGCATTCTTTGGTAAGAACAAACCACACCGCCTTGTTTGCATTCTTTGGTAAGAACAAACCACACCGCCTTGTTTGCATTCTTTGGTAAAAACAAACCACACCGCCTTGTTTGCATTCTTTGGTAAGAACAAACCGCACCGCCTTGTTTGCATTCTTCGGTAAGAACAAACCACACCGCGTTGTTTGCATTCTTTGGTAAGAACAAACCACAACGCCTTGTTTGCATTCTTCGGTAAGAACAAACCACACCGCCTTGTTTGCATTCTTCGGTAAGAACAAACCACACCGCTTTATTTGCAATCTTTGGTAAGAACAAACCACAACGCCTTGTTTGCATTCTTCAGTAAGAACAAATCACACCGCCTTGTTTGCATTCTCCGGTAAGAACAAACCACACCGCCTTGTTTGCATTCTTCGGTAAGAACAAACCACACCGCCTTGTTTGCATACTTTGGTAAGAACAAACCACACCGCCTTGTTTGCATTCTTCGGTAAGAACACACCACACCGCCTTATTTGCATTCTGAACAAACCACACCGCCTTGTTTGCATTCTTCGGTAAGAACACACCACGCCGCCTTGTTTGCATCCTTTGGTAAGAACAAACCATACCGCCGTGTTTGCATTTTTCGGTAAGAACAAACCACATCGCCTTGTTTGCATTTTTCGGTAAGAACAAACCACGCCGCCTTGTTTGCATTCTTCGGTAAAAACAAACACAAACTAAGGTTGAGTTACCCACCTATTGACCGACCTTTATTTGTATTGTCCATAGTTGGTAGTTTTGAATTTGAGAGGAGTAGTTTTAGTAGGTAGTCTGCGTGTTGCTTTTTGATACAATATGGTTTATTCACGATTGAAATTTAAAACACAAACTTAACAATTGTCAATTTGTTTGTAAGACGGTGTTCATTAGTATTCGTGACAACTTAGACATGGTGTTCGTGACAGCGATTGTAAAATGGTGTACGTGACAGCGTGTGTGAGGTGGTTGTCGGGACAGCGACGGTGGGAGGGTGTAGGTGTGGGTGGGAGCAGTTAGGGGTCACTGTACGTTAGGGGTGTGGGGGAATTCATGCCAATACAATAGGGTGCTACCCAGTCATTACCTATCCAATGAGCTTCAGACGGAGATAGCTGATGGGAATCAACGCAGGACAATGTAAAGTCAAGACTTGAAAAGAAATCACTGCCTATAGTTATATGAGATATTCAAACGTTAGATGACTGTAGTTCCGTGAAACATGATACCTACCGATAAGAAAAGATCTAACCGCTGCTCGCGACGAACAAAGGCAGATAACAATACAAAAGAAACAAGCATCACTGAAGATAGCATCAAAGCGATCACATCACGCATAGAGAGCCAAGTTTGGCATATGCTTAGAACTGATATCAATAAAAATGAAACAGCTGGTTGTTATGAACATTATAGAGCATAACAAGCTCAAAGCAATATTTCATTTCAAAACGCTTGAAAAGATAATTGTGTAAGACTGCCTATTTGTATACGACGTATTCAGACGATATAATTATACTTCAAACGTGACATGTCATAAAGATTCAAACAATTTATCTGCTACTCGAGACGAACAGAAGCGGATAAAAAAAAGCTATCTGGAGATTCCATCGAAGCGATCAAACAATGCATGGAGAGGCTAGGATGAAATTCGATACAGTTTGAAGTAGTTTTATAAAACAAACGAAAACAATGTGCCAGTATAATTTCTAAGAAATCATACAAAACATTATAGAAATACTCCAACTATCAACTCAATGACCGCAACGTGCAAATCAAGTCTCTGGAGGGCGGGATGTGGCAGGAAGTGGGGGTGGGCGGTTACCCCTCAAACAGGTAGAAAACCTTTGCCACACCCTCACCCGTGACATCGCTTGAAGTCACGTTTTCACACACGTCTGTTTCTTTCACATCTACTAAAATAGCAGTAATAAACCGAAATGGTGAATTTATTAATAATACTATTTAATGCAATTATGATTACTACGAGTCGTGTGGGCCCGTGCACCACACATAGTGCCGGGTCCATGCACTACACATAGTGCCGGCAGACGTTTCCACTAGTCGTTGTTCACGTTGTGCAGTCACCATCAGGTAGCCGACTCAGGTGATTGTTAGCGCTTTTTAGTACTTTGATGATCTTTTTAATCGAATTCAAAGCATGCTATTGTTAGTTATTAAAAAAAGCTGATGGGCTCAAGTAAAATTAAATATATGGACGAATCACGTCCGACTGGGTTCCGTCACGGGACCGTCAGCCATGTAATTTACTGTCTACAACTCTACCACGTGACTGGTCATCGACAGGTCAGATGGTGTCGTATGAAGTGGCTGACGCCACTGATGGGATGTGTCCACTCGAGATGGTCAAGGTGCCGGTGCCCAAGAACGACTCCCAGTTCGGGTCGGACGGAAACAAGGAGGACTACATGCCCTTCGTGCGGTCAGCCTACAACCGCGACACCGGACTGTCTCCCAACAATCCTCGACGTCCGGTGAGTGACAGTCTCTATCCTAGATTCCTCCACAGCAGTTGCATAATACTGTGATACTTGTTTTCTGTCGATAATTATGTGAATCGTCTTGTTCTATGAGAAAGGCGCGTGAACCGTTCGCCCACGTCTTCTGTTTAGAGAAACTTCGATTTTTGTAAGATTGCTTCGTACCTTATTCGACATCTGATAGTTTCGTGAAACTTCGTCCGCTGTTGAATAGTTTTGTGAACTGTCGCCATGTGTACCGTGCGTGCCTCTGCCGCTAGATCAACCGGGCGAGCAGCTGGATAGACGGCAGCTTCGTGTACGGGCGAGGCGAAGTCTGGTGCAACTGTCTGCGGCAGTTCACGGGCGGCCTTCTCCTCACCACCGACCACCTCGGCTACTACCCCGGCTACAACCACCTGGGGCTACCCCTCGATAACCTGCCTGACCCCGTCAGTCACGAGAAGATGCAGCCAGAGAAACAGTGGGGTAAGTGCCCTACGGTGTTATCGTTGTTCTCCTCTCTGTCCGGCTAGTCCATGGTTACTGAGGATGTCCTTGATACTTCTTTTCGATCTCCTTCCGCCGATGACGTCACACTGCCGTCTCTATCCATACATCCACCTTAACCATCGTTCTCGTTCATCACACCCCTCGAAATCCCGCCAAATCTCTACTTACTCGGGCTTTCTATATGATATTGTTTGTATTAACAACTGGTCAATTAACAAATTAAACATATAGTTTAAGTACTTTCAAATTAATGTTTTAACGTTCCCCTTCGCAAATCATTCACACAAAACCAGTTTTCCAAACACATCAGCCCAGACGAAATGTCCGAACTATGGACTACTGCCAGCGTTAACTAATGTAGGAAACGGGGACATTTCTGAAATTCGGTATTATCACCGGACTATGGGTAATTAATTTTACTATCTAATCATTATGGTATAGACATTACTCTTGGTAATGTGTGGTAAAACTACCTTGCGGTGCTCTCCAGCTTAGACCACATGTCACTCTGTCGGGGTGAACGTCGTTTGAATGCTACGTTTGTGTTCGACGCCAGGATTTGGCGACGCGCACACGCACCAGAACCCAGGCCTGATGGCCATAGCCCTCGTATGGTTCCGCTACCACAACCACGTGGCCGCCCGAATAAGGAACAGTCACCCTGCCAAGGTGGACGAGCGCTGGGGCAACGAACAGTGGAAGGATGAGCAGATCTTCCAGGCCGCGCGTCGCCACGTCATTGCCGTCATGCAGGTGAGACGTCATAGCCGTCATGCAGGTGAGACGTCATTGCCGTCATGCAAGTAACACTTCATTGCCGTCCTGCAACAATACGTCATTGCCGTCAGGCAGGTGACACGTCATTGCCGTCCTGCAGGTGACAGGTCATTGTCGAGCGCGTGCGCGTTTTTGTGCGCGTGTGTGTGCGTGCGCGTGTGGACACGGGTGCGCATGTGTGTAGGCATGTGGCAATGTTGATCGTACTTGTTTATATTCATGAAAGGGGCTCCTATCAAAGCGAACTTTGCATGAACGTTTTAATTTCTGCTTCAGAATATCATCGCGTACGAATACTTACCGGCGTTGTTGGGTCGCGATCTAACGGAATATAAAGGTAAGCAAGTTGCTTCATTGATGTGCGCAATATGTGTAGTGCCGTAAAACCGTGAAGGAAATACGGTGGAGGTTGTTGTATAAAAGTGGCTCTACACATGCAACTGTTACCGGCATTCTAGATGTTTTATTCGATATGCATCGTTGGCGCCTTCGGGTGCGACGAGCCGTTTTAAAAATATCACTGGTTCTGCAACGACAATCGGCTGCTTGTATGGCGACACCTAGCGGGGCGCTGGAAATTGACAACGGCAATATGCACGCCATCTAGCGTACAATATGAATCTATTCGAACCAAAATTATAAAAATCAATCGTTTGGTTTTCAGGGGTTATTTTTTCTAAATATAGACTATTCATACAAATGCAGATGTGGAATTTGTAAGCATTTCGGTTTGCTGCTCTTAGTGAGTGGGTTAATATTTTATATATTTGACAAACAAAGCTGTTTTGGTGGTTTTATCTGATGTACGTTTGTCGTCTGCTACGTCTACGAAGGCTACAACTCGCACCTGCAGCCGTCAATGAGCGCCATCTTCGAAGCTGCTGCTATCCGCACCTACCACACGCAAATACCGCCCGGGATCTACGTTAGGTGTGTTCTCGAACTGGTTACGTTTTTGGCGTTTTTAATCGCTTGTTAATCGTGATTTGTCACTTCTCCCGTCGAGCAAGACGTGGCACTTGCTTGCCCAAGTCAAGACGTCCTAGAAACTAAAATGAATAAAGCAATGGGCGTAAATTCGTGCTACTAAGGCTAAAGCTTTATTTTTAGTATATTGATGACGTGGGCAATAATTGTGGGTCCAATTGTGTTTCGCCATTTTTACTAAAACCTGATCAAATTATTCCATAAGATATTTATGTGCTAAATCTTTAACACATATTCATTCCAATTTCTGCAAACAAACTGTTACAAAACTTGTTTTGAGTGAAGTACTTACGAAAATATACCGGCGAAATCCAAATCTCGTCGAAGACGCCTGCATCAAAAATCGTGGGTCCTATCTACGCTGTGTAAATTGTTCGCGTGTCACATGAATCAGTCCGAGACCATACATCGTATACATATGTGTAAATATAATTCGAAATATATGGTTATGGGGTCACAGGAAGACGGCATATAACATGCCATGTGACCACCATGCAACACAACTAAAAAAAATTAAACGGTTATTTTGTGTACGTCTACTGTTATGTTGTTGTTGTTGCAAAATAAATTTATTTGATTATTTGACCATGTTAATAAATAAGAAAAACGAATTTAAGGAACTCATACAATTGACACACACGCACGCACACACAGGCACACACAGGCACACAGTGACACACATGCATTATCTAAGTAACATTATCAACAATTAAAAATTGCATGTTCAGTGAATTTAAAAAAGTAATATTATTTTAGATTAGAAAGGTATCTCTGAATTGGAATACTCCTTTGCTGTTACGCATGTTTGTTTGAAACAGAGGCAGTAACTGCAGCTTCTATCGATGTCGTTCTGGCAAAGCTATTCGCATGTGTAACGCATACTTCAGATCACAGGCAAGTCTAGTAATTAATATTCATATAATTTTCCTATTTCTTTGTTGTCGGTTTCATGCTTAGATGAATAGTGCTTATTATGTTATCATGTTGAGACCTGTGCACCCTCCATATTCTTCCGTATTTGTTAGTTTTGTTAAAGAATTGCTGGTCCCAAAAGACAGGAATTTTTTTCTTGTGGAATATGTGGCGCCACCTTTCGGATAAGTTTGCATTTGTCCACTAATAGCTAAAAACGATCTGATGTGCATGCTACGCATTGAATACCTGTATTATCGGGCCAAGTGCAATTCACGTTAGGCCCGTAACGAACATTCAATAAAAATCTTAACCCGCGGGAACGGTTCGCCATTTCGACGATAATGATGGACGGGAAAAGTGATTCGAGTTTGCCTGTGAATATTATGCAAGTGTTTGTTTTTCACATTGAAAGTGTTACTGGAAGTTAGTCAGGAATACTGAACATAGCTTTGAGGATACCGAGAGCTGTGAGATCAGGTGCACAGGTCTGCATGTTATACAATGTACAAGTATGCATGTAAACATACATTTTGTGTATATTAATTTATTTCCACATATTTGAACTGAATTTTGATTGCAGTTTAAGGTATTATTTGCATTCACTAACACAATATTTATACTGTAGATGTTTTGTTAACTGTTCTAACATAATAGGTAAAATTATGTTTCTTACATTTAGGAAATGGTGAAGAAATATGGTCTGAAGGACATTATCCGAGGAATGGCATCGCAGATTGCAGAACGAGAAGATCACATCATTGTGGATGATCTCAGGGGTGAGAGATTAACAAGTTCATGATGCTAGTGCTGCCACATGTATATATCTACTGCCAGTATTACTGGTTTTGTATAATCCTAACTAACAACTGACCATAGCCTGCTAAGTTTTTGATTGTTTTAAAGTGGGCACTTCGGCCCCAGTGTATTTGTCATGTGGTTTTGATAAACACCTGAAAGCAGGGGTATAGTAGTGTTGACTTGACTGTGAAATGATGTCTGGATTTGGAGGTTATTTTTATCTGGATTAACACGATTACCTTTTATTGTACAAAATGCAGACTGATTAATATACAGCTGTATACATAAAAATGTAACTGATTATGTACAGTTGCACAATTTATGGACACTGGCATGTCATTAAAATCTTAACATTTGTAATGTACTTATAAACCAGGGTCCGTATGCATGTAGACCGGATGAAGTTAATGTATGCACAGGTCATAAATACGGCCGTGGATGGCTATCCAGTCATGGCTAGCCATATAAGGGAGTTTTGGCAGTATTAAGGACGTGAGTAAATCGTGCAAACGCCAATGTACATTAACAGTGCGAGTGATTTATTGTTGAAAAACAGCATATTTTATGCAAATATGGCTTTAACTGGTCAAAGATGGATATTGTTTTTAAAACTAACATTAAAACACATTATTAGAACAGTGTGTCCGTCGCACCAAACAATGGTGCTTGGAATGGTGCCTAACTGTTATGATTTTATTTGATAACATTACATTTTATGATCTGCACTCTGGAGATACAATGGACAAGTATATGTATTCCAGGTCATGGGCGGGAAGTATTTACGAACAACCAGGTGATTTTCAGTTGGACAGTAATTCATTATACAGCAAAATTTGTTCGAAAAAAGATGTTCGTAATAACCGTGAATTCGTTATACCCGTGTTCGTAGTATGCATGAATGCTTATAATGGAAAATATAGGGACAAAATCTGTACGTAACAAATTGTTTCGTTATATCCGTCAATTCGTTGTATCTGTGTTCATTACAAGAGTCTTGCACTGTACTATTTTTACACCTGTATGTAAAGTACATCTCTGGTTGCAGGTAGAAACTATGGTCCCCTGCAGCACTTTCTTACACCTGAATGTAAAGTACATCTCTGGTTGCAGGTAGAAACTATGGTCCCCTGCAGCACTTTCTTACACCTGTATGTAAAGTACTTCTCTGATTGCAGGTAGAAACTATGGTCCACTGCAGCACTTTCTTACACCTGTATGTAAAGTACTTCTCTGATTGCAGGTAGAAACTATGGTCCCCTGCAGCACTTTCTTACACCTGTATGTAAAGTACTTCTCTGATTGCAGGTAGAAACTATGGTCCACTGCAGTACTCGCGTCAGGACCTTGTCGTGCAGACCATCATGCAGGGAAGAGACCATGGTCTGCCTGACTACAACACGGCGAGGAAGGCCTTCCACCTTCCCCCTGTGGACACCTGGAGAGACATCAACCCCACTCTCCACGACAGCAACCCTGAGGTCAGTCACCCTCATTCATACACCGCACCTGGTTATCTAATTCACAGTGACAAATATAAGTGCGAGTAGGTTCATACACCCTCAAAATGGGGTGCCGTAGCAGAGAACATGAGACTCAATTAACAGGAGCGCCAAGAGAACCCGGGTTCGAATCCTGTGCTGCGGTGTCAAGCCTTGGGCAAGTTCATTCACTCTACATTGCTCCAGTTCACTATGTATGAATGAGTACCTATAGACAGTAGTGGATATGTGTGTACAAGTATTCTTTGCGCATTAACTGCAGCATGGCTGGATGTTTCCCAGAAAAGTTGAGACGGTGTTCGATTGAACAAGTCTGCCAGGGAGTAACGTGTAAAGCGCTTTGAGCGGCCCTGAGGACTGGATACTGCACTATATAAGAACTTTAACCTTTTTAACAGTACTGGGGTCAAATTCTCTTGCATTCTTTTTAACAGGACTGGGGTCGAATCCTCTTGCTGTCTTTTTGAGACTTGGGCAGTTTTGTGCATGCACCCAATGTTGCTTTAGTTCATTCAGCTGATGAATGAAAACCTGGCTATAGACACAGAATAGATATGAATGAGTAGTCTGTGTAATATTTCAAGTGTGGCTGAATGTTTCTTAGAGAAGTCAGGTTGCTGTTAGAAGGAGAAGGGGGTGAAGTGTAAAGTGATTCGAGTACAGTGTAGTTGAAAGGACTGGATACTGCACGGAGTAAGACCTTACTTTCTTACAATAAATATAATTAAATAGTCAAATACTGTTATGGTCTTAACATTAAATTATTTGTAGATAGATTAGGTTCAGGTTCAATAATATTTTAAACTTTTTATTTCTCAGTGTTCCTGTTAAGAAAACAATTTCTCTGAAGCCACACTGAGGTTGATGTTTAGGTTTCTGTTCAGGCCGTGTAAGTGATAAAAGATGTATGTGGTTATTTGGTCGGACTGCAGGTGATAAAAAAGCTGGCCGACACCTACAAAGACATCTCTCTGTTGGACATCTACGTGGGTGGTCTGCTAGAGATGACCAATGGCACCCCGGGACCACTCTTCACTGAGGTCATCCTGGAGCAGTTCCAACGCATCAGAGATGCAGACAGGTTCTGGTTTGAAAACAAGGAAAACAAGTTAGTATAGTAGTAGTGTTATGACACCAGTCCAGGTTAATTCCTGGATTGTGTAATTCATAACGCTGAATGCACAGCTATGCATGGGTGCTACCGTCGTGTGTATTGCCAGTTATGTGCTTGAAACTAGAGTTTGTGGGTTTGTTAATAATAAAACTAAGTTCACACTTACATGAACAGGGTTAACGTTGAACAGACACAAGACAAGTGGTATGTTTATTCAATTTGCAGCCGTAGAGGTTGGATATTTCCATAGAGTACAGATTGTGTAAGGTTATTTGACTTATTAGAATGCGTATAATGACCCAGGCCTGTTTTGTGATAGGAAAGGGTCTAGGTATAATTTTAAATGGACAGTACAATGTTAATATAAAATTGTAGCTTCTACTCAGCTGTTATTAAATGCAGAAATTAACTAAATGAGCCCGTGATTACTTCATTTGTACAGTATAAATACAATAGTGATTATATTGTCATGAAGTACATGCATGTATGTGTGTGAGTTCATCCCCCAGTGGTGTTGCAGGCTGCTGTCTGATGCGGAGGTGGCTGACGTCAAGTCAATCAAGTTCAGTGACGTGATCCAGGCGGCGACAGACCTGCCACAACACGACTTCCAGAGTGACGTCTTCTTCTGGAACCAAGGTCTCATTGTTTATCTACGAAAACTGGCATTGTAGCAAAATACTGTAGGAAATAACACTTTCATACTGAATTAAATTACACATTCTAACCATCAGAGTCAAGATAGACCAGGGCCTGGCCAAGTATTACTGATGTCTGCAGTTCTTAGGGTGTCAATGTTATGTACAATGGGCATGGAATAACATGGAGTGATGAATAGCTTTCAGTGGGTGCTGTTACTGACATATGTCGATAGATAGCTTTCAGTGGGTGCTGTTCCTAACATATGTAGATAGATAGCTTTCAGTGGGTGCTGTTACTGACACGTTCAGATATATAACTTTCAGTGGGTGCTTATACTGACACATGTAGTTAAGTAGCTTTCAGTGGGTGCTGTTACTGACATGTGTAGATAGATAGCTTTCAGTGGGTGCTGTTACTGACACATGTAGATAGATAGCTTTCAGTGAGTGCTGTTACTGACAAGTGTAGATATGTAGCTTTCATTGGGTGCTGTTACTGACACGTATAGATATGTAGCTTTCATTGGGTGCTGTTACTGACAAGTGTAGATACGTAGCTTTCAGTGGGTGCTGTTACTGACAAGTGTAGATATGTAGCTTTCATTGGGTGCTGTTACTGACAAGTGTAGATACGTAGCTTTCAGTGGGTGCTGTTACTGACAAGTGTAGATACGTAGCTTTCAGTGGGTGCTGTTACTGACAAGTGTAGATATGTAGCTTTCATTGGGTGCTGTTACTGACAAGTGTAGATACGTAGCTTTCAGTGGGTGCTGTTACTGACAAGTGTAGATATGTAGCTTTCATTGGGTGCTGTTACTGACAAGTGTAGATACATAGCTTTCAGTGGGTGCTGTTACTGACACGTGTAGATAGACAGCTTTCAGTGAGTGCTGTTACTGACAAGTGTAGATATGTAGCTTTCAGTGGGTGCTGTTACTGACATGTGTAGATAGATAGCTTTAATTGGGTGCTGTTACTGACAAGTGTAGATACATAGCTTTCAGTGGGTGCTGTTACTGACAAGTGTAGATATGTAGCTTTCATTGGGTGCTGTTACTGACAAGTGTAGATACGTAGCTTTCAGTGGGTGCTGTTACTGACAAGTGTAGATACGTAGCTTTCAGTGGGTGCTGTTACTGACAAGTGTAGATATGTAGCTTTCATTGGGTGCTGTTACTGACAAGTGTAGATACGTAGCTTTCAGTGGGTGCTGTTACTGACAAGTGTAGATACGTAGCTTTCAGTGGGTGCTGTTACTGACAAGTGTAGATATGTAGCTTTCATTGGGTGCTGTTACTGACAAGTGTAGATACATAGCTTTCAGTGGGTGCTGTTACTGACAAGTGTAGATATGTAGCTTTCATTGGGTGCTGTTACTGACAAGTGTAGATACATAGCTTTCAGTGAGTGCTGTTACTGACACGTGTAGATAGATAGTGATATGATCCACCTTTTGAACAAATTGAAAGCAATTATATACAATTATATGTAATATAAGTTGCGTTTTACTGTTAGGAAACTGCAGAACGGTGATTAGCAACCATAGCTATATACAACAAGTGTTTGTGAATAGGTGCAGTGGAAAAGTATTGCAACAGTATTTAAACTATTCTTTCATATCATGGTGACATATTATATTTCATATTATGGTGACACAGAGAACCTTACTAAGCAGCAGGTAGAGGTATGTTGTAACCCGTGTGCCAGTTGGAGGTGTTTTGACAGGTGACGTTTGTGTTGGTGACCTGTTTATGTTCATGGGTGACCTGTGTGATAACAGGTGACCCGTATGATAGGTGTGTTGACAGGTGACACGTGTGTTGACAGGTGACCCATGTGTTGACAGCTGTTATATTGATAGGTGACCCATGTGTTGACAGCTGTTATGTTATGTTGACAGGTGTCACGTGTTTTGACAGGTGATGTGTGTGACAGGTGTTGTGTTGACAGGTAACCCATGTGACAGGTGTTGTGTTGACAGGTGATTGATGTGACAGGTGTTGTATTGACAGGTGACCCATGTGACAAATGTTGTGTTGACAGGTGACTGATGTGACAGGTGTTATGTTGACAGGTGACCCGTGTGAGCAGCAGAAGCAGCTGGAGGAGGGAGACATGAATGAATGCACAGAGCACACATGCTACAACTTCTTCTCTGGCAGTGAAGTCTCCTACATTGGCTCGCTTACCGCCGTAGGACTCCTGCCCTTCAGTGAGTATAACACACAGTAGGCTTTGTTGTGCAGTAGCTATCCATTCACTTTGAATCATCCCAACCCCATTCAGCTAGACACCCTTACAGACCAACCATCAGTTGATCTCACTGCTTGAGATATCTCTACAGAAATTAACTAGTCACATAATTCCACTAATCCTCAGATTTAATGGATGTTGAGCTAAGCTCAAATTGTCCTATGAATTAAAGACAACTTGTCAAAGTAAGAATATTCACAAACATCCCTCATGAATCATTCATATAAATCAGTAGCACAAGAAGGTGTTTAACATTGACATTCCCAGTAATTCGTTTTCAGTTGTTTTTCTTTTTATTTACAAAATGTGTTCAAAATTATGAAAGGATTGTTTCACAGTTCTTGATTCATTCTTCATAACGTACTTTGTGTTATATGAATATTTTGAATACATAAGTTTAAAATGTGACATGCTATCATGTCTACTAATGATGCTTTTGCTCCACTGTCCTCTGCAGCAGCCACAGACAAGAGGGCGAACCAACACTGGGTGAATGTTAACAGTGTAGTTGTGTTGTCATTGCAGTTTGCATTCTGGTTGTCTATCTGATTGCCAAATATAAAAAGTACAAGATCAAGAGAGAGACAAAACTCTACCAGTCCAAGATGGCTGTCAAGAGGACACCTACTGCTCCTGGGGACATTGAGGGTAAGTGTCCCCACCCTCTGTGTGTGTGTCAGTGGGGGCATTGCTAGCAGTCACTTTCTGTATGTCGCTTTCTTATTATCTACAACAGTTTGTTTGACAAGTCACAAACTTTGGCACACATGGCTGGTAACCTGGACTACACTTTGAATGCACAAGTGTAGAGCACAGTTATGACTGAGCTGTATTATAGACTGTCAAAGAAACATTCTCAAACACTGCAAACATTTGAGCTAAACCTCTTCATGACATATCTTAAAAGAATTTTTGTTTTTTTCCAATTATGTTTCCTTAATTTGTAAACAGCAGAATGACTGAATCTTGGTATCAATTCATAGGAACATATTGTTTTCAAAACGACAATAAACATTATTATGTGAATGATTTGTTTATATGGAAAGTCCATCAATCCTGACACATGCACTGGGGTCACAGTGTTCATATAAAGGAGGTTCCACTGTATAAAGATGACTTGTACTCTGTACAGCCCTCGAGTGGATCAACAAGGACAAGCGGACGCCAATTGAGTTGCACCTCGACATTCTGCAATGCACCCTGGTGGTGACCTTTGGCAACCACCACATTCCAAGGGTCATTAAGTTTGCCCCTGAGAGCGGCAACGCTGATGTGTGGATGAGTAATGACAAACAAAACAACGTTCTCCTGATACGGGTACCCAAGGAACACGACCTCGTAAGTCTGACATGTCCTATTGGAGCATGGTGCATACCTACAAAAGACATGATCTGGTAAGGATCATTCATCTCATGCTGCTTCACTTACCCAAAGGACATGATTCTGTAAATATCCTGTTGCTCCATCGACAACGTTTGGATGTGTAGCTCATGGCAGTGACCTTTCACCTGTTGGTCTACCAAACTCTGGTTTTGAACTTTATGTTGATGTTTCAACCTGTTTGCATCACGATGTGCTATGAACCAGTATGTTACATTATTTTGATGTATAGTTTCATTTCATTTTGATGCCATCCGGAAGTTCTTGACACTGACTGACTTTGTTTGTTATCTAACATCAGGATATTGCCCAACCTACTTGACTGACCTCTTCATTCAGGTGATAGTCTTCAATGCCGACTATGAGCGCACAGCCTTCGTGACAAACTTTCGCCGTATGCTCGTCTCCCACAAGATGGCGCTGCAGGTGTTTGAGAGTTCGCAGCGTGACATCATCAAGAACGCGGTGACAAGACACAAGAGAAACCAACTGCTCACTAAGTTCTTTAAGAGCGTCTTCGCAGAGGTTTGTCTTTCTTACTTTTTCATATTTCTGTCTCTAGTCTTTAAGACATTGAAACTCTGAGAGCTGTGTAAATCTTGGTTGGGCGATAGAATGAATGTACTCCATAGCTACAGTACCTGGCAGCCTCGTCTTTACTGACATGAGTGATTGAACTGAGATACTGAGGTAGAAGGAAGTTGTGTTGTCTTAAACACTGCATGGCTAATGAGACTGTATTTGGATAGGTACGCCCTACTAATCTTCTGTCATTATTTGTTATTCCTTTCAAGAATCCTCACATTAAAGTATTGCGGAAACAATAACAGCCAAAGCAACAGTAAAGCATGGTCCAGCATGTTTTTCATTTTAAATACAAAAGCGTCTGTCAACTAATTACCTACACTACAAATCGGTTAGTGCCTACGTTCAGAAATAGCCTACTATGACATTGATTATTATGTCATTTCTGTCACAGTCCTACAACGTGGGGGAGATGAAGCCAGCAGAAGACATGGAAATTAATGAATGTAAAGACGTCGTCAACTGCGAGTTATCCCGGGTATATGTCCTTTCTTATAAATATCATACAAGTTCAACTGCAGAGAATGTATAAATAGTATGTTGTGTTCGTACACTGACGTCTACTGACCATGTAAATGAATGGAACGAATGGTCTACTGACCATGTAAATGAATGGAACAAATGGTCTACTGACCATGTAAATGAATGGAACAAATGGTCTACTGACCATGTAAATGAATGGAACAAATGGTCTACTGACCATGTAAATGAATGGAACAAATGGTCTACTGACCATGTAAATGAATGGAACAAATGGTCTACTGACCATGTAAATGAATGGAACAAATGGTCTACTGACCATGTAAATGCCAGTAGCGTAAATATATTTAAAAACAAAATTAACAAATCTGTGTTCAGGAGGAGTTTGCTGAGTCTCTGGCCATGAAGCCAGACTCGATGTTCATCAATCAGATGTTCTCCCTCATCGACCACGATAGGAATGGCTACATCTCATTCCGAGAACTTCTCTACGCAGTTGTGCTCTTCTCTAAAGGTAACTCTACATCTCCTTGCGTGAACTTCTCTGTGCAGTTGTGCTCTTCTCTAAAGGTAACTCTACATCTCCTTGTGTGAACTTCTCTGTGCAGTTGTGCTCTTCTCTAAAGGTAACTCTACATCTTGTGTGAACTTCTCTGTGCAGTTGTGCTCTTCTCTAAAGGTAACTATATCTCCTTGTGTGAACTTCTCTGCGCAGTTGTGCTCTTTTCTAAAGGTAACTGTATCTCCTTGTGTGAACTTCTCTATGCAGTTGTGCTCTTCTCTAAAGATAACTGTATCTCCTTGTGTGAACTTCTCTACGTGGTTGTGCTCTTCTCTAAAGGTAACTCTACATCTCCTTGTGTTAATTTTTCAATGCCGTTGTGTTCTTCTCTAAAGGTAACTACATCTCCTTGTATGAATTTCTCTATGCTCTTGTGCTCTTCCCCATAATCTCCTTGTGTGAACTTCTCAACGCTGCTGACTTGTTGTGTTGTACGATGTCCGCTATTGGGCAGGCATTATAAGCAAAGATATAACAACTGCTTGGTTAACATCTTTCCAGCAGAACAGTAAACCACAGAGCTTAGTAGATGGTAATAGCCCACAGGGTCAAGTTGTTGATAGGCTGTTGGGCCAAACTGATGAAAATAGTCCATTGGGCTAAGTTGACAATAGAACATTGGGCCAGGTTTACAGTAGACCACCCAGCTGGATCTGTCGTGTTCTGTGAATGTAGACGTTACCCACAAATCACCTGTGCACATTACCATATTTCTGTATTGATCACTCTGAAACTATGAAGATTACTATTGGTTGTCCTGTCGCTGCATGATGTTGTTGTGTTGCAGGCGGTCCGGAGGACAAGATGCAGCTGTTGTTTCACATGTATGACCTGGACAAGAGCGGCACACTGGACAAGGCCGAGGTGACCACACTCATCAAGTCAGTACACAACTAGCACACCTCACACTTCAGTCACCAACACAGTTGTATTCTCACAAGTTAAACCATTCTTATATTTAAAACATAGAGCATTTTTTCTCTCCAAAACATGATTTATTTAAAGTTTCATTTCACCAATATTACTCATGAAATGGACTGTCTTAGTGTTAATTGAGCAGCAATGTTGGGTTGTTTTAGAGTCTTCAGTCAACTTTGTCAGGTAAAACTCCAGTCGTTATATCAGTGTTACTGCTGTGTTGAATCCACGTCATAATCTGGTGGAGATATATTTAGTAATATCTGATATATTGATATTTAAAGTGTTTATAGGGCAGTTGGTTGATTGATCTCGTTTCTCATGAATGCAAAACCGCTAAAAGTGAAAAACAAATGTGTTCAGGTGATGTTTAACTGATTTAATGTGCTTAACCAACTAATGTCACTGGATTGATTATATCAGCAAACATGTGAATGTGAACTTTATCTTGCATTTGATCTCAAGATGGACATAGTAAAGTAGATGGCATGACTACAGCTGTACATCCTGTCAACACATACTATGTATTTGTGTGTGTATGCATGTGTGCGTGCGTGCTGGCGAGTGTGTTGAATAAATTGTGATTCTACGCTGTCATTCTGTTGTTGTCCCCTCAGGTCCCTGCTGGAGATGGCCCACTCTGACCTGACCAGCGCTGAGACTGACCAACTGGTGGAGAAGATGTTTGTGACGGCGAAACTCGACAAGCATGGGGTGTTGACCTTGGAAGACTTCATGAAGGTCATGGCAGGAGAGCAGAACATGATGTGGGATGTTTGTCTTGACTGGAAAGGTACTTCAACACAAACCAGTTCTCACTCTAATGATCTTTCCGTAATGATCGTAAAACGTTAAAGTTTTGACATAAACATATTGCAGTGTTTTGAATTGCAAAATCTTGAATGTTCTAATACGAATTTTCCACTTGTGTGATTCAATAGTTTATATATCACAAAATGTCATCAGCAAAATTGTTTTTAACAATGTCTCTTTCTGTAGGAATGAGTAAAACGAAGTGTTCCAAGAGGAAGTCGAGCAATGACAAGAGAGGGTAAGGGGGTTTGAGTTGATATTCACTTGTCAACTGCTCTAGCCAGGCCATGGCAAACTTCCTTCACATACCTTGCTAAACGGTATGTAATTACGTCACGTTACCCACCAACAGACTTTTTAAATCACACTATCGGAGAAAGTAAACATTAACTTGCAGGTGCATGTAGGTGTGAACACCTCCAGTCTACACTGGCTGCAAACATATTCAAAACCTTCAAATAATAATCATGTTGTCAAAAACCATGAACAATAAATACTCTATTGCATGAATAAGTTTCCTTATGTGAAATGTACATCTGTTGAACTTGTCCAAGTGTCATACAGTAATACTGTAGTTGCCCATTTATCACATTCACTATTTGTGGTTTGGTATTGTATGGAATCTGTTACAAACAACTGCTTTCATTTGGACTACTTCACGTGTTTGCTCTGCCAGTGGCACATGTCTACAATGAGTGTGTTCTCACTGAGTCTGTCTGTCACTTGCAGTCAGAACGGATTGTCACAGAAGACTGGCCCTGTGAACTGGGACAAGAGCCACCGCATCAACTTCAGTGGCATGACACACTCAGTAAGTCACATGACCAACATCACATGACTTACCTCACTTGCAACAGTTGAATTATGCAAGATTCAGCCTGTCATTATAACAGTAGTATTATGTACTACCAAATTTGAAGGAAACAGTTTTAAGCTGGCACGTGCCTGGTACTTTGTGATAAATGTTGACTTTATCTTTGGATAGTTAAACAGTTTGAGTATTTTAAATACAATATATGTAAGTTTGCATTCCCATTTATATATTGTACAGAATGTCACACTTAATGACTTGTATACTGGGGAACTGTATTTAATTTTGTTATCACATTAAAAGTTAAAACACCAATATGTGTGAGAAATTGTAATATATATATTATATATATATATATATGTGTGTGAGTGTCATTCAGGAATGGTGGCTGATGCAGACTTGTCAGTTCCGATAAAGTTGTCTTGAAATCACTGGATGGTTATTAGTTAATGCTCTGTCCACCAGGAGACAGCATCATCGTCCAGATTTGGTCGGATCGTCGAGTCTGTTCGCAACTACATTGAGAACTACCGCCAACACATTGTCTGTCTCCTGCTCTTCTTTGGGGTCAACATCTTTGTCTTCTCACACAAGTTTTACTGTGAGTACACGACTTATTCATGCTCCATCAGTCACCAGCTAGCACCATCACAGTAACAACGAAGTTTGTCAGCGTGTGGCACATTCAGCTGCAGAGTAATCTTGCCAATCTGTTCTGTCCACACAATTATCCCTTATCCAAGTTAAGGCAGTGTGTGTTAACACCGTTACTCCATGCCAAGGCAGTGTGTGTTAACACCGTTACTCCATGCTAAGGCAGGGTGTGTTAACACCGTTACTCCATGCCAAGGCAGTGTGTGTTAACACCGTTACTCCATGCCAAGGCAGTGTGTGTTAACACCGTTACTCCATGCCAAGGCAGTGTGTGTTAACACCGTTACTCCATGCTAAGGCAGTGTGTATTAACACCGTTACTCCATGCCAAGGCAGTGTGTATTAACACCGTTACTCCATGCTAAGGCAGTGTGTATTAACACCGTTCCTCCATGCCAAGGCAGTGTGTGTTTTCACCGTTACTCCATGCCAAGGCAGTGTGTGTTAACACCGTTACTCCATGCTAAGGCAGTGTGTATTAACACCGTTACTCCATGCCAAGGCAGTGTGTATTAACACCGTTACTCCATGCCAAGGCAGTGTGTATTAACACCGTTACTCCATGCTAAGGCAGTGTGTATTAACACCGTTACTCCATGCCAAGGCAGTGTGTATTAACACCGTTACTCCATGCCAAGGCAGTGTGTATTAACACCGTTACTCCATGCTAAGGCAGTGTGTATTAACACCGTTACTCCATGCCAAGGCAGTGTGTATTAACACCGTTACTCCATGCCAAGGCAGTGTGTATTAACACCGTTACTCCATGCTATGGCAGTGTGTATTAACACCGTTACTCCATGCCAAGGCAGTGTGTGTTAACACCATTACTCCATGCTAAGGCAGTGTGTACTAACACCGTTGCTCCATGCCAAGGCAGTGTGTATTAACACCGTTACTCCATGCTAAGGCAGTGTGTATTAACACCGTTACTCCATGCTAAGGCAGTGTGTATTAACACCGTTACTCCATGCTAAGGCAGTGTGTGTTAACACCGTTACTCCATGCTAAGGCAGTGTGTGTTAACACCGTTACTCCATGCTAAGGCAGTGTGTGTTAACACCGTTACTCCATGCCAAGGCAGTGTGTATTAACACCGTTACTCCATGCTAAGGCAGTGTGTGTTAACACCGTTACTCCATGCCAAGGCAGTGTGTATTAACACCGTTACTCCATGCCAAGGCAGTGTGTATTAACACCGTTACTCGATGCTATGGCAGTGTGTATTAACACCGTTACTCCATGCCAAGGCAGTGTGTGTTAACACCATTACTCCATGCTAAGGCAGTGTGTATTAACACCGTTACTCCATGCTAAGGCAGTGTGTATTAACACCGTTACTCCATGCCAAGGCAGTGTGTGTTAACACCATTACTCCATGCTAAGGCAGTGTGTATTAACACCGTTACTCCATGCTAAGGCAGTGTGTATTAACACCGTTACTCCATGCCAAGGCAGTGTGTGTTAACACCATTACTCCATGCTAAGGCAGTGTGTATTAACACCGTTACTCCATGCTAAGGCAGTGTGTATTAACACCGTTACTCCATGCTAAGGCAGTGTGTATTAACACCGTTACTCCATGCTAAGTCATGTTCTGTTCACAGTAGTAACAAGTCATACAACGAATCTTGCATTATAACATCCTTTGAAAGATTATAAAAATCATGTTCAAAAACTAGACCAAGGCCTTACACTATGATTATTAACAATTGGAAAGGAATGCACATTGCTGAGTGATGTACAAACAAGTAAATGAGTGATGTACAAACAAGTAAATGAGTGATGTACAAACAAGTAAACGAGTGATGTACAAACAAAGAAACGAGTGATGTACAAACAAGGAAACGAGGGATGTACAAACAAGGAAATGAGGGATGTACAAACAAGGAAACGAGTGATGTACAAACAAGGAAACGAGTGATGTACAAACAAGTAAATGAGTGATGTACAAACAAGTAAATGAGTTATGTACAAACAAGTAAATGAGTTATGTTCAAACAAGTAAATGAGTGATGTACAAACAAGTAAATGAGTGATGTACAAACAAGTAAATGAGTGATGTACAAACAAGTAAATTAGTTATGTTCAAACAAGTAAATGAGTGATGTACAAACAAGTAAATGAGTGATGTTCAAACAAGTAAGTGAGTGATGTACAAACAAGTCACCAAGTAAATAGCTCCAAGAGGTGTTTCAACAAACATTTATTGTTATCTTGTATTGTCTCTGTCATCTATCAACCTGTGTTGTGTTCACGCGTGATATGTTCTGCCAGACTACTCCATCGAGCAGGAGCACCGAGGCTTCCGCAGCATTGGCGGCTACTGGGTGAGTCTGTCACGAGGGGGCGCTGCAGGCATGTCATTCTCCTTCTCCTTCATCCTGCTCACGATGTGTCGCAACCTCATCACGAAGTTACGGGAGACCGTCTTCAACCACTATCTGCCGTTTGATGCCCACATCTCCTTCCACGTGATAGTGGCCTACACAGCCTTCTTCTTCATGTGTAAGTCACAACACACATTGTTAGCTACACCGCCTTCTTCTTCATGTGTAAGTCACAATACACCGCCTTCTTCATGTTTAAGTCACAATACACCACCTTCTTCATGTGTAAGTCACAATACACAGCCTTCTTCATGTGCAAGTCACAACTCACATTGTCACCTACACCACCATTTTCTTCATGTGTAAGTCACAATTCACATTGTCACCGACACCACTTTCTTCACGTGTAAGTCACAAGACACCGCCTTGTTCATGTGCAAGTCACATTACAATGCCTTCTTGATGTGTAAGACACAATAGACTGCCACCTTCTTCATGTGTAAGTCACAATACACCACCTTTTTCATGTGTAAATTACAATAGACTGCCATCTTCTTCATGTCTAAGTCTCAATAAACTGCCTTCTTCTTCATGTGTAAGTCACAACTCACATTGTCACCTACATTGCCTTCTTCTTCATGAGTAAGTCACAATACAACGCCTTCTTCTTCATGTGTAAGTCACAACTCACATTGTCAAACAGTCTTGTTGGTCTCATGTCCTATAACAAACATACATTTTTGGTATACCGCTAAATATATTATTTTACAAATTTCATATTTATTTTTTACCTTTTCTATATTAATTTAATAAAATTATGTATTTCTATACAAATCATCGTGTTGTCACTGTCAATAATTTGTGATATGCTGATGGACTAATAAACTGTTCTTGTCTCATTGCAGTCCTGCACGTGTTTGGTTACTGCTTCATCTTCTACGAAGTGTCCACCCAGCCCGCAGAGTTCCTCTGTATCTTTAGAGAAGTCTCCCTCAGGTCAGTCACAGTCTCACTGTGTAGCGCTTCATCTTCTACAAAGTGTCCACCCAGCCCGCAGAGTTCCTCTGTGTCTTTAGAGAAGTCTCCCTCAGGTCGGTCACAGTCTCACTGTGTAGCACTTCATCTTCTACGAAGTGTCCACCCAGCCCACAGAGTTCCTCTGTATCTTTAGAGAAGTCTCCCTCAGGTCGGTCACAGTCTCACTGTGTAGCGCTTCATCTTCTACGAAGTGTCCACCCAGCCCGCAGAGTTCCTCTGTATCTTTAGAGAAGTCTCCCTCAGGTCGGTCACAGTCTCACTGTGTAGCACTTCATCTTCTACGAAGTGTCCACCCAGCCCACAGAGTTCCTCTGTATCTTTAGAGAAGTCTCCCTCAGGTCAGTTACAGTCTCACTGTGTAGCGCTTCATCTTCTACGAAGTGTCCACCCAGCCCACACAGTGCCTCTGTATCTTTAGAGAAGTCTCCCTCAGGTCGGTTACAGTCTCACTGTGTAGCACTTCATCTTCTACGAAGTGTCCACCCAGCCCGCAGAGTTCCTCTGTATCTTTAGAGAAGTCTCCCTCAGGTCAGTCACAGTCTCACTGTGTAGCGCTTCATCTTCTACGAAGTGTCCACCCAGCCCGCAGAGTTCCTCTGTATCTTTAGAGAAGTCTCCCTCAGGTCAGTCACAGTCTCACTGTGTAGCGCTTCATCTTCTACGAAGTGTCCACCCAGCCCGCAGAGTTCCTCTGTATCTTTAGAGAAGTCTCCCTCAGGTCAGTCACAGTCTCACTGTGTAGCGCTTCATCTTCTACGAAGTGTCCACCCAGCCCGCAGAGTTCCTCTGTATCTTTAGAGAAGTCTCCCTCAGGTCAGTCACAGTCTCACTGTGTAGCGCTTCATCTTCTCCACCCAGCCCACAGACTGTATCTTTAGAGAAGTCTCCCTCAGGTCAGCAGTCTCACTGTGTCTTCATCTTCTACGAAGTGTCCACCCAGCCCGCAGAGTTCCTCTGTATCTTTAGAGAAGTCTCCCTCAGGTCAGTCACAGTCTCACTGTGTAGCGCTTCATCTTCTACGAAGTGTCCACCCAGCCCGCAGAGTTCCTCTGTATCTTTAGAGAAGTCTCCCTCAGGTCAGTCACAGTCTCACTGTGTAGCGCTTCATCTTCTACGAAGTGTCCACCCAGCCCACACAGTGCCTCTGTATCTTTAGAGAAGTCTCCCTCAGGTCAGTCACAGTCTCACTGTGTAGCGCTTCATCTTCTACGAAGTGTCCACCCAGCCCACACAGTGCCTCTGTATCTTTAGAGAAGTCTCCCTCAGGTCAGTCACAGTCTCACTGTGTAGTGCTTCATCTTCTACGAAGTGTCCACCCAGCCCACACAGTGCCTCTGTATCTTTAGAGAAGTCTCCCTCAGGTCAGTCACAGTCTCACTGTGTAGCGCTTCATCTTCTACGAAGTGTCCACCCAGCCCGCAGAGTTCCTCTGTATCTTTAGAGAAGTCTCCCTCAGGTCAGTCACAGTCTCACTGTGTAGCGCTTCTTCTTCTACGAAGTGTCCACCCAGCCCACACAGTGCCTCTGTATCTTTAGAGAAGTCTCCCTCAGCTCAGTCACAGTCTCACTGTGTAGCGCTTCATCTTCTACGAAGTGTCCACCCAGCCCACACAGTGCCTCTGTATCTTTAGAGAAGTCTCCCTCAGGTCAGTCATAGTCTCACTGTGTAGCACGTCACAGCTAAATCTACAATGATCACGCACTCACATTGAAACAAATACAAACATTTCTATTTCAGGATAAAAACCTATGTACTGATAAATATAACTGTGCATTAAAATTAAGTAATCAAATATATGTAAATGGGTTTTAAAATATATATCAGTTTTAAAATAAAAAAAATTAAAACTTTAGTTAATCATTTGAATAGTCATGTGGTTACAGTTGTTTAAATGTAGTGAATGTTTTCATCAAGTGACTTGTCCATTGTTGTTTCTTAGCGCCACGTTCCTGCCCAAATTCCACTACTGGCTGTTTGGCACGCTACCAGGTGTGTACTTCACTGTCTTTGTTAGGGCATCTTGTAATGGGCACTCCTTAGGTCAAAAGAATGACATGTTTAGATTCTCAGTGTGGTATTTGTGGGCAATATTTTTTTAGTTTTTTTTTACATAATGAAGTGTTCAACCTGAAAGTCCACGAAAATGCTCTGTTGCAGGTTCTCATTAAGTGTGTAAATGTGTATTGTGACTTAAATCATAATCCTACTGTGCTTTGTCGTCATCAAACAAACGTGGGTTGTAGATATAGAGAATGCGAGTGGCACTGCTTTTTTACTCGGAGGCGAGTTGTTCTCGTTGCTCACTGTTTTATGAACGCTGAAGACATTGTTTTAATTGAATGTACATGTTGCAATACAAACATATGTATGTATAGTTGAAACATTGTCGCATAATTGTATGAACAAAACAATATATATATATATACTACTACTACAACCCAGGTGTCTGATGCCATGTTACAGGTGTGACTGAAGTGCTGCTTATAGCTGTCATCTGTGTCATGTAGCTGTCGTCTGTGTCATGTTGTAGCTGTCATCTGTGTCATGTTGTAGCTGTCGTCTGTGTCATGTAGCTGTCGTCTGTGTCATGTTTTAGCTGTCATATGTGTCATGTTTTTGTTGTCATATGTGTCATTTTGTAGCTGTCCTCTGTGTATTGTTGTAGTTGTCATCTGTGTCATGTTGTAGCTGTTATCTGTGTCATGTTCTAGCTGTCATCTGTGTTGTGTTGTAACTGTTGCCTGTGTCATGTTGTAGCTGTCATCTGTGTCATGTTGTAGCTGTCATATGTGTCGTGTTGTAGCTGTCATCTGTGTCGTGTTGTACCTGTCGTCTGTGTCATGTTTTAGCTGTCGTATGTGTCATTTTGTAGCTGTCATCTGTGTCATGCTGTAGCTGTCATCTGTCATGTTGCAGCTGTCATCTGTGTCATGTTGTAGGTGCGACGGGGGTCCTCCTGATCGCTGTCATCTGCGTGATGTACATCTTCGCGCAGCCGCTGGTGCGGACGTACATCTTCAATGCGTTCTGGGTGTCTCACAAGCTCTTCTACCTGCTCTACGTGCTCACCCTGCTCCACGGCTGTGTCAGACTGCTCCAGGAGCCAAACTTCTCCTACTACTTCGCTGGACCCGCCATCTTGTTCACGCTCGACAAGATTGTCTCGCTCAGTCGACGCAAACACAAACTCGCCATCATCCGCATGGAGCAACTGCCATCTGGTGAACAAAACTGTTACTTCTAATCACTGTGTTCATCAACAAAGCTTTGGTTCTGATGGTCCAAAAACTTGGTTATGAAGATCATATTTTTACTAGTCTTATTATATTACTATGTATAGTAAAGCTAAATAAATACAAACATTTATAATTGAATTGTATACTCTGTGCTATTGACCATATAATTTGTATTATACTGACAGCTAATGTCTTGGCAGTTGAATGGAAAGTTACAGTGTAACTATAGAATGTTATTTGTTTGAATGTAATTAACTATGTGAGTAGATTAGAAAGATTACACGACAACGATATAATTTTCATTTTGTAGTACGGTTGCTGCTTATTTATCTTAAACAATTGCTTTGGCAAACATGCTATATCAGTAGCTGCACCCAAAATCTTGAATCAATAATGGTCGCTAGGGGGTGGGGCATAATGTTTACTTTCAAAATATATCTCGTCAAATGTTCAATTATAGCATAATTATTTTGAATAGATAACTTTTAATATTACATAACTTATAAAGTGCTGCAGAACCAAGAATTCAACCATAAGGTAATTAAATTTAAACTATAAGCATATTTTAGCAAGTTTTGGCCCTGTTACATTCAACTTAAAAAAACCGTTAGCCTGTATCAATAATTATTGTTCAATTTTGCCGGACAACAATGTTTTGTTTTTTAAATGTTGTCCTTTGTAACTATTAAACTGTTAAATGATTAAGTTACAAAACTTGCTTTTTTCTATTGACTCTTTAGATTATTATTGGCCTTTTATATTATTACAATAAAACAGTATTTTAAATGGAACCAATTTACTAACTTTGTGTCTGCAGTAACAAAACAAAACATCCTGAGAATGAGTTCTCCCAACGCTGCCATCATCACAGCATGCCTCACACATAAATAAAGTCACTGCACTTCTTAGTATAATGATAAACATGTAAAACTGTCAGAGACTACACGAGGTTGCCAACAGAGCAGCGCCACCTACTCAATTTGACCTCAACTATAGCTACATTTTGTTAACAAACGCAAAACTTATTTTAAATCACATTCCCACCCTAACCTCCGGCGGTCCCTTGCTCTGATAATGACCCTTGCTCATCCCTGTTCACGATTTTTTGTAATGATTCTTGTATTTTGCACCTCTGAGCTCAGATTCCATAGAAGTTTATTATCATTGCTTGAACAGATGTTACCTCTGGCCATTGATGAGGTTACTGTTGGAATTATGGTGATTTATAAATATTTGTGGAAGACCATTTACAATGCAGAGGCTGAACGATGTCTTGTTTTCAATCATTATTATATATAATATTAATTACTCATTTTCAAGACTCAACAGATGTCTTGCCTTGTAATGTGAACATTGAAAATGTTATTTTAATAAAAAATTCTTTTTCACAACTATTAAGCTTAGCTTATGTATTTTAGCTACCTTTTATAACCTTATTCAGGAACTGAATTGTGGAATTTCAATTCCTGAAGAAGGCTTCAAATGGTAATTGAATAGGTCAAAGTGAATAATTATAAAAGAAGAACATATTATTCAAGTTTATCCTCTCAATTTGATGAACATTTTCGTCTGTGTTTGTAGATATCACGTTCATTGAGTTCAAGCGGCCCGCCAACTTTGAGTACAAGTCTGGTCAGTGGGTGCGCCTGGCCTGCACTGCCCTGGGCAAGGAAGAGTACCACTCTCTCACCCTCACCTCCGCGCCCCACGAGAACACCCTCTCTGTCTACGTCTTCGCCTGTGGACCCTGGTCCTGGAACCTCCGCAGACTGGCCGACCCTCAGAACCAGGACGGGAACCCCTACCCCAAGGTAAACAGTTTCTAGTTGTTTCTAGCGCTTGGCAACGCTTTATTAACTGACTGTCTGTATATATTGTGGTTACAATGTTATGGTCTTATGAGGTCTCATTCAACTACCGATACTTGTAGTCAGCTTTTTTCAAACACCAACCCCCTACCCCAAGGTAAATACCCCATACTGTATGGATCCTCCTACTCCAAAGTTTTGATCCCTACCCCAAACTTGTGAACCCCTTACTTCAGGGAATAGACCCCCTTGTGCAACTTAAAACATCTTCAGATGTCTGTAAATGAGTTAAGTTGTCAACATGACTCAAACACACAAGTTACTACTTACTATGTAATCAGCCTGGATGAGACATCTGTTTCCTTGTCCTCTTGTCTTTCACCTATCTTTATATATTCATTAAGGAGGCATGCCTGTATCTAACCTGTTATTACTTTCCTGCCAGCTGTACATTGATGGTCCGTTTGGGTCGGGCCACCAGGACTGGTACAACTACGAGGTGACGATACTGATCGGGGGCGGCATCGGGGTAACACCCTATGCCTCCATCCTCAAGGAGTTTGTGCACATGGCTACCATCAACAGCATGTATCGCATGAAGTGTCGCAAGGTATGTTATTACAACATCACAACATGTATCGCATGAAATGCAGTATGTAACTAGCATATGATAAAACGAAAATATCGCATGAGATTGATTCAGAATGCCACATGTAATAATAATAAAGACAAACTTCTATAGTGCCTAAATCCCCAGGAATTGAGGGATAATATTGTTACTGATAGAAATAAAAGTGTTTGAAGGTGTACTTTGCATCTAGGTGTACTTTGTGTCTATAGGTGTACTTTATGTTTGCAGGTGTACTTTGTGTCTGCAGGTATATATATTTTTGTATCTAGGTGTGCTTTGTGTCTACAGGTGTACTTTGTGCCTGTAGGTGTACTTTGCGTCTAGGTGTACGTTGTGTTTGCAGGTGTAGAATATAATTGCTATATCTGAAAACTGGGCAGAAATTGACTTAATAAATAACTTTAATATAGATGCAAACTGATTGAAACAAAATCATTTGTAGTAGAAAAGATTTTTGAATGTGTTACTATGGAATTATCTGTAAAAGAATACAAAATGCTATTGTCAATTGTATATATAGAATGCCAGGTTCAAATTTAGATATATTTTGTGAAAACATTGAAAGATTTTATATATGCGAAATCAGTGAAAACGATATTTATGTGTGGTGATCTTAAAGGGAATAAAAACATCTAATGCTTGAATTCATATTTCTGTCGGTCCTGCTAGCTCAGTTGGTAAACGCATTGGTTCCGTGGCATTTATTTTGCAATCGGGCGATGCCGGTTCAATCCCAACACCAAACCATTGATTTTCTTTACACTTTTTTTATGTTTTCACGAAGTAATATAAACGAAATCATTTTTATACTATGATGCACTGTTTGTAAATAATTTATAAATTGTAGTAATTTATTCGCCACAAAAATTAAAATATGGGAATTATAACGATGTTTCTACATTTTATTTATCCAAACAAATATAATGTAATGGATATATAATTTATTAATTGCATATATATATTGTACGGTAATATATTGTAATTATATATGTGAAAACAAATGGTGATCTGTCTGGATAAATAAAATATAGAAACATCGTTCTATATAATTACCATATTTTCATTTTTGTGGCGAATAAATAATGACTACAAAAATATTTACAAACAGTGCATCATAGTATACAAAATGATTTGGTATATATTACTTCGTGAAAACAATAAAAAAGTGTAAAGAAAATCAATGGTTTGGTGTCAGGATTGAACCAGCGTCGCCCGATTGCAAAATAGATGCCACGGAACCAACGCATTTACCAACTGAGCTAACAGGACCGACAGAAATTCGGTGACTGATTTAAGTGTTATGATAAATTATACAACTCCTCCTTCATACATCGATATTCTAGTGATATTATGAGATTATACACGTTACTTTCTGTAGCTGGATACAATATATGTTTGCTATGTATGTATATTGGTGTAGATTATCTCCCGTTGGTTGCATTCGATATAATTATTCTGAAAACGAGCCCAATTTTAAGCTCGGCGATACCTAGTCAACTTGTAGGCTCATTTGATTTCATTGTTTTGAATAAAATTGGATTCATGTGGAACCGTAAGATAACTGCTTGTTCCTCTATGATGACTAGTGTTTGTATTACATCGGAATATTGCACAATAACTCATTCTGACGCTCGTTTCGACCCAAAAACTATCCTTGTAAACATGCTCTGAATGCATAGAAAGGGTCGGCCTGCTGCGAGTGTGAGTCATGTGACGTTACGATACCACGTGATCGCCTAGCTCATTAAATTTTTATTTTCCGTGGGAATCGCTACACAGACGGGTTTAAAATCGAATTTATGCTACAAATGTATTTTTCTGTATTTTTTTAATGTTCTCGAATGTTACATACAATGTTAAACTTTGTGTACACATGGAAAACGGATTTTAACTAATGCCTTGTTTTTATTTCCTTTAACATAGATTTGTTAAAACATGAGGATCATAGCAGTACCAAAAACTTCCTTGATCTGATGTATAGTTCTTTACCCTTTAATTGATAAACTACCAGAATAACAGACTGCTCAGCCACACTAATTGATAATATACTGACCAGTTAATTGAAACACAACCTTACTTGTGGTATTTTATTCAATGATATTAGTGATCATTTACCAGTGTTTGCAATGTGTGAATACTACATAAATGGAAAAGTCCTAAAAGAAGTTCACTATAATAGAATGACAACTGGAGACACACTGGCTTCACTATCAAATGAATTAAGTTTACAATCCTGGGATACTGTCCTAAACACAAATGATGTTAATCATACTTATAACAAATACTTAAATATATTTATTAATATGTTTAAAAAAAACATTTCCCAGTAAAACAAGTTTTGAGAAAGCGTTATATTAAAAATAAGCCTCGGTTCACTAAGGGTTTAAACCTTGGTTCACTAAGGGGTTAAACCTTGGTTCACTAAGGGTTTAAACCTTGGTTCACTAAGGGCGTAAAATGTGCTTGTGCTAAGAAAAAGACTATACAAAGCATTTATGTTATCCAGATCTGCTGAAGCAGAACACAAGTATAAAACTTTTAAAAATAAGTTAACAGCAATATTAAGACTCACTGGAAAAACCACTACAGCACATTGCTAGAGAAACAAAGAAATAATTTCAGGGAAACCTGGAAAATATTAAACAGGATAATCAATAAACAATTTAACACACTTTCGTATCCTGAATATTTTATGAGAAATAACAAAATCATTACAGACAGGACGGATATAACAAATGGATTTAATACTTTTTTTACACATGTCGGCCCAAATCTAGCAAAGCATATTTCATTAACTGTAAGGAATGTGTCTATTTATGATTACTTGGGGAAAAGACTAGAGAATAGTATGTTTCAAAATCCAGTTGATGATCAAGAAATTATTAGAATTTAAAAAAAAATGACAACATATTATAATGATATTAACGCGAGTATGGTTAAGATAATCATTAATCAGATTGTAGCAGTAGGAGGCATCCTGCAGTCTCGTAAAACTATGGATCTGTGCCCTGGTGTCGAAGATCAGTTGTTGGCTGGGCAGCGTCTGTTGTGGCTGTAGAGGCCAATTCTTGAGTGGCAATCTTTATTGCATATGCTGCACTTGAGGGCGCTCTCGGCTCTGTTCTCAGCCTGGGTAAACACTTAAAAGGCTTCTGCGGTTGCGTTTTTCTTCTGCTATCCTAGCTGTGGAGAGTATCCTCTCCTTTTGAGACCCCTGTGTATTTCCTGCGTCCATGTGGATCGGTCTCCAGCAAGATCCTCCCAGTTTTTAACATCTATGTCTAGTGTCTTCAAGTCTCGCTTGCATACATCCTGCCCTTTTTTGACAATTGTATATATGTATATATCTATAATTCAGTAATTAGCTACTTTACTATGTATGTTGTTGTTGTTGAAATAAAGTTTCATGCATTCATAGGTGTATTTTGTTTGCAGGTGTACTTTGTGTGGGTGGCTGGCAACCAGCGCCACTACGAATGGATGACGGATGTGCTGAGACAGATTGAGAGCATCAACACGAAGGAGCTGGTCGAGACTCATCTCTTCATCACTCAACTCTTCCAGAACTTTGACCTGCGCACCACCATGCTCGTGAGTAGACACCTGGCAGTCTTGTGCACCTACGTAAGGTCTTTTGCTTAAAAGGAAACTAATAATCTGGTGTCATGTGTTGTTACTGTACATCTGTAGAGTGATGCTTGTTGTTGCAGTACGTCTGTAGAGTGATGCATGTTGTTGCAGTATATCTGTAGAGTGATGCGTGTTGTTGCAGTACATATGTAGAGTGATGTGTGTTGTTGCAGTACATATGTAGAGTGATGCGTGTTGTTGCAGTACATCTGTAGGTGTTGTTGCAGTACATCTGTAGAGTGATGCATGTTGTTGCAGTACATCTGTAGAGTGATGCCTGTTGTTGCAGTACATCTGTAGAGTGATGTGTGTTGTTGCAGTACATCTGTGAGGAACACTTCCAGAATATGGCAGGCAACAGTCTGTTCACAGGCCTTAAGGGCAAGACTCACTTTGGCCGCCCCAACTTTGAGATGTTCTTCCAGGCAATCAGCAATAAACACCCCAAGGTGAGTACATACAGCACTGCCTGGGGCGGTCGTCTACAGGGGCAACAAAGACATATTAAGAATAAGACCTGTCAGTCGCCAGCCTCTCCTGTTGAATAGCATTGTCCCACTGCTGAGCTGTGGCATTTCAACCGTGCATTTAGTTAGTTTCATTCCAATGTGTGTTGCATCGATGCACACAATTATGATTTGGGTGTTGTGACACTACAGTCAGTTACTAAGCAGCATGTTCCTGCCATCAGTTTAATGGAAACTCTGCATTGTTCGGTTATTTAATATTCCACAAGTTTGCCACAATACTGTACTCATATGTGTGAGACACATCTCAATGACAATGAAGAGAAATAGAAATAAGGCTGAGATAATTCCTAACAAACCAAAGTTGTGTTCATGTAATGACAGATTCAGACGTTGTGTGTTGTGTTTCAGGTGAAGAAGGTGGGTGTGTTCAGTTGTGTGTTGTGTTTCAGGTGAAGAAGGTGGGTGTGTTCAGTTGTATGTTGTGTTTCAGGTGAAGAAGGTGGGTGTGTTCAGTTGTGTTTCAGGTGGGTGTGTTCAGTTGTGTTTCAGGTGAAGAAGGTGGGTGTGTTCAGTTGTGTTTCAGGTGAAGAAGGTGGGTGTGTTCAATTGTGTGTTGTGTTTCAGGTGAAGAAGGTGGGTGTGTTCAGTTGTGTTTCAGGTGAAGAAGGTGGGTGTGTTCAGTTGTGTTTCAGGTGGGTGTGTTCAGTTGTGTGATGTGTTTCAGGTGAAGAAGGTGGGTGTGTTCAGCTGTGGTCCGGCCGGACTCACAAAGAGCATTGTGAATGCTTGCAACAACGTGTCCAAGGTCACATGCACCAGGTTCCCGCACTTCTACGAGAACTTCTAAGAGTGTCATTGTGTGATGCTGACAGAACGTGTGGTGTGTCACCTGTAAGACCTGTCAACTGGCATGGATGGTGTGAGGTTGTTGTCTTTCACTAAAAACAGTGCAGTGTACTTTTAAGTAGAACTTGTCACTTGCAGCATCATTTGTGTCAACTGATGTCATTTGTGTCAATTGATGTTACTTGTGTCAGCTGATGTCACTTGTGTCAATGCATGTCACATGTGTCAACTGTTGCAACAGAATATTTGAACTTATAAAGTATGATCCTTATCCCCAGTAGCGTGTTAATTATGTCCATCCTTACGTCTTTACCATACAAATGTGTTTTATGAATAACAATTTTGTTTTAATAATTTGACCATCACCTGTGCAATTTGAAAGTTTCAGTGCATGACGTGGGGAAGGAACATAAGTTTATCTTTGTTGATGATATTACACCTGTCGTGTGGTGTCATAAACACCTGGTCCCAGCAAACTGTGTTCACATGTATCAGAAACTGTCAGCAGTTGTTTGGTGATGTAGAGAAGAGCCAGAGTGATATTCATTAAGAAATAATAGTACATTCTACCTGGCAGTCAAGATGATGGGATAAACATAGTTTACATTATGTAGCAGTCGTATGATCAAAACAATCAACCTTGCACGATTTGTGCAATTAATAGCATCCTCTATTTGAAGGTTAAATCTTGGTTAAATCAGTGTTTTAGACAGACTTATTTGTCTGGAGAATATAGACCAGGGTTCAGTTGTCCAATTGTGTAAATGCAGACAAACTGAACCTGGGAAATGAGCACTATAACAATTATTATGGCCACCTCTACTCTCTTGGTCTGGGGTAGACAAGTCGCCAACATTAGATACCCACAACTACTGATGCTGTCATAGAACACGTTGGTAGGTACACTGCTCTGTCTTGTCATCTTTCACACACCAGATTCTAAAAACATAATTGTGATCTACTCTCAGATGGGATAGAATTACACTAACTTCAACAGTACTGCTTTTCTCCATGCACTTTTGTTTACTAGTTAGTGCGACGGCCCACCCAAGCTCGACAATACTCTAGCCACATACATGTGGCTGATATAGAGTTCTGAGCTGTACATAAGAAGAAGTGTACTGACAAGTACAAAATGCATTTATTCTATTGACAGACAACAGTTTGTTGTTGCGATAGCGGCAGTGGGTTCACAGTATACAGAGACACTAGTGTCGTTTTGTTATTAGACACATTTACTTCCATTTAATAAATGTACGTATTTACATGTTTGCTCGGTGCAACTTGGTGACTGATTTTTCTGCACTGTTGTAGTGGGACAGGCTGCTAGTCTTACCACACTCACTTAGAAGTTGCATTCTGAGCTAAGGTACAGTTTTAAACTGTTTTTAGGAAAGTATATGTACAACATGAACAATCTTTACCTGTAGATAATACGTGCTACTGTGCACGTATGTCGCTTTTTACATTTCATATGTTAGTAGATAAATTGGTTTTGGAAAATTACTTACTGGTTGCACGCGGGTATAATTTTTTATCTGTAGCACTGTTTTATCTGAAAATGGCCTATTATGTAAAAAAGCGTGTATGGGACATGGAGTTCCCTGGAAATTTGTATGTATCAGACGGATGATCTCAGAATGCAACTGAAACTAGCACTTGCTGTGTAGACTGAGTACTATTATATATATATATATAGTACAGGTGTAATTAGAATGTTGGAACTGTTTACATTAGATGGGTATACGTCAGATATGACATGCAATGCACTACACAGTAGTTTACGCCACTTTACTGGAGAGGTTATATATAGGACAATGTATAACGTAGAAGATATTTTTTGGAATGGTGTCATCGTGAAATGATGTTTGTTGATATTTTCAGTGCTGCCACCTGCCTGTCCTGTTTGTGTTATACAGAATATTCTATTAAAATATTTAAAAGAGAAAATTGTGTGTTGTGTATTAGAAGTTGTTCCTCTTTCTCCCAGACATCTGGGGGAGGTTAGCCTCAATACTGGGCCTTGATGTACTCCACCTTCTGTCACTGCTCATGTTTCACTGCTGTCTACCACTTCTTATTTCACATTCTCCACTTCCCAATTTACCTATCCAGTATGTTGTGGTTTGCCGACGTCACAATCAAAATGTGTGTGATCTCTGTCAACGTTTACCTTTGCCACATCAATGTTGATAACGGTTATACAAATGAAATACATTTCTATTGCTGCATGACACCATAAAGCAAACGTTCCCACATACAGTTCACTATTTTTTGATAGTTTGACAGAGCTTTTGCTAGGCAATAGGTCACGTGTTGGATAGGTAAAACGATGTAACTAGTTCTTCACATGTTATAGTTATCCACATGTGTCAGTGCATTTAGCACTGACCACTAAAACATTCATCAGCAAATCAGACTGGGAATTATTGATGTGGTCCAATAGCATGAACACAAAGGTATTTCAATGCAACCTTAGTAAATTGTATAAACTCTTATCAACCCTGTTAGTATTCCTGTCTATTCCAGGTTTAAAAAATGTACCTAAGAAGGTCATCAATAAAGTGGAAACACCCAAGAGCCAATCAAACCCGATAAGTTGTTGAAACAAGGCTGACAATGCTGTTACTGCACACTCGGAAATTCAATATATCTAAAGCAGCATGTTGTGAACCATAAAATTATTCAAAACAACACCTGTATTTCTTTAGCTTTAAAAAATACAAAAGAATGGTTGTTTACTCTGGCATTATAATGGTAGTTCAAACACTGCATATTTAATCACAAATGACTACACGTGATAACTCGTAATTCATCAAACTTTATTTCTGTAAAGATTAATGATAATAAAATGTTGTCCCTACATGTAAGCAGGTCTACCAATGTATGCCACGCTGGGAAATATCAGTCAAACAGCTTGGTTTGATAAACAAAATGTGAGCTCGATGTCAAAGTCATTGAGTTGCAAGATGTGAGTTGTTCTATCACACTGTCGTATCGATCGTACGTTGATGCACATAAAATGTTAATGAATGCAGATGTACAAAACAGTGGATATTTCACCACCATTGTATTGTTAAACTCCGATATATTGCAGAAGAGAACTCTTCCACATTGGTATATTGCAGAGAGCAGAAAAAGGTTATCTCCAGTTATTATCAATTATGTAACTAAATAGCAGAATAATATTCTTGTTCCTATTTTGCGGTGTTTGGTTCCTATATATATATACGATGTTTGTAATATTGGTATTTAGAGAACTATTGCCAACCGGAGATGACCTTAATGCTGCATTGGCCTGTCCCCACCTACGCCAGTAAAATACACTAGAAGACCGAAATTGCAAACGTTTGCTATAACAAGAGATGTAACACATTGAAATAAACAGACAAAAGTATACACAAAAAGTTGACTGTAAATGCAACCCCAAGAATATAGTTTAGTTCATATGTACACTTCATGCAATCTAACACCTTTCGGGAATAGCGTTTCAATCACATGTACTGTGCACATCAGGTCATAGACACAAGTTGTGCCGATAAAACTCATAAATAACAACGTGCCAGATATCGTATGACAGCTCTCCAGGTGTGTGAAATATCGGACAAACCCCACATATATAATATGTGGAGTCCATCGAGTCATTCTTCCCTCTGATCATTATCATCCAATAAGGACAAGAACCAGTGTCAATCACTTGAAGAAGGTTAGTGTCAAACACAGCACCAAAACCCCACTGCGGGGATAGAGGCATTCACACAAACATCTGCACATCTCTATCACCGTCAGTCCATTCAGCCCCTGTTAATCGTAATACTGGAGTGGCGTCAGTGGAGAGACTTGAGTTCGTCTGTCTTTGCGGGTGCCTTGTGCCACTGTTCTGGGGGAGACATGTCCATGAGGAACAAGTGTCTGGACCGTGTGTCGTGGAGTTGTGAGATGCTGAATGTCGAGAGTCCAACCCTGAGGAAGGACATGAGGACGGCCGTGCGGAACAACAGGTTGTGTGTCATCCATCCCACAAACTGACGCGACCGCGTCTTGGGCAGCTGAAGGCACAAAAACATACATCAAATTCATGTAGTTTATTGGGGAAACATTTTAAATATAATCTGTCATCACTGTAGTTCCGACAAAATATGCTAATGCAAGAAATTCTGCAATGTTTTCATCGCAACATAAGAAAGGAACATTTTTAATGTTACACATACAATTTCTGTACAGGGTTCTGAAATACCAGATGTTTAAATCTGGTATCAATCTGCCTCACATACAACTAAACCAGACGTGTGAACAACAGGACATAGTCCATTAACAGGTTTGCTGGTTGCACACTTTTGTCACCACATGCAAATGTTGGGACATTCTGTAAGTGTGTAACAGACATTAATGATTTACTAAATTAGCCTCAATTATTAGATCTATTCTACCAGGTGGAGCCACAGTAGGGCACTCCAAGCTATGTCCGACGATGTTCTAGTCTCGCTCAAACAACTCTCACCCGACTGCGTGACTTTGCCAGGAAACAGAGTATGGCCGAGAACATGCGTTATTAATGCACGCATCTAGTACCGATCATATGGTGCTCCCATCTCGCGGCACCTGGACAATCGAGGCTAGTGCCACTCGAGAATCCATTTTGCAGCAAATGTTTTGGGTGAGCAGCCAATCAGTGTCGTTATCGAGATTCGTAATACAAAAATAAATCAGGATTTAACTTTTCTTTTTTATCACTTGTGTCAATATAACCAAAGTTTCCAATGCGTAGCAAACAATTATATAAGTTGACACTCGTATTATTAGCCTGAGAGCCAATCATCATCTCTACTGGGATTCAGGGTAAACCGGGATCCATGTCATACAGTGAAAACCAGTGTTATCTTCCAGGCAGTAGAACGGGAGCCCTACGGTGCTCCCATCTCGCAGCACCTGGATAATCAAGGCTAACAATGTTCAAACATACAATGCACACAATGGCGCTACCCGGTGGAGTGCAGATGAACTCTTAGTCTCACACAAGCATATTAAAAATATGAGCCAGTTCATTTAAACAAAAATTCAGACACTGATGGGAAAACTTCTATACAATATAATGTTGATAGGATGAGTTGAATGTTGCTATACTAATATTGATAAAAAATGTGTTTGAAGTACAAGGCAATTGTTCTGCGTTTCCTAATCATAATCATTGACAATAGATACATACCACTTGTCTTGTAAAGCTGCCTTTCGTGAACTGGCAGGCATCTTCACTTGTTTTTGTAACAGCTGAAAAAACATAATATTTTTAACTGAATGTTCACAACTTCTCCAAGAATCGTGTTGTGGTGTAGACTAGGTTTAGTCGAGTATTTCATGAAGTTAACTAGTCTTAATAATAAAATAAGGACGAGGAAATTCGCAGAGCCCAGCTCTGCAAATTAAATTCTGTTTCTTATTTGCAGAGCCCAGCAGGGGACAACAAATAAACATTAATGTATCCAAAATCGTAAACACATTTTGGAGGTACACAAAATGTAGCTATTATTAACAAATATGGTGTTTTAGTGCACTTTTAAAGGTCCAGATATCACCGGGGATAGCCTTAACTTCCCTGTTTACCTTCAAAATGAGTCAAGAATCTGGATTACACCTCGACCTATAGTTAGGACTGCCGCTGGCGTGTAGCTAACAGTCTCCAAGGAACATACAACGTACGTAGTCCAGGTTCTGTACACCTTCATACTAAATTATAACCTGACATCAGGTACACATGTCATAGTCTAGGGCTAGAACTAAGCCTAAAAAGGTGACTGGTGGGCAAGAATCAGGATTATATATTGACCTATTGTTACGACTGACACTGCTACCTAGCTTACAGCTTTCAAGGAATGCCCAATGTATACAGTCCTTGATCTGTATATATTCATACTAAAACGTAGCTTGATATAAGGTACACACATGTCACATGCCACAGGCACAGGTTCGCATAGGTTAGCCTAGGGCTAGATCTAGAGGGAGTAGAGCTAAGGGGGTGACTGATGCGTACTTGCCCACCTTGATTTCGTCGTTATAACTACATTTTGCTTAAATGACATACCTCATCAAGTTAGATCCATCCTTCCACATAATCACAGGCATATTAATGTAACAAAGATATAGTGTTTTATTGCATTTTTTTGGTCAAAAGAGCAACTGGGTTTGTGTCTGCTGCGACAGTGCGTTGCTGCAGTGAACAATTGTCGCCCCTTGGTCCTCAAAAGTAAACCAAGAAGCGATATTTCCGTAACATTAATATGCCTGGGATGATGTTGAATGATTGAACTAACAGAGTGAGGTATCAAATTTAGGCAAATTATAGTTACATCGGTTAAATTGAGGTGCGCCCGGATACTAGACCAGTGCCTAGTTAAACCAAAGCGTCGTCTGACTGGTCGACCGTGGACTCTGCGAATAAGATTTGATTTGTTATTCACAGAGCTTGGCTCTGCGAATAGCCAGCGACTAATAATAATCATGATATTTATTAATTCTTAATTAATTAGACTTATCAGTTTAAGAATAAAATGTCATACATTTGACATGAACAAAATATCAGCAGCCGCACACAGGAAGTTTGCTACATAAACAACCTATCAGACCAAGTGTCCTCTATTGTATGCCTATTTGCTGATGACTGTCTCCTGTACCGAAACATTAACTCACAAGATGATGCAGATATACTACAAGATAACATAAACACCTTGGAGTAACCATCGACAGGACACTAACATGGAGCGAACACATCAACAACGTGACAAAGAAGGCTAACAACACCAAAGCTTTCCTACAGCGGAACATCAGCAGATGCCCACAAGCCACCAAAGCATTATGCTATCAGACGTTCGCTAGACCCATCATGGAATGTGCGTCAACAGTATGGGATCCTTCCACAGAGAAGAACATCAAGTCTGTGGAGATTAACACTGGAGAATGTTCAATGACAAGCTGCTCGTTTTGTGAGAACGACTACCGTCGACACAGCAGTGTGACAATCATGATCGAAAGTCTAAAATAGGAGACCCTCGCGAGCAGACGGGCTAATGTCAAGCTCATAATGGTCAACCGCATCAGGAACAAGTTAGTGGACATAACAATGACTTCACTCACCGCAGCTTCAACTTGTACCAGAGGCAATGCATACCGCTACTTCCAGACATTCACAAATGCACACAACAGCTGCCTACTAGCTAGTTAGCAAACAATCGCTGGACTCATTTGGAAAGCATTTCCTCTTCATGCCTCTATCCAAGTAATCTACGCTCACGAAGCTATAGGCACACCGACTATAGGATCTTCTAATCTATATAAACTTCACAAAATAACCAGCTAGCGCTACACCTCCCGCTACTTGCGACGTCCCACCCACCTATACAAAGCTCGACAATACTGTAGTGTAGGCTGATACAGAGTTCTGAGCTGAACTTAAGAAGAAGAAGAAGTATCTAACAGTAAAAAAACAAACGACAGAATACTTACGGACAAGCAATATAATTGAACAGCGCTAGAAAAGGCGTAGAATTGCGCATAACTTACAATCGGCTAAGTGCCAAAAGGTATGCTTGCCAAACTCCGTTAGCATTGACATTTACCTATTATCAACTGTAAGAACCAAAATCAAAAGAAAAAACAGGTTGTGGAAAAAATATCTTCTCTCCAAAGATGCCCAAACTTATCAGGAATTTTGTCGACTCCGAAATCAGGTCAGGAGACTGACAAGAAAGGCACAGAAACTATATGAAAAAGATATCATAAATCAAATAAAACAGAATCCCAAGAAGTTTTCGCAATATGCGCAGGCGAAAATGAACACAAGAATGGGAATACCGAACTTAATAAAAGGCAAAGACAAGGATGATCTGACAAAGACAGATTTGGAAAAAGCACAGGTATTGGCAAATCACTTCTCTTCCGTATTTACGAGAGAGCCAGAAGGAGACATTCCGGAGGAGCCAATAAGATGTCATAACAAAGTTGAATCTTGCACTATCACTCCATCGATAGTGGCTTTAAAGCTAAAGAAACTAAAAATATTCAAATCACCAGGACCTGACGGCCTACATCATCGAGTACTAAAGGAATTGGCAGAGAGTATTAGCACTCCACTATCTACAATTTTAACACGTCGCTTAAAACAGGCAGACTACCCAAAGAGTGGAAAATAGCAAACATATCAGCAATTCACAAGAAAGGAAACAAAAATCAAGCACATAACTACCGGCCAGTCAGCCTAACGAGCATAGTAGGAAAAATAATGGAAGGCATAGTCAGAGATACCATCACTAAACACTTGAAAGATAATGACCTGTTGAATGACAAACAATTTGGTTTCTTCAAAGGGCGGTCTACAGTTCTCCAATTACTTAAAGTACTCGGTTTATGGACTGAGACACTAGATAACGGTGGATGTATTGATGTAGTATATTGTGATTTTATGAAAGCATTTGACAAAGTTCCACACCTAAGCAGCATTTGGGGGACTTCCGGTGGTGAATTGATTTGAATTTGGTGCAGCAAACTTGCGAAAATATAAGGATATTTGATCAAGATAAGTGATATTATTGAGCGTATAGGATACATAACGTAATTATAGATATATATTAAGCAATATTTTTTGTTAAAAGTTAGCTAGAGGGAGTAATCTAGGGTAGATTAAAAGTAGGCGATTTGCGAGCGATAATTGGGGACGTTAATGTAATCGGAACGTTGTTTACAAAGTAGGTCACTGGCGAAGTTAGCGTACCGTGAACGACAATAGAATAGCGTTATTTGAGATAATCGGTGTAGTTAGATGAGTAATTAAAACCTGAAATAGCAATCTTTTAAAGTGTATACTAGTACACAGGAAACAGTCTTTGTAAAGACTACCTTGTATCTAAGCCTAACTTGAATACATTGTCATCGACATCGTAACTAGGTAAGGCACGGTGTGTCACTGTGTGTTAACAAATATAACTAACTATAACCTAAACAATCTGGTGTAAATTGTACACACAAAAGTCTTTCAAAGACTACATAAAACTACTTTGAACATAAATAAATTCTGATATGGCACCTTACAAGCGGCAACTCAGGGCAAAACGACACCTAGTTTGCAACGACTGCCAGAGCTGGGTGGATTTTGCGTTGTCTGGCTGTCCAAAATCATGGGCAGAGACCAAAGATGACGGATTCACCTT